>JANVCC010000034.1:23072007-23664864 GCA_025345505.1 Todiramphus chloris collaris
AAAAAAAAAATGGAACAAAAAGAAGAAAATAACAAGATGCATTTTGGAATGTTAGAAATACAGGAAAGATGTGACACACTAAATATGCAGTCCCACATGCTTTTGCCATATTTTGTTGGCTTTGCAACAGATCGTTCTTTAAAAAGTTCATCAGTAACCTCAAGTAACAACAACGGTGTCTGACAAATTACCTAAGAGGCATCTCTTCTTTTCACTGACCACTGAGATAAGAATGCCATCTTTTGGGAAGGCATTGGTTCACTTCAGTGAATTTATCTGGTCTGGTATGTAAAGCTGACAGAGAAAAAGCATACATTACAGATCTGCGTTAATTTATTCCATTCTGACTTGGTGAGTTTAATCCTTAGGGGATTTTTTGTCCACAAGCTGAAGTGCTTCTCAATGGTAGTTGAGACTGCAACTTCCTATGAATCTCTCACTTACCAAAACAAGCTATCCCACAAAATCTGCCACGCAAACTTTTCGTTCAAACCTATAAAGCTTTGAAAAGGTTGTGGTTGCTTTTGTGGATGGTTTTTTTTTTTTCCCAAGGTTTAAAAAACTAAACCCACAACCTCAACATGAAATCCATACTCCTAAAAGTCCCTCCTCCAAAAAGAAACTAACAAAGTCAGAATTATTTCAGATACTATTTATTTACAAATATGGACAACTACACAGTAAGTACCAATTCTTGCATCTTTATTCTTGTGTTGCATTTTGAAAAACTCCACCTACCAGATCAAAATTCTTCCAGTCACTCAACAGCCCCCAAAACAACATAAATAATGAAAGTTTAATGATGGCCTCTAGTAAACAACCTGTATGGAAACTCCACATAATATTTTTATAACCACTTTTCCAAGTTTTCTTGTCAGCTTCCGATTTGCACAATTTTTCCATTTTAAAAGTACTTTTCTTTCTTCATGCTAACACTAGCGGAAACTGGTCATGTATCGAAACTCAATACGCACTCACACTGTCAAAAGCACAAAAGAATTGCCCTGCAGATGGTAACTTTTAATCTTAAGTCACTTTGTGTCCTACACAATCTAGTGGTACTTATAACCATAGTTAGGATATATATCTCAGACATATGTACATATGTAATATACACTTACCGTGGTATAAAGTGTACTGCTATTTTATGACAGAAGTAAGACTTCCCTTATGAAAAAAAAAAAAAGCTAAGAAGAAAATATAAGACAATCACTTAACAAAAAAGGGAAAAGACATTCTCAGGATGAAGCCTTTCTTAGGGACTACCTACCATGGTTTTTTTTGTGCTGGGAATGAGTAATAAATTTCATGATCCTTTCATAACTGTGCTACCATATAATATTTTCATTTCTTTGAACATTATATTTATGCCTGTTAAACTGCTGTGTGATGCTTTATATATCTAAGACAGGAGAAATTTCTTTCCCCAAATACCCTATAATCTTACTGTTCCTTATTCCTTTAAGTGGAACTAGCTGGTATGCCTGAAATATGTTTTGCAATAGATTTTCCATATCTAAACAGCAAGGATACATTTCTAAGAAGTAAATGATACCATTAAATCTTAAATCTTAAATTGTGTGCTTCTATTTTCAACATACAGATTATAAGATATTAACATTTCAATTATTAATAAGCTTACATTAAGAATAATGTACTGTTCTCATGGACACAAGTGTCTTCAGATAAAAGGTTTGGAGTGACAGAGAAATAAGGTAGGCTTATACAACTGGAAGACAAACTTTTGGGGATGAAATTTCTTCTTTAAAGACATGAGGTTTGTGTATCTGAATTTTTCCAATTGCATTGGTTATTCTAAGAGAAATTTTCACCTCTACATACAAACCCTAATTTCATAATTCAGTTTTTAAAAGCTGCATATATCTTTCCTAGGTCTTGCACAGTGATTTTGTTTTGCAACGTAGTAATAATATGGTTTAGTTCAACAATTTAGAAGTATAATACAGCTCCATATACTACAAATCCCAAAAGTTCATGAGATTCTTCTAGAGCACTCTAAATACAGTGTGCGTAGTATAGAAAGAACAAGAGCTATTTTTATTTAAATAAATGCCCAGTAATACAAATGAACAATGTCACTTCTTTTGGGCCTGTCAGCCAAGATCCAGAGTCTGAGGATCTGATTTGGATGCCTTTTCATAGAAAAAATATTCACTAACTGAAATGAATATGGAAAGATTTTTATTCCCAATACAGCAATGTAAAAGAAGCCAAATTGTCTGTCATTCATGTTAATTTAATGACATGACCACATTCAATTATCCAATATAATATGCAAATGAGTGACTTGACAGCACATGCTAATTATATTCATTATAATAATTAAATCAAACAATGAAAGGGAATAAAAATGTAATGAAATAGAAGGATATTTTTAATTAACAGGAACATTTTAATTAGAAACTGTAATCCTATGGTCTGATATAGTATGGTTGGCTTATTGAAAAATTGGACATTATTTTTACTACACCGTTTAGATTTACATGTCTATTCTTAGTATCATGGGACCTGTTTTTCTATGTTAGTAGATTAAATGGCGGGCAAAAAAAAGAATAATTTTCCTTGATCATACTTCATGCAAAGCAGATGCCTAATAAAGCTGAGCTTCGCTGTGGCATGATTACAGAATCCAGTCTCATGAAACGCAGGCTGTCTGACTCTGTAGTAAACAAAAGTTCATGTGCCGATACTAAACAGACAGTGCAGTTTAGGCTTGACTAATGATGTTGAAGCATTTAAAATATTAAAGAAACACTCTTTGCTTTTTGAAATTTTCAGTTTTATAACTGATTTATTTCTTCAGTGACAGCAGCTGCCTTGAAAATGCTTTATGAATGTTAAAAGAAAAAAACAAAAAAGGGAAAGGAATATTACTAATATATTATATGTGGGCAGAGTCAGCAAAATCATAGTCTTTTTAAAGTAAACAGAACAAGCACTATCAAAACACTTAGGAATGCATTCCTTAGGAATCCATTGTCCTCATCGCTCCTCAACAGAATCACTTGGGCCTGGACCAGAAGCCAACCGTAGTGAAAGCGCTAACTGGGACCCCTGCCACTGTCTCTCTGTGTGTGTAGGACCCACTGTGAGGCCCCCTCTCATCTGGGGCTCCTGGAAACTGCAGTGAAATATGAATCTTGAAACTACACAAGACAAAAGAACTTTCCTTATTAATTTGCCACTCAACTAAACATAAAGACTTTTACAGATAGGGTAATAAAGCCAGACAAACCTATATTACATTAACTGATTGGCATATGATGCTCTTGGAAGATTTTCTTCCATGTAATGTGAAATATTTAGGAAATTGCCCTTCTATTATTTTGACTGCGTAGTGGTAATAATTCACTTACTTAAATCACAGAACTACTACAGAAGGTCAGTGTTGAGGTTGACAGGCTGTAAAATTTCCCTTTTAGAAATCTATCTATTTTCCAAAGTGGGAAACTGCAACTTATTTATTTTTTTCTTTATTCCAGATCACTGTGGATATCTACCCATTTATGTGAATAGACAAAGGAAGCAAAAAAGGCACACCGAAAACTCCAAACAACTATTTGTCCTTTTTTTTGAGAGAGAGAGTTGAAAGGAATGAAAACATACAAAGGCTTGTAATAAGGAAACATTTAGAGATTAAGAGACTTATTTAAACTACAAACATTTCAAAACAAATGTAAGTTTGACTGCAAGAATAACGTGAATATGCTTTGAAATTCCTCATTTATTCACTCCTTTAAATTTTGTTCAAGTACTAAATAAAAAGAGCTATCCAGGCTCTATGGAAATTTTTCACAGCTCAAGTCTGGTGTGTATCTATTTTTATTATGCTGTTCTTTCCAGGAGTTCAAGCCTACTATTTGAAAGGTTTCACTGTGAGACCAGTATTTTATTTTTAGTAGGACTCCACAGACAATCAACAATGAAAGAAAAAAAATAGCAGCTTATAACATAATAAAAAAATAAACCATAACTGAATGAGTAGAAAGTGCTTCTCTTTTCACAAAAGCCATCGTACCTTAACCAGAAGTCGCAATATTAACAGCACCTGAAAATAAAGACTGTAAGCAAGTTGTAGTGCTTTGCCTAGTAGTAAAAGGAAAAAGACTTCCTTTTACTAAAAAAACCTTCTCCAGATTTTGCAAGTACCTGAGTGAGGAATGCTTCAGATTTTCAAAATGTTTTTTTAAACAAAAAAAACCCAAACTAGCCAAAATGCCACTTCAGTCAAAAGCTTATTAACCAGAAATATCAGAAAGTGCATTAAAAGTTAAGCATGGCATGACATCTCTTGAGATAGCACCGTCAAAGCAAAACCACCATAAGGACTGCTTTTAGTGTATGAAAAGCACTAATGTGCCGCAGTTGTTTAACCAAAGACCTAAACTTGACTCTCAAAGCTGCAGAAGTTACCTTCTGCTCTTGAAAATTAACTTGGTCCAGGGCTATATTAGTGATGGCACATGACCTCAACCCCAAGCGCACACGCTGAAGACTCCAAGACACTACAAAATCACCAGCTGGGAAGCATGCCCACAGATAAAGGCATTTTTGCACACAGTTAGTCTCCCGACTGCCTGTCGGCAGCTGCTGTCGCCAGCTGCTTCCATGGCACCGAGCCTGCTCACCATGGCTGGACCTTCACTCCAGGGTGCGAGCGCTAAACAGCGGCAGGCACTACAGACCGCTCCGACTGACATCGCTGGTAGGAAATCCCTCTGCTGCACTACGCCTGGCACGTTTATAGTTGCAAGCCCTCCGTGCAATGAATCACATCTGTTTATACTTGTGTGCCAGTAAGGAAATTTTTCAACTGCAGAGAAAAGACAACATTGTTTGCTGGCACTTACGGATGTCAGCACAACCCGTTGTGTAGCAGTGGGAATCAGAAAATGGCAGCAATATCACATGGATTTTCAAAATGATCACATTAAAGAGCATTGCCCACAGTCAGCTCCAGATACTCAGTGGGATTTGAATGTACAGGGTAGAAAGGCTGCAGGATCCTCCCTTTGCCCATGGCCAAAGCCACAAAAACACTACTATAGAGTTACATAATATGATTGTATAATACTTCTGACAGCACTATCAGCTTGAAGATATTATAATGTTCAAATTATAGCCAATGAAGAACTTTATCAGACAGCTTTTCTCTAAACCTTTGCTGACAAGTTGTAACACTTCTTTCTGCTCATCAGCTTAACTGCGGACACTAAGCTCCTCATCCTGATCTCCGACCACAAAAGTTGAACAAAACCAGAAACCAGGTGTTGCAAGTATGGAGAGAGAACAAAATTATTAACTTCACAAAATACGGTATTCAGCCAAATCGTACCAAAGATGTAGGTACCATAATGCAGTTTCTATACGTCCAGGGTCAGGCTCACATACTCAAAATTAAAGAGCCGCTGCCAAAACCCTGCAATGCTACATATATCAGACAAGGAAATTCAGAATTTTTTAAGACTAAAATAATTGAAATATTTTTGAAGTTTGCTGCCTGGGTTCTTCTATAAGCTAGTATGAGAGGTCCAGAGACTCCACTGACAAAAGTGGACAACAATCAAGGAAACTAATGGGAATTTCCAGTGTTTGTTTGACAGAGTACTTGGTTTACTACTAAAAAGATTCAAGGAAAAGAACAGCTTAAGGTTAAATGAATGCTCTGGCTACCAGAGAGATGGATAAATTGACAGCTGAGTCTTCATGGCAGACTAGCTTAGCTGGCTTTAAAACTTTTAACTTGGGTACCACAGCCACCTGAGCAAGCTGACATGAAGTTAACTTGGGAGTTAAAAATATCAGTTGCTAAGTGTTACCCTGATAGCAAGTAAAGCTAGTTAAAATCAATGCAATGTCAGCATCATTGTCTGTGTAAGAACATGGAGTTTGCTTATGGCCACCTGAAATTAATGTTTCTGTGTTAAGGCGCCACTTCGCTTTTTTGCACGTGCATGTATTTGTGCTCATAGGAATTCTGAGTGCTTCAAAAACAATGCTAAGGGGATTAGTTTTCTTGAAGGATCTGTGACTAAATATGCCCTTGATAACTTCTGATCCCATTTTCCATTTGCCTTACCTGATTATCTGTGTTGTTTACAGTAAAGTAGCCCACACAAATAATGACTTCGTGTAGCAATCCTTCACAGGTATGCTGGGAACAGTACCACAGCAGAGAGCTGATAATATGCCGGAATGCAAGGGACAGTCCTTCAGCACCCACAATAGACTGAAAAAAAGGCCAAGAAGCAGAAATTACAGTCTAGCAGTATGTTCTAGAAATTGTGTGAATTACACATACATCATTTGCACCCTTTTACTTTTTCTGTAAAGTACAGACTACGTTCTTCGTTGTGATGACTTTGGAGGAGGACAGAAACAGCTCTCTTCTTTCAGTAATTTATTGTTTACAACTGGGCTGTAACACTAAAAGCCACCGAAATAAGAATAAATTCAGATATTAAAGGGACACGGGAAATACTGGATTCTGCTTAGTTGACATTCAGTGTAGCATTAGTCTGACCATTTCATTTGACATACACTACATGTTCCAGGAAAAGTTAATGCTAATAATATTTCTTAGTAATAAGCAAGAGAAACCAAACCATCTTCATTTCTGCAAAAGAGCAAACTGCATTTCTCATTAATAACTCATGCTCTGAATGGAATACAAAGATTAATAACAAATGATGACTTGTCAAACATTTAAAAAAGTTAGAAGCATCCAAAAGGAGAGAACACTCAGCTGCAAAGCTTCTTGGGATGCTTTTTAAAAGTAGGCAAATTGCTGTAACGTGGAGATTCAGAATTAGATTTTATCTGTGCAGCCTACAGCCTCTATTTAATAAACATGTCAAACAGACAGAACGACACAAGGTCAAAGGGGAAAACTAAAGCACAAGGAATGAGCATGACAGCCTACTAACTCTAGGGAAACAGCAATGCAGGCCTGTGAGAAAATCTCTTTCATTTGAGTTTTCTTGATTTTGTACTTTGTAGCCCGTCTTGAGTACATACACATAAATCCCAGTCTGTAGTATAGTTTAGGTTTAGCATACTCCAAATTTACCCAGCAAAAGTAGAATCCTTGACAATTAAAACAGATTCAGCTGTGGATAGTTTCCATCTTGAACCTCAAGCTTTCTTATGTTAGTATATTTTCAAAATTTAATACACAATACAGCCACCATTTACTGCTTTACATCATGTAAATGCCATGTTCTTAGGTCCCCCCTTATTTAATTAGTGCTGTCCACACATGCTGTGACCTGGCACTCTGGGTTTAACCTTCCCTGATAACAACAGGTCAAAGGGCACCTGAGTTTGTGTATAAAAGTTAAAACTAATTTTTCAAGGAAACTATGCTTCCTTTTTAGCCAGAATTAATATCAGCTCAGGATCCTGCGTTGTTTCTCACTACCATCTTTCAATTGTTTAGACTGTCAAATTAAATGAAATATATACCCATGAGCCATCTGTGCTAATACAAACTCTAGAATACCAGACCTCTTCTGTTAATCAAAACCCCCTATTCTATAGTCCTTCTATTATGTGATACAACTATTCCTTGGAGATAATAATCAGACAGTACATAAACTATGCTTTTTCCCCTCTGCTGCCTGCTAGCCTGCTCTAGTGCACAAGGTCAGCGTGGACAGCAAACTGCCTCAGGTGTATGTAGATTTTTTTACCATTACAGAAACAAATCACATTAATACATTGAAAGGGGTATATCGCTACTGAGGCTGCTCAAGTGCGTCTGTCCATCACTAACAATATTATGCCTACAATTCAGCAGGACAGCTAAGCAGATACTTCCTGAGCAGAGCCCTGCATTGATGAACTGCATGAAATCATTCCCACTGTTACTTTTCTACCACCCTTTAGGCAATAATTACTATCTCGCACCACTTCACATAGAACAAACTAATGCAGATCATGGGATTTGGGAATTAATGCTGATGGTTTGTTATAAATGCTCAGACACAATAGTAGTTGGTAGAGGGATAAATACAGTGTAAGGAGAAGCTTGCATTTTAAAAATTAATAGTAGTTTCTCAAGATACCAGGGAGCAGCCCTTCAGACAGCAAGATTTGCTATAGCTTCTCTACAAGTTGTAACTGTCCCAGTTCAAGTGTTCCTCCCTGGTATATACCTACAGCAACAAAAAACCATCCAGTATCAAACCAAGAGGTACTGAACAAGCTGTAGAAGACAACTACTTTGATACACCTTGATTTACAGAAAGAAATGGGAGTTAATGGTGTGCGTAAAGAGTTATTTTACACGAAATGACAATGCATATAGTATTTCTATGCCCTGGAAAAAACCCCACCTGACTGGACTGGATCCTGCAACTGCATCTATACAGATGAATGCTGCTACTTGATTCTCGCTTCGTACTAGAGATAATAGATGTACTAAAAATCAAAGCCAAGAAACACAAACTGATGGAGACTTATACTAAATTCTTTACTCATGCAACATTTGCTGAGTTTAATGCATTTCAGATGGAGTGTGTGGTACAACTTATATAAAAATTATATATTAAATGAAACAGAAACCTATTCTGATGGATTGTGTAAGACTGATGTTGCTAAGTGTTTTTCCAAGCAATGCTTTTTGACAGGTGTTTTATATTAATAACACAACAGCTTTGTCAATTTATCTGAGAAACACACTAGTATTTGCATTTCCTTTGTATGGCAACATGATTCATTTACACTAGAAATCTGCTCAAAGAAGGTGAGAAAAGCCTTACCTTCTCAAGACTCAAAATGTGATCTTCCTGGATTTTTTTTTCCATAAATAAAAATTATGAAAAGTTAAATTTCCAATTTTAGGTCAATAAAATTTTACTTGGATTAAAAAAAAAAAAAGATATCAAGTGATTTTCAGTTTCAAGCAAGTGGACACTGAAAGCACGGACAAATATAAATTTTGGTTATCAAATAAGCAAGTTCTTTTACATTAGAAAATATGTTATTTCATGTTTTTGATCAAGATGGTAATTTTATTTTTTTTTTTAGGGCTTATTAAATATAAACAGTACTATGGTAAAAGTGAGGGGGTTTTGAATAGAAGTAGTAATGGATTGGATTCAGCATTTCACTTATTCTAAATTTTCACTTCTTGTTTAAATTCGTTAGCCATAGCTACACAGCCAAAATAACAGCAGTTACCAATTTATGCATGAAGAAAACGTAAATATTTAATTGAGAAGTTCCTTCAATAACTAAGATTAAAGACAAAACTTAGTTCAAAAGTATAGGCAATTACTAACATTTTCACACTAAGCAAAAGTTGTAAAGCATCTATTACCTGAAAGGCAGGCAGGTCAAGAACAGCAAAACTATTGAAGAAACGTAAACTCTGAATGGCAACCTGGATTGTGTTCGCTGCATAGCTGTCTTTAGGACTTGCTGTGTTTGGATCTGAAATTGTCCCATGGAAAAGAACACAGTACAGCATATGCAAGACTCCAACCAGATCCGTAGACTGAAGAACTGCTGTTAGTCCTGTGAGGTCCTGACGTGTATTGTCAAATATGTTCCAAGATCTGTCAAAGAAACATTAAGCTGTCTAAAGAGGAGAGCAGCACTTGGTGAGAACATTTGCCCGGGATGCAGTACTTCCAGTAAGCCAAATGTCAGAAAACCAGTAAACTGTTAAAAAGGAAAAAACCCGATGTCTAATGTCAAGAAACCACAACATTTCTAGAAAATACTTCCAATAATCTCAGCACTGTCTCATGCTCTCTTTAATTGCAGTGCAGCTGTATCTTTAAATATCTTTCTCCACATACTGGTGTCCTTGCTCCCATAACAGGCTCATGATACCAATGAGACCATGCAGAAATTCAACAGTTTTAAAGTTGGAAGCCTGGGGGCACCTTAGGGGCTCCACACAAGCTCTGTCTCCAGGTCAGTAGCCTACACCCATCTTTCTTTCTCGCAACAGAAACTAGCAGAGGTGGGAGAACTCCCCGGAGCCTCTCACCGCCTCAGTGACGGGCTGCAGGCACTGGAACAAACTGCCTACCTAAGTAGCTAGGACCAGATGATCTTGATCAAATAGTTCTACAGGAATTGAAGAATGAAGTGGTTGAGCAGTTAACAAAACACACTACTTCTTATTTCAGTCAGCTGTTATTATGGGAGACTGTACGGTAGCAAAGCACAAGTAAGCATGAAATGCTCGAGACAAACCAGCACAGCTTGTGCAAATGGAAACTAGGTTTCATTGCTATCTTTTGGGTATGCACATAAAATAATGGTGAAGGTTTCTAGCTATCTAGGACACCAGGACAGGCAGGAAAATAACTCAAGATGCCCTTTCCATTCTCACACCCAAATGTTCAAAAGCACTTAACATAATCCCTCTGTGATTTGTACCGTTCATGTTTTTTCACATTATTAATAATCCAGAAGATGCTGCAGGACAGTGACTACTAAGGAAGACTAAGACACTGACTATTCTGGAGGTTAAATAATGTGTGTAAGTCAGACATACACAAAATAAAGCACAAAAATGATTCAGCAAGTGTTATATACTCAGCGATCATGTAAATCACCTGAACCTCATTATGGAAATACATTTAGTCTATATTGGCAATCACAGGAAACACTAAAACGCTACGATACAGTGAACAGTAACACTGGAAATATGCTACACTGAAATCTGGTCTTTACCTCATCTATTATGTTTCCGCCTTAAAAAGAAAAAAAGAAAAAAAAAAGTCTCTCAAAAGAGACTACACAGATTGAAACTATTTAATTAATTTTTATAATCAAAGGAAAATATGACAGGTGATATGAGAAAATGTTATAAAAGGACAAATTACATGAGGGTATTTTTCCCTTTTATAACAACTAAAAACAACAGAAATGGGAAAGTATTGGAAACAAGAGCCACTTTCTTACACAATCTGTAACTTTCCAGACCTCAGTTTAACACAGAAAAAGACTGGACACTCAAAGGGCCGACAATACTCCTTTTGACTGGAATCAGCAAGGACCTTTTCCTTGATTAGAATGGCTCTACATGATTTTTCAGTATCTGCATCACAGATCTGTTACATAGATTGCTTTGCTCCAGTGAGGTTTCCCACACAGATCCTAGGTAGGCTGACTAATCCTGCTTTTTATGACACAGACAATTGTCTTTGACAGAGCAACTAAATCACAAATTCAGCAACTACCCAGTTTTGGTGATCATCATATAGTTCGTTCATTTTCACTTTCTCTAGTCAAGTAAAAAAAAAAGCAAGTAAGACAGCACCACTTCAGCCCAAACCGATGTCTATCAATGAGAATGTCAGCTTGTTAACAGCACACCATTGCCTCCTGGGACCAAGGAGAGAGCAACAGGCAGAGCAGGATGACGAACATGCATTCTCTATGTCCCAAAGAAGGCCCTAGTACTGATCTAACTTCAAATATAGCTTAAATATGGTAAGAGAAGGAACAAGAGTTAAGTGAAACACCATATTTGCAGTTATAGTATCAGATTGGAAAGCTAGTAATTACAGCTAGGGAAGATGTAGGAGGCTTAGGAATGTTATTTTAGCACTCAGGCTGTGAAGTATGCTCTGCACAGACTTTGATGGGTCTTCTTGCAACCCTGAGCCCAGGTAAATATAACAGGACAGTATTTGGGGTGTACACAACTTATTCTGCTAGCACCCATCTGCTTCCATCACTGTCTGCTCATTCCGTAGAAATCAGCTGCTCAGATGACTCACTTCTGCTTTTTATCAGTTTGATCACAAGGATAAGAAATGATGCTTTTCAAGTTATTTCTATTTACAGTCTGTGTATGTTCAATGTTACTGAAAAAGCTTTTAAGTACAGCATCCTCTGCTGCTACATCAAGGATTAATGTCCTGGTTCTATTTCAGTGATACCTGTGCTGTACAGAACACACACTAGACTGTATAATTACTTCACAATCTTTGAAAGAAGCAATCAGATCTTTAGGTAAGACACAGTAAGAATAAAAGCAACATAGCTGTGCCTATTTTCCAGTACTTGTGTCATTACATGAATGACTCAATTACCATCAGTCACCATCACTACAACCCTGCAAGTTAGTGGTCAGCCATTCGTACAGAGTCAGCTGAAGACAAACACGCCTGATATTATTGTACAGGTTCCAAAAATGGGGTGTTTGTTTAATACTGTGGTAGCCAACTGAACTCCTAGCAATCCTTAAAGAAACTGTGCAACAAAACCGGTCATGACAGCGCTTCAGAAGGTCACTGGCATAGGATTCTCTCAAGATTCATGCAGTAACGTTTGAAAGACAAGCTGAAGTAAATTAAAAAGATGATTAAAATTATGATTTGATTCCACTTACCTGCTGCAAAAGAAAAAACACAACCATTCAGCTGGTGATTTGTAACACTCGTAACGACCCTAACACTCTGTAAAGAATAAAAAAGGTGGAGAAAATACCAGAGCTCTAAGTGCATTTTGGGTGGGGCTACGCTGCACAACAATTTATGGCATTGCTTTCTTGGAATCCATGCCCGAAACCTTCATTTTGAAGCTCTGTGGTCTTTAAGTGAGTGTGTTTGAATGGAGTCAGCAGAGACACTTCCTGAACCATCACCTGGCCTTGCCAGCTGTGCCTTTATGTGGATTCCTGCTGCATAGTTTCAAGTCCTCTTGGCACATGAACCTGGACGGCTGCAAAAGCAGGGTGAGCTAACAGCTTTGGGACCACTATTTCGCAACTTTGCTTTGTGTCTGTGGACTTCTGAATATTCCTCATTTTAAAATACCTTCTAATGTCCTATTATTTATTTTGCAGTATGCAGTAGCAGAAACATGCTAACCCTCACTTAACAACACTGAAGTACCTAACCTGTTTATTTCCACAGTATCGTGTGAGAGCACAGCTCCTTTTGCCAACTACTATTTCTTAACTTCAATCGTAGATTTTTTTCAACAGTACAAAATAGAAAAAAAAGCACTCATGGTCAAATGATAACCCTAAATTAATTACTGTATATAATACTTCACAGATTTTTTCATGAGTATATGTGATGAGAAGATTGGCCAAGATTGACCAATTTTACCAAACTTTGAAGTTAGGTTGCTTCCAGCTCTAACTCCATCATATTTTTAAACAATTCCATACGAAAAAGCTTACGTTGCTGGATGCAATCCTTCTACTATTTTGTGCTGCTCTGGAGTAGTGAATGAATCAAAATATACATTAAAAAGTCAATTGTAAATTAACTCAAAATGCAAGCAGTATCTTTCCACAGAAAAGACCAGGAATTTTACCTTTATACCACAGGACAAAGCTGGTTAAAAAAAAAATTAAAAAAAAAAAAATCTGTCTGCTAGGGTTGGTGGATTGAAGGAACCGTTAGAAACATTTATTTTTATGTTGCATGTATTACAGTTAATGTGTATATGAAGAGGTCACTGGCTCCTGTTGGTTTCAGCTGTCAGTTATAATCACTTTAAGCCTGAACGTTTACAATAAAAAAGGTGAAAGATATTATTCATACTGGTCATGGGCTTTAAAGTAGAAAAAAATGTATATGAGATGTTTGAAAATAAAGCATGAACCTTTGCATATACTGCTCTGAGTGATTTTAGTCAAGTCTATACAACAGTGGATTTCACATACTTGGCAGATTTTTAGTCCATCTCATAAATAAGTCCAGTGAAAATTCACTGCTGTCAGGACAAAGACTGAAAGTCTCATAGAAAAACCCCAATATCGTAAGATGTCAATGTCATACAAGAAATAGGTTTTACGTAACTAAAGTTAAGAGAGGAGATTCCTATAAATGTACCTCTTTTTAATGCTCCTATTTGAAGAAACTCACTCTCTGTGTCTGTAACAGCTGCCAAATATAATAGTTGGTATGGACAAAACCCCTTCAATTAATCACTGAAGGGAAGCAAGACTTAACAGATTTTTTACATTGGCTTATGTAGCTGGGAAAATAGATAGGATTTCAAACTTAACCAAGTCTCTATATTTAACACAGAAAACCAGGCAAATATTTATACTATGGTCAAACAACCTGCAGGATCTTAAAAAAGAAAAGTTTAGTGAAATGCAGGGAATTTTCATTATGGGTTGCCATTATGATTTCCAGCTTCTGCCATCAAGGGGTTTCAGGAACTGGTACAGGGTTTATGACTTACAAAAAAGGTTTAAGAATTTAAAAATATGAATATGTCCACCACAGGAAAGAAAGATACTAAACAGTGGTACTTCACTGCTTGAAATACACCACTATTTATTAAAAACAGGAATTCAATACAGCTTGATGAGAAACAGCATACTCTGCAGAACAAGTATAAAACTACAATTTCTCCAAGCTTCAATATGAGCAAACTGTTTATATCTGAAAATATATTGTTTTAAAAACTGACTGAGCTAACAAGCAGACATGCCTCTCCAAGGGTACACAGTATAATGTTTGTATATTTGAAATATATACTTCTGATTAAAACCACAGAGCCAAATGGAAACATGAGTTTTCAAAAGGCTTAGCTTTTAAAAATTATTATTAGTATTCAAAAACTATCATCTGTACTCTTTGCTTCTGTATTTTTTTATTTAGAAAGAGGTGCCAAAATAAAGAGGAAAAATAATAAGAGAAGTATAAAGAAATACTTAGCACCTGTCAGACCTTGTTATAATTCACACTGTCAAGCTAGGAATCATGGTACTGTGTGAAAAAAATGATATGAAACCTTTTAGTAATGTCAACAACAAGTTTTAGTTAGTTTACTACCTACTTGCTGAATCTGCTGTCCCTTGGAAGTGGTGGGAAGCACAAGCAGCATTCAGGCAGACTTGCATCTGCTTTGCCATCCAGCAGCCAAAACAGACATTATCTTAATTACTGTAATAAAACTGAAAACAGACCAGCTCTTCTTCCTTGTGTATCTGTGACATGACAGTCACAGTATTTCTGGATCAAGACCCATATATCTGCAGCTTTCTGCCACTGCGGCTTGTAATCCACAACTTCATTAGCTGTTGACACAGATTTGTACGTATTTCACCCCTGTCCTGAGATAACAGACAGCAGTAACAACATAGGTACTGTACTGCTATGATATTTTATTTTCCTAGATGAACGAGGGAGCTCACAGAGATTTCTTTACATCAAGACAACAGCAAAATTTTGAAGTTGCTGTCCAAAGAAGCTACAGAATTTGAAGGATCATTATTTGCAACATTCCTCTTACGCACATTTACTTTTCTCCTTGTGTCTGTGGTATTGCTAGTCCACTGTACTGCTCTAAGGGAGAACATTCTTCCTTACTGATTAGCACTTACACTGCACTACTGCTGACAGTTTCCTCCTGCTGTTAACATTAACTCTGTGGTTAGTATGAATTTCTTCATTCATACTGATGGGTAAAAGCAAAATAAGGCATTAACAATAGTCCTCCACAGAGAGACAACTACAATTCTTGGACAGAAATCTTAGTTCCAGAGCCCTATAGGGGAAAAAAAGGATAGAGATTTGATGAACACTGTGGAGTACAGGAAAAGACAGGAACAGAAGCAAGGTCCTTGCTGTGCTCATGAAGGACTTGCCATGTATTTTCTCAGTGTTCACTCCTGATTTTAGGGAATAGTGAGCTGGGGCAGCATGGCCATATTGCTACAAATGCTCCTTGTGTTCCATGCCTGCTCATTGCTTTCTGACTTGTGGTTACAAGCCAAGAATGCTATGTGTATTCAGGACTCAAGGGCCCAAAATAGGCCTTATATCTCTCATAGTTACAAGAACAAGCTCTGGAAAAAGAAGGCTATCATCCTGCACATTGCTACTGGACATCTGGAATTGGACACAAATTGCAAGGCAGGTTTATATGGCTATATAAACCACTGTTATTCTGGATTAAGTCTATTTATTATTTTGCTTTATTTCAGGTTAATAAAAACGTATCTGTTTTCAATTCTGGCTACTGTTACTCTTAATGGTGCGCAAAAAACAGTTAAGCATTATCAGGGTCACAATTTTCAAACCTAAGTATCAAATGTCAGGTTCATCCTCAGCAAACAAAGACAGCTCAATATTCAGATATGATGTATTTTATGATTTCTATCTACACGCAGTAAAGGACAATACCCTATTTTCAGCTCTCACACATGTATTTTTTTTTAAACTCATCAGGGAGAAAGGAGCTCTCACCTCCACTGTTAGCAAAGGATGCAACACAGCATAAGAAAAATGGGACTTCTACTTGGAGGTCTCTAGTTACCCTCACTAGTTCTCACAAGGTAACAGATGAGTGTATAAAAATTATCAAAACAAGGTTCATATGGGGTTACAAATTATTAGTGTTTTCAACAAATGACCTTTTTTATGTGTTACACAGTGTTTGGAAAATGTGCTATTACATCCACAGCAAAACTTCAATTAGAAGACACTATCTAGCATTTATTAGCCAGCATCAAAAGTTATAATTTGAAAAGTAAGATCAATATCAAAATTGACTCTTTTTAAAGATCTTGACCATTACCAAAAAGAAAATTCCTCTCATATAATAAGATATGCTTATAACATATGTTCAAAATGGAGTCTCATTTCAATAACTTTTAATGATGTGAAAATCAAGAATCCTGCAATTTATGTTTCTACATTAGCAAGACTTTCCTTTACTGTATCTAACTGCATAATTTTGGATGTCTTTTTCCAAGTCTACCATGGGAATAAAAAATAAAAAAAAATTAAAAATCTTAGTTTATGTCTTACAATTTTATCATCTACATTATATCAACCACAGACCTCATTTAATACTTAACACTGAGAGATATCTATGATACAATTTGAGGCTGTTCTCTAATAATCATTATTGTTGTGACATCTTGTCTGCTGCACTTGCAGGGAGGTACTTCACTGAGTTCTCCTCTCTGCTATAAAATTGTTTTCCATGAAGTAACTGTCCAAATAAACACCAGGTATCGACCCAGAGCTTGCTTTAGAAATATTCTGCTAAATTTGGGAGTTTTATGAATGTTCTTGTGAGGAAGACACGCAAGTCTAGATTGACAACTATCCCTATGATCAGAGCTCCAGAAATGGCCTAACATACTTTGCACCCACAGGACAGGATCTCTTAATTGTTTGGAATTTAAGAGTGTTTAACTCCTAGCCCTCTGGGGATATCACGGATTACAGTTGCAGTGAAGTTCCTAACAGCCTGGCAGTGTCTGAAAGAAAAGGAGGAGGATCACAGAATGTTAAGGGTTGGAAGGGACCTTGAAAGATCATCTAGTCCAACCCCCTGCCAGAGAGGACCACCTAGAGCAGGTCACACAGGAATGCGTCCAGGAGGGTTTTAAATGTCTCCAGAGGAGACTCCACAACCCCTCTGGGCAGCCTATTCCAGGGCTCCGTGACCCTCACAGTGAAAAAGTTTTTCCTTATGTTTCTGCAGAACCTCTTATGCTCCAACTTGCACCCATTGTCCTTTGTCCTATCAAGGGACATAACAGAGAAGAGCCTGGCTCCTTCCTCCTGACACTCACCCTTTACATATTTCTAAACATTAATGAGGTCACCCCTCAGTCTCCTCCAAGCTAAAGAGACCCAGCTCCCTCAGCCTTTCCTCCTAAGGGAGATGCTCCACTCCCTTAATCATCTCTGTGGCTCTGCACTGGACTCTTTCAAGCAGTTCCCTGTCCTTCTTGAACTGAGGGGCCCAGAACCGAACACAAGGATCCCACAAGCACTTGGCCATTCCTAGCTGATAGAGGATTTCATTGTTGCAGGTGCTGTGGATGGTTTGAGAGCCCTGAAACAATCCCGGTGTGTGAGCTACCCAGAGTCTACCCTCCTAACAGCTTCCCCCTAGGTCACTCCATGGTGCAGCATGCTCAGATCTACACACAGCGTGAAGAGCACTGTATAAAAATACTCCTAATGCATTTAATATGGAATGTCAACTTTTTATACAACAAATAACAGCCTGGTATAATTCTACCAGGAAAAAAAACCCAAAACAGATTATATTTGTGACCCCCAGGATTGCCATTGAGGAGCATAAAGAAGTTTCCAAGCTACAAACATTCTACAAAGGAGGATATATCAAAAGAACAATCCATAATTGCTCTTGCAAACAATGGTGAAAGCCTGATAGGAATTTGCCAAAACTTGTTTTCGTGCTTCAGTGTCAGAACACTGGTAATACTAGACTTTCTACCTCTCAGTAACAACTTCAAAAGTTTTACAGAGTGGTTAGCTACTCTGATGTACAGAGGAATATAATACGGCATGTTTGGTGCTCATTCATGTATCAGCTGAGCTGGAGAATGACAAATGTTGGATTCTGACTGAATAGGCTGCACTGCCTACTACTACTACTATTTATCACAAGTGAAAGAGACATCTGTATTTTTCACAAAGAGAGGCTGCCTTTTGTGCTGTAGATCATGTACTATACAACATGCATTACTGTACTGTGACATATTTAAGAATTCGATAAATTTGAGCTGGTTCTGCCACCTTAATCTGTGTTTGGCAATATCTTTTTCCATTTAAATCACCTTGATTAATAAAGACTTCTGTAATACAACAGAACTGCACTGTGTATTCACCTCTTAAATGAGAGCAGGCTCAGGTGATAAAAGACATTTCATTTAAACTGCCCTTCTAATCAGTTACACCAAAGCTTTTGATCTAAAAGTGAAAGACAGCAGTTTTGAAGTCTCCAAGTTCACTCCTCTCATTTCTTTTCATGCTCCAATGAACACCCCAACCTGGAAATTGAGAACAGTCAGTACCTTTGGCTAAAATCCTAAGTGATGCTGTTAGTTGCAGGCAGTATCAGGTACTTCTTGGTAAAACTGTGAAGAAAAAACCTCTAAAATTATTATTCTGAGAAAAAGGACAGATGTTCTGGAAGAAAGTACTTGCACAGTACTTGATTATTTTGAAGTGCAGAGATCTCTATTATTTGGGTGAAGCATGTGTCTGCTTCAGAAACGGCAAATATTATATTGCTCACTCTTGTAGCGACAACTATTATTCCACCAAGAGAAGGGAGATTTTTTTTTTTACTATGTGTTTGACTTTTGGCAGCGCTGTCCTGGAATGCAAAATGCCAAGTTGGCAGCTTTCAGAAAGGGAAATTTCAGTAAGGTCTCCGGGCTCAGATTTCTTGCAGTTCTTTTTCCATGTGCCTGTGTCCCTAGCTTACCAGCAACAGCTCTTACCTACAGCTTTGTTTCTGATATTTTCTTTTACTAACTCTAGTTTTTCAACCTTGGCATCATTTTACCCTTTGGGAATTGATTGCAAATTTCTGTCAGCCTTATCTTTTCCTGAAATATTTAACAGTCTAACAGTGGTAGGTTCTAGTTTGTGCACCCCAAAGCTCTTGAAATTTTTACTCACTCTGTCAGGCTGACCTGCACTGCAGATTATAAAAGTCCAAATTTGCGGGCAGACGTGTACCTCACGCTTGCTCCCCACGACCATGGTTAGGTTATGATAACAAACATTTTGAATTAAAAAATTCAAAATAATAAAATTCAACATATTTTATAGAAAATATAATGTCTTTACTGACAGCGATATTTTAAAGAACAGGCGCTGAATTAGGCTGCTATAGAGACAAACCAATTAAGAGTTTATTTCAGCTGATAATAGAATACCTCCAAGTCCTTAGGACTGGACACTCAAAATTAGCAGTGATAATAACCTCTCTGCAATGATGAGTAAAGGAGATAAAGTTTGCAATTCTGATAAATGACTTAAAAAAATCAAGACTCAGTGCAGGTAACTACAGTTCCTTGGTGGAAGGGTGAGCAGAGTGAACTCCCTGCGCTGTTTCTTTACCAGTTCTTACTGTGTGACTAAGAACAGTTTTGCTTGGCAGCCTCATCAGAATGCTCGCTTCCATGCACGCAGTGTTGGCACAGAATTACAACGGCTGCTGCCCCATGAGCACATTAGAGCTGACAGACCAAGTGCACCTACCTTCCATTGACAGCAAAACATAGTTGACATATTCCATGCAATACTGCTGTGGCATTTTGTAGAAAAGTTGCTATTTTGGGATTCTCATCAACAGGGCCTTGAACGGAGAGGAAACAGCAACACAACTTGTCTATTAATCCTATGTTCACCACATAACTAGAAACAGAGGAAAAACTGTATTACAAAAATAGTCCCATGCCAGTTTGGGTAACTTTGCAGAGGAAGTAATTTCTGCTCCTCTACTATCAAGCCATACAAAATGAAGGTTGCGATTACTTAAATGCTCTATCTGAAAGAGTTCAGTAAAACAATTCTAAGTACAATAACTTCAGATATGGCACTCTGTAGCTATCAGTAGTTTTTGTTAAGAGATCTGTCTCTTGTAGGATAATTTGTATTATACTGTACAAGAAAGATGAGTGTAAATGTTTAATTTACCATACTCGTAGGACGACAATGGAATTTTGCCATAGTTAAATGATTTATAATAATCTTGATAGGTTTGCAACAGCACAATTTCTTTTTTAGCATGAAGAGATAAACTCTGTAGAACACACTAATTCAAGAAGACAATGATGTTACCCAGATAACATTTTATTGCAGTACATATATCATAACAGCTACTGCCCAGTTACTGCTTTTTTTTTGGTTTTTTTCTTTTTAACCTATACGCAACAGTTAAGAGGCTAAGAAAACATGCAGGTAGCAATCTTCTACCATCAGTATAGAAGGATCAGGATCAGAAAGCCTCTTCAGGAGCTAAATCAAAACTCAGCACAAAGAAAACCATGCTAATGATTTAAAAAAATTTTTTTAAACCAAAAACTCTTTCTTTTTTATTACCAGACTAGATCAGATCATTGTTGATGATCATTAGATCACTACTGCTTAGGTTTCTTCTTTCAATTTCTAATAGCTTGGAAATCTATGCTGAAAGAATCGCTGTTCATCCTTGCACCGAGGCCTCTCTGTCCACACCAGGTTCTCTCACACTTTGATCATTAACAACTCCATTTAAACTATGCACAGAGATAATTTTTCTTTCCCTTGCACTTTGCTGATACTAACTTCACATACTTCCCTTTTGCTACCAGAAACATTCAGCTTCCCTACTTCACTTTGTCTGAACAGTTCGTTCTGCTAACACATCTCCTTGTGGAGACAAATATCCCACTGCAATCACTTCCTTCTTCTCTTTCCCCTCTGTTTGTATCTTCCTCCACTTTTATCAAGTGGGAGAAAATTCTTGTCAAAATCAGAACTGCTGTTAAACCTGTGCCTCTACCTGACTTAACAGACATGGGGAACCAACTGCTTTCAGACACCATCAACTGATTCACTGCTGACATCCTACACTGACCCATCCTGTCATTAATATTGCTCCATTCTACCTGCTGTTCTGTCTACTTGCTTGTCAAACCCCTTTGTTAGACACTGCCTCTTAGAGTACAGGCTCCAGGAGATGGGACCACCGCTGGCCGTATGTTTCCATAATGTCAAGACCACCTTGACTTTACTAAGTTTGCAACATTTTTCAATAACATTGATTCTAGTAAATAAATAATACTGATTAGATAATGCTTGTGTCAGGAGCTGTACAAGTAATTATTAAAAATAACTACTCCCTCACATGTCTTAGTATGATTTTGAAAAACCAGGGATTTTTAAGATTAGGGAAGAAAACCTCTCCAGTTTTCAGACAATATTGCTGCTCCAAGACTAGTCTCTTTTCAAGGCTTGAAGCTAGACTTTCTGCCAAAGTTTACCCTGATGACACAAAGCTGTTGAAAGCCATGGGAGTAACAAGAATAAAAATACACCGGGTATAAAGCAAGAAGTCTCACTGCAATATGTAAGATTTTTAAAGCTGCTGAAGTATAACAGTTAAAAACACACAAAGAAGCACAAAGATTAATTGCACACTCATTGCTCAGGCAAGTTTGTCTGTTCTATTTAGCAACATGTAAAGTTACCAGCATTAGGTTTCTTGTAGATTTTGATCTAAGCAATCCACCTGATGATACAAGTGATAAGCAAGCTCCTGTATGAGTAGAATTATTCCAGAAACAGAGCTGTGTGTTAGATATATCAGTCACAGAGAAATGCAGAGTGCTAGAAAATCTCTCTGTGAAATAGGAGGGGAGAAATAAATAAAACAGAAGAACTAAATAAAATACAGTTATTACTGATGGATGATTACTCACAAAAAGTACTACCATTCTCATCAATATTCTCTTTTGTTTTCCCTAGGAACCTCTACGGTCTGACTGACACCTGCAAAATGTGTTCATTGCCCCCCCTTCCTTTATGCTCACACCCGGACACAAAGCAGCTGCTTTTTTGTCAGAGAAGAAATGGATGAGAGTTTTCAGTCTGCTGGGGCTATTCTTTAATGGCATCCAGAGAGAATGAGAAGACACATGAAGCACTCCTTCCCTTGACAAACTGCACATACACACAAGTGGCATGTCAAAAGAACTCTAATGCGCTTCCTCCATCTCTCAGTCTTTTTACCCATGGTAGTGTAGTTCAATCATTTGTCTACCTTTTTGATACCCAGACAGTGTGTACATAATTGTTGTTTATGCGTCACGTCTAGTAGCCCCAAATAGATAAAAACCTACTTTCCTCTACTTTCCTCTTTCTTTCCCCATCTTCCTAAAAACTCTCATTTAATCACATCCCCAAGGACATATGATACAATGACCTGGAGGGTGAAAGATTCAGATTAATAATAGAATTTGTCTGGTTTTGACTAGTCTAAAATGCCCTCTCTCTTTTTTTTTTCCTAATTGCGCTATTACCTTGTCATCGTGCCTTTCATTCTCCATTTATAACCAGATCCCCTAAAGTGCCTCAGGTGAGGGACCTAGTCGGATTCTCATGTATCTTCTTATCTTAAGGGTATGCCTGTGCTTGGCCCGGTCAGTGTCAGATGTCTGTTCAGCACAAATATCAATAAGCAGACCTCCCACCCTCCCATTCATAAATGGGGAGAATACAACATCCTGAAATTTCACACTCTTTCAAAACCTGTTTGGGGAGAAGGTGGGTTATATGAGAACAATGAAGTTTTAGAGGTCACTGGTATCTATGACAACTATTTGTTTTGCTTTCCTCTGCCAGCTGTCCTTTTCATATCCATCAGCATCACATGAGACTTTTTTAAAAAGTCTGAAGATGCTCACTCTGACACATTTGCAGTAGCATATAATCAGGATTTCATTTCTTCAGAAGGCTGAAGATGACTATTAATGACTATTTATATAATTTACTAGTGAAACTATACACTTTTAGAAAGTCTATATATTGTTGGATATATATATATTAGTTTTACATATAATACATTAACTATATATTAATGATATAAATATATTTAGGTTCAAGTGTTTTTAAAGAATCAGAAGCAAATTTCAAGTAGAAGGGAGCAAAACAATACACCCTCTTTTACTAGACTGTTACAACTCACTGAGTTACTGTGATTGAAATTTTGCTCCAGAAATATACTTAGAAAAGCAAACTGCTATTAAAATACTGCTGCATTATAAAAGTTGAAATCAGATTACAAGAATTATTGGGTAATCTTTATAATAGGAAATATATATTTTAAGGCAAGCTTATGTGAATGCATATATGATATGCAGGACCACATGGGCAGTAAGAATACACAACTGGCATAGAGAATTAAGAGAAAATAATGCAATTATGGAAGTTGACTTCTAGGTAATTTGGAAATGAAACTGACAGAAAGGACACAAAAAAACAAGCCAAAAATTAAGAGACGCTTGGTTTTCTGTATTCCTGTCTGCAGCTTTTTGAAGAACATTTTTCTTTGAGAAAATAACATTTCAATAGTCTTCTTGACTACCTTTCTTAAATCATCGCAATTTTCTTTCTCTGTAGTAAAGAAGGTTTAATGAAGTTTCATTGTTATATTTTTTAACCTGATTAGGTCTTGGACTCTGCTGTTGAAGGCTTCCACTAGTGAGGATTTACTTTTCACTTCCTGTAATATCTTGAGTGTAGTAGACTGGTTGTTTCCATCTGGGAAGCTGGAGATTAGACATCTGAAAATCACAGCAGTTATCCTCAGAAGTCCTGTCGTTAAACCCTCAAATACCTGCTTATTTGCACTTCTGCCTGAAATAGCATTATGGTCATCTGGAACACTAACCTAAGTACAGAGAAAAAAAATGGAAGAATGACCAGAATTCAGTAAAAATCATCAAAGTTTGTAGATAAACACTTAAAGAGCTGCATATCAGTACATGAAAAATAATAATCAAGCAACATATTCTAGCAGTGCCATGGACACTAAAGCATGTCAGGTACAAGAAAAGGTCTATACCTCTCATGCCAATAATCCAAGCAGAAACAGAACAAATCAAGTCAAATGAGCATTTAATGTATGAGAACTGAAGGAAGGCTTCCAGTAGCAGAGTATTTAATTAGTATGAGTGTGGTGTTTTTATGCATACAAAGAGTTTTTGATGAGTCACTAGCAAAAATAATTTTTTTTAAAACCTTGACTGTGAATTAAGAAACTATTGAGATGGTTCATTTTGACTACCACACTATGTTACCACAAAGATCTATTAAATGTCCAGGATGCACAAAGCATTCAGTAATACAGAGGAAAAATAGCTATTTTTAGCGGAAGGAACAGCATTTACTGTTTGGCAAACCCCTATATGACTTTGGAAAAACACAGTGTACAACCAGAAGGCTACCCAATAGTTTGCATCCTAAACAAACACCTCTACACAAAAGTGAGTATTTTGAAAGGCAAAGTTCTTGTGACACAGCAAGTACAATTGTGGCTCTTCACAAGGAAAGACAATACACTTTGCAAGCAATAGAATGATATCCGCAATGAGATTTAATCCCCTATACACTTCCTCCCTCATAGCAAAAGTACCAAAACCAAACAAAAAATTACAAAAATATCCTGAAGTGTCCTTCCAAAGTATTTTATGTGGAATTTTAATGCTAGAATTTTTTTTTTTAACAAAAAAAAAAAGTGAGATTGATTATGATAAAACTTCATCTGTAAGAAAAAAAAGTAATTGTATCTGGAACAGTACTAGTTTGCCCTTAGGAAAGAGCACCAAATCTGATAAGAAGAAACCAATGCTCACCGCCTAAAAAAACCCCAACCAAACCAAACAACCAACTAAGTAACTATCTGAGAAAACAGAAAAAATGTACAAATCCTATGGCACAACCTGATATAGTGGAACACGGTAAAGGACAACATGAACAATACAGTTCTAAAAGATGCAATGGGAAATGCTTTCCACCCACGAATCTCAAATTAGGCAAGGAAATCCTTGGAGAGTATATTTTTAATAAATTTATTTTTTTCTGCAGTCCAAGATATTTTAAACCAGTTGAAATTGAGCCCTATTATGATCAAGTAGTAAGTGAAGTGTGAGTCGAAGTCCTGTTTACAGTTCACAGGAAGAATACTGGCAGCACAGGCACATATAAAGACAGGGAGCTCCTGTGTACGTTCTCTGTGCTTAACACTCCTGGACTTCACATGCCAACAGACCTCTGTGGAGGCACTCTTAAGAGACAGTTTGAGGCTTTCAGTACCGTAATTATTGATCAATATTGGCTGAAAATTTATTTTCATTCCAGTTTAAAATCATTTACACTTGGTATAGGCAACTGAGGTCCCAGAAAATCATTCCTCCCTGTATAGGTATCAGGAGGGATTTGGTAACACTTGGTGACAAAGAACAACATGCACATTTCTTTATTATTCATTAGCTCTGAGCCTTGCGTTGGTACTTAAAACTCATTGTAATAGTCTGTTTCTGGTGACGAGCCAAGTAAGCAAGTGAGAAGTCTTTAGCTGCTTATTCAAGTTCAATAGGAAAAGTAAGATTATGTTGCTCTAGTAAATTTTGTTGACTAAAATAATTCATGCTTAATGCTTCTAATTGCCTATTGAAACAGATGGATTAAGCTTTGCAATGTAAATTTAAATGTGGTGACTTTGTACTAGGAACATCAAGTTTTAAAAATTTTTAAAAACACATGCTACTCACTGCTTTTTTTCACTCAAGATCATACATAACGCTTCTTAAAAAAAATCAATAATATTTTACAGTAGAGCCTTCCAGTTTCTGTAATGAACAGTACTATAACAGTACTATAAACTGATGACCACTATTCTTGTCTTCTAGTTGAATGTACATACAAGAACTATATTTTTAAGTATACAGCCCTTAGCTACACAAGTTCATGCTTTAATATAAAACTGGTCTTCCTAATTTGCAAAAGAAATAGATCTGGCACTCAATACAATCATTTATTGCAGGGCTGATTTTTCACATTTGATTTTTGGGGAAATGTGTGTGCTTCTTAATATAAAGTGAGAACAGATGTGGATTTCATACTGTGTATGTCAAAATGGAGACGGAAGGAAATATTGTGGTACAGAAAATGGGTAAATTTGAACTTAATGCCTACCTTTAATATTTCCCATTCATATGAACTCGAATAAGTGACAACAGATCAGCTCTTTTACTGAAGAAGTAATTAATGGGATAGTGCAAAAATGTGTTGAGATTTATGTTCAAAATTAATTGGGGTGCTTGCAAAAGTGATGTATTACTTCACTTGTTGATTATTATATTAAGCAAGAGGGTAGGAAATCTTAAGATTTAATAGCTTAATTATGAAAGCTTTCAAGCTCTGGTTTCTTTGTGTTGATTTCACAAGGAGTTAATGATATCCAGAGAAACCATGTTTGTTGAACGTGGGCTTTTGGATAAGTAATTCCACATTTTTATTTCTGAGGTTTAATAGGTTTAACTGACACAAATCTCCAAGTACAATTATACACTTAAATTGACTTGCCAAGTAACCAGTATAAACCATTTTTAAATAAGAAAGGAAAATCAGGAAAAATGTAACTATTGTTCAATTACTTGACACATCCAAGAACTCTGTGCTATTTTAGCATTTATGGTGACTGCCTATGCTGATCTTAATCAATCCTCCTAGTTCCTTTTAAACCAGTTCTTGAACCAGAATGTTCTGATGACCAGATTCTCAACTCTGCTAACAGTTTTTATACAACTATTAAGGCATTCAGCAGAGAATTCCCCTTGTGTTAGGATTCCCTTGCTTGTGCAGAGCTGCCATAAGCGCTTCAGCTCTGCCCACCATGTAGGACTTAATCCTGGAAGATGCTGAACAATATGGCCGCAATCCAGCAAAGCACTTAGGCTCACATTTAATATAGCTGAAAATGTTACTCCATTTTGGCTCATGTCACCAAAAGTACCTCTGCATATTGGAGCACATTTTTTTTCTGTGCTAACAAAAAAAAAAATCCCCACAAACAGTTTCCAGCTAGCAATGTAGAGCTCTTGTCACTGAAAACTCATCTATGGTTTTTTTGTCTTGTCAGAAGCATAATCTCAAGCTGCTAAACCTAAATGGAAAGTCTTTAAAGCTTTTGAAGCACATAATTTCTTTTCATTTGGTTACTTATGTCATATTCTTCTCCCATTACCAAGGGTGGTTGTATGCTCTTTGCATGTGTAAGTCACTGGGCTTGCCTCAAAACCACTCTGGAAAACATATACTTTCAAAACAGTCTAACATAGGATGTCAGACTTTCTGTGTAGCAACTAGGGAACCGAGGAAATGGAAATGGCGCAGGAAGTCTGTGGGCTCAACATGGTGCAGATGACAGTTCCACTCTTTTAAATTCCCTACCCCTAAATACTTCAATAAGTCATTAATTCTCCCTCCCCAGCCCTATTTTCAATATTTATTACAGGATTAACACACTGGCTTCCTAATGAAGCAAAGAACCGAACCATAAATTTTTGGTCTTCGAAAAGTTACATTATTAGAGAGAAATAAAGAGATGTGAAGTTCCTGTGCTTTTTTAGATGGCCAGCACTGACCAAATTGTATTAGAAATGACCTGATTGAAAAAGCAGGCATCTAAATGAAGTACTTTTCTGCCAGCCTTGATATTTCCAGATACTGGTCCTCAGGTCTCCAACTAGAACCAAAACTGTAGGGAGAGCAGGTTTTTTCAATCTCGTAGTGACCTGAAAGGCAGAAACTCCGCACACGGTCTCGTTACTGAGGGGCTAGGAGAGCTGTCAGTGCCACAACAGCTGAACACTACAGAGACAGAACATTATCTCAGAATGGACCAGGACAGCTGAGAAGCACATAAAGGGCTTTGATCTTGCACTGATTATGACCAAGAGTTGTAAACAAACATGAAGCTGACTTATTTGTTGGGAGTACGAAAGATTCAAAAACTAACCACAAACAGGTAAGAAACCAGCACTGCAGTCTGTAGATAAATGGAGTTACAACTTGAGCACAAGGCTTCTATAAATGTAGGTGGGAAGGTTTGACCCATTTACCACTAAAATCAGGAATCCCCCTACTACTGACCTCAACAGACACTGACCAGGCTATTTTCTGAGCTAAGGAAGCTAAGAAAGGTAAAATGAAAGTAAACTCTATAGGTTTCCCCAGAGCTTGTTTAGGGGTAAGGTAAATGGAGGTCTAAACAGGACACTTTTAATAATTAATTTGGGCAGGCTGAATGTCACCAAGAAAAAAGAAATACATTCCACTTCTTAGTCTACCATTTCCCATAGGTACCCAAACTTTCATTGGAGAATTTTTTTTTTTTTTTAATAATTCTTCACGTAATATTTCAAGGAGAAAAATGTTACACCTGTGTAAAGAAAAATGAACATTTTGTCACCAATGAGAAATGATCGTTTTAAGTTTGTTCTTCAAAATGTACAGCTCTGAGTTTTAGCAAAACTGAAACTGACACTACAGTTGACTGATGAACAAAAACAAAATTAAAACACATTAAATTGGTTGGAAATAAGGTTCATACTGTCTGCATTCAAGAATGTATTTAAAGGTTTCTAAAAACTGGATTCTTTCTGTATTCAGTGAATATTAGCATGCTTGTTTGACAATTTGTTAATACTTTGCAAATATACGTACTCCTTTATTACTCCTGGTATTACTTGGGGTTTATTTTCCAACAGTAAGTGGAAATACACACAACACAGGCAAAGGCAGCATCATACAGCTCACCAAACTAGGAATACTGGAGGCAGTTAAAGTCATTTGAGGGGTGTTTTTTAATGTACTGGCATTTATTCAGACCTTGATCCAGTTTAAAAAAAAAAAAAAAAGCTCTGCATTTGTCCATTTCTTTTTCATAGAAAAGAAAAAAACAAACTGATTTATTATGTTTTTTGAGAGAAAAATCAGGGCTAGAAAAGCAGCACTGTTAATTTTTCATATACTTAAATACATACTTCATGGAACTATAAAGATATAATAGTTTAAGGGCCAATTTTGCCTGAAGAGAACATAAGAGACTTTATGCATAGGAAAGAAAAGTCCACTGTGGATCATGAGAAACATTAAGCTTTAATTACAGTTTTGCTGCAATTCAAGGGTAGCATTTGGCAACAGACTGACAAGAGGTCTAAGCATAGTAAATTTTTCTTATGTAGTATCTCTGATCTCTAGATGGCCAATGTTTCTTACGAAATACCCTCTGTATTTCTTTGGGAAAAGCACAGGTCATTCGCACAGTGCTATGCTGAGAAAAGGGAAGGTGTTTGGCATCAGAATGAATCTTACTACTTACAAAGTGCTGAAGGATTTCATCTCTTGTGTAATTACCCACAGAGCCTGTGCTCTGGCTCGCTCTGCAGAGAGCCAGCAGTGTTGTGACTGGCTCGGCACAATACGTGCACCTTTCACTAAGTATATTGGAAATCTAATACCTGCAATCCTCTTGGAGAGATTTGATGAAGAACAATGAGCTGGCAGCTACTTAGCCGAGAATGCACAGGGTGCATTCATGTTTTCTTTGTGTCTAGGACCTTTGGACTATCTTTTTGAAGTGTTCATTAACAGTCCTACGGCTTGTTGATTCTAAGAGCGTCATTTAAATTATTTAAAGTATGTACATAACTTTTCAATTAACAAACTGCTTGGCTCATGAAAATACATACACACAATTTAGAAGTAGAAACCCAAGACTAAATATCTTATGATGAGCAGGTCACTATGAATTAAAAATGAGTTTTCAAATAAAATATTTAATGACATTTCAAATTAAATGCAACATTGGAAAATTAAAACTTTCAGTTAAAGAGTCATGCTATTAAAGTACTTCAGCAAATCAAACTACAGAAACTTATTAATCCGACTTATATTCTTGATACTGAATCACCTAAGAAACATGCATGGACAACTTATAATATTCTATACTTTAAATACTACCGTAGAGCAAATTAAAAAAGAAAAAAATTGGAAAATGTTAAAGATAGAACACCGTCACCCACCAGAGTTCCTGCTACATATGCTTTTGCAGAATTTATTAGCAGTAGCAAGTATCTATCTACTCTAATGATATATAAATGGAAAGATATCAAATACATACAACAAAAGAATCTTATTCTCATCTATCTTCTGGTGTTCTTATACTCAATGTACTCATACACTTCATATGTGAAGCATACAAAATTTTCTAAATTAAAAGAGCTATTTTACATACCGTAAACTGATGTATCAACAGGTCCATTAGAAAAGTGATCTTATTACTAAAAAGAACATAGGTGCAGTTTTCTGCGCAATTACTGCAGGTGAGGCTGTAAGCATTTACTGTACTGCAGAGTGACCTACAAAATTAGAAAGAAAAATAAGAATTTTACTTTTTTTCTTCAGTAGATTAAAAGCAAATAACTGGAAACACAACACAAAACAACCTTTCAGCAACCCACATTCATTTTCTTAAATCTGTGATTCCAAGCAGCATGAAAAATTTACATGAAATCAATTCAATAATAACTTTGAAAGAGTAAAGCCATACTTATCAGAAGTCACACATGCATGGTACCGACACTGGACTCTGCTGTATTCTAAACTCATAACGAAACTTACACATAATATCAATTCATTTCATAATCTGGATATATACTATTCTTTTATTGTGTTTTATAGTTATATCACACAAGTTATTTGTGTGGAAATTCCCTTTCCTAGCACAGCCTTCAAATAAAAAAAACCTGTCTGAAGTAATTCACAGTGTATCTGCACCGGCTCTAGTGAGAGGCTGTTGTGTAGGACCTGCAAACTACTCATCAAGGAATGGAGAGGGCTGAGTAATCTGTACTGGTGAGGATCAAGTAATTTGTATTGAGCGAGTGAAATTCCTGTCCAAAAACTTCTACTGACATATTGTGAACCAGTCTTTAAGTACAGCACCTTTAATTGTTAGCTCATAACTGCAAGAGCATCAACTGACCTATACCTGTGGTTGGCAGGAACAGGTAACAGGTTTGCAATGGCAGGAAAAGAGAATCATAAACATCAGTCACAGAAAACTCCAGATGTACAAAACATGCCTGATTACTCTTTGCATCATGTGCAGTAATTTCCATCTGTTCCAATTAAAGAGTTATTCTCAAAACACCATTTGCAGGGAAGCTGGGACCAGTCCTATAGAATATACTCACAGAGAAGATAAACCTGATTGCAGATAATGCTATTTCAGAAAAAACACAAATATGCACACAGATACTCAACATAAATGCATCATAAATATATACAATAATAAATAAAGATGGCTATATATATAAGTTGTTTGCCTAATGTAAACCAAAAGGAAAAGAACTTGAACTTTGGTGGGTTTTTTTAACATATGAAAAAATGTGACTAAGTTCAAATGAGCAACATAGAAGAAAATAAATTGTGAGCAATGTCAAAAGGTCATACTAAAGTGTGACTGCAACAAACAACAAATTATCATACAGACATCATCAAAGATGATATTTCACATAACAAGCTGCAGACTAATTCAACACACTGAGAAGAGTTGAAGTTTATGCTTTATTTTGAAACAACAAAGTCATGTACATAATATTGAAGTCTGCTTTACTGATTGCTGTACTCATTGCTGTGGCATCTGATTACTTAGCGTGGCTCCCGAGAGTTGAAATGGAAATATAGTATATGTACAAATTCTATTTCTCAAGCCAAGAATAGCCGGGAATACTCAGATGCCAAAAAATATAGAGCAATTTTTTTTTTCTTTTGCATTTCTAGATTGCCTTTTCTTCATCTGGAGAAATAATTTTGAATTTAACATTAAAGAGCATTACCTTCCTTGGTTTAATCTGTAAAAACATACATAACAGTTGTACCTTTCCTTTATTAATATTCTGAGTATCACCATATTACCACTTATATTCATTTTACTGTACTGGTAATTAACTTCAGTCTACTACCTAATTAAAATAATTTTCAATTTGCAGTTCTGATGACATGAAAACAATATGAAATCATTATTTATTGATCAAAGGTGGGTTAATTTTCACCTACTTCACCTCATTTTTACCCTACAAGGATAACACACCTCTACAAAATGCAAGTAATATGCTTTATGTGCGTTTTTTAAAACCTGCCTTGCAGCAGAACTCTCTTCTCCTATCCGGACTATATAAAGGTATTTATTTCACTTTCCTCGGTAATGCTGAAAATATTTTCATTAGGAACCTACTTTTACTTTTCATGGAAGATCATTCCCCTATGGAGGTGCACTTACAGGGAGAGACAGATTTGAAACTATATTGGTAATTTCTATTTTCAGTTGAGAAGAAGATGCTTTAAATCAGCACTTGCCATTTTACCAGCTATTTTAAAATAAAGATTTATTCCATTTCATTCTAAACATTAGAATTTACACAAAGTGTCAAATACGAACTTGGTAGGTTAATTTATAATTTTCACAGTATTTCAGAGTTTCTGAGGCAATTTAGTTAATTCACTGCAATAACATTTTTTGATGTATGGGATTCCTAATTCTTAAGGTGATCGTTTATTTTACGTTCGAAAACACAAAAACTTCTGGCCTTATAGAACAAATTCCACTGTAATAATGCATCATGCTTTTGTATTTCCCAACTGAATCTCATGTCATAAAAAGTACTTGCATTTTCAGAGACCCAAATAATGCATTCAAAAGGTGGTGTAAGCAAATGGATGTCAAATTAATTTTTCACAACAATAAAGAGGGTTCTTTTAATTGGTAACATAAGCTTGCTAACTATGGTTCATCTAAATACATTCTAATCACAGCATGCTCTGAACTGTGATTCAATTCTGCAATTTCTTTTTAATGCAAAATTGGAAGTGTCAGTACAGAAGCCGTCCCCAGGTGGTTCGCGGTGTTAAATGGCAGATTAAAGACAGCACAACTAATTTCTTTACTTTAATCTTATTAAGGGAACAACAGCTGTCAACTGTCACCATTTCTGCACAAGGCCTCTGGGACAAGCACAGTGCTGCGAACATCAAGCCAGAACTTCATTTAACCACCAGTTAAATTCTCTGGGATGAAAACCTCAATACATTTCTTAAGACTTTTTCCCTGATTGGACACTAACTGCTCTTAATCACAAACCTTTTATGTCAAGAGATATCAAAATCAGTTGAAACAAGGTAGTATAAGCCTCTCGGTAAAGCACCTGTTTATTGATTACTGATGTTGCTCTAAACTTTGTATCACACCCGCAAATCAGCTTTAAAGCCATATTAGACAGCATGTATACTCAAACCACATAATAAGTCTGCCCTCTGATGTAAGGCTTTCCTCTAGAGTAAATCCAATTATAAAAACACTCATTATGGTACACAAACTTTGATCCAGAAAAGAAATCTGTCTTTAAACTAGACAAAAATATGCATCTGTAGGTTATATTTATTTTACATGAGTACAAAGAAGTAGGAAGAGGATTCATTTTCATCAACATTTTCATTCAATATTCTCAACAGTTTGTATGTTTGCACATGATTTTCTTGTATGCTAGCACATCTTTACTTTCTTCAACTTGCCCTATATAAACAAGTTGACAAACTGCAGCTTTTATTCAAAATACTGAGACAGCAACAGTAGCCAACCACACAAAACTAATCCACCATACTGTACCAGGATATGTACCCACAACTTTTGATTTATAAGAATCGGGGCACCGTCAACACAGAACAATTAAAAGTCTAAAGCTTTTTCACAGAACTTTCAGCTTGTGAAGATCATAAATGAATGTACTTTGATTAATCTATGAAGAAAATAATCCCAAAAGCTCAATTTGGCAGTGAAATAATACAAAATTAAACATTATCAAAATCAGGATGTGTTAATTCACTAGTGAACTGCTCATTTTTAACCAGTGTAAACATTATACAGCACTCTGAGGGGGAAAGAACATGATGGCATTGGTATTTAAATGCTGAGTTGACAAGTAGTGGAAGATGAGTTATCACTGAAAAACAGTGCACTGAATGGCTGTAGAATGGAATGGCTAAAGAACCACCAAGTAAATATATGGATTGAAATAACAACAAAAATTTGATTTTAAGATAAAAATACCAATTTTAACTCTTCAAGATTACGCAGGTCCTTACACTTCACTCATGGGGCCTATTATGCAACCAAAGATTCACAATCAATTACTATTTTGTCTCTGTTTTACATTACTTAAGAATATCTGACTAAAAACCAGGCTCCAGCTGAAGTCTAATCTCAATTAATAGAGAAGACAAAACTCAGCACCTGACACAACACACTTCCAAAACCAGATCAGAATTTCATTCTGAAATGTTACTGTACTTATGAATAAAATATTGCATGGTAAGTGGCAATCAAGCTATTAATTTACCCCAGCATTTACAAGGTGACAGAATTTGAAAGTCTTCTACAGAAATGCTCCAGCCCCTGTCTTATCAGTTGTTTCACTGCAAGATCTGGCTCTCAGTCCAAAGGTTTGGTAACGTTTCACAGAGCTCCTTTCAACAGTAAAATTTGTTTCTGTGTTGCACAGGAGGGCAACATTGCTTTATTCTTGAGCTCTGAGAGCTTGAAATCCAGCTCCGAGCCAGACAGTAAGAATACATTATGAGAAGAGACAGATGCCGCAGTGGTCATTCTCTTTAAGACAGTCTTTACGCCCTTGTACCAACTGCTGGTTTTCACTGAATGTTTCTGTAGAGGAAATAACCTTACAAGAAATAAGAAAGTTTGTTTTGCACTTTACATATAAAGAAATTGTGAACAAACCTACAAGAACTGCCTGAACAGTAACTAACAATGCAGCTTAAGAAATGTATGCTCACAAAACCAAGTAAAACTTACAAAAAGAAAAAGCTATAAACTACTATTAAGCTCAACATCGTTCTTAGTGAAAAAAGTTACCTGTATCAATGCCATCCATAATATTACGTGGGCACTATTTTCTGCTTTCCTTATACAGAATTATGGTTAGAGGTTTTTTACCCTGATAATATCTGCTTTGAATAAATAGTATGAGAAGTTGTATGAATATAGTAGATGCATTCTAGGGGGGAACTTGTAGAGTAGGGCTAATGGTTGGACATGATGATCCCAAGGGTCTTTTCCAACCTGAGTGATTCTGTGATTATGACATAACTGGCTTTAATCATATCTTAATTTGTAACAAAAGTCTTCCTCGGTTCTTTATACATCTACTGATAATTTTTATTTTAAAATGCTCATCACTCAAGGAACTGAAAGTATTTCACAAATGTTAATTAAACAAACCCTACAAACCTCCTTTGCTAGGAGACTTGTGGCAATTTTCAAGGCCAGTAATGTGTTACGGCACAAAGGGGCCGAGTTGCATTGCAAATACACAAGGAAATACAGGGAATGAGACTTATCTTCTGGTCTTGATCTTAAGCCATTATATTATTTTGTTGTACAGCTCCCATTTTATTTTTTAGTAGAAGTGTAAGAAAAATACCGTAAGATGCTGAAACCACTTAAAGTTCTGCTGAACATGTCTTGTTTTGTGGAGAACTGAACAAATTCAGGAAAATTACAAATTGCTACTTTAAGAAATAACACAGCTGGACACTAAACTGTATGTTAACACCAATAACAAAACTTACTATAATCCACTGCTTTCTCTTTTCCTTTTTCAGTGATTTATTTGAAGGGGAGAAAAACTGCCCCAACACCAACGTATCATCTGTTTCATAAATGTCACATCTTTCTCACAGTCACAGCATTTGCCATCCTGCTGGTCTAACTACCAATCTGGACAGTAGTACAAAACAACAGGCATATTGCTAAATCTTCTGATAATAAAGCTTTATCTTGTAGACATAGGATTAAAGTTCTGAGCCTCACCATACTGCCAGGATTTTGGAGAAAGAGAGATGTAGATAATAGCTCATGTAATCTCCTCACCTACTTGTAAATAGCTTATCCTCATCATAAAACAACAGACAAATTCACAATTTGAGTACAAATGGTTAAACATTGCAAGAGCACACAAACAATCTTAAGTACAGTACTGTCCTTTAGGGAAGCATATTTGACTAGAGGAAGACTGGAGGGAAACAAATGAGTGTCTTAGAAGTCAACTTTCCACAGGACTTTGCTTTGTCTTTAAACAGAGAAAACTGCTGTGTCACTAGATTCAAAGTTTATGAAATCAGGATAGAATTTCTATTTGCACAAAAGAAAGAAAAGTAATTTCAAACTCATTTTAAAAATTAAATGAGAAGAAAAGTGATATAAATCTTCTTCCTCTTTTAAAGAACTACATATATCCTATACTTTGCTTCTGAAACTCTCTCAAATGTTCTGCATCAAAAGCAGTAAATTTGAAGAATTTATTCAACACTTTCAGTGAGCCCACACTAACACACATTAACATGGTTTCTCTACAACAGACACGTTTGTGCCCATTTCAGACTTCTCATACAAAGTCCCACCATCTGGAACAATTGCTTGCTCTTCACAGCTGAGTTGCAGATTCTGCACAAAACAGGTACATCTCTATCTGCAAGGGGACCACAGGAATAACATGAGAGGTGGCTCTGCACCACGTGCAGCAGCAACACCAAGTTCACTGTGGCACTTAGAGCAGACTATACACTCTGTAAATCAGACTCAAGCAGTTAAGACTTTTTGCAGAACAAAACTGCAAGAGAAATTAGCTTTAGAAAGCAAGATCGTCTGTCAAATTACATGCAACCTGATGTATAACTTCCAAACTACAATACATTCAGATGCCCATAAACTGGAGGCTGCCATTTGCTGTGAAGTTGAAGGAGAAGGTGTGTTTCAGCAGTGGAGCTAAATCTTTCAGTAGATTTTTTTTTTAACATGCAAAGTTGTCAGAACAGTTATATTAATCTCTTTTCTGCCTTTTATTTCTTTTGGAAATATATAGTTGCAAATTTGTGTTTAAACAACATTTAAAGAGTTTTTGAAAGACTTAAATATTCTTTTTATAATTCAGTCATGAAAAAGCTCAAGAATGTGATATACCTATTTCAGACCAGTATAACTGGTTTGAGATGGATAGTAACTATCACAAAGAGGAAAACCTAAATGTAGCTGCCATGGGTCTTTATATATTACTGGCACACAAGTTCCTTTGAGAACTAACACATCTTCATACTGTCTAACAAAATTAAAACAAGGTATTTTCAGTAATGTAAACACAGTATTTACAAACCTCCTCAACAAAGGGTGCTGAAGTGAGACTATTTCTAATATGAAAGAACCACAAATAAATAAATAAAATCAAAGCTGTATAGAAGATGCACATTCTAAGAATTTAAAGCTATTAAGCTAAGCTTAAAGCTACCACACAGTGCAGCCCTGTCCCTTGAAAGTTTATCCCACATTGATGAGGGCCGCTCAAAATTAAAGCCTCTGCAAACTAACGAGTCCAAAGGCTGCTGCTGAGCCACCAACCATGGGACCAATTCGGGATTGCTCATCAGTGGAGCTGGCTGGACTTGCAGTAAGTGCATTCTGCATGACAGGGGGAAGGTAGGAATTTTATTCTCTTTGAAGAGTATAAGATTAAGATATTAAAAGCACATTCTTTCCTTGGTGTTCTTCCCTTCGTTCATTTCACACCTGTCCCATAACATATGCATGGACAGTTTTAATCCAAACCCTCACCATGCAATGCTTAAATTCCAGTTATTACAATATTAAAATACATCTACAAACAAATGATGAATCTGGTACACAAGAGCACATCCTGGGCTTGGTTACTCTTGTATTAAAATCATGACTAGCTCTGCTCTGAAAACATGTGTGCGCTTTTTGAATGAGCAAAAATTACAGTTAGACATTAGGGAAAAAAGCATGCTTTTTAGTTATCAGTTTTTACAGGCATTCTGTTTAGTCACCACCTTTTTTTTTTTTTTTAGGGATTAGACAGTTAAATCCTTCCATTATTATGTGCTATAAAGAGGAATTCCTCTAATCCACAAGAATTTTGACTTGCCTGTTTGTAGAAGCCCTTTCAGCTACCAGTAGCTTGCAACCGTTTCATTTTAAAAGCAGTCAGACTTCCATGAATTACAGCTCTTGAAAAAATTCTCGCACTTCCCACTAGAGATTTTTACAGACTAACTTCAAAAGATATGTACCTCATCTTCTGTTTAATGTAGTTTTTTCCCATTTTATACAATTAGGGATGCCACTGCTCAAATACACCACGGCTAGAAATAAAATCAAGTTAAAAACCCAGAGGTTGAGTGGGTATTTCTTTCACATTCCATGGCAGGATAGAATATAACAATTATTTTATCTGAGGTTCCAACACTGGACTACAAGAAAAAGGAGTGAAGCAGCAGATGCGCGATAAATATCCTAGTGATTCTAAGCAGCAAAGGAAGGACTGCTCATACTTACTTAAAAGGAACCCGTGAAACTGCATTAAGATTGGTGGGAGAAGTCACTGCTTGAAGAATATTTTCAAGGGCAGTCAGTCCTCCTGCAGCCCGAAATGCTACTTGATCTGCTGGGTTCTATATAAACACAAACACAGGAGAGAGAACCAACAGAAATTAAAGAAATTCCTTCATAAAAGATATGCCTGATAGACAATTGTCCTGAGCTTTGTCAATGTAGAAAATCCTGAATACATGTATGTATCTTGTTGAACACCTTTGAAACAGGACATTTCCCTGCCAGCACACAGGGAAGAGTAATTGTTAGAGCAGGAGCTGAAATTCTTAGGTGTTATTTTATTCAAAGGTTATATATACATATAAAATACTATAAATACTATAAACCAAATATAAAATAGTATAATGGTAATACACTTGAATACCATATTTTCTGTAATGACATAGTATTATAGGTATTTTAATAAAGTCAAGCTTTATTTGTTGCTACTAATTTTGTAGCCATACTTTATTACTTTGTATATGACTTATACATAAGAACACAGACAATCTCTAGATGGTTACTTCCTCATTTTTTAACAAACTTTTCCAAAAGGAGACAATCTCCAGGCTCATTCCATGTTTTGCTCATTGTACGCATAACACAGCATCGGCAGATGGCTTTAAGATGCGAGTACTGTTGTGATGTTCATTACATCTCGTTATATATTTCACAGAACAGAAACCCCAGAAGTTAAGTTGCTGATCTGGAAGAAAGCCTGACAGTGTCACCACTCAGGTGTCTTATTTAACCCTTAATCATGGGCAGACAGAACTATTGCCTGACAAATACTGTTAAATGCTTGAGGTTTAAGAATCAGGTTGAAAATCCAGATATGATTTTTGGTAGTGCTTCAGTTATGGGTAGCTACAGAGGTAACGTTTGAAAATGTCACCTAGATGATTAGTATAGTTTATCTCTTTGGCTACTCCAACTTACTACCTACATCAGTGATCTAATCCACTGCTTACAGCTTATTCCAAGTGTAGCAGAATGAAATAATATTTTTAGCTTTGAGGCATGACATTCACAACCAGCTGGTTTTGCTGTCATTATGCTATAATGTTGCTTATAAATCAAATTATTTACTTTAAACTAGTCTTGTATGTGCTCCCAGCTTCCTAGATTAGCTTTTCTTTATTCTACGTGTCCTCTTTCAACTTCCACTTATCAGAAATTTACACTTAAAATACCATCCTACCATTATTCATACAGTTTGCAAATGACTGAGTTTTTGCTGGAGCAGGTCTAGTATTTCAGAACTTACACCCCTTTATTTTTCTTCTTTACTTCTAGGTTGCTAATTTTGTGTAACTTTACTGCAGTTTGTATTTAATCATCTTAATTTTGTCAAGGAGAATGATATTCTAGTTAATAAATCTTTTTTTCTTTTTTTTCCCCCCTACTTGGCATGTGGGAAAAAATGGGAAGTGCTTTACAAATACAATCATGAATCTGTAAAAAATGTATTACATTATAACAAACAAACTGTATAACAGAAAAAACTCCTAGTGACTCTGGCAACAAAATCTTTCTCTGAACAATTAGAAATATAATTGAGAAAGATAAGATGCAATTTATAAAGGAAATATTTTTCCCCTGGGAGAATTAGGAATTAATATGAAAACACAAAAGAATATGCCTTACTCTTTTTTTTAATTATGCAACTTTCTCTCCATTAAGCTTCTTTCAAGCAAACATCTATATTCTAATTAAGTTCCAAGCTCCAGAAAAAGTGTTCAATTAGAGAAGTCAGATACTGAAAAAGAAAACATTTTTCCACAATAATTACAAACTGCATGTAGATTTAGACACCCAAAAGTTTTACTTTCAAAGGAGTAACAAGCCTCAAATGAATGGAAATCTGTGTGCCAACTCATCAAGCAGTTCAGATTATCAACCACTGATTTCCTGCACGCTAACTGATAAATACAGTCAATTTTAGTCCAATTAGCTCAGCAAGTGTGCTTTAACTGAAGAATTATTTTTGAGTTTCAATCATATATTCCTCCTTTACTTCCTCTCCATCCCTTCCAGCTCAGAAAAACTCCAAGCAACAACAAAAAAAGGACTCCTCAAGCAACCCTCAGCTGGGGACCTCTGATACAACACAAACTGGATGCCCAGCCTGCTGTGGGACTGGGATGATTCTGCAGCAAGCACTGCATCCCCTGCAGCACTTCCCACCAACCTCCTGACAGAGCAAAGAGCCAGGCAAAGGAAGAGACAGCCGAGAGCACAGAAACAGTCCTGCCGCAAATCAGCTAATATCTGGGCACCTTGGCTTACAGCCACAGTTCTCAATTTTTCTTTTCTTCTTCCCCTGCTCCCCCACCAGTGCTGCAGAATGGTTCAGCGCTCCCTGGACAAAGCCTGGGGCCTTTCTAACATATCAATTTTCACTTCACCTTAAAACTTCACATGTGTAAAGAGAGATCCTGGTATTTCAAGTGTGCACTTTCCTTGGGAATCACCATACATACATAACTCAGTGTAGACAACAGCGCACAAGGATTTCTGCATGTGATTGGCGTACTGGCACCGCAGCACACAAACGAAGAAGACATTTATGTGACACTGCTGATTTATTTGCTACAGCATATTTGTTAGTGCTACTCCAGTCTTAAATGTGCCAAGCACTTCCCACTTCTCGCTCTCCCTATTTCTCATGGGAGATTATGCCACAACCTATTAGCTCTCATGGCGAAAAAGTCTTTCCTGTCATTTAGACCAAATATGCCCTTTCTCTATTTCATCTCATTACTCTGAGTTATATCCCATTTTATTGCACTCATTTTGTTTCTCCCTGTAGTAATTACTCCATTCTTGAAATTGTACACTGTTACATTTTCCTACTTGGCTTGTTTCTCAACTCTATATATTCATTAATGCTAAATCCATCCTTTTCTTTTCTTCACATAAACTCTTCTTATCTGTGATTCTTTTTTCCAGCACTTCTCTTTTCTCCACAAGTACCTCGTAATGAAGTGTCTAGAAAGGAACTTCCCCGCCCTCCCCAAATCAGTCAGCAGAGTCACACTGAAAGAAGCTATAATGTCTCCCTATTCCAAGAGATCGTCTATTTAAAATGAATATTAACCTTTTGAGACTGATTTCTCACATGCTCTCCTTGAACATCAATCTGGAGCACCACTTCTTTTCAGCATCACTTCTTATATAGACAGACTTTTCTCAGAGTGTCTGTTTTACTTTTGTCTAAAATACAAGTATACTTTGCAAAATACAAACTTACATTTTAAAGAATTTCTTTTACTACTACAGTTTTCTATCAAGCAGAAGCAAGTTTCTAATTTCTCCCAGTTTCATATGATTTAGCTTTATGTCCTGTTATTCTCCTCTCTAGATGACTCATAAAAATCAATCAGCATTTTGATGCTTAGCCATCAGGGAAATAAAACCCTAACTATGTGCATGGAAGAGAGAGAGGGAAACCCTTAAATAAAAGGAAAAAACAAACCAGCAGTGAATTTGGGAAAGATACATGAGAACAGTATTTGTTCACTGTGCTTACAAAAGTTTATAAAACTGCCACTTAGTGATTAGGAATAACCTTCTTTGGGGCAAGATATTTAATATATTGCTCTACATGGATTCTTTTAAGATGGACAGCTCCAAGAGCTTTTAACCCATTTACTGAAGGACAGTGTTGATTACCAAAATAACTGCTGGTATACAGGGCTTGTGAGTGATCTTGGTCACCATGCAACCATCCTGCTATCAGGAATCCCAGGTTCAGGCACAGCTCCTTGAGCTTGGCCTTGGGTCAGCGGTGGTCATGGGAACTGAAAGGAAAACGTGCCCTATCCAAAAATGAGCAGAAGAGTCACTTGAATATTGCATGACTGATGTTTTCAGAGTGAATATAACGTGACTGTGGTACTGGAGGTAATGGTGAAACAAGGAATCATGCACAGGTGATTTCCTCAGCTATTTACAACAGAAGACCTGAGGTAGGAACACAAGCTGTGTATGAAGAACGAATAGTATTAAATATCCTCACTATTGAGAAACATTGTAATTTTTCTCTCTGAAGTGCAGCAGCCAAATAATACCAAACTATTTTCAAGAATGTCTGAATTAATTCCTACTTGAGTCAATTTTCAAATTTTGAAGTATTTAAATATTGATCTAAAGAAATCTTTCTAAAATCATAACCATGCAGGAGCAGGCTACCTTATCCAAGTTGTCTTGTTTTCCAAAATGAACCTATATCTTTTGCACTAGCTGATACATATTAAAGCATAACAGAAATTCAAAGGTAGACTGAAGCATGTAGGTTATTCAAAGCCCTTACTCAATATTGTTACTTAAACTTGTCCCCAGTTGAGTCTGTGTTAGAATTGAAGACCCATTCAGGTAACTACAACTTCTAGTCTGGTAAAGGCACCCCAGGTACTCACCAGATCAAGCACCCTGTGAGCATGAAAAACAGATCCTGTAGGGAGCAAGTACTAAATCCCTATTTGGGAAGAGCATAAACCAGCATGGCACATTTTTGCTGCTTGAAAGAATCCTCCATACTTCTAACTTAGTCTCTCAAATTACTTAGCTAGATATTTATGAAACTTGTTTCATAATTTCACTACAGCTGGTTCTTTGAGTAGCTGTATATTCAGACTGGGATGGTTATTCAGCAAAGGTGATCAATATAATGGCATTCAGGTTTGCTGAACACAAGAAAATATATATATATACATCTGGCTTTCAGTGTGTGAAAATTTCATTTGCTCATATGTATTTTCAGAAATCCACAACTTCAAATCACATTTTTAAGCAATTTGGTTTCTAGTACAAGAGGATTTCAAAGCTCTGAAGGTACCTGGTCATGCAGAAGAGCAAGGACAAATAAACATGTAGGCAAATATGATTATTACTGTCATCTATGCATTTCTTAATGGAGAGAGGAGGAGGCACAAAAACCTTGGGGATGCCACCTAGATATGTCTCAACCATTAGAAAAACAGTAACAGTGACAATCTTCAGTGCAGCAGATGTAGCACTCAAAACTAATACATGGAAAAAACCTCTGGTTTTCTTCATCCCTCTCAAGTCTGCATGTGAAATTGTGAAATATGGTGGTCTCCTTTGTATAGGAGGAAAGCCAACATGGCTCATATAAGATTAAGTATATATTCTTAAACTTTGGACCATTCTAAATTTGTAATTTAGAACACATAGTAAGCAATTCCATCAGAACAGTGCATGTATCAAGTAAGAGTGCGTGTACACTAATGCGTGTGTGGAAGAGTACACAGAAATAACAATAAATTAAACAAATCATGCAGCTATTTTATCGATTAATTAACTAAATATTTTAAAAAACTTTAATACTTTTTTTTTTTTTTATGATGACCAATCAAGAAAGCTCCCTGCACACTGGGCTAGCATTGCTGACTTATTTACCTACCTGTTACAACACCTTAATGGATTTGAATTCCCCTTCTCTCCTCTCCTATGGCTTGAGTGACAAGTGACTAATAGGATTACAGGCTCCATTCCAATAATACAGCTCAGCTACACGCCAGCAAAAAATGACAGCCTAAACCTGAATTACATGGCCTGGGAATCCATCCAATTATTAACTAAAGTAACTGTTATTACCTAACCTAATCAAAGGAGAAGCAGCTGTTAATCTTTGGTGGCCTGCAGTGTAGTAGCGGTCAGACTGGATGAACTGTCTTTGTACTTGACTCCTCTACAGACAATAATTATGTCCTTTGTGATCAAGAAGGAAGGGCTTCCTAACCTTTCAGACAGAGGCAGCAGATGGGGAACAACTGTTTGTGTGTTCATTAACAAGATAGGGTGGATTTTATCAGATTTTGGCATCTGTGGCACCTTCAGAAGCACCACTTACCCAATGATATAAGTAGGTTTGGCAAATTTGAAAATTAGCAGACAAAATAGAAAGTTCAAAATAATGTTTTCATCTCATTATCTGACATTTGGTACAGAAAAATACCCACAGCTTAAAAAAAAAAAAAAAAGTCATTTACGCATATGCCTCATCCTACCTAACATGGTCAACAAAGAAACACATGAAAAGACCAAATGACCTGTGCTGTTACTTTGCTGGGTTCACTTTAACTCATTAAAGTAGTCAGATAATATAAACTGCATTCTTCTGAAATAAAACCAAATGGGGGGGGGGGGGGGGGGGGGGGGGGTGGGAAATCTCTCATTTATTTCTATAAATCAGTGGGTAATACAAAGTAACACAGAGTGAAATAAATGAGCATGAATTAGCAACAGCTTTTGGTTTTGGTGTACAACATTCCAGGACAGAATGGGACCAAAACTGCACTGCTGCTCCCCTTTACACTGGGCATTTGGCAAAGTGAAAGTTGTAAAAGACAAGATATGAAGTCAGAGAAACCTGCCTCACCATGAGACACTACAGAAGTACAATTTAGTTTATGTTGGTGAATTTAAAAATGCAATGGGAACACAGTGTGGAAGTACCTGAATGGGAGAAGATTTCTAATAATGCACAGTAACAGCTAATATTTGGAAGCTGAAAATGGATGAGTTCAGGTAAGAATAAAATGATTTTCTTTAATGCCAAGAGTAATTAATGATGAGCATAATATACTTAGGATATAGTCGACTCTCAATCATTTGAAGTTTTTAAATCAAACCTGATTACCTCCTAGAAAAATATGATCCTAGTTAAATCATAATTTATTAATTTGGTGCAAGAGTTATTGGGTGAAATCCAATGTCCTGGACCAAAGCACTCACTTCCATACATTTCTCCTGTTAAAAGTATTATTATTAGTTAATAAGTAGAGCAGAATCAGAAATAATGCAGAGCTGTAACTGCTGAAATGATTTAATGTCAATGTTACTGTCTCTGTTCTATGTAACTTCAGCAGCTCCCATTTTGACTACTTGAAATGTTTTTGAACTAACTTAAATACTAAAACAAACCTTCACAATCAATACTTTTGTGTAGATCAAAAAAAGAGTTTTTTCCTTCATCAGCCGAAAGAACACTTACTGCTAGTCCTGCCTACTATGTCTGAGGAAGCAGCAGATCTGGAAAGCCTGTCTGAACAGCCCTCAGGAACTAAAACTGTTCAGAAGAAAATATATCTGAATGATGCCCAAATACTGTGAAACATTCTTACTTACCTTTTTGAAAGAACACACTGAACTTGTGCAACTCTATTCTACACTTGTTCAACTGCTCACTGAAGGAAGAAATAATAACTAATTAGGAAAATATAGCTGAAGTCCATCTTAAGAATTTTCTTCTTTCCTTTTATCTAGTGTTTGGAGATTCTATCTAAAATGCCAGGGGCCAAGAAATGCAGTTCAAAGCTGCCTTAGAAAAACAAACCAGACAACTGAATCCTGGATGATGACTCCTTTCTTTTTTTTTTTCACTCTCCCTTAAAATAAATGCACAAGTATTTACATCTACATGCACATACAAAACCATACATGTGTTTGTGACTGTAGAAAATCTACTCTTTGACTAGTTCTCAAGACACAAAACTTTATACAGTGAAAATCACGTTAGAGTGTAACAAAATATTTTCTACTAAGCCAGACAATTTTATTCCTTGTAACACTTGCTTCTCTCTAGTGAAATCAGCATTATAATACTACCCCATTCCATCTGAAAATCTCAAATTGGTTTTCAAACAGGAGTGACGTCACCCACCGTAGAATTTCAAACACTGAACATGAACAGGAAACTAGTTTAGGATTAAAACATGAGCCGTAATTGTCTCAGAAGACTGCACGCCCCAGGAAGGAGATACTCATCCACATTAAGGACATATTCATCATGTATTTGTATCAACTCCTCCCTCATGTATTGCTTACGTGTTAAAGCACCCAAGTTCTTTCAGTGATGCTATGTAAGGCTATTGAAAGGAAGGCTTGAGAACTGTTCCTTCAAACCTTATCCCACAAGCAAAGTGCAAATTCTGAAGCCTTAAAGTCAATTCTGAGGCCTTACAGATAAGGCAGCTCCTCTGGTTTCTGTGTTGGCACTCCATACAGACTTATCTCTATGGCTTCATCTACGGGAGGACGGTTACCTAGCACCTGAGATGGTAGGTATGTAAATAGGTTTCATCTTGCAGAAACTGCTTCACTCCATGAATTATGTTCAGTACTTGCACACTCTGTGCAGAGCTCAGCCTCTAGCATCTAAGCCATTTGAATAATATTGTTTTTTTCACTTTAACAGCTAAGGTATACTAACTGCAACATCACATATATTTAGTATAAAGGAAGACAAATACCTAAGTACAACAAAAAAAGGAGGAAAAAGAAAGCACTTGATGCATCACTCAATTGCAACAACAAAAATGAGGGTTATTTTATTTTTTAATTAGATAAAAGATTAAAAAAGAAGAGGCATTTACTGTTATACTCTCTCAAAGTACATTACTGACAAGCACCTTAAAACCAGTCCAGGTCTAGGGACAATACCACTACTAAGAAATTGAGTCTTAAGCCTGATTTGCAACACTAAGTGTCCTGTGCTCATAAATTTAACTTCTATCTATGCACATCATATTTCATTCATTCTTCTGTTTCCAAACTTCTTCCCACATTGTAAGGTAAACCATACTGGATCGGGCTCCTTACTGAATCACTGTATTATCTCATTGAATAAGATGATCCTTATTTGCATGTTCTCCCGTCAAGTTCTGCAGTGTCTTTTCAGTCTATTAACACTTCTGTTGACAAGGACAGGACCCCCACAATCCTGTTTGTGAAGTTTCGAGAGCCAGTGAAACCCACTAAAGAAAGACAGGTAAAGGTAAACTAGTGAATTGCATGTTATCTGTTCAGCTTCTTTCACTCATGCTAAGTAGTGTAAAGGAAAACAACCAGCATTGCTTGGAAAAATAAGAACTGTCATAGATATTGTGAAAGACAGCATACCATAGCAGCACTTGTGCTTATTAAAAATGTTTATTTATAAATAACAGGATATCTAGGAAGTGCATCAACTGAAAGAGGAAAGCAAGGATAAAGGTTTAAGTCTCTAATATGCAGAACAACCGCTCCTAGAGCTCCATAGATGACTCTATTACCTAAGGCCAATTCGACCTTTTCTGAACAGTCTCATGAATAGATGTTCCCAAACAAGTACATAAAAATTATGTCATCTTGTTCTTTTCTCTCTCAGCAGTTTGTTGGACAAGAAACTGATTGATGAGTAGGGAAGTTACAGATCTCTTGCAACACTGCATCTTAAACCCCTATGGCTGACACTTCACTGTTGCAAGCTTTCAGCCAATAGAAAGCAGCACTGATTTCATCTGAACTCACACTATGAAAACCAGTGCAAGCAAGCAAAATTAAACACACTACAGTTATGTGGGAGAAGACATACAGAGAGGGAGCAATGGGATTGATATTTAAACATACCTCTTGCCTTTTAGATGCTTACTGAAGAAAGTTAGCACACCTTGGAACGTGTATACATATATCCATTATGATATGATATATTAGCTCTAAACTGACGTAGAAGGGGAAAAAAAAGCCTGATCTGACAGCAAAAGGCCACAAATAGTACAGCATAAGCACACTGGAAGCTAACAACATTTAATTGCACCTCCAGAAATCAACACTGCACTTTTCAACTACAGCCACTATGCACAGTAAATGAACCTCTGAATAATCTCGGAATAAGTACACTGCAGAGCTTATCTGTGAACCGAACTCGCCTTTTAATACCATTCCAGCAAACAAGTTAAAAAATATTCTGTGGCTGACCTCTAGTAACAAGTTATATGCTCATCTTGAGAAAAAAGGTTAATCCACAGATTACAGAAACTGGGAAAATGACCCTGATGTTATAAAGCTCCCTCATCCCACCTGCAACCCAACCTTGAGATTTTGTCCTGGCACTGACAGGGAAAGAGTGTTTGGGTAGGAAACGCTGTCCAACAGCTCCAACATGATAAGGCTTTTTGTGGTAAAATACAGAGTTCCAGGGGCCTGAATTCCAGTTTTAGCTGATAAAACAGACTTATTTTTAAGTTTTGCAATTCAGCACACTTCACAGAGTTTGGACTTTGACTTCTCAAGCTGTTGTAACTCAGCTTTACATATGCTTGCTGACTTCCCTTCCTGTCATGTCACTGTAACTCTGGAACTGGATACTGCGAGTATCCAAAGTTGAAAAATTAATGGATGTATTAAAAAATTAATTCATTCTTTGTATAAAAATACATCATATGTTTGGCCAAAATAAACCTTCTCACTATCTATAAAAAATAAGAGTAGTGATTACTTTCACAAAGAACAAAAAAAAAAAAAAAAAGGTGAAAGCAAGCACAGTTAAGACAGTGAGCATTTATTTTATTTTTTAAACACAAAGTGCCCACTGCCCAATATAAAAGTTTTCTTTCTGGTGTAAACCAGCACACTATGCATCAAAGTCTTCACGTGGCTAAGAGCCAATAGACATGTATCATATATGTAAAAGAAAGGCAGTGGGTTACAACATGACAGCACCAATGACTCCATAGGGTCCCACTGCACCCTTGTGAGCGTGGAGGTGGAAAGGGCACAGGACTGATGTGGGGCTCAGGGGCCTTTGCCGGCTTGTTTTCATCCGCAGCCATGAATTTGCCTTGCCAGCTGCTGCCAGAGGCCGACACAGCTGCTGGTCACCACGAGCAAGCTGACCCGCTGCTGCTTGAGCACTGCAGACTGGCACTACAGATTAGTGTAAAATGTGGATAGCACAAACAACAGTGCCTCATAAATATGCCTATGTAACTGTGGGCATGTGGCTTGCTTTTTTTTTTTAATAACTACTGTGTGTGTTTATGTGTGTGTGTACACTTCTTGTTTTTTCTGTGTGATTGCACATTTAAGTCTTGACAGGATATGTGCTAGTGACCTACAAATGTAAGTATCCTAACGCACCAAAACCAGGAGACATGCTGCTGTAAGAAGCTTGGTAGGAAAAAAAAAGCTGTGTAATTTCTAAGCGCACTGGCACGTGAAGTGCCACAGAACTGGCTGAACGTGATGGCAGAAAGATGAAGGCAGGAACCAACAGAAGAACTCAAACTGAACAAAACTGGGGCCAATACAAAAAAAATAAACAAAATTTTAAAGCCTGTTTTGAACATAGCCGTAACTAAACACAGAACTCTGAGAATTAACACACAAATTAATATAGTAGGTAACACCTTTGGCCTTAGAAGTCATATCAGTATTAACCAAATTAAAATCTTACGTAAGCATCTTTCTTCCAGAAAGAAAATTTGACTTTGAAATAGATTTAATACTTCTCAGAATTAAAAGGAGATGCTTTTGCTTCTGCCAGTAGTGTCCTCTAGTGGAGAAATGGGAGATACTAAGTAAACAGGAAAACAGAAGTGGGCTGCAACACAGAAATCACCCTGCCAAAGACACTCTCTCTATCACAAACATGCCTATAAAGGTTTGGCACCTTGACCAAGCTTTTCATTACTACAGTACTGCTTAAACAAATGCTCCATGACTTTCCAAAGTTTCAATCAGCCTGAGAAATGCATCGGTTGTGAGGCTATTTACAGTAACTGGTAGAGAGCGTTACATGCCATACAAATGTGTCTCTGTGTGTATGTGTGTATATACGTAAGATCACAAAATACAGATACTGTGGCTATAATTTGGGTAAAGCCACTGGTCTATGGCTTAGGTAAAGTCACTGAACAGTAACTTTCATCCTCTTTCATATATTACACCCTGTGATGCTTTTTCTGATTTAGTAAGAAGGTGACAGATACACTGACACCTCCTGTAATTTCTCCAGCCCTCAGTGAATCCACGTATCAGACTTTATGCTGGGTTTCTTTTAGAGATGCAGATATCCTTAACACTTAACCTGAACTAGTGACTGTAGCTTGCCTACAGAAATGCTCTCCTACTGAAATGAGGAATCTATTCTATTCACAACTCCCAGCTCACCTATCTACTGTCACTCTGTCTTTTCCTACATCAAATACAAAAACAAATTTGTGTGGAGGGGAAAAAAAAAAAAAATCTCAACTTTTTTTCAGGACCAGATTTTTGCTACTGTTTTATTATCAGCTGACCCTTAAATGCTCCAAGGACAATAATTATTAATTTTTAAAAGATTACTGAATTTTTACTCTGCCAGCTAACATTCTTGCTGTTTTGAGAGACCTCTAAGGCATCTGGCCGATCAACAGAATTAACTTAAACTTGGATCAATTGTTTGTAGCCAAAATTTAGGTTTAAAATTCACTGCTTCTATTTCACACTTGACAGTTTTCTTCTATTATGAAATAAAAGCCACAAACCTCTAGCTGTGGCCTGTGTGCTTTAAAGCTACTCTGACTTTTCCAGTGATATGGCATAAAAAGCACTTCCCTCAAAAATTTGGTATCATGTTGCAGTATCTTATCTAATATTCAAAGCAACGATTATGTGCAGCAATAATGCCACATCCAGTTCTAATATAATCAACAGCAAGTTAAGAAAAGCTTAAAATACATTATTGTCTTTCAGCTGATCCAGAATTCTGTTTTTATAAAAAATAAAATCCAGCCATTATATTCAGTGTCTTTCAGCTCTCTCTCTGATGGCTACGCTACTCTGCTATACTGGAAACATGCAGGTACCTTGCTGCTCAAGCCAGCTTCACAAGTACTTGCAGCACCAAAATTAAATGCATTAACAGTTCGGGAATCACAATTCCCACAGTATTCTTAAATATACTTGAGTAATTAACAATAATGAGTGTTTTTAGCATAGAGTATTTGCTTCTAAAACTTATTTTGTCTGTATATACTTTTTATATATATATTTACATACACACACACACATATACACACAGAGAGGGCAATTTCACGCCTGTAGAGACTTTTGAAGAAATTTATCATGAACAATACAAAACCTTACATGTGTTCCAGTTCACACTGAATTTGTTCCATACCTTAGTTCTTTAACAGTTTTAAATTTTATTGTTTCAATTTCTGATGATTTGGAGTTTGTATTATTGGGAGGAAAAGAAAAATTAAAAAAATCAGGAGTATCTGTCCAGGCAATTCAGCGTGCCTTCCAAAAACTGGCCTATTAATCTTCACGCTGGCTATGGCCACCATATCCAATGGGCCTGACAGTTTAGAGAATAAAACATAAATACCGGGCCCGACTGTGTTGTTAAAGCCAGCCATTTCTGACAGTCTTTACAATGGGATAAACACTGTCTGTCTACAGTCCCCATGTATTTGAAAGCTATGACAAACATTTTACTGAAATGTAAATAACCGACATCACAACTGTTGAAGCAGGAGGCTCAAAAATCTATCTAAAAATCGCAAAACCGAAAACATTGCCTGACACAAAACAAACCACTAATGGTCACAGAGAGGACGTTTAAGAGGTCATAAGCACTGGGAATCTTTTTTTTTTAAACAAGTATTAAAACACTGCAGTAAATCAATAGCTCAGATTCACACATTTTTCAGTTACAAAATTACACCTTATCTAAGGAAGTCTGTTTTTTCCCTCTGAAATCTGTTTCCAGTAAGGATATTATTCTGAATTAGTAATAAAAACAAGTATCATGAAACTTAGCCTACTAAAAAGCAGCTACTTTTAGATGCGTGAAGAGCTGGTAAGTAACTATAAGCATCGTGGTACAATTTATTAAAAGTTTCCTCTTCTATTCTTCTTATTCCATTTTACTTCCATACTTGAACAATTTAATTTGCACTCAGTATTATTTACTGAGATGTTTATAGCACCTAGAGAGATCACCTGAAGGAGATTAGGAACACATATTTAAAAGCAGAAGTTTTAAAACCTGAACCCCCAGAAAAACCTCTAAAAAACAAATCTCAGGAAGAACTTTAGGGAAGTGATGTTATGCCAGCAAGTCTAAGGATGACCATTCCAGAGGCAGTAGCCTCTGACCCAGGTAAGGCTCGTAGCTTTACATGCGCTTCTGTCAGTGTAACATCTAATGCCTGTGCAGTAGAAAATGGTTTTTGCTTTTTTAGCCAGTACATCTCACCTCTATACATTGAAGGAAATATATGATACAAGCATAAGCAACTTAAAACTGTACCTGCAGTGACACTAATAGGATATACAGCTTTAAATACACTGGTTTCTGAAAGTGTCCCCTACACGGGACATTTCTGCGTGAGTGCTCAATTCAAACTTGAGCAGTAAATCTGCGACTCCTTGCACATCTGAAACACACTGCTGTCCTAGGTAACGGGCATATAAAATTAGCCTATCAAAGAATGAACACACAAAATGGAAAGAACTGCTGCAGAAAAACTGCTTTAGCCCCGGGGGGGGGGGGGGGCGGACGGACGGACATGAGTTTTAGCATCAAAGGCCCATTCGTGGGAGATCTTAAACTGAGTGTCATCAGACCTTCTTAAGAGTTTGAAGAGTCCCATATGACAATCTGTCAACATAAGGACAGGGTTTTCTGGTAACCTTTGTGTGCGTTTTGCTGTTTTGTCTCTGTGTGTGTGTTTGGTTTTTTAATATACTTTTAAACAAAGTAGAGATGAAAGTGAACACAACTGCCTTCCAGGACTTGTGCCAGAAAGCATGAGAGACTATGCACAAAACCCAAGGACTGCCTTCTAATCACCCAGAGCAGACCCAAAACAGCACGGTCGCAGTACACATGGTAGGTAGATCTTGTACACCCCTGGTATGCTGTCCCCAGCACCACCAGGATTTGTACTTCTGCCTGATGTTATTAGCAGAAGCAAGGACACATGACGTGAGGGGTATAAATCTATTTAAAACTGGAATGACACTGTGGTTTATGACTTTATAGTACCTTTTATGTTTATTTAATTAAAATACATGTGAACCATAGGTTGTATGCAATTAATGGTCATGCTCCATGGCAGATCCTCAAAACCTGCTCTTCAGCTTGCTTACTTGCAAATACCTTTCTGCTATAGGGTGGTTGTAGAGCTTCATCCAATTAAGCCAACAGGGACATATCAAGAAGTGTCTGGACACTGAACAACCACCTGAAGCAAAGCAAATCAACTCTTCTTTCATTTATCAGCACTCAAATCATGCACTGGATTCAAAGTGGAAGTTGCATGCTGTGTGGCATGGGGAACCAGCAGTACCCTATGAATTCTGTGTTAATGAGAAGCAGGTAAAGTGCTCTAATAAACAGACTTCAAAAAATACAGTCGTTAAGACAAATCTTTGCCTAGGGGGACGAAAATCTCAAATTTGAGTACCTAGAGTATATGCCAATGTAAAACCCTTTTAGTTTCCATTAAACAAACTCTTCTTGCTATATTGGTGCAATCACTTGGCCCCAAGTGAGGAATCTGCTTATGTCCAGCAGACCAGGAAAGCATGCAAAACAAAAGCAAGTCTGGCCACAGCAATCATGCAGGCACACCTCATCCTAGACCTAAAGCCTTATTTGTTACTATGAAATGCAACAGATGAAGACTAAGTCCAAAAAGGAATTGTTAGTCTGATTTGATTATACCTGAAAGCAAACCCCAGTGAGACAGGACTGCCAGTCTTTCCTAGGTGGTCCTTTGCGATTCAAGTTTGCATAAATAATACACCCAACACTCCCAAATGCTGTTTTAGCACAGTCATGGAATTTCTAATAAGCTGAACAACCCTTCCTTCTACTGAGAAATTTTACAGCATTTATTTTTCTTATTTACTGTTACCAGCATTTTATTTCATAGTTTGCAAAACAAATCTATTTCCCTGGTGAGACTGTATAAATACATTTTCAGTCAGTTTAAACTATTAACATAAGAAAAATCCAATGTTTCATAGTATGACTGAAAAGAGAGGGTTTTTTGATCAATTTTATTTTATAATACTTCTGCATGACGACTTCTGAGCCTGAAGAATTTCTAGTAAGTGGCAAGGATCTATTGTAGTGAACTCTGTCCTCCCTCAGGGCAATTCTTTATTCAACCCAGGCCATTAGCAAGGGTAAATCAATGTTATCAGCTCACACACACTGACAGCTTGTGTGGTTCCCCCTCCCTCATTCCTCCCCCCACATTATGGTATATTTTTATGCTCTCCAGGGAAATTCAATTAACAGTGTCAGTCTCCTCCTCTCAGCCGATGACTGACACCATCAAGATTCTTTTCACTGCCCAATGACATATAAGATGTGTCTGCTGATTTCTTGACTCACAAGTTAACAACAGAATTACTATCCACTTCTACAAATGACTACGTACGATCTGTGCCGTAAACATAGTGACAGCTATTGAAATCAATCTTTCCTCAAATTATTGATTAGGACACTTGGATATAATACTTCTCCAGTGGCAATATTTTGGGAATAAAACCCCAAATCAACAACAAAATAATGCGTATCTATTAATACTATCAAATTTATCTTTTCATTCCCCACTGCAGACTCAACAAGCAGTAAAATGTTGAGAACAATTAATGATTAACATTTAGCTGCAATTCATGACTCATTTTACAAAATCTCAGAAAACACCTGTGGATGAGAGGTTGGATAGGACACCACTCCCCCAAAACAATTTGCAGTAATTATTAAGATAACTTCCAAAATAGATAGGGTTTTGTTTAATAGTCTTCATGCAACAACATTGCTGTATTTTGAAGTAAATGCCAAAATAGGTTTTCAGTAATTAATGTAAACACCACAAAGTTTGAAAACATCAGAACTCCTTCAAAAACACTGTTAAACTTGATCCCAGCATCTAGCAGACTACACAACGGAACCCTATGCAGTGTTCAGCATTTACAAGCATGTATTATTAGCAATTGTGTTCCACATTGACAAAGCTGCGGAAAGCATCGAGCAGAGTTCTCATCTTCAAACACGAACTCTGAACCACAGTGATGCAACCCCCTCCTCAGATTTCTTTAATTTGGTTTCTCTCAGAACTAATTGTTATGATTTTTTGATTACAGATATAAAAGAAAAGTATTTTCTAATGGTTAGAGAATAGAACATAACGTTCCAGCTGAAACCTCAAATACCATGGTCCTAATGGAGGGAAAATAACCCCACATTACAAGACACAAAGCACTGGGGCCGCAGACTGACCACGATGACACAGCAAAAAAGATGCAAATGCTATGCTGTCAAATTAGAAAAAAAACCCCAAACAACCTACCATTTCCAGAAAAACTGAAACATGCTCTACAAACATAGCACTTTGAAAAAATTCAAAGCATAGAAATATCCCATACATGTATATGCATATTATACCTCCATTCTCCATCAAAAACCTACTGGTTTTGTTGTATTCTCGGAAAACTCAACAGATTTGTGCTCCTTCAAATCTCTGCCACTACAGTACAGTGGCTGTGACAGCAAAGCTGGCTTCGTTTCTTTCCTCTGTTCTCTGCTCATTGTTTTGGCTCCTTATTGTAAAAGCCTTTTGTGGGTATGCACTATAAACTAGATGACTGCAATGGACCAGGTTAAAAACAATCCTAATGAGAATACAGTGGAAGTACAGCTTGTCATTATCCAGATGATCTAGCATCAGTCAAGCGTGTTTTCAGCACTTCCACAAAACTGCCTATATAAAATCCAATGTCTAAATAAAAGCATCCACTGCTGCAGCCACCACAGAAAAGTGTAATAGCAGACACTGCTTGTTACACAGAGCTCATGTATTCATCAACACAAGTTTAAAACATTCCCAAATCCATACTGATGACATTTGAGAGCAGCAGAGTTTACAGGTCAAGCATAAGTTATACAGTAAGAGTCACAATACCTCTTTTTCCAGGATACGTGAGATCTCTCCTAAAGTCCTGTCCAGAGAAGAAACCTTGTTGTTCCCCAATGAACAGCCATCCTGCATTTGGAGGTGCTTTGAAAGGTCTTTTGCTAACCTCTGTAACCTTCAACATGAAACAGAAAGCAAAGAGCAGTTAAAGCAAAAACTCTCCTGATCATATCAACTTTCATCTTTGTAAAGAAACCCTGCTAAGTGAATTTCAGTAAAGCAGTCATGAGAATTTGTGTAAAAGCAATATTATCATCGATACTGAACAGCATGTAAAATACGCAGTACAGCAAGGTGACAGTCAGCTTAGAGTGTATATGACATTTCACTATCTGCTTCTTCAGGGAAACAGCACAGAAATAGTGTGAACAGTACAGCCACAAAGGTGTTTCTTTATTAGCTACATGTTTCTTTCTGTTAATTTCCCTCTTCACCCTACACAGTTCATCTTACTATTTTTTGCCATCTTCATTTTCCATATGGTTTCATCCTTCTTCTCTTCCATTCTTCCTCTCCACCCACTTAGCTGAGTGGTTCCCTCTTGAGATGAGTAAGGGAAATAGAACTACTTGGCTAATTTCTTATAGGCATCATAAAAGAAATGGCTCTTTAGGGTTAGCTGAGTAAGAGAAAAGTAGTGACTTTGCAGACTACCTCAGAAAGGGCATTTTATTAATAAGGGTCAGTAATGAAGCCAAAAGCAGAAATGGGGGAGACGTAGACACATGTAGGTTAGGAATCGTTTCCATTTTACACATCTACATCTGGGCTATCCACCTATGCTCTCCCGCTAGGCAGAGAGGAGAAATACGGAGTTCCAAGGCACCATTCACCTCATCAGGAATTAGCTCAGATGCAGACTTCTAAATCTGCAGATATTTCAGGCAGATGATACAAATGTTAAATAGAGTCCCTTAACTGGAGGCTGAGAGTAGGGTGGAAGTATCATTCAGTACTTGCCATGTGTTTGTCAGTAACTTAGTAACTGCTACTGCTGCTTCTACTGACAGGCTCAGCAGCTGGTGGACCTTTGGTTTGATCTATTGAGCAATCTGTACTGAAAATGGGACGAAGCTGGTCATTAAGAAGAATGAGAGGGAGAAATACTGTTGTGACCAGAAGTAAACATAGCTCTACAGGAAGAAAAGAGTGGGGAAGGGTATCAATGCTAATCATAAAATGGGAGATCATCAGCGTAAAAGGGCCGGAAAGCATTCACAAAGTGACCACAGGGTAATGGAAAAGAGAAAATTACATTAACCAGTCTCAAAGAAGTGAGAAAGGAGCTGGAATGGCTGGGGAATATACCACCATAGTCACATGCATTTAAAAAATAAATACTTAAATAAAAATCAGAGTATTAATTTGGGGCAAGATGAGCATAAGGAGTGGATTGCAGCACCAACAAAAATGGCTACTGCCTTGGCAATAGCCTAGTGCATTAAACAAAAAAGACTTTCTTCCTTTGAAGCATCTTCCCAAATTCCATGATTAAAACATATATAAAGCACTGAAAAAAACCTCACCACACTGTATTTTAACTTCATCTGACAGAAGACAGCAAGACAGGTTTCCATTTGCTTCATTTAACATCAGAGGAATGGAATTCAACCAGGATTAACCACAGAGACTAAAGAAAGGGACTTTCCTAATCTTCATCACGCATCAGCATACAAAATGTGTAAGGTTTAACAAAACACTACTCAAAAAGACTCAAACGGAAAATAATCATATTACACTGTTACTTCTGTTCACAAATTCCCTTTCTTTCTCTTCAGTCTATAAAGACACTACACAAGTTAAGCGTCACGTTCTGTTTCTGTCCTCAGTTTAAAAAACAAACCACCACCCTAACTCAAGGAAACACTTCCAGCTTTCCATTTCTTCTCTAAGTCTTTCTGGGCACTTGTACCAAAATTCAAATTTCCCAAGTGCGTGTTCAGATTCACATAGTAAGAAACATGAAGAATAAATTTTTGGTTCTGCCACGTTAAAGAATTACCTCTTACATCCTCATATCCTACTGTATGTTGGTCTTCTGCCAAAAAGAAAAGGTAACGTATGCTATGTGATCACATGGGGAAAGAAGAAGGGAAATAAAAACTCCCTCCTCCCACTGAGTGAGCCTTGGAGAAATCATTTTAATTTAATATCCTTTATACTAACTTCTTGGCAGCGTCAGAGAAATAAGACTAATTTTGGGACTGTTTCAAAGGATTAGAAATCTATGCAAGATGACTTGTGCTTGGATATAGAATTTATCACTGCTGGGAACGGATGTGGAAGGAGAAAATTCTTTGAATGTATTGCACTCCTTGTACACTCTTTGTATGCACAGTAGATTAATAGAGCATGGCACCAACACCTGATCCAGTGACTATGTGGAAATACTGTTGAGTCCCAATCCAAGAATTTCAAGGCAATTATTTAATCGTCCTTTTGTCCCCCAATTTGCATTCCTCCAATGCTTACCATGCTGTACATGAAATGATAAATAACTGAAAATTTACTGGTCTAAATAAAATGGAAAGTTAATATCTTTTTATCTGAAGTTATTTACATCTCACTAATTAAGATTTTAATGTTGCCCATGAACGAAATAATTCAGAATGCAGAAGAAATTCTAGAAAGGACTTAAGACACTGTTTGGTCTTGGAATACTATCATAAACTGTAATAAATGACATGTACAGTGAATACAAATACATTATCTGATCTTTTTGCACTGCAAATGGGAAAATGAAGGATATTAATACTGAAGGCTTATATAGCAAATACATAAACTAAATTAAAACTAAGTATTGTATGAATTAAGCATTTCCTTTTTAGCATGGGCTAAATATTTTCAGTAAGTTTAATATATTTTATTGGCTAAAGGAAAAAGATCTGCTAATATTTATAGGCCGTATTTCAACTCTAGGAAAAAAAAAAAAAAAGCCTTGAAATAGTAATACCAATGTATTTCAGCACTTCCACATTTAAATCCACCATTTCTGGGCTGTACACTGGATTTATATGAGGAAGGATTAGTACCAGTGGGCAAAGCACTGGATTCTGTGCAGTTCCTGTGCGGAAGGAGCGCTTACTCCTCCCGTACATAGGTTCCTGCTGAGGGCGGCCAGATGCCAGCCAGACACACAGCCCCAATTCTTCCCGCTGCGGCCTGTGCCTGGAGAGAACTGCGAAGGTCTGTGGCAGTTCCTGCCCAGCCCAAACGGAGTTATGCTGTATCCTCTTCAAGCAAGGTACAGCCACCTCACTACGCTGTGCTGCCTGCAGTGAAGTTAACACACATGCTGGCACACGAGGCATACTCTGATCGTGCTAGGTACGCAACAGAAAACACCATTCTATCGTTCTTGACACTGCTAGATATTAAACATCTAAATCTGCAGCTTCACACACCTTCTTTAGTTTTTGAAATGGAAGCTACCTGAAAAATCATGACAAATACCTATAAAGATTATCCTCTGAATTGATTTATCTGAATTCCTATAGGACTTCTCTAGCAATTCTCTGAAGATGAAACTTACCGTCCAGCCACTCAGAAAGCAGGTATTTATCTTTTTTTAAAGTTTAATTTTATTTTATTTTATTCACACTTCAAGTCTTCAATAGTTCACATGGCTGTTTGGAAACTCAATTTTTCAGAAATACTTTGAACTTCAGAGATTACCTGATCTAAATTTTTTTCCCAGTAATCAATATTTTGGTATAATATTTTATAACTGGCCTAACTGGACCATAGCCTACTACGCCAAGAACACCTGCAAGGTAAGTTTATCTTGTGAATGCACCAATATACTGCAATGAAAATAAGAAAGAACTATACTATTAAAGGCATTTAGCTTTGGGCCTCTGCAAGAACAACTTCATACTACATTCCCATCTTTTCTTCAGCACTTTTACAGGAAATAATGTTTCATTTCCTAGCTCTCCTCTTTTTGTGCTGCAGCCCTTTTCTAGGATAATACTGGCTCCCATTTCCATACTACCCAAAATGTCCCTTTACATAGTTTTTATAATGGTTAAGTGAAAAAAAAAAAAAAAAAACAAACGTGAAAAAGCCCAATCCCTTCTTGCATGAGGACAGAAGTGAAGTATTGGCTGAAGTGAATTCTTTTTTTTTCCCTGAAATCCTGCTAACTCCCTTTAGGCATATAGTAATCTCTCATTACCTTAATTTCCCTGCTTTTATTAAGGGATGACATTCACACTTTGCTACCTGCAGATTGCTTTAACACCGAAGTACATGTCTTTGGATTAGAAGATACTAAATAGATGTAAATAACACTAACTTTGTGGAAACATTTTCTCTCCCTTTCAAAAATGTGCTCTGATGGACACCTGAGAATGCTGCAAACAAGAAGAGCCATCACCAACACACCTTTTGACAGGGTAACTTAGACTGGACACTAAATAACTACATTCAGAACAGTTCCCTGAGAATAAGAATTAATACTGCAAATCCACCAAGAGTCCACCAGCATATACAAAATTACCTAAGTGCCACCAGTGACCAGACAGTTAATGCACAGTGGAAAGAGGCCAGGAGCAACAGAATGACTGCTCCCAGGTGAGAATGTCCATAGTCCTTTTCCTTGAAAGCCCCTCTCATCACACGAAATAGCTGAGAGCAAAACACCTACCAAATAAGGCAGTATTTGGAATTATCCCCCCCATTAAGGAGCACATTTTTTTTTAATAGATACTAAAATGAAAAAAAAAATCTGTTTCAGGTATCTTTTAAAACTCTTGCTTCTAGAAAAGAACTACTTGGAGTCATTTACAATCCCACTCATAAACCTGATTCAGCACTCAAACTGAAAAAAATACACATACCATGTCTATCAAAGCAGGATAAACCCTGCCTGCTTATTGCTATTAGTATATTACCAACGTAAAGCTTAGAAAGCACTTGGATCGGTGCTTCCTTAGTGCAAAAGGTTTTATAAATCTTCAAACCTTAAACTAATAAGAACCACTGAAACAATCTATCAGCTGCAGCAGGAAACCAGTGGTCTAATAATATTAAGGTAGCTTAATCTTAAAGGTGATCTAAAAAGGCTTTTTACCTGCCAAAGACTAACTCTGGGTTCTGTCTTTCTTCTGTAACAACTGACAACATGACTAAGAACTAACATCAGATAAGAAATTGCATTCCATAAATGGTTTTAGTTGTTCGCAAAGACACAATCAGTTTGGGGGAGAAGTTCATAAAGAAACGTGACATCAGCAAGGAAGCATAAAAGAAAGTTATATTGAATTATTTCATTAATTTATTAAGCAAATAAAAAACCTATCAATGTCACATTTTAAGTGGAAATTAAAAAACAAAAGAAAAAAAAATTCATTTTTTTAAATTCCACAGCCCACTAAGTTAAGAAGTATTTTCTGTTCATGAGTATACTTCCACTCCAATCTGAATACCCCAAACCTTCCTTTGGAATAAACAAAAATTACAGGCATTTGTTTTGACATAAAGAACCCATTTAGCACTCTGTTTTTACCCACTTTGTTCTGTCGTGAGACTTTTCTCAGTAACTTCACAGATATCCTGAGAGCTGTTAAGACTCCCTACTATTGGCAAGAGCTTGCTCTCACTCAGCCAGGTACAGTAGCAGCTCAGAGTACTGTACACCAAGTTCTAGCTAAAAAGGCAATAGTCTAACTATTTTCATATCTTCTCAATGTCCTAATGTTTCAGTGGAGATCTGTTACGGTTAGTTTCTTTCAGCTGATTCTTCTTCCTGCTGTCCTTGGTTGAGTTGAATCCTGTACTTAGTTCTACTAAAAAGGTGTTTTCTTATTAATTTTTCCAGATTTAAGAATATGATTCTCTGTGTAAACAGAAATGGTCTGGGCTAAAACTCTTGCTTGACGAAATTTCTTGCCCTCTCATCCTTTCCACTACTGGGAAAACTACGATGTCCAAAACTACATTTAAAAAATTTAGATGTAAGCATTTATTAGATCACTAAGTTTCTACACGACGACTGCGAAAGTAGTCTCCCAGAAGATCTGTGATTAAAGTGAGCTACACAGTGACCATCACACCAGTTCAAATCTAAAAGGGTACAGACCTACCAGAGGCAATAAAGGAGGAAAATAAGAAAGCAGAAGATTCTGTGTGAAAAAGCACACTAGCATTTCACCAAGAGAAATTAAAACTGTAAATTCAGGATCAGTCAAGAGATTACAATAGAAAAAAAAAAGTAGTCTTACAAATTCAAAATTCTGATACAGAAAAGAGAAACACAGAGGCTACAAATCTATAAATCGTAATGTGCCATGAAATTAATCTTGAAAATTGAATTGCTGGTTATTAAGAAACAAAGCTGACCACAGAACCTTCTTCCCAAATGTGTTTATGCAGGTGTGCCATCTGGTGGAGATGTTTCATTTTCTTGTGTCAAATCGCAGTGATGGATTTTTATTATTTTAAAGTACATACTAAGGTTCAGCAGCAGGTTTCCAAACTACTAAAAAGACTATGTAAAAGATACTGCAGGCTATATATAACAGGCTAGTTGTATATACAACCAAGGAAGCATGACAGCAGTGACCTGAACATCTTAACCAAGAGTAAGGTCTAAAGAATTCTACCTTCAAGTATATCAGCAATTTTCGAGTGGTGGAAGCAACCACAACACACACAGGATCTGGTACACGTTATTACCTCAGTCTGAAGACAAATATTCTCAATCTGGAAAGTCTTCAGAATTTTATGATGAAGGGTTTTTAATACAATAGCTGAGACACAACAGCTCTTGACTGACCTGCTAGAGACTTGAGGAGCACCACTACAAGAAAGGTACACCATCTGCCCACTACGCTGTTTAAAAGCAGACTCTAAATGGACATTTCAGGAAAATTAAGAACAGGGCAAGCATTCATAATCCTCTTTACTAATCTCTTTCTTTCCCTATTTTCAGTTTAGGAATCTCTTGGGCTGGATGTAGCTTTGTAGAACTGCAGTTAACACAGGTCAACTGCTAGCATCTGTGTGATTTTTGTCAATGAGGTCCATACATCTAATTGCACACTGCACTAAGAATCATTGTCTTTGGTTTGTTCTGAACCTGGCTCCATCTTCATTCTGTGCGCCCTCATTCTGATAGCAGGAAGGACAGCAATCAACATTCATCTTTTCCATGCCATCCGTGACCTTGTAGATCTCTGTTACATACACTGTTAAAACTCCTTTGCTTTAACACATTTTTCTCCAGAGTGAGATGCACCAGTTTACTTAGTCTCTACTATCAAAGCTATACCAGAAATTATTACTGATTTCCTTTCCTGCCTTCTCTGAACCTTTAACAGTTCTGGCACATCCTTTCCAAGACACAGATTCAGAACTGCAACAGTATTCAGAAGATGTAGATGACCCAAGTATTTGTACATACGCCATTATTTGTTGCATTTTTACTCCTTTCTAAAGAATTTTAACAAAGGACTTCTTTTAACCGCTGAGAGTACTGAGCTGGTATTTTCTTCGAACTACCTATCAGTTCTGTAAGATCAAAGGCCACACTCAGTATGTGAAGATATAATAGAGATCTGCCTTCCCTCTCCATTGTGTAGCACTTAATATACACTGGATTTTACCTGCCTGTCATTTTACTGACAAGTCACTCTCTTCAAGATTATCATTCAGTATCTGCTCTTGTCCCTACTATCCTGAATATCTCTGTATCATCATCAAACTGTGTCACCTCACTGCTTGCCCTCTTTTTCAAAGTCATTTGTGAGTATGTTGAACATCAAAGTACTGCAAACTCTACCAGTAACATCTCTCTGCTGCAAGAACTGTCATATATCCCACTTCTTTTCACTTTTTAACTTATTTCCACTTATGTGGAATACAAATACAGCTAAATAGTTTCTTTTAAAATCTTCAGTGATCTTATCCAAAGACCTTTGGATATCCAAATGATCTGAGTCTTTTGCCATCTAGTTTCAATGCAATCAGAAAGCAAAAGCTGAGCAAGTTTCAGCTTCAAACCAAGGAAGAGGAATTTGTCAGTGGTAACAGGTAGTGTTTTAATTTTACCATCCAACTCTTTCCATCTGTATCTTATCCTAGACAATGAAAAGGACCATTCTTTGAAAAGTTCAATGCCAGATTAAGACATCTTTGCATTAATATTTCAGTGCTTTCACCATAAGAATCTTTGTTTCTGACCAAATGGAAGTCAAACATAAGATTTTCTGTCACAGAATTCTCAAGCTGAATTTTCACTATCAGTCTTGAAGTACAAAGCTGTAACCTTCTTGCTTCCAGGTAAGAAAGGCAGAGCATATTTCTCCTTACTACTGCATCTTACATGGTTTAAGATACACGGTGCTTTTAGAAAAAAACTGCATTTATAAGGTCTCACCTTTTGTACTAGAAATGAATCTATAATTCAAGATGGCAATATGTGCCATATCGAGTGGGAACCGTACCCACTCCAACTGGAAATTTCAGGAGCACTTTTGAAACTGACAGGAAAAAAAAGTTTATGTCTAAAATATATAAAGTTAAATGCTTACTTGGCTTTGAATGGGGAATCAGAGACAGCATTTTTTCCTTCCATCAAACTCTCATATTCCTTTGCCCTGGAGGAGAAAATATTCATTATATATAAGTATACAATATGTAATAGCACCAAGATAAATCTAACTTTTGGGCTTTGTCTACTTCAGGGTAATGCACGGCATTTCTGTCAATTCTGCTCTGTCATAATCCATACTGATGCTTAAATATTGTCCATTAACAATTTATGATTAACATTACTATTTTAGAATAACATCAATACACAAATGGCATATTTAAGTTGACTTTCCAAATGGTAGAAGATAGTACAAGTGATATACAAAACAACTGCAGCAACCTTCTGCTTATTATAAAATTATCACATTCATCTGATGAAAATATTAGTAATTTAGACATGAAGTGCAGATCAGAAGATCACTACATCACAAAGATTATATTTAACATATAAATAATTTGTTATATTTACAGGTAAAGGAGTGGTTTTTATGTAGCTAATGACTGTATTGAGCACAATAAACCTTATTAAGCACAGAAGTAAATACCTCCATGAATGACTGTTTACTGCTGGGAAAAAAAAAAGAAACATTTTTAGTCCCTTAAAAGTATTATTTACACTGGCCATATGCCAATAAGTGCGAAGAGGGAGACAAGACTTTTCTGCGCTGTTTCTTTTGACTCCAGGCAGCCTGTGCCAACACATGAAAATCAGGACCAGCTCATCAGCGAAAACAGGATTCACAGAACTAATCCTATAACCTTTTTGTAACTACATACACACAGAGTAAAAATAATTCGGATGCTACAGCGATGCAGAAAAATTCAGTTCTCAAAGACAGAGCTTTGCGATGATAGAGCATCCAGCAGGCAGTAAAAACAGCTGTTAAAAATATTTGATCCGTTAAAATTGCTCTTTCAATTATTAAACTGAAATGAAGACTTCACATATGCAATGTGGATCTCTAAGGAACTCAGGGAGATCCTCTGTTCAAGCCTCTTGATGTTGTGTTCTCAGATGAACAAGGAACAATATAGTTCATGCTTGGAAAATTCTTCAAAATTACTGTACACATACCTGAAGGAAGCTTAACTGCTATGCTGGACTAAATATGTGATGAGGTTTGTGATCTGTCTGTCTCCACCAAAAGGACTCATAACAAGCCCCAGAGAAAAGTGTCAAAAGCCCCACCAACTGCCCGTAGAAATGGTGCTTCCTATTATTTTTTGAAGTATTCTGAACATAAGAATGTCAACTGACAGCCGTTAGCCAGCTTCAAAAATGTCCAATTTTTTTTTACAAATGTAAGATTATGACAATGGCTTCCACTGGGAAATGTGTTTCACTGCTGCACTGCAAAAAAAATTATTTAGTAAAGATTTAATTCCTATTATTTCTCTTATATACATATACTAAACATTTTTTTATAATCCCTGTTCACTGAAGTAGATCAAATTTCCCTCGGGTTGTTTAACCTATGCTACATGCAAATATTGTTACATTACCACTAGCTCTGATTTGCAGATCCTTAATAAAGCTATTAATCACAACCAAATTTAGTATTAAATATGAAGGTGAGATTCCTTTATTAACCTTTTGCCTTCTTTCCTGCCTCTTATCCAGAAACAACACATTTCAGCTTTGGGTTTTGTACAGCAAGTCAGTCAAACATGAATAATCACCTAAAATACCTGTTACTAAATGAACCGTGATGATTTAAATCCATCACAAAGTGTATCTCAAGTGTACATACATCCTAGCCAGTAACTACACCACTATTGCTTGAGGTTAGCTTCCATCAAGCCTTCTTTTGCCACACGAGCACTAAGTGTTCTTCTGCTAGCAACACGTGTTAACCTGAGATAATACATAGCTATATATCAGCTGTTACTATAGTGCCAGTTTAATAGCTTTGGGTTATAAATATAATTAATAAGACTAACAAAACTTCTCAACTTATCTAATAACCCATTGATCACAATTTGTCCCCTCATTCACCTTTGCCCTTCATTGCTTTGATATTGTAATTGTGATTTAAGATGTAGACACTCAGGAGAGCAACAGGAACCTATTTGGATGAATTTACTGGGTTTTTTTCAAGTTTAAAATGTCACAGCTTCCTAGAAACTGAAATGAATGTGTAATTTCAAGTCTTGAGATATAAGGGGGTTTGTTATATCTCTTTCTTTCTCTAGAGAAAAGGCATAGCTGCAAATACATACTAAAACATGGTTTGTAGATAATATGCTAACACCTGTGAAGCTATGTGAATTATTGACCTTCAAACCATCCTCAGTAAAATAATTATTAAGTACTTTATATTCCACCTCTGTTTTGAGTTGATTGCAAGCAGTAAACTCCCAGCCATCTGATGGTAGGTAGTACTCTCCAGATTGTTGGGCAGAGACACAATAGACATTACCTGAATTATTTAGTTTAGTATTTCAAATTGTTCTTCTGAGGTTATTGCTTTAGCCACGTAACTTAAGATAATCCTTTTCCATTTTCTGAATATGGAAAACCTCCACACCTCACCAGTGATACACTTACATGCAAGAACATCAGTCAGTATTTTCGTCACTATGCCTATTACTCAAGTGTCAGTTAAGAAGACTGGCAAGACTTGCATGGCTAAAATTAATTTCCCAAATGGATTTTTTTAAAATTCCACAGAACAGCCTTTGCTTCATAGTGCTACTAGATATTTTTATTAGTAAGTCTTCTGTGTTAACATTAGAAAACTCATGGTGAAATCTTCAATTTAACTCCTAGCTGTCTTCAAGGACAGTAATATCATTTGAAAAGTTTAGTCACCCCTTAAAACTAAAACCAAGCTTAATGAACGTGAACTTCATGTCTCACCAACAGAGCTCCTCTTAGATTTTGAAACTTCCACTGTACTGTACAACAGTATATCACCTTTGTAAAATTACATCCATTTATTACTGTTTAATTCTATTTCTTCATGATTAATATGCTGACTCAGCCAGCAGTCTGACACATAAGAATTCCAAGTGTTCCGAAAAAAGTTTTTCAAATACCAGTGGCAATAACAAATTATTATTTGAGCCTGTATTCCTAGGTCTGATAAATCTTTGACTGAATTCCACAGAAGCAGCTCCTGAGAAAGAACTAAAATTGGACGCAATAATTGCATTAAATTATCAGGTAATATGAGTATTACCCGCATCCTGAGTAATCAGAAACCTGGAAAATACGTTAGAACACACTGCTGAAACTGGATAATGTAGTATTCAGATAGCGTACTTGGTCACCCAAAGAGGAAAACAATCAGAAACAGTAATAGATTTGTGTTAGTAAAAGTATTGTGTTCTTGAAGACTAATGTGCCATTATTACGACTATTATGAGTTAATAAAACATCATTTTTACTGTAGCTTTAAAAATCCATTCAGGTGTTTTTCTCTTACTTGCAACCTTTCCTGTTTGAAAACAGGACAGAAAATACCTACCAACGATTCTTACCCTCTGGGAAGTATTTTCAAAGATAAATGCAAAAATATGTTTTAAAATTCAGTTAAGTATTAACCTCAGCTGAGGAATATTAAGCTGTAAAGACTGACACCACCAGCTCATGATATAATGATGTCCTGCATATCACACTGATTTGCTGATGTCACTTCTTAGACTAATAACAAATTACAGGGCTGACAACTTACTTGCCATTTTGAGATATTTTTAACTTTCTTTTTGTTGTGACAGGCAACAAAAAATGATTAAATTTAGTCATGGGATTTGACACTACAGCAGGCTGACTTCTATTTGTTGATTACTATTGATTTTCTTTGATACTTCATTTAAAAAAATCAATAGGTAGGAAGAAAAATAGGCATGGTTTACACAAATTTAAACATGCTATTGTATGCTAGAAGAGGCTACAGTTTTGGCAGGGCACTGGCATCCAATTATGAGAAAAGCTCTTAACAGGTGAAACCAAGGGCTCCAGATCGATATTCAGTTTTCTTTCTCAATCAGAGAAAGTGGCCATAAATTAGGCTCATCAGTGTTATTTTCAAGACACAACCAAAGCAAATAATTTTACATTTTTTTCAGTCTTCCACTGCACTCATACTAAAGGACAACAGCTACCATTTAGAACACGACTTAAAGAAAAAAAATTAAAAAGAAATTTGTATCACCTGGAGTTCATGCGTGCCTTCAGCTTCTTGACTTTCTTTTTAGTTTTTTGTTTCTCCTCTCCATCTTTTAACGGTTCCACAGGAACAGAACTCTCAATCACAATATCCACAATGTACTTTTTTAATGACAGGTGCTCCTGCAGAAAATATTGAAATAATGTTTAGTCTTACAGTATGTGATGGAGAGTATAGATTATCTTCCCAGAAAACAACAGTGAGAAGTATTTAACAAATGCTACGAAAATGAAGACAAACTTTAAAATAAATTCTGGGAAAGATATTCTTCCACACTGGACAGAACACATCACAAATATTTTCTAATAAGGGAGAAAAACTACTGAGAGAAGTAAAGGAGGAAAAATACTGTCCCTCATATTTTTAAGAAACTGTTAACAGGTACAAACTCCAAGTTGGCACCTCCTCGTCTCTAAGCTGCCTTTTACAGCTACTTGAAACCAAGGCCTTGCCCCTGTAAGTCATGATATTGAACAAACTAATTCTGGTTTATAATCCTGACTTTTCCATAAATCTAAACTTGTCTTAACTTTTGTTAAAATAAAGTGGCATTGTTCACTACTTACAATGTTACCATGTATTATTACTTTTCCCCTCACATTTCACATTGCATTTAAGTAAAGTATTGGTAAAACCTCAGCTACCCAAAGAAGCAGCACATTAATTATGAAATAATACAGATTTTACATAATGGCATGCAAGAAAAGTGAATACAATTACATCAGGTGTTTTTTAAATAAATGCTTTGCTCCAAGATTCTTTAAAAATGTTACCAAAAAATCTCCCATTTCCTCAGATGTACTTTCAGTGAAAGTACAGACTACCCCAATACAGTTCAAAGCCTACATTTACAATAAATATTTATCATGTAGAGATTAATAACCATAACAGCTATTCCCCTAAAGCTGTTCTCAGTTTTGACTGACCAAGGCTATCCACCAATGGACATGTAGGTGCTTGTAACAGTTCCAGTGACGAATGGACTATCCAGAAGCTACACATACAAACAAAACCCCTCCAAAACCCCAATAAACAACAAACCCCCAAAATCTACAGCTGCTAAACTGCTGACTACCTTACTTTTTCTTGGTTCTCTCAAGATAGAAATCTACTCAAAGTACTCCATGTAGCATGTTGGATTTCAACAACCAAGAGGATTTCTGCTCAAGTGCCTGCTTTAAACTTACTTCTCAATTTAAATGTGCATCACTGAATTTAACCTCTTCTGAACTATGAATGTACTTCTGTCCCTTCCTTGTCCATGCAAGAAACTTCAATTTAATCAACACAATTTTAAGTGATCCACTCAAACCACCACACTGTGGTACACAATACCCAGCATTAGTCTACTTCACTTGAAAAACAGATGTAACCTGATGTTCTGCATGATACTGCAATGTCCATCTACGATAATGAAAAAGTAACAGACCTATTCACACTGTGGAAATCTCTCACACAAACACCTTGATGCAACCAGTGGACACCATATCTCCATATTGCATTATGGCTGCCTGTACTACTGGGCTGCAACAGCCAATTGTTCATTTCCACAAATAACAATTAAAAAAATTGTTTAATGCCAGTTTTTAGAATATATTTACCCACTTCTAATATACTGAGGTTTATATTTGTTTTCTTACCAAAAAATTAACACATTATGAAGTGTAGGCCACCACTGCTTATTATGATAATTTCTCCTAGAAAATGATTAGTCCCACAATCAGATGTGGTTATTCCTTCCTTTTTGGAAGTATTCTTAAAGTTCAAAGTAAAAGACAAAGTGGTAAAAAATTTATAGGCAACGTTTTCCAGAAAACTACCTATATTTTCTTTCACTGATTCGGGAAAATACTATGCCTGTGGCAAACAAAATAAATCTCTGTGAAACTTCCTGGAAAAAGACCATTTCGTTTTTTAAAGCGTTGCTGTGCTATATATACCAAATATATATAGCTATATATTTGGTCAAAACAGTAACTGAAATTTCTATCTTAAATCATATGAATGCAAAATGAACACTGAAGTAATATTAGACATTAGAAAGCAAGTATAATAATCTAAGCAAAGTCTAAAAGTAATGCTTTGCTAAAGTAACTTTGCTACAGCGCCCATCCTGTCTTAACTGCTGGTACACCTGAATATTTTTTCTTCAATGTATTGTCTACGATGCCCAAACCATGGATCTCGCTATATCCATATGTCATGTAATTCTAACAGCTTTTGTACACATTTCCCCCTGCCTTGCCCTTAATAGGATCCATTTAATTTTATCAAGAAGTGCTTCAGGGAAAATATTCTTAAAGTATCACAAAAGGCTGAGCAGGATCCAGTAGTACAAGACTAGCAAAATATCCCCATTTTTCATGAGTCAGTTCTAAACCAATCTGTAGTAGCACAGCACACAAACCATCCCAGTGCTGGTTATGAAATCCCCGTTCATTTTTGTCTCCTCAGAGAGATGCATGACTCAACACCCACTTAAAAATAGCCTTTCCCTTAAGGTTTCTTTCAAAAAACAGAATCCTGGTCACAAAGGCTAAAACTTCCAGGAAACTGATGGTTTTGAGTTTTTCAGTGTTAAGAAATAGACTTCCTCAGAACAGACTACAACACTACTCCTGGTACTACTACTACTACTGCTGAGCTTCAGGGTAGTTAACCTGTGACACTTCGTGGATGTTCAGTTCCTTAAAAAAACTATTTTTTCAGTGGGATTTAATACGTACATCCCTGCTTTCCATACTGAACTAGTGCATCCTAGAACTGTAATTTCCCTTTAGTTTACCTCATGTCTTATATACAAAACTAACAAGAACTATCACTACAGTTCTATACCTTTGTTCAACAACGAAACTTGTTTTTTGGTTCAACAGAACTTCAAACTATGTACTGTATCCTTCAAAGTGACAGCAGAGCAAAAGGAAGTTCACACTGCAGTTTGCAATGGACACCACCTCACAGAATGCGCAAAACATCTCCACCCTGGTGCAGGCAGCCTGCTGTCCTGCTGCACGGCACAACTGCAAACGTGGCATCAGACTTCTGCTAGGCAAGAACGAGAGACAAAGCCTTGTAGCCCCTCAGCAGACACTCATCCCTCTTTCCTCATCTTATCTGTGGCTTAGCAGATGACTTGAAGAGAACTAGAGGGTTCAACAAGCGCATTCATTTATCAGCTTGTGAGGGCCAAAAGAGATCTTGCTATCAATAGCACACGGATGGTTCACATGAACTCAAGCACCTTCTTGAATGATGGTTCTCAGAGTTCTCACCTTTCATGTGTGGCAGTCTGGATTAATATTGGACTCCATACATACAGCTCATTAAAGTAAGACTAGAGTAATAATACCTTGCGTCACAAAAACATCCACTTTGTGAAGGTACAGATCAAAGCGTAGGATTATCACAGTGGGCAGATCTACGCCATTCAGGTGTGAAACAAGTATAACTAATAGCTTGGTATTGAATGACAACTGACATCTGAAGATGGATGCTGCTATATCATGCTTCAGAGCAGTGTAAATGTATTTATTCCCACGTTTTATTAACCTCCTACCAGTTGTCTGAAAAAAATAATGGTTTTTAAATTCACCGAGTTACATTGAGGTACAGTATGTCCAATCCTTTAAGTAATTAAATTAATGCGTAATTTTACCTGCACAGCCATTAGTTGGACAAGTTAACATACCATAACAGTAACTGCCATAAGCATAGGAAAGTGAGTGAAGCCAGTGCAGTGTTTAGAAAGCAAATTTTCGGCTTCCTCTGAATGCTTTTTTGTAAGCAGTAAGTTCCAGTTTTGCTTTTTTTTGTTTTTTCTAATAAAGGTAATGCAGAATAGCTGGGTAATCTAAGGCACTTTTTCCTGAAAGCCTTTTACTTATATTATTATTTTTATGTAACTAAAAGCTAAATGCAGTAAGAATTTCTGAGACTTAATTTACCCTTTCCATAGAGGCATTCTGGGTTTGTTTGTACAACAGTGTGAAGGGGCATTATTGACCAGACTCTGTCCTGTGGTGAGCACATTCTCACCCCAAATCCTCAGGTATTAGTAAACCACCAAACCTTTGGAGAATTTAGGCGATTATAAATGCAAAGAGTTATTAAGTAAAGCCTCTTTTCTAATGAAAGCTTGTTATTAAGATCTGTACTCAAGCCTACCAAAACATGTTCATTGCAGTTTTGATTTCTACGCCAACAATGTCAATTTTAGCTGTGTACAAATAAGCTACAGCTTTGTTTTAAAGACTTCTGTATTATACAGTAATTTTGCTGAATTTGTCTGTACAATATTGTGATTAACAACTGCAAAATTTGGAAACAAGAACTGACTCCTAATGTAATTCTTATGTATTCCTCCCTATATCCTTGTGTGGTGGTGACTCAGTTGTGCATTACAGTAGAAACACTCCTGCTGTTTCTCTCCAGTGTTGTTTTCACGCATTCACCAAAACGCAAGGTTCATCTTAAAAATCACAAGGTATACTGTAACTGTTTCTCAGAGGGAGCTTGTTTAGCCAAAAAAAGCTTATGAAACATAAAAGTATCCTGGTAAATATATACAACTTGATATTTAATGGCATTCTGTATAGACATATATTGTTACTTGACATGGCCATATAGACTGCTCATAATTTTTATATAACACTGAAGTAATTTTTAGAACTGTAATAGACTTCCTGTAAAAGTTTCAATACTTAATTAACAAGCAAGGTGATAAAAACTAACATTAAACCACAGCCACCACACAGCAGAAAATACACAGATTAGATTATTTACAAAAAATGCCTTTGCTTCTCCTCTCTTCTCCCTCCATTCTCAACTGGTCTGACTTCTGGTCACTGAGAATCCCGAAACTTTCCAAATGCAACAGATGGGCCTCATCTACCAACTACAGAAGAAATCAAGTTGCCAAAACCATTATAGCTAAAACTAACAAGGTCACTCATGAAGTCACATTCTTGCTAGTTCTTGCCTAGTCCCATTCAACTGCCTGAAAAACTACCCAGTTCATTTCATATCTTGAAGCTGATCATTTTAGTGGACTAAGTAAGCACTTCTTACAACCCAAGTTTTTCCTCTCTGCACTGAATGACACCCCTTTTTCTACATGACATGTTTATATTACAAGGATTACAGCATTACTATCAATATCCTCTGAAATAACATAAATTTTTCAAGACTCCAGAACAAACATTATTGCAAGATTTTTCCACGGAAAATGTAGGAAACAGTACAAAATGCTGAAATGCTATACAGTTGAGTACAGTCCACTTCAGACTGGGTGAGGAAAACCATAATAAAAACTGGATTCTGAATTTCTGTAATCTACATGAAATACAACAGCTGGAGAATAAGTTTCCTAATTGACACTCTATTCATACAATACTCATTCAGAAGACCAATATCCTGGACTAGCTCTCCCTATTTAATGTCCTGATTACAGAAACAAATTCACGTATCTGACCTCGACAGGTGACATGTTGCATATGCCAGTATTTATCAAAACAGAACACAACTGCAAAATTATTTTCCAACCCAAGCTCTTTTATTACGACACTTTTGGCTCTCTGTATTATATACAAGCTACTACTCAGCAGATATTTAGAGTAACATCATTGAATTGTGATGTAAAGTGTGCCAAACAGAATTCTCCCTGTGAAAATTTCCTCATTCTAAAATTAGGAGTGAGCAGAACAAATACTTATTTTCCATCCTTTTCTTTTTAAGTAAGCATTGCCCTTTCATGAATGCTGCTTTGGGCAAGATTGCACAGGTTGGACAATATTGCAGTAAAGCATCTGCATGTGCTCAAGCTGAGAAGAAAATGCCCTGTTGCTGTAGGGCAGTCATAGCTTAAGATGCTCTGTTCTCTTGCATGCACATGCTCCTTGCTGGCTCTCATGAAGCCCAATATTCCTCCTAATATGCAGCACTAACAGCTGGGGAAAGAAGGCTCTGAGAATCCTCTGGGCTGCAGCCAGGCATCCACTGGCAAGAGTGGCCAGGATCATCACCTAGTACATCAGATATTTTCTGCTGCTTTCTATAAGCTCTGAAGCGTCCTGTGCCACCACACAGCAACACTGGAGTGAAATCCTACTGTCTAGCAACAGGCACGTAAAGGTCTGACCTTTCCAATGCACAGCCCATTTTGTACAGAGTGTGAGACAGTGCTTAATTAGCTATGTTTCCATTAGGTATAAACTAACCAATTCATTTAAGTGGAAAACCCTTCCAGCTATTGGACTTTCACCCAAAAAAATGAGCCGAAATGACCTTCTTGGAATCTGAAAAGTTTATACGGTTTTCTTTGTCTATTATTTTTCATTTTCTTTCCCTTCTGTATTTCTGGATTCCGGCCAGAACTGAAGCAAAAGTCCCAGAATACTGTAAGGCTGGTTATTCTTATTATTTTTGTATTCTTTCCAACCCTGAATCCCCAAGTTTGGAAGGAAAAGGCATTCCTGTAAGTTTTCTAACCCAATTCTGCAAACCAAGGCAACTTGAAAAATATTTGACTCTAGCTATTTATCTAAATTTCATCTTCAGAACTTCCAAACACTTGTTTTTATTTGCCCTCTTGTATCAGCATTACAATAATAAAACTGAGGAAGATTATAAAGAAATATTTGTAGGGGCTTATATCACATAATAATTGCTTTAATTCATTTACCATTTTAATAATAATAAAAAAATACTAGGAAACTGAGTATTTTATATAAGTGTATGATACACAAGGAAAATATTCTAAAAAGTCAATAGGTAACTACTCTGAAGCATACATGTAACTTCCTAATTAACATCTTTATCTGTTTCAAAATAAACAATATCCTGCAACTGCAGAAAATTATTAAAAAATATTTTCAATATTTATTGCCAATGTCAGGAATAATGGTTTCTTACTTGTACATAAGCACTTAAAGGATGTATTTGCCAAATTTTGAAGAGGTTTTTAAGGTTCAATTCTAAATCATATTACCACAGGAATATTTGTTCATGATTTTATTACATGTTTCAGAAAAACTCCTCAGTATTTTATTTTTCTCCTCATAGCGTAGGACAATACTGAATATGAAAAACAGATGCTGAAGCAGATTGAGTTATAACACATGCAATATTAAATTTTCAGCATTATAGCCAATGACAGCTTGAAACACAAATGGTCATTAATGCATAATCATCAAGAGATCAAGTGTTTGTGATAAAACACTGTAATAATTCCACAAGTGATGATCCACTCCACAATATGGAGAAGACTCAAAATAAGGATGATGTTTCTCTGTTACCATTAACAAGAGTTACCGTAAGTGCTTCATATATGAAGAAACAGGTTATAAAAGTATTGGATATTCAAATATTTTTTCCTCAAAACCAAGATTTTAATTATTCACATTTCTATGCTAGAATGTACTTCAGAAAATTAGGGTAAAGCATTCAAAAAACTTCCATTTATTCACTCAAAACTGAAGACTGACCTTTAATTGTAAAAGTATGTTTTTCTTCACTTGAAATTAAGATGAAATTTTTTAAATGAGGGACTAATGCTGCTTTTTAGCATGTCCAAACTGAATACTATTTTTACTGCTAGTACCAACTGCACTTTTAGTCACCTTGCTTGTCCATAAACTCAATGATAAAACAGCCTGCCACTAAGATAAATAGCAAATATTCTGAATAGTAGGTTCAAATATTTCTTGGGATTTTTAATATCATTTCCTTTCCCACTTGTCACTCCCAAATGTGGGAACAGAAGGCAAAGTAAAGCTGTTTCTTCCACAAGAATGAGAATTCTGGGTACTGGACATGGAACGCATTGCTCTGCAGATCAGGGAAGAAAGCTGGAAAGCACTGACATTACCGTCTGGCTGCAAGGGCAAGCAAGAGAAAGGGGGAAATGAGAGTGCACTTGGCCCTGCCAGCCATAGTTTTTCTTACTGGCTGTGAATATTCAAGATACCCAAGCCAGAAGAAGGAAGGGTGCCGCTGCTTCCAATGATCTATCACAACTGAAGACACGGCCAATAAACAATTAATCATGCACATTTTTGCCAAGAAAAACAAGACTTCATAATATATTAAAGGTAAGAAGCTACTGCTGTGCAAAGTACAAAAACCTAGAATTGATGTATAGAGTGCTGAGAGACCTTCTGCAAACTGCATCATGGATTAAACTTTGTAATTACACGATTGCCCATGACAGCTTCTTCTAGGACAAACATACTCACAGCAGAACTACAAGACCAGGGTTCCTCCGCTGAAAGAACCAAAGATATCCAACAGATATGAAACATCTATAAATAAAAACGGACCACAAATGCTTGGCCTGATTCCATTCCTCTATGAAGATACAGCTCTTCTCTAAAAGAAATCCTCACTTCCTCAGGGAAAAAAAAAATAAATTACAGCAAACTCAACTGGAACCTGAGGCTTTATTGGGATGGTGAGTCGTTGTTTGTAGGTGATTTACAGGTTGCTTCCCTTGAGCAACAGAGAAGAAAAATGGGCTACTGTTGGAAAACTAGAATCAGAAGCCAAGAAAAATATGAATTTAAAATGAAGTCTATATTCTGTAACTCTGTGGATAGAAGAAACAAGAATACGGTTCAATACATGACCAAACCATATGCACTCCTGTATTACCCAGAAATTATTTAAGTATTATATATGACCAGAGCTAAGTCAGGATCATTTCTTTGTACTGTAATGGTCGTAGCTGATCATCCAAACGCTCAAACAAGTCTAGGGTGCAAACATACACCAGAATAAAATCAGTGATGCAGACAGTAGGCACACAGACCTCTTTAGTAAAAAAAAAAAAAAAAAAAAAAATCAGACTCGCATGAAAGCCTTAGTCCAGAGCACACGCCCAGGCAAGATCATGAAGCAGATCTTCCTGGACCCTATGTTAAGGCACATGGAAAATTAGGAGGCGATTACTGGCAGACAACATGGCTTCACCAGGGGCAAACCATGACTGACAAATTTGGTGGCCTTCTACAAGGGGGTTACAGCACTGGTTGGTAAGGGAAGAGCAAGTGACATCATCTACCTAGATGTGTGCAAAGCATTCGACACTGTCCCACACATCATTCTGATCTCTAAATTGAAGAGACATGTATTTGATGGATGGGCCCTATCAGTGGATAAGGAATTGGCTGGATGGTCACACTCAGAGAGCTGCAGTCAACAGCTTGATATCCAAGTAGAGACCAGTGATTAGCAGCACTCCTCGGGGCTTTGGTATTGGGACCAGCTCTATTTAACGTCCTTGTTGGAGACATGATCAGTGGGATCAAGGCACCCTCGACAAGTTTGCTCATGACACCAAGCTGAGTGGTGTAGTCAACAAACTGGAGGGAAGGAATGCCATCCAGAGGGACCTGGACAGGCTGTAGAAGCATGGCTGTGTGAACTGCATGAAGTTGAACAAGGCCAACGTTCTGTGCCTAGGTTGGGGCAATCCCAAGCACAAATACAGGCTGGGTGATAAGTGGATTGAGAGCAGCCCTGAGGAGAAGGACTTGGGTTGACCAGAGACTCAACATGACCCAGCAAAGCTTGTTTACAGCCCAGAAAGCCAACTGCATCCTGGGCTGCATACTAAGTAGCATGGCCAGCAGGTTGAGGGAGGTGATTCTTCCCCTCTGCTGTGCTCTTGTGAGACGCCACCTGCAGTAATGTGTCCAGCTCTTGGGCTCCCAACACAAGAAGGACACGAACCTATTGCAGTAAGTCCACACAAGAGCCACAAAGATTATTAGAGGTCTGGAGCACCTCTCCTATGGAGACAGGCAGAGAGAGCCGGGGTGTTCAGCCTGAAGAAGTCTTCAGGGACAACCAATAGCAGCCCTCCAGTACCTAAAGGAGGTCTACAAGAAAACTGGAGAGGGACTTTTTACAAGGGCATGTAAAGGACAAGGGGTAATGGCTTTAAACTGAAAAAGGGCAGATTCGTATTAAGATGTGAGGAAGAAGTCCTTCACTGTGAGAGTGGAGACACAGGAACAGGCTGCTCAGAGAGGGTGTGGATGTCCCATCTATGGAACTGTTCATGGCCAGGTTGGATGGGGATTTGAGCAGCCTGGTTTAGTGGAAAGTGTCCCTGCCCATGGCAGGGGAGTTGGAACTGAAGGATCTTTAAGTTAGTCACTTCAAACCCCAACCATTCTTTGATTCTATTAATACAATTAGATATCTAACATACACATAAAATGTTCAAGATGAAAAAAAGAAAACTATTAACCTTGCATAACAATTTTTAGAAGACCGCATATCCACAGGTATAAATACCTTAAACTCCTGTATTAGAGGAAATGAAAAACTGTTCATCTTTAGTGTTACTACATGCCATTTGGCTTAAAGATTTCTTTTAGATAGGTTACCAAAGAAGTTCATAGGATACTATTCTTCAGTTAAATAGAAAAACTTGACAACACTCTAATTCAGAAGGGAAAACGAAAAGCATTTTTCCCAATACTGCTAAGGATGAAGCAATAAAACAATAGTCATATATAGTTTAATTTTAATGAATACATAGTGAATTACAAAAAAAAAAAAAAAAAGTATTAGCAAAGTCCAAGCATCACGTCTCTAGACAAGAAAGCACCTTGTAAATAGAGAAGAAAAAGAGCAAAAGTTAGGCATGAAAACATGTCCACATCTCTTTCCCTCAGTAATTTCCTCTGTAAGGAATAGCAGAAGAAGCACACAACTTTGAGAAAACACCTTGATTTCTCAAAGAAAAACAAGCCCTGCCCTCACCCCTGAAAAGTTTTTAGAAATTCAAACTCACAGGAACATCAGCTTTGCTTGCGCACTGTGCTAGCTATAAGCCTCAGATGGCTGGAGCAGAACCTGAACCAGCACAGCTCTGCTTTCTCAGGCAGCCTCTCCCCACCTCCCAGCAAAAGCACAGTCCTGCCAGTGTTAACAGTGTCTGTACCAGGGGAACCAGCCGGTGCAGTTATGCACATTGTAAATCAGACCCTGCTACAATTGAGACAGACCCCAGCCAACTTGACAACCCACACACTTAGAGTAAGCTTTAGTCACTGACTATCTGGGTTTTTTTAAAAAGGAATGTAGGTGGGCTCAACCAACCATGTCTTTCTATAAATCCTCACATTTTAATGCTGTCATTCTTCAGACAGTAAGAGTCTCTTTGCTCCATCATGGGATTATATTTTCCTTTGATTTAAATATATCTCAAAGAGATATTTTGTTTCATTTATATCATGACAATTGAGTCAGGTTTCTTCTTTTTTATAAAAAGCACATTTTTCACATATGCAAAAAAAGGCTCATTAATACTCCTTCATCCTGCTTTAGAATACATAAAATTCTAGCATGTACCTTATATAAATTAACTGAATCCCTACCAAGTTATCTACTTTGTATGTTTTTTAGAAGTACTTTTCACTTATTAGAAACATTCACAGACTGCATAGAATTACATGTTTTATTCTCTAAAAGTGCCTTCAAACCTTGGTATTTAAATGACAGGAGATACAGACAGGAGATAGGGCAACAGTTCAAAGCAAGCAAGCTGTAAGGATTACTGATGTAATGTGTATTTCTCCAAGCAAACGAGGGCAGACAAGCAAGACAAAGGAAAGAGAGAAAGCAGAGGGGTACAAAAATGAGTAAATAATCTAGGAGCTACAGGTGCGAGCAAACGTCTCCAAGGCTTCTACGGAGTCTCTGTAGAGACCCCCTCTGTCTAAAGAAATCACCATGTGTTGTCCAAAAGCTGATTTCAGCTGGCACCTTCCCAGCGACAGCCTCTGTGTCAAAAGCCCTCTGAGGCACACAGGCTTTGGTTCAGCAAAACAATTGGTCCGAACATCACACTAAGCGATTCCAGGGAAATCAATGAAACCAAAATGCATACATGGTTTACATCTTTTGCTGAACTGAAAGTAAAGTGAGTATTAAGACAGGGGCATAGAAAATAGCAATGTAAGATGGTCAAGCGGTAAGTTTGCTGGAAGAAGACATGCATTTAAGCAGAGAGAAAACATAGAGCATTGTTACTGCACTGAAGGGAACAGTGAAATGATATGGGACAGTGACAGCACTGCAAGTTTCTGAAATAGAGCAAAAAAAGGATGACTTTTAGCCTGAAGCCAACCCTTCTGAAAGAGTTTTGCCATCTACATGAATGAATGTATTTCTGAGACAGAAGAAAAGTTAAAAAGGAAGTAAAAAGTGTAAATAGAACTTAATTTGCTTTCACGTGATAACCACTGTTTCAAAATCAATAGATTTTTGTTTTGAGAGAAATCTACCTCCTTTTCAGCTAAGGAACAATAAAAACCCAAATGAAGAAAACCCAAAAAGCTGAAATGAAGCTGTCATAAAATCTTGGAAACAGCTTCATGCTTTTCACCAATATATTGCTTTTACAAGTGAATTCATTTTATGGATGATCTAATACTAGCTCTCGTACAATAGATGCTGGAATTAAGCACAATATACACTTAATTCCAGAATGATGGAAAACTGCTCCAAGATGAAGTCTACTTTTATCTTTGCAAAAGTACAGAACCTACAGATGTTACAGGCAAAGGGGAAAAAACTATAATATAATAGTTTGGGTTTATATCTGGCAAGATCAACCACTAGTTTCCACCGGTCTCAGGGAAATTAGTGTCAGTGACCATTCAGTACAGCTTTTAACTTTTTCGCTTACAGTCAAATAAACCCACAAAAATCCTTACTGTAGGAAGACCTATTATATAATCACTCACTTAAATCGGTTTCCAAAGTCTTAAGGAAATACTTAAATCTTACCTTCTGTGATACCAATATGGTCAAAATAAACATATTTAAAGTCCTTCTGTGATTTCTCAAGTAGTAATAAAGAAATTCTGTGCTCAGATTACAATTTTAAAAAAGCTTTCTTTCTAGGCAGCTACCTATTATACTTAATAGGCTGAAGACAAAATAAGTCAAAGATCAAGAGTAAGTTATCTGAGGTGTCAAGTGCATAAGGTTAAAGGTGAAATTTTATCAGGTCAAAGGTGATATAAATAAAATATTTTATGTCAAAGAAGAAAGGTCACGGACAAGACATATATAATCTAAAGACAACACAGATGACAAGTAATAACTTTAAGTAGTACAAGTGTGTTCTCACTACAGATACCTTCAGTGATTAAAAAATTGAAAACAGTAATGAATAAATAACTACTAATATTATAATGCTTTCCTGTAATATGGATTTACTGCTACATAAAACTCTGGATTTTTTTTCTCAAGTATCTCAAAACTTAACTAAAGTTACTGAATGCTTTTGTTGTGAGGAAGGCAAAATTTGGCATTAACTGTGCATGCTGAATAAAGAGGTACACAAAGCAGATTGCTCCGATAAATAAAATTGCTTTTCTACTTTACAGCAACCATATCTCTAGCATGTATACCTTATTACTTACTGCTCTTTGAAAAAAAAAAACACAACAAAACAAACAACAGAGTGTACATCGGGCCAAGGAAATTTCAGATTACAATAGTATTATTCAGAACTGTATACTCAGACTAACTAAAATATAGCAATAAATAATAAATATCTAACAATGGAAGTATCCATATTTTGCCAGCATGCCAAAGAGTATATACTATCTTGATCAAGGATATTTAAATTTGCTATTTTAATCATCAAGCTGTTTATTCATAGAATGGTTTGGGGTGGGTGTTCTCTGCTTTTGCTCTTGCACTAAGTATGCATTCAGGAAATCCCATACATTTATCCTTAATCTTGGTATTAAGTTCACATTAAAATGTTTTGCTGGAAAACACTGGATTTATGTATATGATGTTGGACACCACAAAAATCAAGATATCTGTGCCCTCTAGTGGAACTTCTTTTTCACCAGCTGGGCACGAATGCAGCTGTTACTCCACGATCCCTTTTTCTGGAAGCTGGAGTTGTTAAGCTATCAAATTAGACATTGTGAATAGCATGTAACACCCAGTCAAAAGTAAATTTAATTCACTGTTTCCCTCCACATTCATCTGACACAGTTGCCCAGCAAGAACCAGAGTTCAATTATCAGCTGATGCAGTATAAAACCTCCTCCCATATATTCAATTAGGTAAATCTGGTATCTAAAACCAAATCCAAACCCACACAAATCCCACTAACCACCATAAAAGAGGAAAAAAGAAACTGAAAAGATAGTTTATATAATATCATTACAGTTAGGAGGGGGTAGGCAAACTGCAACTCAGCAAAAACTTATTCCACCAGACTACTGTACCTCCAATTTTCTTTTTCTGTTTTTCCACTGATAACCACCTTTGTGGATTTCAGTACGTCAGAGAGTTAACTCTCTAAAGCTTTTTAAAAAGGAAAATATGTTACTACTGCATGAAAGAAGCTGTAAAATAAAGAGAATATTTCAACAAATAAAAACAGGAGCAAGAACTAGGAAAGTTAAGGAGACAGACAAAAACTAGAAGTACTGAGAAGTGTCATTTGAACCAGCTTGGCTGGAAACAGATTTTGGAACGCAATGAAGCTAAATCTGAATCAGCTCTGGAGAACTGGCTTGTAGAGTATTTCTTCCTAACATCTGACAGAGAAAAAACACAGGCATTCACAAATTTTTTGGGTAGACAAAACTCAAAGTCTGACTGTTTATAATTTGTCCCACAGAAAAGGCCTTGACTTAATACTGTGCTTCAACTCAGGCAGCAGCAACAATAAATTAAATCAGACAACCATTCAGAAGTCTTTTCTTCAAAACAGCATAGTTTCTTGATTTAGTATAAAATCTTCTCAATGCATCCTAAAAATCAACCTAAGTACAATTCTCCTAAAGAAACTACTGAAAAACTAAGTGTTGCTCTTTATAGCAATGCTAGTACTTGAAGAGCATTTCCAATCTTACATTTTGAAGTAATTTAGCACTACATTTCTCAGCACTATTGACTTCGATGCATACCATAACTTGTATGATAACCTAAAAAAGGACTAAAGCAACAGGAAGGAACAGAAAAATAGTAAAGCAAAAGGCAGACACCTGCAACATATCATATTTTTGTGATGCATACAGTGAGACGAAAAACACCTTTGGACTAATAGAAAATAATTAGTCGCAGTTTGTACACACTCTAATTGAAATAGCAATTGCCTGAAGTATGTGAATCCACTGTTTATTTCATCTGTTTTCACTGGTAGCCTATATTCAAAAAAGGCACTATTATACCCATGCTGAACACAAATACTCTTGCTCAATTCCTTCATAAGAACTTTCAAGATTTTCTTAGGCTACTCAGCTGGAAGACATTTCAAACTAGAAGAAAGATAGAAAAAAAATATTACAGAACGTACCACTTCTTCATCTGAAAGCTCTCGTCCTTGTATACTACTGTTTTCTCTCACAGCTTGTTGGTGCTTTTTCCCTTTAATGTGGCTAAAAAGATATACTTCTGAGGAAATCTGTAATGACAATGAATTAATAGTAATTTTTTTCCTCAATAATTCCATAATCTATGAATAACAGTATTTTAATTATAATCTAATAGATGCCAGTTTGTCAGGAGTATGTTCAGAACTTCAGTACTTTATTCCTCACCCTAACTGACATAAACATTTGCAGGAGTAAATTACATAATGAATTGCAAGCCAGCAGTATAATAAGAGATTAAAAAAAACAATCTTAGCTTCTCATCTCATTTTCACTTCACTCTAACTTCATATATTGGACTTCCACTCTGAAATGCATAACCAGTGAACACACAGGACTCCAGGCTACTGAACCCAACTTTCTGTTCCAGCACTGCCTGAAGTGATCCCATGCAATCTTTAATTTGGCAATTAAAGAGAAATAATCCTTAGTAGGATATAAAGCTTTATTCAGTGATGTCTAGTCTTTGCAAATCAGTAAAACCTGTCATCAGTAAGAAGAGAACTCCCTGCAGTGACTGTATGGCTTCCTCTTCACCATTCCTGGGGCATATGGAATGGAGGACACAAGAAGAGATACTATGTTGAGATCAGAGGTCTGCCCAGCAGAGTACCTGCCTTCCAACAGCAACCAAAAAATAAGATCCCTAAGGAAAAGTAAGAGGAGACAAAACCAACACTGATTCTCCCCTTCAACACATTTCAGCTTCCAACCAGACTCAGTTCAAGAACTTGAGCTTGATGTGTTTTCTCTGTATACAGTAATCTTCAGTGAATTTCAATCCAATGAGACTTGTTCAATCATCACCTGAACTCACATTAAATTCAAATACCCACAGAATGTTACTACAAGGCGTTCACAGCTCAGCTACCTGCTGTGTAAAGAATCACATTCTTTGCTTTAAATCTATCATTTAACTATCTTCATTTGATGGTCCTGAATTCTTGCTCTTCTTAGAAGAGACAGCTAATAACTGAGTACTGTCCACACTCTCCATTCTACCCGCACCTCTACAGTTCTTTCAAATCTTCCCTAAACCACTTGATTTATAGAGAGAAGACCCCAAAATGACCTCCTGCGCTTTACAGGAGCATAGGAGGGACACAGCAGATGTGCAGTTCTCTCATCTGTAAATAAAGCGTAATTTGTAGCTTCAAGGCTTAGCCTGGCCTTGCAACTCTGACAATATTTCCCCCATCCAACTTACCATTACATTGCATAATGAGCACTGTTTTTTCCGTTCGTACGGTGTAAGTTTTGGTGCATAATCAGTATTAGCATGCCTTCCACTGCTTAATTCAGCTGCTTTCTCTTTTCTTTGCTCAATTTGTTCCATGTGCCTTCTAATACTTTCATCATGCTGAATGTAAAATAATCAAAGCAACAAAGAGAAAACACATTGAATTATAGCAAATACAACTAAACTGTGCAAATAAATACTGGAAATTACCAAATATTGTACAGTAAGGATAAACCTCTGTAAAATTTATTTTTTATTTATGAAAGGCATTAAAAGTCACCACACATCACAGACTTTTTAACATTATGCTAAGATTTAAAAATCAATCCACATTATTTTTTTTTTATAGGTGATTATCAATTAATAACGTGTTGAAAACCTTTCTGTAAGTCTTTTAGTTATATTTAACATCTCAAAGAGTTGTGATCAATGGCTCAATGTCTAAACAGGGATCTGTGATAAGCAGAGTCCCTCAGGGATCAATACTGGGACCGGTGCTGTTTAACATCTTTGGGGGCCACATGGACAGAGGGATGAAGTGCATCCTCAGCAAGTTTGCTGACAACATCAACTGTGTGGTGCAGCTGACACGCTGGAAGGAAGGGCTGCAATCCAGAGGGACCTGGACAGGCTGGAGAGATGGGCCCATGCCAACCTCATCAGGTTCAACAAGGCCAAGGACAAGGTGCTGCACCTGGGTTGGGGCAATCCCAAGCACAAATACAGGCTGGGTAATAAATGGACCGAGAGCAGCCCTGAGGAGAAGGACCTGGGGGTGCTGGTTGTTGAAGTGTTTATCGTGAGCTGGCAGCCCCAAAAAATCAACCATATACTGGGCTGCAGCAAAAGATGTGTGGCCAGCAGGTCAAGGGAGGTGATTCTTCCCCTCTGCTGTGCTCTTGTGAGACGCCACCTGCAGTAATGTGTCCAGCTCTTGGGCTCCCAACACAAGAAGGACACGGATTCGTTGCCAAGCGTTCAGAGGAAAGCCACAAAGATTATCAGAGGGTTGCAGCACCTCTTCTACAAGGACAAGCTGATGGAGTTGGGTCTGTTCAGCTTGGAGAAGGCTCCAGGGAGACCTTATAGTGGCCTTCCAGGATCTGAAGGGGGCCTACAGGAAAGCTGGAGACAGACTTCTTATAAAGTCATGTGGTGATAGGACAAGGGGTAATGGTTTTAAACTAGAATAGGGTAGATTTAGATTAGACATTAGGAATAAGTTTTTTACTATGAGGGTGGTGAGACACTGCCATGGGCTGCCCAGAGAAATTGTGGATGCCTCATCCCTGCAAGTGTGTAAGAACAGGCTGGATGAGGCTTTGAGCAACCTGATCTACTGGGAGGTGTCCCTGTCCATAGCAACAGGGTTGGAACTAGATGATCTTTAAGATCCCTTCCAACTCAAGCCATTCTATGATTCTATGATCTTAGTTCCAGTTTTGTTCTTAATCACTCTAGTACAGAATACAGGTTCAGCTTTCAATTCTACCAATATGTAACTTATGTAGTGCTGTTTTCACTGACAGATATGGAATCATAGAGTACAAATTAACTTAAAAAGTAAAATAAAATGTTATTTATCTGCAGTAGTAGGCACTGTTCACTGGATTCTTTCAGACGGTTTTCATACCTAACCCTCATGAGGATGGAATAAACTCTCAACTATAATTTAAAATCAGAAACTAGAGTATGAATCTGTATTTAATAACAAAATTGCATTTTACAGTACAAGTAAATTTAGATTCAGACTGGGACTAGAGGAACAAAATAACACTGAAATGAAAAATTATCTGTACATATACATATGCCATCCTAGCATAAAAATTTACATAATTTATCATTAATTGAATCTTAGATACATACTTCCAGCTCAGAACCTTAAAGCTGTCATTTATCAATTTGGAAATATTTACATCTCCTGAAAAATAGTGGTTATCTCTTCAAAACTTCTGATACCTTGGTTCCCCGTGGACAGTCAATTCATTTAACAAGGGGCTCAATACTTTTGTCTCTATCATGAAATAACTGGACCCCTTCATGAAACTAAAGGAAACAGCACACCACACTTGACAACATCCGTTTCAATACCTTTAGATAGCACCCTACATGACTATTTGGTGAACTGCCCTCACTAAACAGTGTGACAATTTTTACATATTGATTTTCCTCAGTTTAATTCAAAATTATTCTGACTTCTTTTGGAAAGTACAGGTTTACTCGTTCTCATGTTCAAAGCTCTGGAATTAATGAATTCAAGAGAGCTCCACCCTGTTTCCAAAGCACACAGTACATATGATATTGTATGTTACACTGTCATAATGCAGAAATCTAAACAAAAATCTCTTGTCAAGTTATGTGTATGAGGACATTGTACAGCACGCTGTAACATCTTCAGCAAATATGACGTACGTATAGAACATTTGCAAAAATACTGTATTATTAATGTATTTTTCAGTTAAAGTATCCTTTTATACCTTCAGTTGAATCTTCTTCTGTAGTTCTTCCATAGCTTCTTGTTGAGCTGCAGTAAGAGCTGCCAACCTCTCTTCTCGATCTCTGATCACAAGACAATAAATATAGGGAAAACTTGTAATAAAGTAAAGCATGCAAAATACTAATTTATGCTTGAAATGGAAACAAAGCACCCCAAAAAAATGAAGCTGAAGATGGCTCAGTAGAAAAGAAACACAAAAAAAGCAAGTTAGCAGAGAATACAGATGCTTTAATTTTGATGATTTAACAAAGGCAGACACTTGAACCTTTACAGCAGAACTTGTATGATACCTCAGTCCAAACCAGAGCAACAATAGTCAACACAATGCTACAGAATCATGATGAATGTGATACTCTGACATCATTAGCTTTCTTCAGCCAATAACTAGAGTCAGTGAACCAGAGGGAAGGAGTACAATGGCGAAGGCAAACAATCCAGCAATTAGCATAGTACCATTTATAGAAGTGATGATCAGTGGAAGTTTGAACGTATAGACTTACAGACAAAACTTCACCCAACATCAAATGACACAGTCATGAACGATAAACTGATGCTCTAGAACACTGTAACTTCAAATGTTCAAGATACCAAAGGATAGCAAAAGATTTTATCTTACTGTCACCTTTTGTACACAACTACTGACAGGACCTATTTTGCTCACTGATCCTGTCTGCCCTACAACCCTCTTCCAAAACTTTCAGACTTCAGTAGTCCTCTTCGTTTCCAGCAACCCTCCCTCCACTCCCCAGCCAAGCGACAAAGCACCGCTGTCACACACGTGGATGTCAGTAAGAGCCTGTGAATCCCTTAAGCATTACTCTATGGAAGAGATTACAATTATTTTTTCCCCCCATCATCTGAGAAAAGAACATGAGGTAAAACTTAATCTGTTACTGTAACTATTAAGAAAAAACCTATAGATAGCAGTTTCATCAAGAACAACTTACTAGTGATTAGTAAACCAAAGGAGCTGTTAAACCCTAAAAAGGAAGAAAGTCAGCTACTCATGCTGTTTGTACAAAAACATTTGGTACGTGAGAGAAACACTTCTCCTAGAAGTCTGGCAGCAGGGAAGGGCCCAAATAAGTAACAAAACCTTTGAATAAAGCTCTGCAATGAAGTCATTATTCAAAGCCACTAGCCATCTTTTTAAAAGGCATTCCAGAATTAAAGTAGTTTAAGTGACAAAACTATAAAGGTTAACATAAAGAATATTATCCAAATTGCAGTGAGTTATGTTTTGTGTGGATTTCTATTTGTTTGAGCGTTTTAAAACAGAAAACTCATAAAAAACAAAGTCACTTCAGTAAAAGTAGAAGGCTCAGATAAGGTATCATTTTAAACCAAAAAGCCATAGAAAATATAAAAGCAGAAAGGAAAGAAAAGAAAACAGGGAGGAAGCAAGTCTAATGATAAACACCACACACACTCGTTCTTTCAGAAAGTATAAGTAAACTTTTCCTATCACCATGGGTTTGGAGGGGGGGGTGAGGAAAAGATGATGGATGAGAAGCATTAGGTAGTTTATGTGCTATCTCCCCTGAGGTAAATAAAGACAGACTGAACTACAGCATTTGTTTTTGTTTTAAAGAGCTCCTGACTCACAGGATGAACCTGAAACAAATCATAACTAACACATAACACAAACCCTATTAGCTGTTTCTTTCAGTAGGCATTTAAAAATATTTGCTTATTCCTACAAATGGTGACAAATCAATATCACTGCAAACTTTGGATAAATAATATTTGAAACAAAATTCTGAAGTTTCAATTTACAGAGCATCAATGTTTTTCCTGTATAAGCCCTTGTGAAAAGCATGCTTTTTACATGATTAGGTTACATTACACAGCTTTATGATTGCCATTGACAAGAACAAAATTTTCCATATTATGGATTTCAACTTTCTGGAATATAAAATAATCTGAAATTACGTCTAAAACCTTACTGGAATCAAGTTAATGTACCATAAAGGCAGAGAGGGGCTTTTAAAGTCAGTTTTAAGTACACTATTCCTTTCATACAGATACTTTAATCAGCACCAGATGCACATGGTAAAGCTCATAGTGAAGAAACCTTAGGCAGATATTCCAAAAATTACTCATTCCAGCAAGTATTAAATCTTCAGGATAAGAGTCAAATCCTAGCAGCAGGGAAAAAAAAGAACCAAAAAACAACAGAACAAAACACTAGATGATATCCTGAGGTTCCACCAAAACATGCTGAAGTCCAAGATGGAAGGTGCAGCCAGCTTCCTGTCAAGCTCATCTCTCCCTCAACTTCTAATCCAGGACACTTTGAATCCTCCTCTAATTTCTACTTCGTTAGAGAAACCTCAGAACTGTTATTAAGGAGATGCAATGACTCTGAGGCTACTCTGACATAACAGAATCACCAGATCGTAGGGCCCCACATACACATTCTTTCCTACTCTTTCCCAAAAGTATCGAAAAAAAGGAAAAAGTCTCTCTTGTATAATCAGCATCTGGCAAAGAAAACCAAATGCAAGCACGGTACTGCAATATCAGATGCAAAACATTTGAAAACTGAGTGTGACAGTAGTAAATATAGAGGAAATTTGCTGAAACACAGCACTAACAAGGCAAATGGAAACCACCATTCTTCTCATGTCATAGTGCAATAAATGGTGTACAACAAAGGAAAGAGGCAGATTTAAAACTGATTAAACTAAAAGAGCAAAGAATTACATGATTTGAGCCTTGAGACAAGTTCTAACCATAGAGGAATTCAGAAGGCAAAGATGTCAATGGGGCAATTATCTCGTATTTGCTTGGTTTGAGGGTCTCCTCAAATTTCAGGAAGATGTAAAAGTCTTACACATGCGGTGTCTATCTTCCTGAAACAGCATAACTGAGATGGTGTCTCTTACTCCTAATCCTCCTCGAGTGCCTGGGAATGAGCATAAAATACTGAAGGAAACCTTCCAACTCACTCTTATTGTGACTTTGGCTCAACATGTTGAAGAAAGGTCTGTAAAGTCCTGGGCAAGGCCATAGATCCTATCCACAATTCACTAAGCACCTAATAGAAAGCTGAATCTTTTTATGATGTCAAGCTAGAATTAGTCATGACTTTGGAAGATAAAAGAAGGTAATGAATACATTTCTGAACATTCTACTTGGAGAAAAAGAAGCTCTTCACAACAACTTTGAAGAAAACAAACTGTGACAATAAAAATGTTTAAAGGACCATTACTTGTCATAGGAAAACTGTAATTGCTATTTAGGTTTTAGGGAATGCTTGTGGCAGTGGAACTGTATGGAAAGAGGGAATACAAATAGAATTTGGCAAATTAAACAATAAGCAGAAGGCAGTTTTCCTGAATCAAACTTGAAAGTAAACCCGTGTCACACACCACGATGCTACGCAACATTCACTCTGCACCTCATGCTTGGTTCAGAAGAAAGAGAGAGAAGAGCCAACAACAAACACTCTTTATGTGCTTCTGATTCTGAGCAAAAATATAAACCAAGCAGTCCGTAGGCAACAGAATTAATGAAGCCTGCTTTCCCACTTTTGTGCTTCACAAACGTGGTCTCTGGTGTCTACAAAAAGGTGAGCTCAAATTGATGTCAGTAAGTCCAAAAGTTACCGGAGAGTGTAGGAAATGGGCAATATGGGGACATTAATCTTGCTTTCTTTGAAAACTAAGCTAAAATATGAAAAAGGCAAATTATTAATAAAAGGACTTGTTAGCAATAAAACAAAGATGAATATAATAAAATACAGCCTTGCATGGTATATTGTGCATGTACCTAAGGAATACAAAAACCTATTGCAGAATTTATGATTACTGGCCCAATTCCTTCTTTCAAACCATTCATCAAGAATATTTATTAATCATTTTTAAAATGCTAAGCCTGAAGAACTACAAATGCACTGCTGTTACAGAGAAGCTGCAGTGTGCTAGACTGGATAATGGTGAAGGGCAGGGAACCAATGAAATTATTGAAAACTACCTGGCCCTTTCCCGTGCTGCATCTTCTCGTGCTTTTTCTTTCTCTTGCCTCTGCTGTTCAATTCGTGCTTCCTGTTCTTTCCTCTTCAGCAGCAGCTCCTCAACTCGGGCTTGTCGTTCTGCTTCCAGGGCTCTTTTGCGCTCCTAGTCATAGAAAAGTAAAGTCTAACTTTTCCTTCAAGAAAAAAAAAGAATGGAATCTACAGAAACTGTATTTTAATATTTTAAAATATTCTCACTTTCATCACAGAGTAAGAACTGTGGTTTTATTAGATACAGGAAAATTATAAAAATATGAGTAAATTCATAAGTTTGAACATAAATACAGAGTTGTATGAACTAAGTTACACATCAATTGGCTATATATTTTGCTCACCCTGAAAAAAGTCTATTCACTATAAAAATCTTAGAAAACTAGTCCGTAGAGCATGTGAAAACATGGAAATATTCTACAGGATACAGGTAATACAGAAATAACATACACTTCCACAGAATATTAATATTTAAATTATGATTCTGAAAGTATCTAAATGATGTTATAAACCAAAACAGACTGAAAAAAAATGACTGCATTATTTCCACTATCACTGAATATGATTTCTCTTGCACTACTCAATTTTTACTTCTGATTAATTAAACTACACATAGTATTGTAAACCTTTCTGACACGGCTATACTTCTATCAGTAATTTTTACTGCGAGCACATTTTTACTAATGTAGAAATAAAGCATGCTTGAAATCTCACACTTAAATAAGACATTTATGTGTAGACATTCAGTCAGTGAGTTTTACTCGAGGAAATGCGATTATTTAGTTTAGCTGAAAGTCTGGGGAGACCTGGATTTTTAATGTGTTCTTCAAAGTCCTTTACCTCACTGAAAAATTAGTCTGGTTTATATGACAGAATAAAAGAAAAATAGATATTTAAATTAATTTTTTAAATATACTCCTTGCCACAAACTCCAGCACTGTAAACACCCATGATCCTTCTTTTGGGAGCCAGTATGAAATTTCATTAGCACAACCTAAAACTTGCTGGAATGATGAATACGGTTAGATGAAGGTCCTGCATTCTTAAATATTCTTAAATTCTTAAATATTGGCTTTACCAAAAACACCACTGCTATAGAGATGTTAAGACTTACCTTTCTCCCTCTTACTGCTGAAACATCATAAAGGAGAAACATAGCATACTTTTCTAAAGTGGAACCAAGAAGCAAGATAGAAAGCAACAGAGACTGCATAGCCAAAATTTAAAATATATACATATTTTACTGTCCCCCTGCAACTACAGATACAATATACCTGAACTGCTTCATCACGTGCTTGTTTTTCCTCCTGTCTTCGTTGCCGCTCTTCTTGTAATTCATTTAAGCGTTGTTCATATTCTTTTAGTTTATTCAACACATCATGGCGTTTGTTCTGAGCTTCTAAGGTGTTTATAAATGCAATTTCATTTACCTGCAAATAATCAGAAAGTGTAAGAGAAGCTCCGAGAAGTTGAAGCAAGTTTCATTCTCAAGGATTTTCATCCATTTTTTAATTATCCATTTGATAATTAAACTGATGGGACACTCCTCCAGAATGAGCTGTAAAACAATCAAGTTGAGAATAAGGCTTTGGGGTTTTGTTGGGGTTTTTTGTTTGTTGTGGTTTGGTTGTTTTGTAGGTTGAACAAGCTGCTTTTCTTAATATTCCTTATCAATACAGCCTCTTTCACAAACACATTATTTTTTTCAATCACAGGACAGTGCAATACACAAAAGTAAAGAAAAAAATTTATATGAAAAGGCTAACTTAAAACTACTTTCATGTGTCTACTAAAAATATCAAAGAATATACTTTTTTAATAATTAGGCTCATGAAGGTAATCAGTATTTTGTCCTTGTAACAAGGTTGCTGAACAAAATTTTTATCAACTTTAGGCTTTTAAATGGGAATGCTTTAGGAACTTACAGGGATGGGAAAAATTTAACTTAACTTTGACTTAAAAAAAAATTTTTTTGGAATGAAAGTTTATTGAAGAAAATAATAACAACTTCTCAGCTATAAATCACACTCAAGCCTATGACTGAAACAGAAATTCTTTTGCTGAACTCAAAGTTCATGTTCTGTCTGAATTCACAAAAGAAATAAGTAAGGAGAAGATATGTGGACAGAGAACAACAGATTACTTAAAGGGTGGCAGAATAATACTTGCTGCTTTGTTTACTGTGGAGAATCTATTTACAGAATAGATTTCACAGTTCAGTAAACAAGTAAGCACTAGGAGTTTAGCTAACCAACTGGGCAGCAACAGTTACTATGGTCTTCAGCTATACTGTTCAGCCTTCTGGCCCAATTAACCTTTAATTCCAGAACACAAGAACCGCCAGAGGCAGTGGATTTTACACATTTAAACATTTAAACGCACACAATACTTGAAACATCTGCTTAGCCAGGGAGTTACGACAAGTATGATTTAGTCAATAGCATTATAGAAGTCATACTGGTGTCATGAAATTATAATGAAAGTATGTTAGATGGAACTAGGTAATCTAGAAATCATTTTAGTCCAAGAGACAGAAACAGCAACTAAATAAAAAAGCTAAATCAGTTTTGTTGTGCTTATCTTAAATAATATGGATGAACAGCTGCATCAGTCACAGCTGGGATGAATGCTTATTATATAATGTAACAGTTTTAAAGAGATGCTTTTGGAAAAACTTTCCCAAAAAAAAGTACTCCATTTATGTTGTGCTGGGTTGGTTGGCAGCAAGTGATTGTTTTCATTTGCAGCACTTGTTTTTTGATAGTTTTAATTCTATCTCATTTTCCTTTTCATTACTCCCCCCCCCCATTTATTGAACTGTTTTTATCTCAACCCACAAGTTGTCTTACTTCTACACTTGCAATTCTCTCTCTCATCCCACTAGGGTGCTGGGAGCAAAGTCAAAGAAGCACTAAACAAAATACACAACAAAATGCTAACTGTAGGTTTCTGTTTATTTCTGTTTAACAATATTAGTAGTACAAATCACAAGAACAGAACTATTGTTTAAGGACACAGAAAGCTGGATCAAGAATGGATGTTTAACACAGGAGAAGAGCAATGAGCTCTTCCCAGTTCTCATTCTACATGCTGGAAAGCAGAGAATGATAATCAGGTCTTCTACTCCTTCCATGAGAACTAGTTATCACTGAAAATGATGCCATACTCTCTTGAGGAACAAAAGCAGCAAGATGACTATCACCATTTTATTTCTACCCATCTTTTCTTCCAGTCCAATCCACCATGATATCTAATAACAGCCAATTATTTTAAATTCATATTAGCTCAAAATTGTTCAGTTTAGAGATCAGCATTCATCCACTTTCTGGTTCACATGTGTTCATATCTAACTTGTGCCTTCCTTCATGACCTAGTAATGAGAGCTCTGAGGTACAAAACATACAGAAGCATAACTATTAAATAGTTCCACTTGAAAACAAAGTAGCTTACCTTAGCCTCTTCCTCTTGTGCTTTTTTCACAATTGCTTGTAGCTGCACTTCACGTTTAAATTCTGCATGGAGTAATTTTTCCTCCATCATCCTGCGTCTTTGATCTAATAATTCTTCTTTCCATTTCCGTACATCTTTCTCCTACATACAGTGAGTAAATTCCTTACTAATACAATAACTGAAATTAGGGCCTGAGTTTTCCTTAGAATTTTCTAATATTTGAAGATTTATTTTATAATAATAAAACATTCTGATGTCCTATACAAACCCGGAATTAAGTCTAACCCAAAGTACGCTGATCTGCTAACTGCAACACATTTCTACTTTCATCACACCTTTCCTGAATCTGAATCAGTATAGTAAATTTGCAACACCTTCACTGAAGTTCATGGTTTGAAATACTGCTTTATTTAACATCCATGATGCACAAGTCATCCATGAAAACTATGTGAACTCAGAGTCAGAGAGAAATTTCATTTCACCACTAGTTTTAATCTCTAACATTTCTAGAACATATGGGAAAAAAACTTCTCCGAAAGGTGCTCCTTTGTATTACAGAAAGCTTACCCTCTCCATTAATTTTTGAAGCTTCAGTGTCTTTTCTTCACGTAACTTTTCCCTCAGCTGTTGAGCTTTCATTTGTTTCTCTTCATGTTTCTTTTTGGATTCTGCTATTGTTCTTTTAATAAAAAAACAAAGCAAAGCAAAAGCAAGCAAGACAACATTAACTGCCAGTATTGCAAACATTTCTATGTTATCTTCTGTAAGAGTAAAGAAACAGGATACTGGAGTGTAATTATTTAGCCTAAATGTAATTACTGTCCTTCTAGTCTTCAAATCTTTATTTGCTGGATAATGTAGCATGAACCTAGTTTGTTATGAAAATAATATACTGATTTATATAACACTTTCCACCCACAGACTTAAAGAAAGTAGATGCATAAACAGTTTCATTCAGCCATGAGTTTGGTTGCTTGTTTTCCCTGGCTAATCAAGACAGGTAACAACTCCAAGACCTTTTGCGTGATGGTGATGACAGTTTCTCATGCATATGTATTCCATGTCCAGGTGGACGTGCAGGCTCTTCTTCCACTCTGTCTCCCCAGGAATTACTCTGGCGCCATGATTCACGAGCTGTCCATAAAAAAAACAAAACAAAACAAAGAGTTCAATAATTTAAACACACTTTTCTGGGAGAAATGCAATTAATGAGGCTTAGTTCCTCTTGAAGTTCTCTTGAGCTTAGGTAAGGTACAAACACAGACTGAAGCATCTCTAATTCCTGTGCATTTTCAATGCTTAATGTTTCTATTACACTTTTATCCAAATGTTAAGATAAAAATGGATAACAAATTTTAATTCTAATAGAGATGAGTGAAGAGAGCTGAAGAACAAAGACATACAGAGATAGTTTGAACACACAAGTCCAGCTTTCCTAAGGAGGTAATATAAAAAAAATAACATAATCTGCAGTAATCACAGAATCATAGAACAGTTTTGGCTGGAAGAGACCTTCAAGATCATCAAGTCCAACCTAATTCCGAGCCCTAACAAAACCCACTAAACCAATTATTTAGATGCTAGGAGGATCTTCTGAAATCTTAACCAGACATGAGTAAAATAGGCATTTTAAAAAAAAATTGCTATTATTTCAACATAAACACAGTAATGTATGAAAATTTACCTTCATAATCTGCCAAAACATCATTCCAGTCCATAGACATACCACAGAAAGATATGCTTCCATTGCCCATATTAGTCTGAAATTTAATAAGATCCAGCCAGTAAGAACAAACTTTAATTCACAGGTGTATACACACGTTAAACAGTGCCAACTGAGTGATAGTCAGAAACATTTCCAAACTGAACAAGCCATCTCAAAGACTGACACTCTTCCTGCTGTTTCTGACAGCAGAAACAGAGACTTCTGCTTCACCTAGAGTAGCTTTTGTGTGGTAGCAACAAAAATAACTCCCAACTCTCCCAGTTCTGCAGAGAAAGACAGCAAGACAATGACTGCAAGAACAGAGGACTTTGTACCAGTCAGCAGCACTTTCCTGCTGAGGTTAACAAGACTAAATATACCTTCGACAGTATGGTATAATTATTACTTGACATTGTTTACTTCATTTGTATGTAACACAGGTTACATTATTGCAATAACAAAGACTACCAAATTCTATACTCCTACTCCGTTGACATCAAAGGCACTTGAAAGTGGGTACTTTAACGTGGTCCACTCACCGAGAAATCGCTATCATTGTCAGTCTCGATATTAATGTCATTGTTTTCCTCTGCTTCGATCTCTCTAGTTAATTGTTCTTCTTCTGCAATAGCACTAGCAATGGCTTCTTCATTAGCCTTTTCCAGGCGATCTGCTAACTCTTCTTTCTTAGCAAGGACTTCTGCCATAGACTACAGGAAACATGAAACCAGGAAAAAAAAAAAAAAAATCACCATCAGACACAAAAAAAATTGTTTCTATATAGTTACTGTGAATTATATATTTTGTTAAACTTCTAATTAGTTGCAGTACCTTCACTGCTATAGTTTGTGAAGGTAACTGAAATATAACCCCCACTAAAACAGTTAACAACTATAAATTCATTTAATGAAACACTGACGAAATTAATGATTTTTCACACCATTCCAAAACATATTACACAAACACTGTCATTTAAAGCAACAAAGACAGTTCTTCACTAATTATTCTTCTAAATACCAGGTCTTATAGACTAAGCAATGCTTTCTCTGAAACATTATTGGTATGCCCTGCTATCTCCAGAAAAAGAATCGCGCTCTAAAGTATAAATTTAAAGATGAACGTGCATCTGCAGATTAACTGTATCTGACAACGTTACCATAATTAATACAACAGAATATCAGGCTATATTTGTTTTTCAACATGAATGACAAGATAGTTAGGCAAGAATGTAAGTGTGAATATGCTGACTGATTGTCTTTTTCTTCTCTAATGTCAGGTATTAACTGGTTAATTTCTAGTCCAGCTACCAAACAATGTGCCACAGAACACAAATCAGTTTGTGTTTGCTAATTAGGTTAGCAAACTAATCAGGAGAAGTAAAATGCTCATAAGTGACACAGAACCCATCAAACTGTCAGCATCCAGAACTGTTAATAATTGAGCATGTGAAATAATACTAGTGGATGAGGTGCTAGAAATCAGCTCTAAAAACAAACAGATACTTGACTTAGAAATTAACTAGCAGGTGTCCAGTTTGGAAAATATTATAGGGAAAGTGATTTACAGGAAAACTTCTACAAATAAGAACTGCAATCTAGTTTCTGAAAAAAACAAACCAAAACATAACCTGAAAGTATAGCCTGGATTTTATATAGCATTGCTACAATTTCCTCCACTCAGAGAATCCCAGTGAAGCAGACACACCTTGAAACCTGCAGAATTCTACAGATAAGAAAGGATGATCTTTTGGGGAAGCCGCATAAAACCAGAATACCGACCACATTTGTTGCTTAAAAATTCATCCAAATTGCTAGTAGTACTGGAAGACCCAACAGAGCAGTTCACTTAGTCTGAAAAGGCAGAGGTCTACACTTATTTCTAATGGAATTTTGATACCCCATGTGTTTCCAGTTTGAATAATCAGCAAAACTGGAGTAAGAATTTAAGAAAGTGATTGATAATAGAATTAAATAAAAATTTATGGCCAACATATGTAGAAGAAGTAATGAGAGCAGAGATCTCTTTATTCCAAATAACACATTTATATCTTTCTAGTTTAAGTTCAGAAACTTTACCGGAATTAAATCCCATCTGTGTAACAAATTCTTTTTTCTACAGTAAGTACATTACAGACTTTTCTAACAATAAACACTGTGCACTACAGAATGAGAAAATTAAGGCTTATATTTACTATTTACTCAGAAATCTTATGAGATTTCTTACCAATCTGGCAGCACTCACATTTGAAATATCTGAGGGATCCATTTCAGTTTCAGCTTTTTCTGTCTGATGCTGGTCTATAGTGTCAGAGATCATGGCAGAAGCTTCATTAACCTGCAGACTTTTCAGAGTACAGTCAGCATTTGTGAGAACTGGAGGCACATCAGAAACTGTTTGTAATGAATCTTCTTGCAATGGTTTGCCAGTGTTCCCCCTGTCTTCTGAGGTGCATGCTGTAAACTAAGAGGAGGCATTTGCAAAATTAATGAAACGTAACATACTTTTAAAGTCACAAGAGTCAAATGGATTTTAACAGAATCCCTGCCATCCTTACAGTGAGTGATGTAAATAATTCCAGGTATGTTGCAGTTGCTGATAACCTTGCAAAAACTGGATCTTTCTATGGGTAATCTTCTATTTGAGATATGCCTAATGCTGCATTTTTGGAAAACATGGGAAACCTGTCCACAGCATTGTAAAATACAAGGTTCATAGTTCATGATTTTTAATTTGTCTATTTCTGATAACATTTCCATAAATACATCTGAAATAGTCATTATTTTTTAATCATTTTCCAATCTAGTTAGTGAATAAAAGCTCTAGACAACACGATCTTAAGAAAATTCTTGAAAGAAAAAGTTGCAAGATTTAAGGTTAGAACATGGTTTGAAATTGTACTGACCTGAGTCCTTTCAGTAAGAGGACATTCAGAATGATGCAAAGGATCTTTCTGTACAAGCTCCATGCTTTTGGACAAACCAGTGTCTGTGAGCAAGCTCTCATACTTATTCTCTGATGGTGGTGAAATGACATTTTCTTTGTCACTGTCACCTTTGGACTTCAGTGATTCTGCAGCTACAGGAGATTTGGTTGCCAAAGCTGTGGATCGAGATCGAACAGGCCTTCCACGCTGAACTGTTTCCCAGCCCTCTGCATCCTTCCGATCTATATAAAAAATAATCCACCCCATTCTAAGAAAGGGAGACTTACAAATATAAGTATTATAAACAACTATTTTATTACAATATTACACAAGTTGTGTGATAAAAATGTTCTCTCTAAAAATCAATGACAAAAAAAAAAAACCAACAAAAACAATGAAATATTCTTTAGCAAAGGTTGTTACTTCAAGGAGTGCTATCAGTTTCAGAAACACTGAACAACTCTATTCATGGGACCAGTTCTGTTACTTCAAGAAGCTAAGCTAGTTGTGCAAAAAACCAGGAGAAAAACGGCAACATAGTTAAGCTTTTCATGCCTATGTTGCTATTTCAGGAGATGGTAAAGCCTAAGAAAGCAACCACATTCTTGTTCTTCTTTCCAGAAACAGTTAACTTTAGAGGTCTTCTGTGAAAGTGCAAATGCCTGCAAGCACAGACACAACTGCACATCTCAGCATGGAAAGTATTGTCTAGAATGCAGCTTACTATTCTTCCAGGAATGTTTGATTTACCTTTTCCATTTGTTCCATTCTGACAATAAAAATACACTGTCAGTGTCAGCTTTTGGAAAATTTATTTTCCTGGATTCCAGTAAACAGCAAAATATTGCTGTAGTCAGACTGAACATTGCAGGAGTTAATAGCAGCTTTCTTCACTTTACTTTGATGACTAAATAGCTGTTAAATACAACTTGCTGATCAACATTTCTGATATCTAATCTTGGTGCATTGCTGAAAAGCCTTCAAAGTTACACTTGTCTGCCTCAAGAATCAGGCCTTAACTGTGATGATTTCTAGAACATGACGTTGAACCCCTTACTCCAGATAGAAGATTTTTGTGGCCTGCAACTAATAGCAGCACATAATTTCCCACACAACTTTAAATAACTAAGTTGATTCTAGTGAGACCTGATGGTACAAGTCCGAAGTGTGAAAGGTAAGCTCACACATGTCCATTGGCCAAAAAAAGTTATTGCAAAAAACTCAAGAACTAACTGTGCACTGCATTCTCCAATATACTTTTGGCATAAGCTATTTTTAGGATTATTCACGTAAAAGGAAGAGAAGGGTGCAGGAGGTTATTTTTACCTGGAGTAGAAGAGAATCAAAAAACCAACAGTAAATTGCTTGCTTTCCAGAAGGAAAAATATAGAACAGAACAGAAACTGTGTAATAAAATTAATTCTCTGGGTATTTCTCAAGCTTTTACTAACAAAGATGGTCCTGTGGCTCAGGCATAAAGGTCAGAGTTCAAACATTAAAATTTAACATAAATACGAATAGGAATAAATATGAGTCTACCTGGTTGTCAAAAAATGCAATTTGAAACACCCAAGGGTGGTGAGAAAAGGGAATTACTTTTATATTATGATGAATTGCACACTACCAACATAAAGATTAGCTTAAAACTTGCATTTCTAGAGATATGATTTCTTAAAGTAAAATATAAAGATTTTCAAAATATGTAAGATAAAAGTGTCATGCTCTCTAAAAATACCACCTGCTTTCAATAGAAACACATGATGGTTAGGTGACAAGAAGTGAACCATCTTCATGGATTGCCAACAACATCTATAATGCAGATCAACACACCCACAGAGAGAAAACAGAGTATTTTTTCTTCCTTGCAGAACACATATGTTTACTTTAAGGCAAGTTACAGCACATAAAACTCCCTCTCTTAACATTAATTTTCATGGTCAAAAATCCTTGAGTCTTTTTAAACTTCCCTCCAGGGCTCATGTTTCTGGCAACTCTAAAACAAGCACAGAAATTCTGGTACCAACACTTTCACTCAGGTGCTACACTACAAAGCACTGCAGTGACACAGTCACAGGACTGCCTATAAAAATGAAAATTATTTTAGGTAAAAGAGAAAACCATTCTATCTATTTCACTAAACTACCTTTAGGTGGACTTGAACTGATGTTCAACATTGGCAGTAATCACGAAACTGGAAATTAGCCTAAACCAGAACTAATGGCACCTTCATACTTTGCTACCCTGGGCATCTAGCACCTAACTGTAGTGAAAGTTATCGTAGCTGAGCAGCTCATGCAATTGCTGTTTTTACATAGCTATACAGCTCATGCAATTGCTGTTTTTACATAGCTATACAGTTGTTCACAAACCTTAAGAATACTGATAACACAACAGATGAAAAATGATAATTCAATGTGATATTTTACTTTTGAAATTGTTTTACTCTAGAAATTTCGCTGTAAATTTTAAAGGAAACAGATTTCCAAAACTTTGTGTGAATGACTATAGCTAATCTCTTCAGATTACTGACGGTAACCAGAGACAGCATACCTCTGCAAAAAGCCTTTCTGTGTTCATTCCCCCCCATGTGCATTCGCACATGCTTCACTATGCACCACTGATAAGAGAGAGGACTGGCAGTCAAAAAGAAGTGGATTACATTTTTTGCTTTACCACAGACTTTACCCCTGTAAGCAACTTTGGCTTTATTTTCATTTCTTCATCTTTATATGCAAAAAGTATTTTTACCTACAGGACCCAAGTGCTTGAAAGATGTTATTACCCTCTCGGAGACAATCTTATCTCCAACAATATTGCAGGGAATAGGGTTTTAATTCTGCAAGAATCACAAACAGATTTACTGCAGAAAGCTCCAGGCACGCAGTCTGTGTAGAACATGGGACAACAAGGACTGCTTGGGCCCCTTGTATAAACAGCTGCTCCTACCCCACTGGCTTTTGTAATTGGTAGGACCACAAAGATTTTGCTGTATGTAGCTTATGATAAAATTTGGCCAAGAAATTTCCCTGGCAAGCACTATATGGACAACAAAGAGACTGTTCAGAAGACTGCTGAAAACAACTAAAACCTCCCTTGCTTTAATGCAGTAGTCTTTTGGATTGTGATTATTTTTGCCTGTCATTTGTGAAACAAGACTGTTGCAAGATTTCAGTTCTACTTGCTCTCAAAATTGAAGTCAGCTCTTACATAAGGCATCTTTTCCACATTAAAAATATCAGGAGTAATTAGTAGGGTAGCAGACATCTAGATAATAAGATATATTCATCTTATCTATACCTTAATAATAACTGTACTAGTATCTCCTAATATATCTTACTAATATCTTTATTAATATCTACTGAAGTTAATTGTAAAAAAACCCCACCAACTTTTTGCCTGCCTTGCCTTGTTGATTCCTTGTTTCATGGTATATTTCTTAGTACTCTAAAATGACAGAATTAATCAGAATAGAACTATTAAGAGCACAGCAAAGCCATAATGACACTAACTACAGTAAGAATGAATCTTTTACTAAAAGTCATATATGTTTAATATTTGATTTGTACTTGCTCACTGTCAGACTCATAATTATTAGTCAAGACTCATCCAGTCATTTTAACAGCACAGAAATACTTGTGTTTGACAGAATGCTGTTTGGTGAATTCTTTAAATACAAACCAGTTTTTCATGCAAGCATGCATTCAGACTTTTGAAATATTTGGAATGAGTTCGACAGTTTTATGCCACCTGACTATTAGCTGTGCAAAGAAGTTACTTTCTCATTTTAATTCACTTATCAGTTTAGTATTCAGTCATTTCCAGGCACTTTTTTAACCAAAAATTTGCAAAACTAATACGAGGATTAACATTGTATCACATAGCTCCTAATCTGAAGCAAAATTAGTAGTGCATCACCCTTCCTCCCTTTCTTCACTTTTTTTCCCCTAAGTCTGGAATTCTTTTCATATAGCCCAGTAGCCATATCCACGTGCTAAGTATCACATACTGGGTTTGATTACTCCCAGAGTTTTTTTAATGAATAATTCATTTGACTACCTTGATCATTCTCTAGTTTCATGTGAACTTCCCTGTCCCAGCTTGCTCTTGCATTACATGGAAGTGACAAGCCATCTGTTATCTTGAGGCCCTCAGAGCCACCAGGGCCTTATTCTTTTGAAGTTACTCCATCTGGAAGAACTGGTCAAGCAGCCTTACTGGCAACATCAATACAATATACTTGATAGAAATATACTACCAAAGCCTTCCCCACTCATTACTAAACTTCAGCCCTCAGGTATTTTTTCTAAATTTAAAGTAATATTACTGTATCTGAGAGGCACTTTGGAAAACCATGATTACTTGACATCTGGAAGCTAATCTAGAAACATGAATTCAGCCAAAACACCGCTACAGGGCAGAAGACATGAAAACCAGAACAATAAAATAAATTTATTTTCAACAGAAATTGTGCTTAAGAATTTGACAACCCAATCAGGAATAAACCGTCCTTTGCTGTCTGTGATCACACTCCTGCAAATTTTCTCCATATGCAGTTGTTATGCGTGTTCCACAAGACCAAATGGCAGCATATCTGAGCCCAAACCAGGACAGTTACTCTAAAGGACTGCATGTCCTGCAAAGTCTAAAGTTTTAGCTACAGAACAAAGAACATCTATTCACAACTGTGGACATGAGCAATTAATACAGGAAATATAATAATAATACTAAATTTAAAAAACATAGAAAAAATAATTTCTATTTCTGAGAAGTTTAAATATTCTTGATTGCCCTTTCTCTTAAGTTATGTACAAACAATTAAAAATTATTCAAATTGTAAGTACCTACATCCAGTCTTAATACACACTCTAAGCTTCTATAACCTATCTCACCTCTTAGTGCGAGCCCCTAGGAATTAACTTCATGTTAGGCTTCTGCCTCCGTGTACCACTGTTACTAAACCAATTTTCCTCTTCCCAGGAACTGGTCAGACAATAAGACTAGACTACGCCTCACATTGTAGAAAACACTCAAGCATTAAAGTCAAAATTATCATTTCTTAAAATTCATGAAAATATTGAGGGTAACTGAATTTGGTGAGGGAAATGAGATGATTTAACTTCCTCAAATTAAAAAAATAAAAAAATACCTGGAAAAATAATGTTTTCTCTCTCCCTGAGGACTTATTTAGTTAAATTTGGAAATTCTATCAACCATGAAACAGATACAGTATCACACCACTCATCCACTTCACAGAGCCATTGTGAGACCTCATGATATTGCTGATGGAAATCACTGGAGAAAAAGTATTTTAGGGAAATCTTGCCACTGTAAGCTCCAGCTGGGCTTTAGGGTGGGCAAGAGAGCATGACAGGATGGCAGGGGAATCCTTCCTCCCACAGCGCCTGAGTGTACCGAACAGCTGTGAGTGCATTAGCTGCTGAACAGGCTGAGCAGATAACATACCAGCCTCATATCTGCTTCAATAATGCATGTGAAGAGCCTTTTTGACTCCCTTTGCATAAACTTCACAGATTCTCTTGTGCTCCAGTCAGTGAGGTTAATTTCATTTCACCAGAATGATTCTAGCCTCCATACAAAGGAAAACATGCTTCTGAAGAGAGATGGATATATTAAAACATTACAATTCACCCATGAGAAAAATCACTGGAATTCTCCAGCATCGAATATCAAGATTAAGATAGTCTGAACAGGCCAATACTACACAACCTTAGCAGTTTTGCTCTTTTTTGGAGCTCATCAGCTGCAGGTAATGGCCAATAAAAGAGAGCACAACACCTAAAACTAACATAAGGATAATGTCTTTTGTTTTCCTTTTAGCCTCTTAAAAATATGTTATCCATACAGAAGTCTGATCAGTTTTATTCCCTGTGTAGCTAGTAAAATTCTCCATACACACAAGAATCTCTAAGAAAGGTATTTTAATAACAGCTTGGACACTGTCACTTTAATATCGGAGATAGTCAACAGAATAAAGTTTTCTTCAACTACTGGCAAAAATTAGAAGTCGAATTACACCTTCAGGTACAGTCTTGAAAACTCAGACAAACTGCTACTGTTCTCTAAGCAGCTCACTGCAACTATATACAGCAAGATATTCCCTCATGAAAACAGCTTCAATCAATTCCCATTGAAATTACCATTTTTAGAGTATGGTTTTGATTGTGATTTTGATTCCTTTCTAAGCATCCACATGCTACTGAATTCACTTATGTTAAGTTGCAAGACACTTGGATAAGATATTTTAGTTCCATAATATACAAGTCTCCAAACCACTCCATGTGACTTCTGCTACTACTAGGTTAAACAGACAACGATCTTTAAGAAATACTCTCCCAGTATTTAAAAAAATTAAAATTATATATATATATGTATATGTAATTATGAACATTTCTTCTTAGTTTCTTTCAGAATCTCCATTTCTACATCCTGCCTGCTGATTTTGCAGAAAGTCACTGGGACCATGCATGAAAAAAATACATGGGAAAAATGCATCTCTGAAGATGATCTCAGGGTTACAGCTTGTGCAAAGAAACTACCTTTATAATCCAATGGCAAAGTTTTTTCTGTCTACAACTAAACAAACCTGTTCTAGAACAGAAGACCCCTCATCAAAAATTCTCCAAAGAGAATCTCTAGCGAAACAATTCATAATTGAATGTGGTAACTCTTGCCTTCAAAATAAAAAAAAGTCAATTGTTACTTCAGCACAGTTCTAATAACATCATCTCCCTGGGCGCATAAAACTACCTTGAGCTCTTTCACAGATTCCTGGACATGTATTGTTCTTTATATTTTTAAGCCATTCCAAATTGCAGTCACTTAGATTGTCAGTCTATGAACAAAGACATCTCCTTTCCTGGGGCGTTATGCACTGGCTTTGCAACAGATCAAATTCTAGTTAGTGGAAATACAGAGGAACGTCACCTACACATGAAAACACAACTTTTGTTTCAAATTGAACTATTACAATGTAAAGCTGCATTACACTTTTATCTCAATATTTTATTTCAAACACTGTATTTTGCAAAATTAGACTTAATTTTGGTTTGAAAATAGATCATTACACTTTGAACCAACTTTGTATCAGTCTGTGAAAATAACTTCAGACACTTAAAGAGACTTGCCATTTTTCCGCGATGACTTCTGCACTGGAGGTGGCAGACAGGTTTGTGCTGTTGCTAGCTCAGGACCGGCAGCTTTTGTTCCATGATTAGCTTTTACCTTGTCAGCCCAACTCACACCAGAAGGAGCCAGACGTGTTGCAGAAATTGTCACTGCAGGGTTCCTAAATGAAAGTCATAGCTCTTCTTAGTGTCTAATCAAATAACAGAATGGTTCATTAGAAAACTTTACCGGGACACTCTCTCCTTAATCTTGGCATTCCAAGCAGACACCTCTCAAAAAAAAGCTATCAATACATACATCTACAAGGACACCAGCATCATTGGACCAAGTTTTCCACCTAACTCACTTCTGTAGTATTTTTGTAGAAATAAATTTGACACTCAAGATTTAAGAGAGCTCAGAGGCACTGACCAAATAGCCTAATATTAAAGCTCTGCTGAGGACATTGCAACCACTTACGAAATCATAGAGCGTATGCTTCTAGACCCCAACAATCCTGAATGAAACAAAAAACACACCCTGAGAAAGATGTAAATTGGACATGCATGTGGACTCCAGAACTGAAGGAGCACCAGACAGTGCTGCCCTAATTGGGTATTTAAGCACATTTTTGCTGAACTGGTCTCAAACAGACATTTTCTTTTCAACAAGTCAAAGTCACTTCATTGTAATATATAGTATGTTCTATATTTAAAATAGTATCAGTTTTGCTATTCATCAGAATGCTAATACTCTCATTTTACATTCACTCTTTTTGATCTGTATTTACTTCTGCACACTCAGCTGGCCAGTTGCATTGCATACACTAGCAATTATCAAATAGCAATTACAGACATTTTTACCTTTGTTTTGTAATGGGAAGACATTATTAAACAGATAACATAAAATACATTCATTGCATTTTATCTTCAGGTCTCTGGAATGAGCAATGAGTAAATATATAACAAACTAAGGAAAAGCTTAAGTCCTTGATAAGATTTTCTTTTATACATCATGTGCTTTTCTCCCATGAATGCAAATAACTGCATATATGACTTAGTAAACAGCAGAATATGTTCATTATTATAGAAAAAACAGTGTATTCATGAACTCTGCTCCAAATGAATCCTCATTTTAGCTTTAATAAATTTATGATCTGGTTTCATACCCAAAATTTAAACTCCTTCGGGCATTTGATGTCACACTAATTCTATCTGTTGATGGACTTGACATCACGTGTCGTCCTGGGGACATTTTCTTTACTTCCCAGGCTAATGAAGTAGGTCTGCAAATCCAGGAGAGAAAAAATTAAAAACAAAATTTACAATAACTATTCCTCTATCATCTTAAAAGAAAAACAACTCACAAATGCTATATAAAGTATTACTGAATACTGCTGAATTTAATAATACATCTCAGCAATTGTTTCTACACCAACTCCAAAGCGTATCAGCCAGCCCCATATAAAAAATAATACATACTCTCATGACTACAATGCTTATTTTACATGTCAGTGTGAAACCAAACATCAAACCAAACAGTTAAAAGGAGAGGACCGAAAATACCCGCCAGTTCTAGTGACAAGAACAATGCACATACAAGGCCACAACCCTTTAACGTACACTATGTTTTCCTATCCTGTGTAACAGAGCATTCAATACAGCTTAAAGGCTCCTTTGGTTAATATATTTGATACCAAATACCTGCAGTACTTAAAAATCTTTAGAACTAACCAAATGTACAACCATCCACTCCTTCTATCATACTACTGACACACCAAACTTTGTCTGCAGTAACATCTCCTGCTAAATGTGCACTTGCAAAGATAACTGAAGGGGTTGGTTTAAGTTAATGGCCAATAACATAAAATGTTCTCATCCAAACAGACACAGTTTGAGGCAGACGCCCAGGTAGCAGTATCATTACACATCTCACTGAAGCTGACACTATTTTCTTTGTTATTTTCAACTCTTTCTCCTGAAGCTATCCGATTACATGAAAATTACAGCTGTCTGGCAATTAAAAACAAAATCGAACATGTAGAACCCAGTCCTGGTGAAGAAAGATTCAGAAAGGCACTTACGTAAGTTATTTTTTAACTGGTTCTGGTAGTAGTAGCAGAATACCAATCCATAATCAACTAATGAAAGCACGCTGTCAGGTTTGGTAGAGACTTTGTCTCTACTTAGGCAGATGAGTGATCAAACCCACCGCCTAACAAAGGAAAATAGAAGAACTAGAGTGTATCACTCCACACAAGTCTCCCATCTTCTACAACCACAAAATATACCAGCAAAACCTTACTTCTCATTTACCTCTCAAAATGAAAACGTAGGCACCAAGGCACAAATTCAACAGTAGGCACAAACTGTAATGACATCATCAATTTTGCCTGTTTGATACTATATCTAAACCCTTTATCATTTTTAGCACAGGTCTTCACTGATAACACTAACAAGGAAGATAAAAATCACCTCTATGCCCTCATACCAATTCTGTCCAAAAGGAAAATTTTCTTCCTGGTGTCCCAGAGCAAATATTAAAATTGGTCCTATTTGCAGAATCTCTGCTACAAAATGAAGTGTACTATGAGACAGTATTTGGATATAGGTTAAAAAAACTATATAAAGCTAATTACCTGCTTTGGGCATCAGCTTTTTCTAGCTTCTCTTGTAGCTGTATCCAGTCAATCAATGCTTTGAAGTCCCTTACATAGTTATCAAGCATCATCAAGACTTCCTGAAAAGCAACCATTATATCAACCTTTGCACTTAAGAAACAATCCCCCCATCTCAATAAAGGAACTGAAGAGAGTAGGACATTTACTGGTCTGTAGCCCTCTAAAAAAAATAAAATGAAGAAAACCCCTGAAAACAAAAAAGCCCAGGCAGTTAAGATTCTTATGTGAACATTTATCCCATTAAAAAATGTGCACATTTTCTAAGATCTCTATGAGCACCAATGTCTATGGACAAAATAGTAAAATTTGGCAAGAAAATAATTCCTACAATACATAAGTATCACCGTTTCAGGATTTTTTTCAGCAGAGTTGTTTTCTTTTAAAATATGCTGGACATACTTCATCAAATAAGCAAAACTGTCTGCAAAACCTCACAGAGCTGTGAGAGACTAAAAATGTCATGATGAATCTGTTTGTGAAGTAAAAATACACAACAACACAAAGGCAACTCTGTCAGACAGAGGAAATTCCTTCTGGAGAATCCTGGGATCCCTTCTTTAGAAACAGTTCAATCTACACCTCTAAAGTTCAGCAAACCACATCCTGTTCCTGTGGACTTTCAAGTGTGCAGAACTTTCGAAAGACGTCTGATGGTACATGTCCAGAGTAATGACAGACAACCTACTGTCATGTGAAATTACCAGCACTATTGTAATACTAAAGCAGGTTTTAATCAAGTAGACTCTTATGGTGGTATTTTGAGAGGCAAAAAGAGAAAGACTGCTGTATTACACTTGGTTTACAAAATCATCATGTTTGACATCAACTGACTGAGAAATAAATAAGACAGGCTGCAAGACACAAAGTTTACATTCTCTTCTCTGATTAACACACCTTAACAAGTGAAAAAAAGTCATTAATTGCACATTCTTGTCTATGTGGTAATTACATGTCCAGTCCTTACAACTCCAACACCGCGATTACGCTTCTTGACAATTACAAACCAATTAATTTTTCATCATTTTAAAAATTACTTTTGAACTATACGGAGTTACCAAAGAATTCGCACATTTTTCCATGAATTAATCTCTGAAAGCTGTAGTCACAAACATATTTCACAGCTTGAAAGATTTACACATTATCACAACGCAACACAACTGGGAGGGATTTTAAAAGCAATCTAGTCCATCCCATAATTCCTGAGTAGGATTAAACATAAACTGTCAGAAATTATATAGATGCATAAAGTGAAGTTGTATTCAAAACATTGCAAAAACTTGATATGTAGTTAGAATCTAGAAGTTAGGTAGTTAGAATAAATTATGTGTTGGTTTCAAAAAAAAAACATTATGAAAAGACATAAAATTAACTTGACTTCACTCTATATCAGGAAATAATTCACAGATAAAATGCCAGTGGCTGAACAGTAGGGAACTAAAAAAGACTTGTTTCTGATAAAAATTCTCTAAACTTTCAGAAATTATTGACTGTATCTACTGATTTCCAGTTTGATCAAATGTACAAGTGTAGCAACTACAATACAGTCAGATGACCTACAGAAATAAGATAAAATTACAAGGTAAATTGGGATCCTACAGTCTTTACCCAGACAATACCACCATTTTTCACAGCAAAGCAAAGCAGAAGATACGATTCAGCTTCTAGCTTTGTTCCCTGAGCAAACTGTAGCTTACTGTCAGTGGTAGAGAAAGGAGCAATTCTTTACCAAGCAGGAACCTAGAAAATTACTTGTATTCCACAATAAACTTAAAAACCATTGCCTGAGTGCAACAAAAACCACACAGACCAGCACAGCCAACAGGCACAAGGCACCTTCTCAGTAGAGATGATTATCCCCCAAGGAAGCACATTAATGCATTTCTAAAGGAGACAGTTTGAGATCACATCCATCAGAAATAGAAGCTTTCATAACTATTCTTTCCAAGAAGAAAAATGTATACTGTACTCTACGATAACAACATGCTGAAAACAATAAAAATCCATAAACAAAGCTCTGAATTCTATGAAAACTTACGTCAGCACCACATGCAGACTTCAAAATATGTTTTACGGTATAAGGAAAAACATTAATGACAAAGGGTTGCTGTTTTGCAATTTTTTTACTATATCAAAGTCATTCCTGCTAGTATTCCACGAAATTTTCTGCTCAAAGCAAACAATTATTACAAATAATCATTACTTAGAAACATAGGAGCAATTACCAAGGGAAAATGCATTAGTTCTTAAGTATATAACCAAACATTTTAACAGTAAAACTTTTAACACTGAAAACAGTAAAAACATTCTACTACAGTACAGGTAACCAAGGCACATTTTGTGACACCGTGACCCATTCATCCTTACTTTTAATTGTCCTTTCAATAGAAAAAGGACCTCTGAAGTATGCAAAATGTTTTTTCATACAAAAACATAGAGATGATTACTCATTTTGTTTAACACCAATTCAGGTCTGAAATTCAGCTTCAGCTTTCACAAAGTATCCTTTTAACTAGGACTCATGACAGCTGTGGATCATATGCTGGTTGTTATAAGGGAAAAAGTCACATGGAAGTCAAACACAATGGAAATCAAACAGAACAGCACTGCTGATGTAAAAGTTGCTCTCTGCTTTGAAATATTTCACAAAAATCTTTCTTACAAGGCAGTTGGTTTACAACAGCAAGATCATTCTTAAGTAAAGTCTGCTACGAGAAATGAACAAGTCAGGTATTTTAGCCCGTTCTTTTTTCAGTTTCGCTAATAAAATTTCAGCTTTCTAATTCAATTCATGTCCATTTAGGTTAGCCCATACTAAGTTGTGCTGACTGTTACCAACAATGAGAGCACAGAAAGCAAAATTTAATTCTGAATAATTTACTTTTCAAGTCTGCCACTGAGATATTCAGATTTATTCTTTTTCTTCTTTTTTTTTTTTTTTTTTTTTTTTTGGTGAGGAATATGACTTATATTTCTGAAGTTACTTGGCACAGGAAATATATACAAGAAATGGCTTAACCTATTTTAAGGAATGTTTAGCTACACATTATCAGAAATGATCAGAGCAGAACCATGCAGCTGTAACCCGAGTCATGTTTTACGAACAAGGGAATACAAACAAGACAAGCAGCTGGAGCGGCCCCATATCCACTGATGCACATCTTTCTCCCTAAAGCTATGAGGGCCATTCTGTCAAGCAGGATGCAGCAGAACAAAAGTGGCTCTGAAAGCGCCGTTACAGGCATCCAGATAACTACATATAGATGTACAGCTAAAATTACCAATTAGTTTACCAATTGGCTGCAACGGATTCGATTGGTTTGTAATTAATTCTAGTTACTGGCGCATACATCAGGACGGTTGGCGCCATCCCTTTGTCCTGCTGACACACAATCCTGGCGCGCAGGGCTCTGGGGTCCTGGACATCAATACAGCTCGCTAGCTCACCTACGGTACCGAGGGTAGCAGATATACCCTGTGGTGCTGAAGCAGTGGAAACTTGTACCACTTGAGAAGGTGCTGACAAAAAGGAACCTTTATGGGGTAGACTGTGGCTGCACTAGAGTCAAAACAATTTTAAATCCCATTATTTTTCAAGGTCGTATCCATCCCATACAATTTTTAAAGAGTCAGTTCAAACCAAAAAACAAAGCAATATTGTTAAAAAACAACACTTAAAGGAAAATCAGCAAGAAAAACCTAAAAGCATTCATAATACAGCTCCCTTTCTCACCTCTGTTCAATTCTCTGATCATCAGTACAGCATGTCAAAAAGCTCTTTTTCTGCTCCTCTTTTCTCCAGCTCTCAGCCATTACTTTGGTTTCTATGTATTTATCTTGAAGTTGTAATTCTAGTCTCTTCAGTTGGGTGATCATATTAATTATTTTGCAATCAATGAGGACCTCTAACATATAGAGTAGCTGAACCAAAATAATTCTGTATTCTTGAATCAGGACAAACTTGAATTAGGTTCTAGATAGGCCTATAATAATCCTTAAAAATAGAAGCTTACTTTATTTGCAAACCCCACAACTGCTTTGAAAACTCATCTTCTCTATTCTCCTGTTCTCAAACAAGGAGGAGGAAAACAGGGAAGCAGGGAAGCCTGTAGGATTTTAAGGTTTGTACAATTTAAAACAGTAGAATGCATATCAGAGAAATTAACTCAGTCATGTCATCTGTACTTAAGCTTTTACAGACAATGCACACTTTATATTGTTTTGTTATCTACACTGAATATTTTAGGTTATGTATTTACCAAAATAAACTCTGTTTTCTTGTAGTGGAGTACATTTTTAGCAGGCAACCTAAATTCCCTCTTTCTTTCTTTCTTCACATTTATGCTTTTAAGGTTAACTGGATGTTACAGTAATTTGACACAAAAATTGCTTCAAAAATTTCTTGAAGCCTTTTTCATGCAGTTGAATTGTACACACTTAAAGCCAGCTCTGGGGTTAGGTTAAACAAAAGTGACTGCCAAAATAGATCGTACAGCTTTGGGAAAGGATGAAAGCAAGCAGTTCTTCTAGCCAAAGGACTCTCGTTACACCAACTTCAGTACGTGGTAGATATTTTTTTTTTTTAAGTAAATACTCTAAAAGAAATGCAGAGAGGAGAAAAACACAATGCTTTTCCAGTACAGTTCTCCCCAAAGTTCTCCCACGCTAGCCTTGTAGAAGCTACTAAGAAGCAACCTCTAGATAGTAAAGGTACAGGAACACATGGTCTCTTAGATCCAAGTGTTAAATGCACGATATCCGTGTTTGTTCCCCGCTGATTCACTTACAATGTGACAGTCATAATCCAGCATTTGCCTGGGAAAATCCTGAGAAATGTAACCATTACCAAAGGAGATTTTCTCCTTAAGAACGAATGTAGTGGTCAGGGGGCACATACATGGACATAATCATATAATTTATTTTCACAAAAAATGTGTGAAAAAAACCCCAAAACCCAACAAAAATACACAAAACAACAACAAAATATATATACACATATGATGCAAAGGATGGAGAGGTGGGAACAGGATTATCCAGACTGCCAACTAGAAACAATGCTGGCTTTTCATTCTGAAAGATCTCATCCATTTCCATGTTTGAAACTGAATGCCCAACCACTACCCCATTTTCCTGTCCTTCACTTTTGACTCATCTGCACAAGAAGACAACAATATAAATGTTCAAAACAAGGCAGGAAGAATGCTCACAGAAGAGATTTTCACTTGACACTGACTGCCACAATATGGCCACAAGATATTTATTTCGAAAGAGGCATAAACACTCTTCCTAAATATCTCCAAATTCAGAAATAGCAATGTATTTTTTGTAACAGTGACAAGTGGCAGTCGCATATTTCTGACATATTCCAACTGCAGAATCAGACCTTCTCAAACAATTTGAATATATATTCCACAAAAACATATTGATATGAAAGACTGTCTTGTGAGAAGCAGGAAAAAAATTATATATGTTCTAATAGGTAAATCATTCGCTTCAGCTTTCAGAGAAACTCATAATCACCTTCGGTTTTTTGAATAAAAAGAAAATAGATTCAATCATACGAACAGAATTAATTCCACGCTGAAATTCTCTAACTGGAAACATACCAGAGGTTCAAAGAATGAAGACATTAAAAAAACCCCAAAACACAGTGAAACACAGTATTAAGTTAATGCTCAAAATAATTACAAAACCGATATAAACACACTACTAATAGAGGACTCTAGTGGGGAAATAATTACCATTAGAAGAATTTAGGTGTAAAAAGCAAAAGATGCTGCTGAATAAACCTCAATTAAAAAAAACCAGATTTTGCAGTTTGGGTTGGTTTGGGTTTTGGCTTTTTCTTTGAATTCTTTTGGAAAGCCAAGATCTTTTTTCACTCACAGAAATCCAGAACACTAGAAGAAGAATAATGTACCTAAATAGAACACTCAGAGGCCTGCATTGAGGAAATAAAATTACTTCATAATCCTTCCTGGGATACCTTTCTTAGGGTTTGTAGCACCACAATGAAAGAAGTGAAATTCACACGTAACAAATTATCTCTCCCCAAAAGCCTGAAGTATCAAACCCTGACTCTGTCTGTATTTTTCCTCCCTGCAATCAGGTACTTCTCACATTTGTAAACCTCAAAAGCATGAAAAAAAGTAAAATCAAAATGTATCCTCCAAAAAAAGTAAAACGGACAGAACTGAATTGGCTCTTATCAATGAAAATAGGATCAAAATCCTGTCTGGATCAACTTGACCATTATACTGAATTATCGCAGACCCCTTTTTCACTGAGGTTAGGAAAACACTTCTTCTACCTTCAGCTCCAACACGTTTAGAAAGAGGTTTTTTTTCTTGGTCATCTTAAAAGCCTATAATCAGTCTGGATGGCAGTGGGTCTCAGTCTGCACACAGAGATTGAAATCATTAAAATTAGCATTCCTGCAACTAAAAACAGCCCTCACAAGATGTTCTCAGCTAGAGACCTTAATGAAGTACGTTCCTCTTTCTTCCTGGGAGGCCTTCAATCAACTCAAACTCTTTCACAGATAACACCCTGATTGGAAGGCCTTAACTACAGTTTTTGCAGCTGGTTCTTTCTTGTAACAACATCATGCAACATGTCAAATGTTTTAAGGGAAAGGCTTTACCCACCTCTTCAGAGTATCTTGCGCTATGACAATCAGAACAACAGAACTTGATTGCTGAATTTTCCATAAGAGGGAATAAGAATCTCATGCAGAATGAAACTGTTTTCACTGAACTATACTCAACGTAGACTGATTTAAGAATATATCTGTAAGCTTCAGAAACAATGAGAGAAACTATCCTTGGCAAAACCCTACAGAAACATACCAGTACGTAATGCTGTGCAGAAAGACAGAAGGTTATACAAGAATTAAGTAACGCTAAACAGGAATATAAAAAAAAAATAGAACTAAATTTTTATGTAATAAAACTCAGCTTTTTTTGAAAGGAAAAAAGAAAAGCTGAAGTCATTAATAATTCCTAGGAGGAAAAAACCCAACAATTACATTTAAAGTAGTTTGAGATTCTTCTAGACTTCTGTGTCCTCAGACTCTGTCAATAAGAGTTTTATATAAGTGTGTGGTATGTTCTTTTTTTTATACATGCACAACCATTTATATAAAAGTATAAATAAATAAACTCAGTTGCTGAGACACCTGAAGACCATAAAAGAATAACAGCAGAAGATACAGTTCTCTGTTGCATTAATCAGAATTCCATTGGCCAAAATTGACTACATTATCTGCCTTCCTCCATCTACAGATAATTTTGGGCTTAATTCCTTTCCACATACAGAAAGCAATTTAAAGGCATTACTATTTCTTTTCTGCCCAAGCTCACCACCCAAACCTAGAAAATACCACGTAATAACAGAGTCCTATAAACTTTAGACACACAGAAACCTAGATAATGTATAGAATATCCATACAGTTTGCATTTTGAAATGTTGAAAGTTACAAACTTATTTGAAATAATTCAACAATCTTCATTATACCTCTCTACATAAAGTATCTCAATTCCAAATCAATAGTGAAATACCAACTTGAGCAGTGCCTAAAGCCGAGAGAAAATATACACAACCACCGATCCTCTTACACACACTTCCACGACTTGTATCCTTACCACAACCCTTTCGTCTGCAGTTTCAACCACAACCAGCCACTAGAGCCCTTTCCCATTTGGGAGCGTCGAGCATTATCTTCAGGAACAACAGAATCAATAAAACTATACCAACTTGTAAATATACAAGAGAGAAGAAGGTACCAAAAAAAAAAAAAAACAAAAACAAAACACAAAATAATTGAAAAACAATAACCAAACCAAACAAAAAAACAAACAAAAAAATCCACACACACACACAAAAAAAACCCCCCACACTTTTATACCAAGTTATTCTGAAAGTTTCAAATACCAGAAGTTCAGGGAATCAGGAACCAGGCAATCATTTAGGCTGTTACAATTCATTTTTACACAGGTCATCTTTTAAGGCATATTTATGTAACTCAAATGTTTAAACAGAACGGCACATGCCCATTTGACCAAGACACAAGTTTGAGATACGACTCAAAAAGCTGGGGGTTTTCTGATGACATGTTTTTTTCTTAATAAAGAGGATTTTTTCAAAATCTCACTCAAACAGTTTAACCATTTTGGTTTCTAATAAGGAACCAAATTAGTATTTGCCTACATATGTCCAATGGTAAAAATAAAAATGGTAATTTATGAAGAGTGCTGACAAGATATTCTGTTAAATGAATTTGAAGAGTAAAGTAGCAATATGGAATTCTCATTTATCAAAATCCCCTCAATTCTTTAGGTGTACCAGAAATACGTTAATCTATTTTCAACTGAGATGATGTGTCTCCTGGGATCTCTTGTAACACTTTAACCACTAGATACTCTTCTGTGTAGTATATAAAAAAGTTGCAAAATAGAACATAAAAATGAAGCTAATCCACTTTTTAGCATGATCTTTAGGAAAAGTTTATTATAAATACAATTTTCATCTTAAAATTGGAATATTCTAAAGACTAGTACTGTCATACACAAAAATGGAAAAAGGCTAAGAATTAGCTGACCTCCTCCTGCCCAAAAGGAAAAATTCAAATGAACAAACAAAACCCCAAAAAAACACAGCCCACAAGAAACCGCCAAGCAAGAAAAGCCTAAGTTCTGCAAACTGCGGATCTAGTGAAGCCCATTTTTGCATGATCTCCTTACCCGATTCTCTGGTGCCAGAAACGACCTAATGACATGAACTCCAAGTAATTAGTATAAATAAATAAATAGATAAAAACAGTAATAATAATTTAAAAACCAAACAAAAATAAAAACCAAAAACAAACCAAAAAACACCACCAAAAAAAACCAGCCACACACACACAATCCCTCTTCCCCTCAGTTGGTACATTCATGTTCTCTTGTTCTCTTTCTCTGAATTCCCTGGTGTCTAATAAAGATTAAGTGGCAGATTTTTCTGCAACATGAACCTTTACAGGATGTCTTCTTCCAAGCTACTCTTGTCAAATCTATAATGAATATATCAATTTAAATTGGTCCGCTGATATCAAAAGTTATGGCAGGGATGACAGAAAATCAGGGCTATACAAAGACAGACAAGACACATGGTTACAACTGCATTAAACCTGGCCTCCTAAGTACCAAAGCCAAAGAAAAGGATTGTATGAGGTATAGACATTGTATTTTCTGGCCAGTGAAACTTAGCATATTCTGCTATGCCACATCTGCATTATCGGTATTCTACAATGACAGCAGAGTTAGGGAGATGCCTCATTAGACCTCACAGACTGATATCATGCCTCATGTTATGCCATTATTCACATAGGCCTTACTCAGTGGCATAAAATCACTTCACATCCTTCCAATACACATAAAAGTGGTTGGAGCCGTCCCTGGAATAACACAGAGAACCTTGCTACAGCCATCCTTCCTGTGACAGTGGACACCCAAGCTGACACAAAGCAGGGAATCTAGATACTGTTCACTGCTTTAACATCTTCATGCATCAAGAAACGGCCTGATTAGAGATCTGATTTGACCAGGCACGATCAGAACAGTCAAAAGTACAAAAGTACAAAGCTTGATGCTTTGGAATAACACGACAGCAACGTGTGTAGCACAACCAAAGGCAAGCCAATGTAACAAATAAGTGTTCCAGATAAGCAAATGATTATTATTTACTGAACCGAGTCACATATGGACAAATCACAATGATCCAACTAAAGACTGAGTAAAGCTATTTTTAAGGCAGGACATAGGCCTTCTACTAAGATACATGAATTCTTGAAATCATGTCACATGAGTGCTTCTTAATAAATATTATTTGCCAACTGAACTCTGAGGCAAGATCATGACTTCAATTTAGGAAATCCTAAAAGCCTGAGGTACTACAGTAAACACTTTTTATATATTCCATAGTATGAAAGCTGCACTTAGACAAGATATTTCAGTTGATGGGGGAGGGCAAGCACTGGCTTTTCAGGATCAGAAGTGAGGAAGACTTGCAGTTTCCACAAGGATCTGTTGTTATCACTAATATTCCACCTAAAATTAAAGCATATCTCCATGCTAATCACGAGTTTGACCTAGTTGAGGCCTATGTATGTAGCACCAAAAAGATGATCTGACTATTACTGAGCGTTACATAAAGTGCTCACTTCAAAAGGCAGAAGTTAAGATATTCTGCTGTATATAATAAGCTAGAACACAATGACAGCTTCACCTCTGGTGGAAACTGGACTGTATCTGTCAACAATAATCACCCTGAAATAAACAATGATAATCAATAGAACTGATAGAAGTGGACCATTCTTAGTAAAAATCATGTGTGAGACTCATCAGTTTAATCCTTCATAGCTTAAGTAACAGAAAATTTCATCATTTATTAAGAGTAATAATCATCACTTAACAGTAACCTTTAAAAGAAAATCTCAAACAAAAGACATAAACACACATTCCAGCTACTCACACATGGCACTTCCTTATGCTGAGAAGACAGATCTTTTATAAGGTAGAAGCAACATGAAGGTTACATGAGTTATACAACACATCACACTGGACTCCCCTGTTTACTCATTTCTGTTCTTTTCTCCACCTCTGTTTTGCAAACAAGTAATCTGATACACACAGATACATGCATCACTGTCAAGCGTCTTCTAAAGTAAAGACTTTTCACATAGTCTATGTATGGTCTCCATCCAAGAACAGATCAGGTAGTGTGATTAAAATGCTGAGTGATATCTAACCCCCAAAATATGTGATAATGATACAAATACGCTTCTGTTCTTTCAGTCACCAAAGTTTAAAATGCTAATCTAATTACAATGCAAGGCTGACTGATTTTCTTCAACCAAAAAATTATCCAGAGAAGTTTCCTGTGCAGGAGACAGTTCAGTAACAAAACATTATATTCTGTTAGACCAACCAGTGATTTGGAAGCCTCTAGCTACTGTTCAGTTTTCAAACCTGCTTTCAATGAAATATATTTGTACGCTAATCTCCAAGTCAATTTGGCCGTGTCTGATTACAGAAGAGAACTAGATGCACATGATAAGAAAAAAAGTTTACTTAAATGGATGTATGTAATGTTTTACAGTGATTAGATAATCATTTCCAGAATGTATTGAGTTTTCTGCATGTTTAATATGAAAACAGAAGTCATATCTGTAACATTTCTTTTATATTGTATTCTTCTGGCTTCTCTTAATGCTTGTGATAAATTCCATTTCTAAGAATGAATGACTTTTATTAAATGACAATGGTCTTTCTACAGATCTACTAGAAAATCATAAAATGTAGAAGAAATTCACAAGCTATTACAAACACAGGTCATTCAGAATTAGGAAGCACAAGTTACAGCAACATCCCAGGCAGACATTGTTTATGTTTGACCACCCAACACTATCTTAACACCACAGAGAGAATTAGAAGAGTGGTAATCATCACTGCAAAAAGGGGGCAATGTATCATTGAGCCCCTTAACAGGAAGCAAATGTAAAAAAGGCTGAATCACAACAGTGCCACCTACAGTAAAGAATAGGGGGGGGGGGGGATAAATAAAAATCTGTGTTTGGTCAGAAATTATCAACATCAAAACTCAATAAGCAAAAACTGATTTCATTTAAAAAGTGAGATCTAATAACATTATGTACATCACTACAAGTTTTATGTACTTTCAGTCACTGCCTAAGGTGAAAACATCTTAAATGGGAATAAATATGGCATCAATTTTCCTACTTACAAGCCTTTACTACATACAAATGAGAAAGTAACATTTTTGAAGCTCTAATTTCTCATTTGACTTTTTTGTAAAGTATAAAAGCAGCACGATAAGACCCATGTGACAACAAGCAAATAACATCTGAAGACTTACCTTGCATTCTACTACACTCTGATCCGATTCACATGTAACATAAATTTCATCAACTGCCCGTCTTAGATTGTCAAAAAGAAATGCCCAGTATCGAGCTCGCAGATCAACTTTTCGAGGCTGTCTTGTTTTTGTTGGGCTTTTGTCAAAGTTTTTATCTCCAGCGGCTGCTGCTGTTAATTTGCAGTCTACGGTAGCACTCTGAAAAAACAAGATACAATGGAAAAGGAAAATAACAAACAGAAGTACGGTAATGGGCTGCATTTCTGTCCAACACATTTTTTTCAATATATTCAAACATTTGTAAATGAGAAATTTTTCACTGAAGAAGCCTACATTATCCCACTGACTTTTTTAAAACATACTTTCCTACTGTAAACAAAAGCAGCAGCTATCTAGAAGCAGACTCTGTTTCACTGACATTTATAACCCAATGCTCACATTGCACAAAAGTACAAGATACACTCTGGCTCTTAGCACATAGGAAAGTTACACTTTTCTAATTACATAAACTGTATTAGGTTAGAATTACCTGTTAGAATAACAGGTAATAACCTGTTAGTGTTCTAACAGGCATCTTAGAATAACACTAACTAATAAATAATTTTAATAATAATCATACCAGCAGTATTCCATCACAGTTAAAATACATTACCAAGACATTATATATGACCTTATCATTTTTAAATCCTCACTCTAATAAACGAGCATTATGTCATCAAAATGCTGCTGAGGCCAGCCCTTTGATCGGTACATCATGGCTACGCTGCAGAGGAGATGCCAGCAAGCACTTCATTAGTTACAACAGGAAGCTTTCCCACTTCCGAAGACTATTTGTACCAAAATTTCCACTCACCATACTGTTAACATTGCAAGCTCAATTCAATCCAACATAAGTGCTGTGCCAGTGAGTCAGGTTGCTCCTACTTAGACGAAGTCTGAAAGCATCCTCGTGCTGGTTTAAGTTGTAATTTAACAGCTTTAACTACAACAAATCTGGTTTGGGTTTTAGTGTTAATACACAGCCCGAGTGATCCAGTACTGCTTACTGCACAGATGCAGAGGACTGCCAATATGCCAAATGTGATGGAAGCAGAGGGAGAACTTCCAACTGTCTTCACAAGTGCTGGCACAGACAGGAATCAGGAAGTACCTGCTTGGAAGGACTGTTAGCTACCTCAGATGTTCTGTATCTGTTGACCTTGTGCATTCAGCTTAGTAACTCATACGGGGATAAATCTCCTTGACAGAGTGGCACTCATCTGCATAGGATATTTCAAAGGATTCTGAAGCATGCCTATTTGGCTGAAAATACCAAATCAGCCCTTGGCTCCATGACACTGTCCTTATTAAACCTTAAATTTTCTCCCACGACCAAAAAAACCCGAAAAATTGTGTTACCATACCAGACTTCTATAAGCTTCTGCATGCCACATTAGCCAGGTGGAGGAGCACCTCCAGTAAACCCCAAATGATGCCCACCTATGCACCATATTGTGATAGAGGTATCAGCTAAGTTCTATAACAGTCTGGGATTTATTTATTTTTTTGTTTTTGTGGGTTTGGATTGTCTTTTTTTCATTAATACATTCATTTCAATAGTACCTTTAGTTCAGTTTTGATGCATTGGTCCACTGTGGCACAGATGTCCAGAAAATCAATTCTTACTGGAGTACACTTGTTGGAGTTACTGTGACCCACTGTCAAATCTCTACTAACCCATCGTAAAACCTTTACTTTTGGTGATTGAATAGAAACAATCAAAACCAACATTGCACAAGCCATTTTAGACCACAGCTAACATAAGGAAATCAGGACTGCAGCACAGTTTTGGAGGGACTTATCAATGGAAGTACTTTTAAGAACTAGCTGTAATAGTATTTTTATGTTCAAATATATAGAATAGAAAACCAAAGATTATACAAAGACTAGAGAAAATTTTCATCACTCTCTTTAAGATCTTTGCTTTTCATGGATTCATTTTGAATTCCAGCAAATTGTGCCTAAACTACAAAAAGTTCCCTGCATGTTTAGAAAACATGTAAATGAACTCATATTTATCATGCTCAAATTACAGAATGGAAAAGTAGGCAATAACCACAGCATTTTTCAATCACTGTATTTAAGAATATAAATGCCTTTCTTCTCTAGACTTCAGGGGCTTTATTTGATAAATTTACACTATAACCACAGCTTGCCATTACAAGGGAACTGAACTCTGACATGAAGATAGAATCTGCAAAGCTGTTCAGTAAATTCCAGAGCCCTATCTCATTGGTAGTCCCCCTCTTCTGGGTTCCAGTCTGTTCACATTTCCCAGTGCACTGACTACCTGTACCACATGGCACGAAACACAGCAAATAACTTTTGTCATTAGGGAGGTAGACACAGTGCTGTCAAAATAGTTAAGCTCTCACCTACATTTGTGTTCAAATTTTTCTCTAAGAAGGGGAAGAATAGGAACCTGATTTACTACAATCATACTAGCATCTCTGCTACCCTTATGTATATATCTCAAAATGCTCTAAGTGTACTCCAGATGAACCCCAGTTAATGAATGCATGAGAGATGTTCAGAAAAGATGCATGTCATAAACAGCCAATGAACAGGAATTTCAGAAGGGTTTCATATGTCACAGAGTATTTCATATTTTTTCTTCTAAGACATAAAGAACTGCTTGAAGAAAAGATGCTCCTTAGCTGAGGTCTTGTATATAAACATATAAAGCAAAGCTTATACTGGCTAATTTACACCTCCTTTGAAATACAGTTTACAGTAACACAACCGTAACTGAAGAATCAAAAATAGCCATATTAAAATAACATTGCTACTTTTTACTGCCCGTATTTATAAAATGTGATCTTATTGAAGTGATTAAGTTTCTACTCATTTAGCTAATGTTGTTGATAGAAAGGACTGTTATGGAATGGGAACCATGCACAATTCCCACTCTTTGAAAGGTACATGTTCAAATGTATCCAAGTGTCATGGAGTATTTTTTGCTATTTAGCAATAAATGCTACCCATCTACTATATTCGGCCCACATTTATCATCTCTCTCATATGTCGGCCATATTTTCATTAGGAAAACAGCATGTTGAATTGTGTCAACTACAGTAAAATATAGCATTTCCATTATTTCCATTATTTTGCCTGTAAGCAGATTTCCAGTGTTTAAGGAAAACCTAAGCAACATTTACAGTTACTTATGTGCCAGTAGAACTCCTCTGAAAGGACACAAACCCCAAAACTACAAAATTTCTTGTAAACATAATCACACAAGCATGTAAGCATGAAGTTGTTGGTTAATTAATAGATATAATATTTTAAGTTCCTGATAAAAGCAAGTTCTAACACTGCACAGCTGAATTTGTCACAGCCTGCTATCTGCCACTCAAGGAAACAGAAGTCAATTTTCAGAGAACCCCAAATTGTGTCCCACGTTTGGTACTTCAGTCTCCAGAAATTCCATGGAAAAAGATCAAATTCAAAAAGCTACTTTCAAACTTCATCAAGTTTAACTGGCACCAACTTTACTGAAATATAGAGATACTACTAATATAGAGATATATTAGCATACGGAGATACTATGTAATATAGAGATACTAGTAATAGGCTCAGGTAAACTAACAAAAGAAAGCCACCAACATACAGCACATGCAGTGCCTGAAATGCAGTAGAAAAAGAAGTGCTGGGTGCCAAAGTGAACTGAACTGCCAAGATGCCCAGACACGCAGCAGTCCATTTCAGACCTTAACTTTACTCACCAGGATTGCACTGTTTCTGTAACACAGTTTTAGTACAGCAATCCCACACAGAGCCACTGAAAAACAGTCAAGGGTTCTCCTGAAAACTCGGTGTTTACATAATGCCAAGTGACCGAAACAGACAATGTAGCACATCACTCTTACACTGGAAAGGTTCTGAGGGTAAAGAAACCCTTACAGGGAGCCCCAGCTACACCAAGCTACATTGCACCTTCACAGAACAAGAAAGCCAGGATACACAGTGTTTGTAACATACTAGTACATAAAGAGAGAACACAAAGTTAATAGCTGCTAAACTGAACTAGGAAAATAACATGCCTATGTTTTAAGGGTGCAAATAAATCTACCTCTGTGGAAGCAGTATTTTTCTTTTTCTTTTCTTTTTTTTTTTTTTTTTTTACACAAAAAATAACATCTTCCATATTATCAAAACCTGACAGACTGTCTCAAAATACTAAATAGCTAAAGCCATACTAATGGCCAAATCTATTAATCAGAGGAAAGTGATAAAATATTAAACACAAGCAAATTTTTAGATATTACTTTATTAATGTAATAAAGATTGTCAGTCATGAATTAAAATAACAGCAGTTTCTTCTTGACACTTCTCATTCAGACTTGCTTTTCAGTCAAAACTTCCTCTCCTGGAAATTATACTCACCCAGACTAGTTTTTTCCAAAGATGAAGAAATAAAGCATTTCCTTCAATTAGAAATTGGTCAGAAAGGTAGGCTATGTATAAGCAGCATGCTCATAGGAAGAATATTCTGTATCATTTTATTAAACATCACATTCTTTAAAATAACTTTAATGACAAAACATCATGCATCCAGAGGTTAGGAAGAACCAAAAGTAAAGGCTGAGGAAGATAACCTGTCTTCTAGCATTTTTTAACTTCTGAATACTTGACTTTGAAACATACGCTTTAAAAAAATAATGTATGCACTGTTTTTTATATGTATTATTTTGCCAGTAATGTATCAGTGATACCACAAAACATTTTTGTCAGAAATTTTACATCGTATTAAAAAATAAGCAGATACCTGTTTTGCAGTCTTGTGAGCTCCCTGAGTCACTCTCTTTGTTTTTCCACCAGATTGCCATTTTGATTTTCCTGTAGGAAAAGCAACTCTTTTAATCACTAATAATGATTTTAATTAGTGCATTCTAAAATGTGCATGTCTCATCTTGCAATGTACTGATACAGGCATAACTCATGACTTAAGAGGTTTGTAAAATTGTATATTCCAAATATATATTCCACAGTTCAGAATGTGGATAATGCAAAAAACCACAGAGAAAATGAAAAAAATTACAAAGAATGATAAAAATTAGACTTCATTAAGCAAAAATTACCTACCTTTAAGTGCTCAGTGCCTCTGAAAATCCTATCATTACAACCTAGATGTCACATAATACTAGCTTTCCATACAGATGGAAAAAAGTCTGCTCCTGAATGACTGTTCAATCAGATGTTACAGACATAAAGCAAGGAACAAGTTTCTTAGGAAAAAAAAAAAAAAAAGAGTATATAGTTTTTCTCAAACTGTTCAAACAACCTTCCATTAGATTTATGTCTTTTCTGCTAAGAAAGATGTGGGGAAATAGAACTTAGAACTGGATTTAGTTCACCTACATTTAGGTAGCCAAAGGAAGAGAGAAAAGCATTCGCAGAGCATGAGTCAATTACCTTAAGATCTGAAATGCCTTCTCAAATGTACCTGTCTCCCTCCACTGCTTATATGAAGAGACTTTGAGCAGCTACACTTCCAAAATCAGTTTATATTCCCACAGTCATAAAGGATGATTTCATGTCTCAGTGCTGTGATGGTGATACTTGCTAAACTGATTAAGAGTTATCTTTGCATAGATACATTTGTGTTAGCCTAGACCTACCTGACATGTTTGCATTTAATCTGAGATTTGCTCAGGGATAACTTAAAAACAAACAACTTTTTTTATGTTTTATTCCTCCCACGTAGTATCTAGCTTGCATGACATGAAGATCACAGGAAACAATTACCAAAAATTTAAGCAAGGTAAGACAAAATACTAACTATGGCAGGAGTACTCTCCAGCATAGATTCCACCTATGTAAAAGTTTCAAGAATATTTAGCTGGATGAAACCAAGCAAATAAATGCATTAGTTGAATGTAGCTCCTTCCTAGACCATGGAGATCATTCTTGAATTTCAGAACTGTGCAGCTGAGTTTTTAACTGTTCTTAGGCCAAGCTCCCTAACACAATCCAGCTGTTCTACACCTCTCTGATTATGTAAAGCAGCTGTAAACCTGTCACAATCGAGCAGTCATACAGCTGGTATGTATGACATATTCCAGGGAAAAAGACATTAATTTTAAAACAATTTTTTAATTATTTGCTTGATAATTCATTTTTAAAATGCTACATTAGTCAAAGCAAGAGGTACAAATTAATATATTGAACTCAATTTAGCAGTTTTCAGGAAAAAAAAAAACAACTTACTTCAGCTACTGTATGTATAAAAACTTCCTATTCACTAAAAAACTTGAACTGCGGATCAGTTCCATGTCAGAATTATAACTGAAATATTTCAATCACCAAAATCTCTCTTCTGACATGATTTTCATTCTGCAAAGACATGGGTTTTAAATGCAACAGCATACATAATGTGCACTATGAAAAGCCTTACAAACAAGTACGGGTATGTTAAAATTAAAAAAGGTAGATCAACACAAAAAAGATTTCAGTCTCTTTAGATGCTACAAAAAAACAGAAGAGTAATCCATTGTCTAAGAACTGGGAACTGGACAAAAACAAGTTCTCGGGCCCTTTCTGTATGCAGCAGACATTTAGATAAATCAAAACTCAGGTAAATACCAGGTTTTGTGAACTTAGAAGCAAATACTGTGTGGCAAGGGCTTCCTTAAGCTGTACGAGCAAAACTTTTTGTATTTCAGCAGCAGCCACATTTCCAAGCATTGTTACTCTTTTTCTTCTAGTAAGTGCCTCTGGTTATTGGGAGACATGTTTCTTCCTGCTTTTGTCCTTCTATACTACAAGTAGTGACAACACAACAGCATTGCTCAATGGCTATGTGTACATTCAGTGAGTGACTACAGGTATGTAACTATACAACACAAGTGTTGCTCTGAGAGGCACAGGAGGAACTTGATGACATATGAAGGGCATTACCTGCTAGAATTTCACTGAATTTTAAGTGAAGAACAACAGTGACCAAGCTACTAAGTTGCCAATATGAAATCTATAAAGTAGCAAAGCTTTGCAGTGTTCAAGGATCTACAGCTATCTTTTACACTTGAATTCCATTTCCTCTCTGGATATTAAATATGAAGCACACAGGGTTTAGGATTTTTGAAGACTACCTGTCACAAAAAGCTGAGATGCTAATATTTCCAAGAAAAAGCTACTGATAAACTATTTTCAAAAGCTAGCATTTACACCAACAATCTCAACAATCGTCCCTTTCATCTCTCTCTTTTGGATAGCTTTACCAATATGAGAAACACGGGAATCGCCTTTAAATGGAGTAGTAAATAGCAGCCCTCATTTCTGTTCTCACAATGTCAGAGATCAACTGCATATGTTGTTCCTCATCAGACCTTCAGCAGGACTGGTAACAAATTTTAATTGTATTTCATCTCCCCGAATGAAGCTGAGGATACAATCAGGTAAGCATTCTGTTATTTTCCTCCAGTTCTTATACAGTGTAACAAATCTGCTCTCTCACCTCCCTACTTCCATGTTTTCTATAAAACCTGTATGACAGTCCACATTATAATGTCCTGGCTACATATAGCCAGTCTGTACTCCAGAACCTAGCTTACTAGCCCGGCTGGTGCAGTTGTCCATCTTCAGAAACGTTTTCACCAAAATTAGGCTTGAGTAAGATCTGGTTGCCTGAACCTCATTTAAAGTGAGGCAGAGGCATCTGTGTGGAGGAAGCAACCAGATGAGACTGATTATTTCTGACCCCTCAATTGAGGAAGCACATTGAAATTTATAGTGTTATTACAAACAGTATCTTTTTTTTAAAGTTTGTTGAGCAGTAGTAGATCCAATTTTTCTAATTTTGCAATGCTGAAGAAATGACTGCCTTCAAGCATGGATGTAACCTAAATTCTCTGTGGTTTTTTCCACCTCCAGATTGAATTACAGCAATACATTTCACTCAAAATCCCTGTCACAGTCTCATCCAGACTAGAATGGCCCTGTATTCACCTACCAGCACCAGACTGGATTCCCACTCATTTCAGAGAAATTCCAGGTTTGAAAATTAGGAGCCTTACAATAATACCCTTCCCCTCATTTTACAGCTGCCGGTTATGATCAGATCCAAGTTACTAGAGCCTACACACAATGTTTTCAGTCACGGCTCTTACAGCTTCCCTACTTGGCCAAAGTGTGCCAAGTTTCATGACTTTCATCACACACTGCAAAACCCGTTTACTCTATCAGGCTCTTGCCAAAGCTGTAGATTATACTCCAGGCTCTTCAAAGTGTTCCAGGTACCTTTCAAGCAGTAGAATATTTTTCCTTACCCTGAAATGCTTAACCTACAAATGATTTCTGTATGACAAGAGCCCAAATGATTTAAAATAAATAGGAAATAGGAACAGTGACAAATACAAGATTTTTCCCATTTTTTTTGACATGTCTCTTCAAAGTTCCTAAGGTGCCCACCTTCTGTTAACATTTAAACATCAAACCTCTGGGATGTTTTGACTTTTGCTAATATCGTAGCTTAGATTTTTGTAGTAAAATTTCTATGTAGTGCTTATTCTGAAATTTTCTAGTAGAATGATCACGGCTTTCCAAGGTGGCAAAATCTAATTGCAATAGGTGACTGGTGGCCATAAGTTTGGAATGCAAATTTCATTCTGGAGATAGAGTATCAGACTAGCATATTTTTCGGTTATAAGACTCTCCTCCTAGGACTCCAAGTCAACTGGACCGTTAATTAGTCTATCCAACAGTACCTGCTACATATTAATAAATTTTGTGAAGGAGTATTTTCATTTCAATAGCTGAAATGTGTTAACAGTCACTATTTCTCCTAGATCATTACCACCATGTTTTGGATTTTCTCATACATTCATCTGTATTCACAACTAGAATTCCGATCTGACATGAAAAGGGTGCACACTGCTCCAAAAACATGTAACAGAAATGCCACCTGACATTTCAGATATCTCTCTCCTTTTTAAGGAAATTTTCCTTATTGACTATAGGAACTATATATTTCCATTAAGGAATTAGAAGATTTTGATTGCAACATTTTTCAGTATTGCTGTTTTACCCATGTCCTCTATATAAAACATACAAGTCTTTCAGAAGGAAAGCTAAATGCTAAGAAGGACACTAGCACACAATTTTTAAAAGAAACAGTAAAAGAAAGAAGACAAGCTGAAAAAAACTAGTTCAACATTTTAATTTACCAACCTTCTAGAACACTACCACTAGTAACAGCAAATGCCCATACCCTCACTGTTTCTGCAGGAAAAAAAAATATTTAAAATCTCATTATGAATAACAGTAGATGATATAAAATATTAAATCACACACTGTTACTGCCAAAGCAATACCCCTGAACATTACAGGCAGAAGAAACTGCCCAGACAAAATTTCTGCTTTATACTGAAAAGTTGCAGTACTGGCTCAGGCAACCTGAACCTTTGGCCTGATTTACAGAATGCCTGCATGAGTTAGAACTGTCCTAATTCATAATACTGCTGCATCATTCCTCAGGGACAAAATACTTATTGAAAGACTAGCGTAAAATGAATCAGAGCTCACTGACACCAACATATATACCCTCTATGCCAAGACAGGGTCCAGAGATAAAGGATCTGGCTCTGCCAAGATTTCATTAGCCACAGGGTCCTTTCCACAGGGATATTTTCTGTCAGGCAATTATCATGAGATCCTTTATACGGTGCAAAAAGGTCAGCCTGTGATTTAATGAAGAAATTTTAAAAAGAAGAAAGCACCAGTGACAAAAAAAAAATTTCAATTACAGTGGTGCCAATACAACCAGAAGAAGGAAATGAATACAGCTACTTGGATTGCATCTATCATACATAACAACTATTTAATGAAAGCTAAAAATTAACTTTTACAATGATTCTTCACGTTTTGATAGAACATAAACAATAATCTACAACTTACATACGCTCATTTTTAAGGAACACATCGTACTTGAAAGTTTCTGAAAGAATACTACAAACAAGGTAGTATTAAAAAAAATAACAGACCAGAAGTTGAAGCAACTCTCTAGAAGCTCAGAAATACTGTTAGAAATATACTCCATCTTACTCTCACACATACTAATTCATAGTACTACCTTCCACAAAAGTGTAATCCAAATCTAGAAATACTCTGGGCCTCAATTCTATTCTGCTTAAATGACATTTGTGACTAGCCCAATAATATCAGTGTATCTAGCAACATACTCAAGAACATGCAGGGAAGTGCAAGACTAGTGAGTAGATGAATGCATCTACAGGAAACAGGTGTAAATGAAGCTGCCACAATAAAACAGATTTGGCCAGATTAAAAATCCACATATTCCTGACAATAAACTGAGTAGCATGTGGTCCAAAGCTGGGAGGGATGCATTCTACTGGGTCAGATTATGCTCAAGTCTTTAATTACATCCTTTTTTTCCTCCTACATGTAGCTAAGAAAGATTCACAGTACATGTTTTTCTGCTGATCAGTTCATGCTTACTAAAAATACCACTACACAAAATGTACTAAGACAGCTGGGGCAACACTGAAGTAAAAGGGTCAGAACCCGAAACCAAGGCTTGTAGATGACAACACCTGTAATTAGGCTTGGGATGTTTAGCTGACAAACATAGCTGTCATTCTGTTTATCACTGTTCAAAAGAGGTACAGCTATGCCTTGCAAACTGAATGCAATTTCCTTAACAAAACCTATACAAATATCCACGTACAAATATCCACGTACAAATATCCAAGCAGGTTTTCAAGCAACTCGTCTTCTGTGACTTTAGACTTTTCAGCTTTAAAAAGAAAGAAAAACAAACCGAAACCAACCACAAATACACCTTAATGCGTAAGGCAAGCCAAAGACACTTCAATCTTCACGTAAGTTTGTTGAAGACATATGGTTAATTATCTTATAACTCAGACATAACTCTTCATAGAAACATCCCTTGGCAGAATCACAGAACAAATGAGGTTGGAAGGAACATCTGGAGATGATCTAGTCCAACACTCCTGCTTAAATCAGGGTCACCTAGAGCAGGCTGCCCAGAACTATGTCCAGTCAGGTTTTGAGCAATTCCAAGGCCAAAGACTGCCCACAGTTTTCTCTAGGCAACTTGTTCCAGTGTTCAACCACCTTCACAGCAAGAAAAAATTAAAAAGTACTTTTAGACACTCCTTCCCAAGTCCCAACAGCAGCAGCACCTAAACAGGGACATGTGAGCTACAAAAATACTTGAGATGGAAGTGCTCAGAAACAACATTCTGGCATGTGGAACAGCTTGAACAGTATAAAAGTTAAAAGTCAATTCCTGGCTCCTGAAGTCATCACACCACAAGAGAATATTACAACAGCAACAAAACTGTTCTGAGAACCTGCAGTATAGCAAACTGTCCTCACAAATCCCCTTCCTTAAAGACTCTTCACAGATGTTAACCAAAGACAAGTGATATCAAAAGAAACTTCCAGTCTTGTTTGGTTTAGAGCATAGACAGCAGTTCCTTGGATTGTTCTAAGCCATCCCTTCTAAGGAATCCCCTTCAGAACTCTAATTCCGGAATTCCAAGTTAGAACGGATAAGTTTATGACAACATTATTATATTACACAAATATCTTGGTAATATCAGCAAAAGAGAAGAGTCTTAGATGTGGCTTACCAACAAAACAGAAACAGTTTTTACCTGTTACTGTGGAGGTTTTATAAAGGATCTGTCAAATGCAGGGTGCATTTTGGAAAAAAGTTTCACAATTATGCTATGCTAAACATAAACATTTATTTTTTTATAGAGAAATCCTATGTAAGAAACATGTTTCCAGGTGAGCAACTCCAGCGGACAAAGGGGTGGAAGTGGAAAAAACTGGTTGAAGACTGCTGAATACATACCCTCATCTTCTTTGTTTTCCAGTGGAACACTCCATGCAATTAGGTTCCTTGCTGTACGTCCCTCTTCAGCAACTATTTTCCTCACTTTGTCATGGCTATTAGATCGTTGGAAAGAAGCCTAAAACCAGGAAATACAGGGATGGGGGGGGGGAGAAGGATATGAAAATTTTTGGTTTGGTATGTTAATGTAATCCAGTATGTGGTTAAATCATGAGAAGTAAGGCGCACAGGTACTGCATTTTCCTCAAATATCCAGAACAGGTGAATGTATTCATTTTCACAACTATTTTTCTCCATGATAAGCAGACTGATTCATCAACATGAGAGTTACTACCCAGTCCTCAGTATGGGTATGCCTACACCACACATTTTTAACCTCCATTTAATTGATTGTCAGTGCTGCTAGAGCATCACAGTAGACTTTACGTATGTTTTAGTTACCTTGTGCTAATTAGAACAAATTCTTCAATATAGAAGCTGCATGAGACCAAAATACAGGTGTCAGCTGACTGTAGAAAGGCATGAGATTTATTGGAACCATCTGAAATGCATAAAAACCCCACCTCTCTTTCACTGAGAAGAACCTAGAAAGTATTTCATGGCCACTAAAGTTAGCTGTTACTACTAGAAAGCAGTAGCTGAACGAAAGATGCTGAGGATGAACTTTGTATACCTAATAAACATATTTCTTTACACTTGCAAAACAGACCATTGCAAGACTTTTGAACCCAAATATGTTTTGAAATATTTCTATCAACTGACAGAAGTCAATTAGATAAAATCCTGTCTTTTCTACAGCACCAAGTTATTCCTCAGAAAACAGTCTGAAACAAAGCCAATCTATACATTGTAATGATATATTTCTGTACCATGATAGCACAAAACTGCCCATGAAGTTATCTTTAAACACTAATAAACTTAACCACAAAGAAGTTACATAAATCTAAATATTATTTTAGACAAAAACAGACTGATTTTTCTGTAGCACTGATGGGAAGATGCATTTTTCCTCTTTTTGTTCTTACCATTGCTAAGACTCAAGCCCACAACTGCTTTGTTTTATAGCACAACTTTAGAAAGAAAATGTAGTAAAAATGAATATAGCAGATGAGTGGCTATAATATATTAAGGCGGTAGGAAACACAACACCAGTGAGAAACTGCTTTTACTTCAACTCCTATATAATAGTATTTAACTTGTGTTTCTTGATGTCCTCAACTGCTTGTTTCAAAGCCACAGTGTGCCATCTAGTGCTCCACAGGCCTACCTAGAGATACCACCATGTCATACAACAAACATAAAAAGAGAAAAATAGCACTGCTAGCTAAGTGAACTTCTGGAAAACCTAACGAAATAAATGAAGTAGATTCTCTATTTTGGCCCAAAGAAACCCAAAGAAAGAACATAAAAAAACAGGATCTGTACTAAACTGGTTCTAGCCCATCCTTACTCTACATAATTGCCTATTCTCACCAGTTCTTTTCAGTAAGAGTGACCATTTCTACTGAATTAAGTTTGGTTTGGCTTTTTAATCCCTTGTTGCTTAACAACACATTTTCATCATCAATTTAAGAGTTAAAGATCCATGAATGTCACATATCTGTTCTAAAACCACTTTAAACTACTGTATAGAGTCAATTTTATCTTAATCACCTCTGAAACATGTCTGTCTTAAACCAAAAGAATGTTCAGACTGCATTTTGCATTAACTTACTCTCAAATTGTCAAAAAAGACCGAAGCACTCTTACATGATACATTTAACTATGACCTTCCTATAGCATAAGCCCACACATCTGAATTTTTGTTTTTCCCACTAATTTTTACGCTGTTATATTCCATTTCATCATGCATTGGTCCTCTTAGCTTCCAGGCTTACCATCCCTATTCCCTTGAACTTCTTGCTCATGTTTTCCAAATCTCAGATTTCAAGTTTTCTGAATCTGAGCACTTCTGGTCTTCTCTTCCAGATTGTCTTGAACTGACCCACATCTCTCTTTGGAATACAATGTCCAAAAGCTGATAGAAGTATTCCAGTGAAGACTTTCTTAATGCTAAACACTGTGGATGGCTATTCATATCTTATAGATGATACTCCAATTCAATAACCTCAAAATGATGCATGGGGTTTTTCTGCAATATGGTATTACCTTTTCATCAGTTATGATATAATCGTAACACATACGTGAGGACATAGCACCCATAAATGACGTACACAGTTGAAGAATAACAAAGTCTGGAAGGGACTGCTGCAGGTCTAGTCTAAACCCCAAGTCCCTGTCCCCTAGTCAGAGCAGACCCAACTCTTCCTAATTGTCCTGGTTTGAGTGAGAACAGAACTAATTCTGTTCTCTAATTTTACTTTTAAGCTCAGTTCTTCTAACTAACTGCACTTTCTGAAGGTAGCAGCCTGTTCTCACAGACAGTGTCTACTCCTAGTAGAAAGTAGTGATAACACCCCATGTTTAGAGTTACTGCCAAGGACTGGTGTGCAGGCCAAGGCCACTGCTGGGTCCTGTGTACCACACTGGGGGGTGCAGAAAGTCAAAGTCTGCACCTGCAGGGAGGAGTGGACAGGACAGGTAACCCTAAACTGACCAGTGAGGGATTCCAGCCCATATACAGCATACTCGGTTTAGAGCTGAGGGATCCAAAGGGTCTCTGGGCTCTTCTCCCCTCTTGGACTGCTTTGCCAGCTTTGCTTGGCTTGGCTCGGGTCCTCTTTCGGTTCCTTCCTCGGAGCACCCAAGGAGGCCTCTGTCCATTCTGCCTTCGATCCCGGTCTGTGTGTTCCTGAACCCGGTACCAGAATCCAGCTCCTGAACACAGCTCCCATCTGCTGCGGGGCCCAGTCTGGGACTGCCCCGGTGCCTGCTCCACAGCATCAGTGGTGATGGTGATGGAATTACCATCAGGGGGTTGGGTTCCATACTGGTTTTGTATATATTTGTACATATTCCATTTTTATAATTATTAATTTCCTTTTCATTCAAGCTGTTCCAGTTTCATTTTCTAATCGCTCAGTCTCTCTCCCTTATTCCCTTTCTCTTCCCTTTGGGGAGGGAGGGGGGTTCACAGAGAGCATCTGTTACAGGTCTTAGGGGGTGCCCTGACCCTAAACCGTGACACTAATATATAAGCAGAATTTGTCTTGTTACACATATCACCTTCTATAATCCCAATGTTCCTTTCTGCACAACTGCCACTAAGAAAGTTGTTTTCCACCCTTATTTCTGGAGATCATTATTCCCATGGAAGTATAAAACTTTGTATTAGTCCACACCAAACTGACTTTTAAAATTATTTCATTTTTTACAAGCCAGAAAGCCTTATAAGGAAAGCAGAAGCATCTCAACATGACATTCCAAAGTACATCATATCATGAAACTAGAGGCTGACTTAAAACACTGGTCTCTGTAACTTAGATCTCAGTCAAAAGAAAAGAACAAACCCTTAAAAGAGGCATTAATGGGGCAGTTGGCAATAGTGGAAAAATTCTACCGCACCATTAAAGTAGCTGAGTGTCTTACCATCATCTTATAGCCACCTTCCTCCTCATCAACAGGCTCACTGATTACATTTTTGGATGACCCCATTGAGTTTTCATACCTGTGTCAAAACAAATGCAACTAATTATTTTAATTTAAACCACTTCTTAAATTAATTTTAGCTTCTTAACTGCATTTATGTCATGGGCATCAGATGAACACAGTAACATTTTCAGAAGATAGTTTTATTTGTGAAGTGTTTGCATTGCTCCTTATTAACAGTAGCCAAAGGCTACTTTATGACCCTACAGAAAAATGTAAATGTATATGTAGTAAGAAAGAATCACAGAACCATAGAATGGTAAGGGTTGGAAGGGACCTCTGGAGATCATCGAGTCCAATCCCCCTGCCAATGCAGAAACACCCATGGCAGGCCACGCAGGAACAGATCCAGGGGGGTCTTGAAAGTCTCTAGAGAAGGAGACTCCACAGCCTCTCTGGGCAGCCTGTTCCAGTCTCTGTTGCTCTCACAGTGAAGATGTTTCTCCTCATGTTGGGGTGGAACTTCCTGTGTTTCACCTTGCTACCATTACCTCTTGTCCTATCCCAGGGCACCACTGAAAAGAGACTGGGCCCTTCTGCTTGACACCCACCCTGCAGATATTTGTAAACATTAATAAGATCCCCTCTCAGTCTTCTCTTTTGGAGGCTAAAAAGCCCCAGGGCTCTCAGCCTTTCCTCATAAGAGAAATGTTCCAGTCCCTTCATCATCTTTGTAGCTCTCCACTGGACTCTCTCTAGTATTTCCCTGTCCCTCTTGAATTGGGGAAACCAGAACTGAACGCAATCCTCTAAATGTGGTCGCACTAGGGCAGAGTAGATGGGGAGAACCTCCCTTGACCTGCCAACCCTATTCTTCTTTATGCACCCCAGGATGCCATTGACCTTTCTGGCCACAAGGGCACACTGCTGTCCCATGGATAATTTATTGTCCCCCCAGGACATCAAGGTCCCTCTCCACGGAGCTGCTTTCCAGCAGGTCTACCCCTAACCTGTACCCGCTACCTGGTGGTGTTCCTCCCTGGGTGCAGGACTCCACACTTATCCTTGTTGAATTTCATTAGATTTGCCTTTGCCCAGCTCTCCGTCCTGTCCACATCTCACTGGATGGTGGCACAGCCTTCCAGTGTATCAGCCACTCCTCTCAGTTTAGCATCATCAGCAAACTTGCTGAGGGTACACTCTATACAGTCATCAAGGTCACTGATGATGTTGTTGATTAAGACTGGACCCAGAACTGACCCCTGGGGAACAGGTCACCAGATGGACTCTGCACCACTAATCACAACCCTCTGAGCTCTATTATTCAGCCAGTTCTCAAGCCATTTCACTGTCCTCTGTTCTAACCCATGCTTCCTGAGCCTACCCACAAGGATGTTACGGGAGACAGTGTCAAAAGCCTTGCTGAAATCAAGGCAGACAACATCCACTGCTTTCCCTGCATCTACCCATTCAGTCACACCATCACAAAAGGCTATCAGATTAGTTAGACATTTCTTCCCTTTAGTAAATCCATGATGGCTACTGTTGATAACCTTCTTTTCTTCCATGGGCTGATACGATCTCTAGAATGAGATGCTCCATTACCTTTCCAGGGATGGAGATGCAGCTGACTTGTCTGTGATTCCCAGAGTCTTCCTTCTTGCCCTTTCTGAAGACTGGAGTGACACTGGCTTTCCTCCAGTCCTCAGGCACCTCACCTGTTCTCCATGATCTTTCAAAAATGATGGAGAGTGGTAGTGCAACATCAGCCAGCTCCCTCAGCACTAAAGTAAGCAGTACAAAAAGTACTAAAACTTTGAAACAAACCCATTGCATGGACTGCTCTAGAATAGTGAAGGTCAAGCAGAATAATCTTTCCTGTGATAGAGGACTAGGCAAGTAGGTTATTCGTTGCAAAAGAAAAATGAATCAGAGGCATACGAAGAAATCAGTATCACATAACTAGTGTTAAAGCAAAATAAAATGGAAAAGTTCTGTTCTCATTAAAAAGAAAAAAAGATGTGACAGTTCCTGGAGAAGTCAACTCTGAGAAAATGAGTATTTTTATCCAGTTCTGAACTATGGAACCATTGCCACAAATGTAGAACTGCGTGGGACAAAATATTTACAGGTTAATCAAGAACAGTGATAACAATTCTGAAATAAAAATAAACCCTCAGCTACAAAATTGAAATAAATTCTAACCAGCTACTAAGTAGAGTGTAAACACTGCCCTGTAGGAGTTCTTACTCTTCTGAAGAGTAAGAGGATAACCAGAAGTTAAAGACATTTCTAAATTATCAAAAATGAGTTAACAGGACATGGTTAACCTTTGATCAGATCCAAAGTTGGATTTTTTTGGTCTTTATCATTAATGATACTGCTTTAAGTGGACTGTTCACTTGCACTCCTCGTACACTTCTGATTTTTCTAAAAGAAAATAGCCAAAACCTATATCAACAAACTGACAGTTGCTGAGATCTGCATTTGTTTGCATGCTTTAACACAACCTACTGAGCTTATGAAAACAGAAAAAATTCTGCAGGTTGAAGGAAGCTAAGTTTTTGAAAACAAAGTAAGATTATATTCCAGCATTGCTTCGCTATCAGGATAGGCCCAGCATGAGAAGTCTTCCAACACTGAGGTATCTCAGAAAACTGTGCTTTTGCCCACCAAATTAATGCGATTATTACCAAGGTGCAATAAAAGCTCATTAAACTGGCATGTATGTTTGAGGAAAAAAGCTGAGGGCACAAGTACTTTCTCAGTACAGCAGTGTATGTGCAAATCACTTAGATACACTTATCTGTATACAGAAAAACATGTAGAGACAGCAAACCCTACGCTTGACTATGCTGCATGACACCTACTGTGCTGTCAGCTTTTTAAATCATTATTTTCTCTGTGACAGCAAAGGAAGGCTGTGGGTTCAAGCTGTGAACAGCATTATTAATTTTTTTAAATGCAAATATTTATACACCTTATAGCAGTTAAGAGTTTACAGTGAGTTTCTTCCTCAGTATATGTGCCAGTCGTTTCCACAGACACAACTTTGACACAAGAAGGGTGGACCTGTGCACCTCAAACGACACCACAGCGAACTCCCTCAGACTGAGCAATTCCGAGTTTCTTCACGGACTTGGCTCGTGACTGCGGCCTCGGGCGGGAAAGACGGGGGAGAGGCGGGCCCCCTCCAACCGCGAGGCAGCGCTGCCGCGGGGTACCCCCGCCGGTGCCGCGCAGCCCCCTCCTCGGCCAGGCCTAGCCGACACCCACCGGTCCCGCCCGCCGCCCCGGGCTGCTCTGCTGCCTGTGGCAGCCGGTCTCACTCCTTCACTCGGTTCTGCACAGCGCAGGGCCGGGCCGGGCAGGCCGACAGCCCAGAGCAGCCCGCAGGGGCAGTACAGGGCGAGACCTGAGGAGGAGGGCTGGCCCTCCGCCATCTTGACCCGCCGCCGCCGCGCCGCGCACCCACCGCCCTGCCCGGCCCCGACACCGCCGCGCCCCTCCCCGCGCCGGGACGCGCGGAGCGGCCACTCACGCTCTCCGCCGGGCCGCACCGTCCCGCCCGCGCGCGTCCCGCCGCGGTGATGTCATCGCATCCCGCCGCCAGCGCCCGCCCGCCCGAGCCGGTCCGCGGAGCCGCGCATGCGCCGCCCGCGCCGGTAAGGCCTTGCCCTCAGCTTGCCCTCACCGAGGGCCGCCCCCGCCGCTGGCACGCGGGTGGGGAGGGCTCCCGAAGCGCCCGCCGGAGGCTCCGGCAGCTCCGCGGCTGGTGCGCGCGTGGGGCCGTCGCGTCAGCCCCGTGAGATAGCTCCGGGCTGCCGTCAGTCGAGGCTGAGGGCACCGGTGGGGTGCCGGCGGCCGGTCCCGCGGCATCCAGCCCTTTCCCCACAGTGCGGAGCTGGAAAAAGGAGCACAGCGGGGCTGCATGGGAGGCAGTAAACGGCGGCCTGCTGTGCACCGGGTGTCCGTGCAGCCGCACAGCGAGCAGCACCTAATCCCGGGGCCTAACACTGCTGCGGCCCGAGGGAAGGCACGGTGTCCAGCTCGGGCACTGTACTCAGAGAAAGATGGGCCTCCATGAGGCCAAGACTCTTCATGGGATCTGAGGCCTGGAAAACAGGATTTAAACATAAATATTGGACAAGGTGAATCTATTTAGCCAAAAAAAGAAGACAAAAGGGGATGCAGTAGGAGAGTTGAAGCATGTAAAAGCATGAGTGTGAAGACAGAATAATCCTTTTGCCTCACTGTGACAAGAATGATGAGGAGTGGGAGGCTAACCGGGATAATTTAGGTTGCCACCTCTAAAGCATTAAAAATAATACAAGGACCAGAACAGATGGCTTAGGACGTTACATTTCAGTTGAAGTCTCCAGGAACAGTAGTGCAAGCATTACACGTGTACTTGACTCCAGTTTGGAGCAGAAAGCTGAGCTGGTTGGCCCTGGAAGGTCCCATCCAAATCCCTCCTACCATCATTGTTCGATAACAAGCTTGTTTATTATTTATCAGGCAGTTGTCTTGAGTTTCCACAGCTGCCTCTTTGGTTTGTGCCTGATCTAAGCATGGTGGTACTGGACCTCACATCAAATCCTGCTATTCTGGTTCGATGCCAAATCAGATACCACATCAGAAGAGTGTCATTTTATAACCTATTTCCTCAGATATTAATAACTGCACTAAATGCAAAGAAGTAGAAAAACGGGTCTCTAATGTCTGCAGAGTCTAAAAGACTTAAAGATACGTTGTGCAAGGTGATATGAAACAAATAATTAGAACACTCAGTCGTATTTGGGTACTACTAAAGCAAATGACTCTCATTTTGAAATCCAAGGACAGGGTATTCAAACCTGATTATAAGTAAATGGTTGCTCAGTTTTTTCCCCTACTTAAATCCACATGCCAAAATCCAACACCTTTTATAATGGAAGAAAGAAGGATATTCTTTGTGCGCAGCTCTTAGATGAACTAAACCGTCTCATATGCAGCTTAAAATATTTACAGGTGATAAAACACAATTAGGAGAGTAGGTTAAAATGGAAACCTATCTAAATAAAACTACTATAAATCCATTTATTCTGAAATTGTATAAATGGTATACACTACATTAAAGAAAATGATGACTCATTCAGGTTGGGCAGTGATTTATAAAACAAAAATGTAGAATTGTAAAAAAATTACAGTAAACACCCCACAGATAACTTCACTCGCTAGAAATAACTGTTAAGAAACAGCTGTTTGTGTTGCTGGACAACCGCTCTCATGCTGACAGTTTAACAGCAACAGATTTACATTTGTAGATCTCATAGAGAAGTCGTGTTGAACATGACCTTTTAACACTAATTCCTTTGTGACTGAAAGAGCAGCTCTGAACAGCTTTCTGAAAGGCTGGATGCAATTTGGCTTGAGGGAAGGGGGGATTTTTTTGGAAAAGTCAGAAAGTTCAGCACATAAGAAGCTTTTTTATATGCCATAACTTGTATTCTGATTTCAAAATAGCTTCACTGATACTCTTTCTTTACTTACAAGTTACAATAGTGATGCAATTGCTGTGCACTTGGTTAAAAATATCTCAGTAACATGAAAGCCCCTCTCTTTTATTTTTTTTTTCCTGCCTCCATATAAGAATGACTTTGAATTTTATTATATGATTGATTAACTGTGTGCTAGGAGTGTCTGGATTGTATTTCGACACAGGCTAACTACCAAGAGAATAAGAATATGATTTTCTATTCTTTCCCTTTTGCTAAGCTTCAGATTTTTTTCCTGGTCTATAGGATATAATGACTTTGGGGGTTTGTTTGCTTTATTGTTCCAGTTACTTGTATGTCCTCCTCCCTTTTTCAGTCATCTTGCTGTATGAATGTTTCATTAATAAACTTGCTCTTCACACATCTACATTGAATTGATATTTGGATGCTGTCACAGTTCTTTAGGCCTGGAAATGTATAATCTGATACAGTTGTCACCCCTTGAGATATGCAGCAAGGAGGGTTTTTTGGGGTGTTAGGAAAGCTTTAGACAAAGAAGACAAAGCACCTTCAGTACTATTTCAGAAACCAATCAAATCTTATTTCTGTTTTGATTGCTTATAGGATTTGCTTTGTCTATACATGACACAAGTAGGATGACTTAATTCACATTTTGTATATGTGATTTATGTAAATACTGATGGGAAATTTGACATTTAAAGCAATAACAGTTATTAGACTTAACTCACTATTAGATTTTTTTTAATAGAAAGACATTTCTTATATAGAGAGGAAATTGCAGTAACACGTTTACTGATTTATTGCAATATTTAATGCTCAGATCTTCAAAATGAACTGTCGTAGCTCTTCACAGTTAATAGAATTTGAGGTTAACCAGGGAGCAGTACGTCGCTATCACCATAGAAGAGACAGGACATTGCTGCACACAACTGCCATTTATTGAGGACTCTGCTTAAACCTGGCAACAATTGCATTTTTGGAAATCCAGGGGGGTTAATCTCACCTCTTTCTGTTTAAAAGAGGGGTTCCAGAAATACACTGATATTGAAAGGAGAAATAACAAATCTAACGGTGGCCTTACGTAAATCTCAGTTAATCCAGAAAGAATGATTAATTTGACCCCAGTGGTTTTAGGATCAGAGCAATCCCCATTTCATGTGACAGCTCTTAGGAATGCTATTCCTGGGGAGCCCCCCAGCTCATTTACTGGACGTATTTTTAGTTAGTCTGAATGGTCAGTGAGGCTAAATTTATTTTACAGCTTTCTTTTCTATTATCTGTGTTGAGTAGCTATGAAAATGTGTATCGATCCACCTTGTTAACTCATTTATAAAGTGTTGCTTCCCTTGAACTGCTTGTTACTAGTGTTGTGATTTGGGTCCTCAAGCAACAGAAACGTTTGTTCCTTTTCGGTCTACAACTTCTACACTGCTCATTTCCTGACAATCGTCCGTCATGCCAGGGGCTGTTGATGCTTGTCTGAAATTCCGGTACCAGTCACTTCAGTCTACCAGGCTTCACCGATCCTTAAAAGTTAGAAAATCGTCTGTGTATCTGTTAGCAGTTGGTATCTTCCGCTGATACAGAACAGAGGACTGGGCAAGAGAGGGGAATGAACCTTCTTCTTCTTAAGGAGCCGTGCGTGCCCGGGGCGCGTATCTCCCTCAGGCCGGCCGTACCTCCACGGCTCCGCCGCGCCGCCCCAGCGGGGCGCGAGTGCGACCCTCCGAGCAGGCGGCGCCCCCGAGCCTCCGGTGGCCGCTCGGCCCGCCCTCCGTGGCTCCTTTCCCCGCCCCTCGCCGCCGCTGCTCCCCTTTCGGCGGGCGCGATGGGGTGGCTGCGGTCGGTGGCGCTGGCTCTGGGCCTGGCCCTGGCAGCGCTGGGCGCGGCGCGCGGGCAGCACCGCTCCGACTACGACCGGGAGGCGCTGCTCGGCGGACAGGTGGGCCCGCGGCGGGGCGGGCGGCCGGGAGCGGGCCGGCGAGGCCGCGGGGCGGGCGCTTTCCCCGAGGCGCCGGGCTGGGAAGGCTCCGAGGCGCCGGGGGCTTCGGGCTGACGCGCGGTTCCCTCTGCCGCAGGAGGAGGCGGAGGAGTACGCGCGGCTCAGCCCGGAAGAGCAGCAGCGGCGGCTGAAGGCCATCGTGAAGAACATCGACTTGGACGCGGACGGCCTTCTGACCAAGGGTAACGGCGGGCGGCCCGGAACCGCGGGGGCTGCGTGCCCCGAGCCCAGCCGGTGGCACGCCTCGGGGTTTGACCGAGCGGGGAGTGGGCTTTGTCCGTGCCCCCAGGCCTGGCGCCCTCGTAGGACTAAAACACACTTTACCGTGACACAGCCGATGGCTCTTACGCTTGTGAGAATCTCCGTGGCAAACATAGCGACTCTCTTGCACAGTGCGTCAGTGATACGGACAGGCTGTGCAGAGAGTGTCTTAGCCTCTGAGATGTCTGTTTGGCATGGTGAAAGCCATGAGGGCCTAGAAGAGCACCCAGGAGTGAGTTAGCATGGGTCAGAGAGCCATACTTGCTGGCAGGTATCAGCCTTGTAGTTGTACCTGCCACTTGCATGGCTGAAGGCATCTTGAATCAAGTGGATTTTTGTGTTTGAAATCCCGTTGGTGCAACTTGGCGAGTTTAAGAGACAAAGTACACTGTAGCCGTAATAGTACGTACAGGTGTTTCAGTACCTGGTGACACTGAGGGATCATACATACATTTATTTCATCACAATATAGTATCAAATGTTTCTTCCCAGACAGAAAGATGTTTATCAGCGAAATTTGTGAACTCCAGAGTAAATTCGGGCCCTTTCTTTCAGTTCACCACTTCCTTAATTTCATTTTAAAACTCATTATGAAAATGTACTTTTGTCCTGTGATTTTTGACAAAAGTTAAAAGTCTGTCACATGCACACACACACAAAGAACAAGTAGAATCCTTATTCAAATGCCAGAACAGTGATATTTAATTAACACAATATTAAACATGCAGGAAACTTTATAGGTGGGTGAACAAAATACGGTTTTAAGGACAAGATCAACTATATCTCTTGAATGCCTTTATATCCTGAAACTGGTCAACTGCACACATATTTCAGTGTTCCTGCATCTGAGTAGAGGTGAGAACTTTGGAGGGATGACTGATCCCTGTAATAAACCACAGGCAGTTCACAGCGTGAAGGCTATAAGGGAAGAGGTCTATTTAAGGTATAGAAATTGCACCCATACTCCATCCTCATGGTATATATTACATCTGGTTCTCAGTGTAGTGAAAATTTGCCTTCCTGTCAGTTCCCAAAGGAAAACTCCTGGAATGTGGTTTTACACTAAGAAACTTACAGTATCGAAGCTTTTTCAGCTGTTATTTCTCAGTGTATTGTAAAACACTCCTCAAGAACCTTTTACTTACTAGTGGTGCCTCAGTTTGGAGGCTATCAGTGAGAGAAGATGTGATCTATTAATACCACTTCTCTAATGTCAGAACATTAAGTATTTCTGATTGGACATGGTACGTTCAGATGGCTGTGCCTTGTGCCTTAAATGCTGGGAAATAAACCATGCTATAAATTATGTGTTGCCCAACCATAAAAAATCATGTTGCAGTTTCTTGTACGGCAGTGCTGGTTTTGTGGTCAAGCATCGGTGGTTACAAAACATGGTGTGTACGCTTCTTCACATTCAATTAATTCATGGAATCTGTTACGAAGTTGATTCCTTACGTAATATAAATTCAGTATTCGAAATATATTTTTAAAAATCTCTTGATGCTTCTCAAAGATACTTAGTAAAGTTGTATTGATACTTCTGCCAAGAAGCATAGAATAAGATACTAAAATGCTGTAAGATTTTTCTACACCAATGTAGTAATTTCTGTAGGACTTTTTTTATTAGTCATCATGACTCTTCAGAGAAGGATTGCAGTTCAGTTGATTTAGACGTATAATTTTTCAGTGCAGAGAAAGTTGTCTTCCCTTTCTGGGCACCTGAAAATAACTGGAGGATACTGAGAGAATATATTCTCCCAGTCTTCTTTAAATGCATCAACTTCAATGTATTTGTGTGAATTCATCTGTATGTTTATTTCTTTTAGCCACGTGTCTACAGAAACAAATACCTCAAAAGCATTTCCAAAATATGGATGGCTTGCTTTTGGCCACCAGTAAAAGGAAAATATCTGTTAATATTTTATTTTGGGTAATTAAAGCAATGGCAGTTAATTACATTTTATTTCAGTTTGTGGATTTTTCAAAAGAAACTCAAAACTGATGGGAACAGTGGTTTTTGAGTAACAAGTTATGTTTAGAGCTGTCTTTCTAAGTCATAATCATTTTCATAAAACTCTGAAGGAAAAAAAAAAAGGTGAAAGACTGCTACAGTGCTGATTGGCTTCAGGTTTGAAAAGGCATGGCCACAGAATCATTTCAAGATGACATAAATATCTGAAGGCAACAAAAGGGGCAGGCTGCCTGCTTCCATTGTTTCAGTGGGCTAAATAAGGGTACTTTCTCAGCTGAAAACTAAGAATCTCCCCTCTTATAGGTTAAGTTTTTAATAAGGCAGTTTGCTACGCAGCTGCAGGAACACTATCTGTAAGTATTTTTTCCTACCACTTCCCATATGTATTGGAGAGGGATGCATCACACTTTTTCTGGCAGCACCAATATAGGCCAGATTAAAGTTCTCATGTAACTCTCGCCTAAGGGTATGAATGGGGAAATGGTTCCATGAAACAGAAAAGTGAAGGCTGTAGCAGTGATCGATTCTCTCATACAGTTCACTTGAAAAAAAACATAGCAAAGAGGAAACAGATTTTTTTTTCCTTTAACTAACCTCTTGCCTGTATGCTTACATCTGAATTACAGAGTATATTCCACACTGAATAGGGCTGTGGTATCTTTACAGTTACTGTAGTGCAGATTATTTTTTTTATTTTAGTATTTTTTAAATGATTTTCACAGATGAGCTGAGTTCCTGGATACAGCAGTCTTTTAAACATTATGTTACGCAAGAAGCTAAGCAACACTTCAGCGACTATGACAAAGACGGTGATGGATTGGTGTCTTGGAAGGAGTATAATATGCAAATGTATAATCGTGTAATTGATTTTGATGAGAACAGTGTCCTGGAGGATCAAGAAGAAGAATCATTTCGACAGGTAAAATGTTTCAGTGTCAGTTTCTGTAAGCTGTTGGCAAATGGCAGCAATGTTTGTTTATTGTGATGGAACAAGATGGGTAAGAAACTGTAGCATCTGGCACATGTTTTAACACTTTCATCTATCTGAGATAAGGGAGTAATTAAAGGAAAGTAATGGAGTATTAAAACTGCTAGCAAAAAAACAAAGACAGAATGGAATCATACCTCCTGAGCATATTTTGCTAGCTCCGTGGAGTATAAGTCTGTTGACAGTCTCATCTCAGTGCACAGCCTCCAGCCGTCATCTTAAAACACAATGGCAATCCATTAGATTAGGGCTGTAGCCTAACCAGCATCCTGCCTTCAGCAGGGGCTGCTACCACTGGTGTTGGAAGTAAAGAAAGCCCTTGTACTCTTTAACCGCCACTGCACTGTTCTAGCCACTTTCTCAGATATTTCTCAAGTGCCCAGTGTGGGGTGTAAGTAACTATTGCCTGCTTTAACGTTTTCTGTCCACTAGAGACCCATAGAGAAAGCAATATCAATTCAGACATAATTAGCCATCAAAATGCAACTCTGATTGCTAAAGCAGGATGTATGAACATCAGAAGTTACAGATTAACCTCATATATAAAAGCAGATACCTAAGGATGGAAAGGAAAGTGGCAAGAGATGCAAGGAGGAAAGGGTTCACCAAGAATCACTACATAGCAAAACTTGTTTCAAGTTACCCATTTAGAAGTACATGTAAATATTTCCCAAAAAAAAGAATAATGAGGTTTTAGATTATCCTGTCCTGAGTTTGTTGTAGGTTTTGTTGTTTGTTTGCTTTTCCTCTGTGAGGATTGCTTTGACTGCTTTTAGTAAATAACGAACTTTGGCAGGAGTGAATCTGTACTAGACAATGGGCAGGGGATTTTACACACGGAAGAAACAAACTGTAAAGCTTTGGAGGCCACTTAACTGAATAATAACATAGCTGTGGAATAAAATGAGACTTTAAATGGAACTACCAGTCAAAATCTTGCTCTCATGTTTGAGATACTGCTGGCATAGATACATAGGCTAAGCTAGAACTCCTGGTTTTATTTTTTTCTCTTTTTATTTATTTATTTGTTTGTTTGTTTATTTTATTACTTTGACTGCTTGTGAGGTTTTCTTACATGCTGACTTCTTCAACATACATTGTAAAGAGCAAAAATGTGTAACATCGTGCAAACATCAAATATCAGCCACCTTCAGTGTTTTCTTTACGTTTGGAAATCAGTGATCCAAGTGACATCAAGTAAACATAGGAATTTACCAGGAGGTGGCAGCCTTGTTTGTCACTTCTCAAAAAGACAGTGAAAAATAGTTTTTTTCACAGAAGTAGTTCAAGTTTATGTTGCAGTCTATGACTTTTCCGTAGTTAAGTCCTTCTGAATTGCCTTCCTATTTAAACTCTCGGCAAAGGTCAGCTTTTCTTTAGAAGTACATTTCATTGTTTCGCAGAATAGTTAAGGTCTTATACTTTGTTGCATGTTATGTTATTAATCAGATTAGCCTGCTTTTGAGAGAACTCTCTATAAACAACATATAAACTAGGAAGTACAATTTCAAATGGTTATTTTTCAAGTGTTTGCGATCTCTGGTTTGTTGGCCACCCCTTACTCAGATCAGAGTCACACTGATAGCACAACACAATAATGGGATTCCAAAATTTGTATAGCTCACATCACATGCAGTTTGAGTAGAGATCAGTTATCAATGGGTACGTCTTTATTTTGTCTAAAGAGACTCTACAAAAATAAATAAATAAATAAATAAAAAAGCCACACACAACCCAAAACTTCTGCACATCTGGAATACAGAGGCAGGAAGTGCCAGACATTCAGAAATAAAGACTTGCCTGCTTATTGTGGATATTACTTGTTTTTAAGAGACATGCTAATATTCATACTTAAAATGGTTTAGAGAAGTGACATTGCTTTGAAATTTGTTCAGGTGTAACAGGCTTGTACAAAAGGAATCTGTCTAATTAAAATAGCTTCAGAAAAGACATTTTACATATGTGGTATTTCAAGACCTTCTTTGAACTACAGACAGCCCTTCATATAAAAGAGATATAGATCCAGAAGCTTAGATGTCTTAAAATTTAAATTTTGGAATTTGCTTTGGCTACCACCAATTATAATCATTGTACTCCACTATGCTAGTTTGGAAATTGGTGACTTTTAGAAGAGGAAGCTATAAGAAGACAAGAAGTCTTGGTCTTTTCATTGTCTCCCTTTTGTGCTTTTGAAGCCTTGGCTGAAAGTACATTTTAAGTATCTCCTTAAATTAAAAAAAAAAGGGAAGGATTTATGTGATTCTTACAACAAAACTACCTCAATTAAAAGTGCTGTTCTTGTTGCTCTGGATGAGCTCTTTCTAGTGAAAATATAACATCAGTGTAATATGAGTAGGATATGTGAAACAGTTCATATTCTAATGACCTTACAGACAGCTACTCTAATTGTGTTTTTCCTTTTCATTAAGTGCTCTAACTAAATCTATTTTCTAAGCTTCATTTAAAGGAGAAAAAGCGTTTTGAAAAAGCTAATAGAGATGATGTTTCTGATTTAAATGTGGATGAATTTGTTGCTTTTGAACATCCCGAAGAAGCGGAATATATGACGGTAAGATTTAGGAGCATATCTTTATCAGCCTGTGTTTAGAGATATGCAGCATCTTTTTAATACATGTGCTTAGCTCCAGTACTACAGCAAGTGTGCTTTTGAGCAGGTCTGTGTATTGCTTTTGCAAACCAAATGAAAAATCAGATAATGTGTTGTGGATTCAGTGCTGAAGGTCAGGAGCTGGAGCATTAGCTCTGTGCTTCACTTTGAAATCTCTTTCAAGAGCTAGTATTGAACAAATATCCCAAATTGTTGTGCTTGTCTCTAAACTCTGTTAGCTTGAAAATACATCAATGAGGGTTTAGTGTGAGGGACTTTCTTTCCTAGTCCAGAGTTCAGTTCTAGTTAAGGGGACTTACAGGAAGGATTTCATTGCACAGGAAAAGGCCAGGTGCTGGTTACTCTCACTTTGCTTAAAGGCACACAATACTCACTTTTCTGTCCAAAAAAAAAGCATTCAAGCCCATCTGAAGCTTTAGTATTGACTGTGCTGTGGTCAGAGTTTGGGGGATTATTATTTTGGGCAGGAGCAGTTTGTCATTGGTCATCTCTCACGTTGCTGCTGTAGCTGCTGGTGTTGTTCCAACTCAGTACTGACAGTTGGCCCCCGTTAAAAGACCACTGGTGCCTTTCTGCAGTAGAGCCTGCGGTTTTGGCTCTCTGATGCTGCAGAGCCAACTGCCAGGGGAAGCACCATGCAAACACAGCCTCTGTTTGTGTGGACAGAACTGCTGATTATGGACAAACAATCAAAGACAGAATACAAGAAGAGGCACACTGGTTTCACTAGGAAACACAGGACCAAAAGACCAACCAGTTTTCCAAACAATTTCATAAAGTTGCAAAAATGCAAATTAGAGAATACATCACATGAAAAGAGAAAAATGAAATGAGGTGATACAGCTTTGTGCAAATCCATATTTCTCATCTTCTGTTGCAGTTTTGAATTATGTTGAAGCACTCCAACTCTATGTACATCTTTCAGATTTGGTTTTCATAAAACCTGACATCCTAAACTCTGAAGAACAGATCTGGTTTGTTGCACAGGAACCAATTACTGCACTAGCCTGCATAAAACTGAAAAGTAAATTTCAAATGAGGGAGTGTGTAAAGAATACCTTGTAGCTCTAAAATGATTTATTGATATTACTCTTGATTACAAGTCACTAATTTTTCACGAATTGCTATTTTGCTTTTTGTATATGTACAAAAGGACTTTGTCATTCAGGAGGCTTTAGAAGAACATGATAAAGATGGAGATGGATTTGTTAGCTTGGAAGAATTCCTTGGTGATTACAGAAGAGACCCAAGTAAGGAAAAAGGGCAGGGACATGAAAGAAGGAACTGAAAAAATGCTTTTGGAATGGAGTGAATTGTATGCACCTTTATTTTCAGCTTCTTACGCCTCCACCTACAGGTTCTGAGTAACATCCTGCTTTTTAGAATAATCCTGTTTCCTGTTACTGGTCACAGCAGATCATTATATCAGTCTGCCCTGTATGTATTTGGCAGTAGGTTTTGTATAGCCCATTCCACTCTTTCCTTGCAAGCTACTTCTTGTTTTCCTAAGGGCTGAAGCATATTCCTCATTGCCAGTTATGTAGCTGAAAGAAGATGCAGTTTTGCTAACTGAACACATCTGTGAAACCAGCTAGCATGAACATAAGGTTAAACTTGCCTGGGCTTTATCAGCTTAAGGTGGCAGCTGTCAGCCTTGTTTTAGAAGGATTAAAGCTCTGTGTGTTTTAAGAGAAGCGGAGAAGTGTAAGGAGTCTGTTCCCTGTACCAGGTATCAAATGCTTATTATCTGCTTTCACTTTTTGGATTTTTTCCACTTTTGCCCTTCCTTAAAATTGATCTATTCCTTCTTAACAAGAAAAATGACGCTTCCCTGGTGTTAGTCTGTACTTTTGTCTATCTAGGTTGATAAGTTAGGCTGTATTTGATTTGCTACAAAACGGGGCAAGTAACTCCTTCAGTTCCAGAAAGACCAGTAGCTTGAGGTGTGTGGAAAGTCTACTTACTTGTTCTAAGGAGTGTTAATTCTTCAGTGTGGACCAGCCTCTTGGATGGGAAAGTGTTTAAGCCACCATGAGAATACGGAGAAATAGGGGAATAGTCAATTACTCAAATCAGCCACCTGAAATTTCACCTTCTATAACCATCGTTGTTTGCCAGAGACAGTAAAACAAAAGATCTCTGATGCAACTGCATAGGTCTTTTATCTTTTTCCTACTCTGACTTGAAAAAAGTTTATCCAAGCCAGTCTATCCAAAGCTGTCGGAAAGGAGGGAAATTGCTGCCAGGGTCCTTGAGAATATAACGGCTTTGGCATTAAAACTTTTTAGCAAGAATTCAGAATCAGCTATGATTGTAGAAACTACTTCAACTTTTCTCCAAATGGCCGTCACTTCTGCAGACAGTGTTCCTGCAGCACACTTTAAAATGACTAATAAACTATGTGATGGGTCTGGTTTCATAATTGTTTTGTGGTTTTGGGCAACAGTGTATGATGACTTGTGACATCAAAGGATCATCTACTTGCAAAACTAGATGTTAAAGAAGGAGAGAGACTTCATTCTTTTTCATTCTCTTTTATTAGGACCCTAATTATTTTTAAACTGTTATTTATCTGCTTGTAATGCTAACTATTGAATTTCAGAAGGTTTAGGAATTCTTAATATCTGTTCATTCTTGTCTGCAGTGTTTATCAGTTTGATGAATTGCTTCTAAATTTCTTGAGGAGTTAGACACATTTATTATTGCTGTCTAGGTTGCAGGGTGCAAACCAGTGCATAGGGTAAGTGTAAAACAAGTATACAAGTAAACAAATAAATGAAAAAAAGTAAATTAAATTGCTTTGGATATATTCCAGGTATTTTAGAAACAATAATTAGATGTTAACTAATTTGAAAGCCTGCAGTTTTGGCCTAAGTCTCCTGAGCCTACACTAATCAAGAGCTTTGCCTTCTCTGTTACCTGTCACAGATGGATCTCTGTTGATGTTAAAGCTGCGGAACAGACACTAGAATATTATTTAAAATTTTGTATGAACTTACAAACTCATAATCCCATATGCTGCAAAACACTGTTTATCTACCTACTTTTTGGGACAGCTGTTGATTTAAAGCTTTTCCCTACTTTCCTCTCTCTGTTCAGTGCCAACATGCCCAATGTCTGGGGCCTTTAGTATTGCTGTCATATTGCTGTCACGTGGCATCTGCCACATGATTGCTACACGTTAATGGTAATGTAGAGCGGTAAAGAGGAATCTTAACAGTCAAGCTAAGTACTGCACATGTCAGATATCTCTATCATCCACTTGAACTTTTTCCTACTAATATGTCAGCTGTCCCAATAAGTCAGAATCCGTCCACTTGGCAGCACATTCAATATAGAGAATGTTTTCTTCACTAGATTTAGGTAATTGTGGAGATATTAAAATAAAGAGTTTAGTTGATGTTAAACCTTGACTTTAATGTCCACTTAGTTCAACTGTGAATTTACAATCTTAATACTACCTTAGCTGTAAATTCTGTTTTATTCTATAGAAGTTTGTTTTTCTTTAACATGTAGACAGATGCATTTATTTAATCTATCAGGACTGGTCTGTAAGTCTTGTCTTTGTTGAGTGAAATCACTTTTATGCTGTTTTATGGGATTAAGTGAACGGGTGAAAACATCTGCTTTAAAAGCAGCTTTAAACTTGACAAATATATCTTACTAGCTGCAAGGGAAGATCCAGAGTGGATACTTGTTGAGAAGGATCGGTTTGTGAATGACTATGACAAGGATAATGATGGAAAACTCAACCCTCAAGAGCTGCTGTCTTGGATAGTACCGAACAATCAGGGTATTGCACAAGAGGAGGTATGTGATTTAAGTGCTGTTTAGATTTTAATTAAAGCAGATCACAACAAAATGATGGATGTGTTCAGATTCATCATGTCTTAATAGTTGAAAAAGAATGCTTAGTAGATCTTGGCATATATTTTTAACCTTTTTTATCAGTTTAGCAGAGAATGCAGGACCTTTATACTGCATTAGGAAAATTTAAAGTTCCTGTAAATTGCACAAATGTTTGTAAATTAACAAAGTGCTTTTCTACATGTTTAAATAGCTTACCTGGTTTCACTTAAGGGTCCAGTATTTTAATCAGTTATTCTTAGTTATTGTAGGTAAATCTAATGAAATGTACTACTAAAAGAAGCTCTTATATACTGACAGCATAATTTTAAAACCAAAAATTGATTGTGATTCTTCTAACTGGATAAATGACTCTAATTTGTAGAAATAAAAACTTGTCTTCTGGTAAGTACAGAAAATGGAACTGTTCTATGATTCAAGATGCTGTAATGCAAACTATGATGATGGTAATTTAAATGGTTTAATCAGGGATAGAACTCCATAATAGGTTTAAGTGGATTCTCATTTTAGCTGCCTTTATTTTTTGTAGCAGGCAGTAGAGGCACTGAGTGTTCCAGAACAACCTATTTTAGCAAGCAGAATTTAGAGACGCTGACTGCAAGAGAGAGTATTTCTGCGTTTCTGCTAGTAACTTTTTATCTTAATTTGACCAAGTCTCTTTGCTTTGCACCAGAGGATTTTGGTGTTTGGAGTGGCAAGAACAACAGGTCTTCCCATGCTTCCGTAATTCCTGATAAAGACAGGAGATGCTTTGTGGCAAATACCACAGCCCATCTGCAGTGTTGGACCATCTCATTACTTGAGATCCCACCTCTTCCTTTTTCAGCTCTGCTGGTGACATAAAAAGCAATGTAGCTAGCACGTAGCACTGGGGGCTCATCTAGCTAACCTCATAGGAAGCTAAGCTGTGAAATTGCTCCAGTCGTATTTTTGTAAATGTGAATCTTTAAGCCTTTCCACAGACTTTTTTAAAACATCTGACTGTTGAGGGTGGTTGGTTCTTACTTCACAGAAAAAATGTTGTTCTGACACACGATCTGGGTGCTGTTGAGTCTATTCATACCTCTGTTGGTTTGCTTGGTTGGGTTGGGGTTTTTTAGCAATTGCTTGCATTCATTCAAATTGTAGCTTACAGGAAGGCTGTGCTGTAGTAATAACTCACTTATGCAACAAATCATGTTTTTTATTTCTTCCTCTAATGTGCATTTTTTTTCCTCAGTTAATATAAGTGCTTAGCAAGTCATCAATCCTAAAGAGATTGATTTAAGTCATAAACTGCTGCTTGAGAACTGAATATTGCAGTTTCATTTTGGGATTGCAAAATGACTTGAGAAAGCTGGTAGCTAAATAACATAAAAATAGAAAAATGACTATACATTTCTAGGAATTGATACACGTTTACCAAGATCTTTGTCTTAATAATCTTTCATCTTTTGCCATGCAGAGTGCTATTAAAATCTGCTTGGCTGACGTTAGTCCCTGTTAGTTTTTTGTTCTTTTTAGTGATGTAGTCAGCTTAAATGTAAGTAATATTTAATTAAAAAAAAAAAAAAAAGGTCACACTAAGCAGTTAAATTGAGCCAAACCAATCAGAAAAAGTAGGAACAGAAGGATTCTCTAAATTGTTGTATTTGTAGATATTTAGCAAATAAAAACAAAACCCATGGAATACTAGGACTCCTCTATTTCTCAGAAATAATAGATGCAATAGAGCTGCTGTACTAGCTTGTTAGCTTTGAGATATGTCATACTTGTGCATGAGCTACAACTAAAATATTCTGCAGTAGTTTTCTGTTTTATTGCTGATCTTCCCTCCCTTTTATAATATATAAATGAACAAAAGTCTGAGAATTGTTTTAATTTGCAGTTTCACTTGACATTGTTGTGATTTAGTATATGAAATTTTTTTTTTCAGAAAAGCAACCTTTTGCTTTCACAAAATGAGGGTAAACAGGAATTGCTACCCAGAGTTGAAGTTCCTATGCATAGATGTCTTATCTTGTCCATTGTTGGAGGTAGAAAACCTTTTCATGGTGGACATCAAATACTTTCTAGCTGCATTTCAGTCATGAATTATAACCATGGAGTATTTTTTACACATCATAAATAGAGAACATCCAGATGCAAATCTCTGTCCCTACTTTGTGGGGTTTTTTTTATGTGCACATATGATGGAAAAATGAGTCTCCACAGGTCCAGGAAATAAAAAAATGTCTTAGCACAGTAGACACCACCAGAGTTGAAAGCAAGAGTGCCTGCAGCTCAACCCAAGAGCTGTAAACTATGCTCCTCTTGTCAGACACAGGGTATATACATGGCTGAGAGATAAGAGGGGCACACTTCTAGAAGAAGGTGCTCGACTTGAAGACTGTATTGGCTTAAATCCTAGTTGAGGTCCACCCAACAAGGACTTGCTGTTGTTATCTGTCATTCAGTGGCTGACCCTCCAGAGTGGCCCTCTGAAAACCCAGAGGCTCTAGCTGACACGCTGAGCGTACATTTTCTGCAGGTCACACACTAGAGACAAGTTCTGCCCTTGCCCATGGATTTCAAGGACAAAGGGTGCTTCCAGGAATATGATTATCTTGACTGGTTTAATACTGTCTTCTGCCCTCAAAGTAAAGCTCTGTGTTTGACGTAGATCTGTTGCTTTAGAATTACTAGTGAGGACAGAGATTCAATGTTATTATTTTGCCACCAAATAAAAGAGGCAAAGGGAAAGAAACCAAGGAAAGAAAGGCTCTGTTCCAAATGTGAAATCTTGCCTAGCTTGTTACAAATAACGGTGTTGTGGCAGGACTTTGACGCAGCCATTGCAAAAGTGTTATTTATAAGCGCTCATATCTATTAACTCTGCACATGGTGTTCCATTTATTTTAAAGGCTCTCCACCTTATTGAAGAAATGGATTTGAATGGTGATAAAAAGCTTTCTGAAGCAGAAATTCTTAAGAACCAAGATTTGTTTCTTAACAGTGAAGCAACGGATTATGGTAGGCAGCTTCACGATGAACGTTTCTACCATGAAGAACTTTAGATTATTTATTTTGTAATCTCTTTTTCTTCCCTTTCTTTCATTTGGCGCTTTTGTTAAAAGCACCCGTCAGCTATGTTGCAAGTTTTATGTTGTACTTACAATACACTAATGTTTGTGTAAATAATTTGCATTCAGAAGTTAACTGCCCTCCTGCAGACTTCCTTGGGCCTCTTCTAGCCTTCAAATTTAATCTTAAATACTTCCAAAATGATACAGTGTTGGGAAATAAATTACTGAAGGAGTAGTACTGTATTGTGAAGTGTTGTTTTCCTGTACTTGAAGAAAATGGAGAATCTGTATGATTCGGAAAGAATGCAAAACACAGTAACTGAGAGACTACTATTTTTCTGTAATTGATTTAGTTGGAATGGGGAGTAGGGAAGATGGGGGAACATTTAGAGCCAGTATTCACTGTTTTATTTAATATTTTTGGAGAAACACTGAGATTAATGCCTCAATTGTTTAAGAGGTTCCTACTTAATTTTAAATGGTTTCTATACTGTGTTTTATTGTATCATAAAACTTGCTATTTTTACATCTGTAGACAATAATTGTTTTTAATGTACAATTCTACAGCATTAGCAATACAATGCTATTTTACAGTGTTAAGACCTTCTTCATTTGTTGGATTAAAAATTAAAATATTCTGTCTCTGTGTTTTGTCCATTTATTACTTAACTGTGGATCACCTGTAGCAACTCCTTGAAATGTGAACAATGTGTACAATGTACATGATGTACCATGGCAACATTCTTTGCTTTTATAAACGAAAGACACGTCAGGTTCAAAAACGTGATGTGTGCATTTAGCGTTTCCTGGGCATGTTTGCAGGAACAATTGTGGTTAGTTTTTTTCTGTTTGCAATATATGGAACTCCAAAGCATCAATGCATTACATATTTGTAGCAATAACCTCTAAAAGTTAACTTCAGTTAAAAGGTCCACAATTCCTATTCTTAAAAGTGAGTCCTGTCCCTTTATGTGAGTATTTGAAATAGTCTGAAAGGTTAATGACATGACAGATTCAATTTAGGAAAGTACATATTCCCTTTTTTCTTTTCTAGAAAAGTCATAGAAATTAGCTGAGTATTCTAAACAAAGACAAAACATATCAGAACAGATTGTGTAGAGTGCATTAGGGTTTGGGTTTTTTTTTTTCATTCCTAGATAACCAACTCCTGCAGTTCTTTTGCAGTGATCGTCTTGACTACTGTTTTCAACTCTTTTTGTTAAGTAAAAGCAACTAGTTCTGCCTTGGTTTTTCCCAGTATACCATCTCTGAATTAGAACAAACAGGAAATTCCTTTTGACATAAGTGTTGGGGTATCATCATTAGAAGGCTAATGATTTAGATGTAAAACAGAACTACATGCACTTCTACTGTATTTTTTTAGATATCATAGTGCTAGAAATTCAAGATGCTTTTTCAGTGTTAGTTGTTGGGGATTTTTTCACCCATATTTCAGTTCCTGGGCATATGAATACAACTATTGCCATGTTGGCAGGATCTGATGTGAAAAAAAAAATTAAGTCTTATTAAATCAACTGTGTTCAGGAATATTAAAACAGTTGTTGTGGTCGTTGTTGGTTTGAAATACACCTGAAGTTTCCCATTTATTATTATTCTCAATGGCATTTTTAAACAAGTCTTAATGATGGATTCAACTGCATACTCAGTATTAAAGATTTCATCATCAACTTGAAAGTTCAACTTCCAAGATAAGGAGAAAAAAATAAAGTCTTGGGAAAGATGCCCCTCTCCTCTGCACTTTGCCTCAGCTCCAGGTTATTTGCTGGGTTGCAATAATTTGCACAAACCAAGAATAAGAAGAGGTGTAGCAAGACTGGTAAAATACCGCACAGCACAGCATTTATACTGTCCACATCTCGGGGTCTGTGCCAGACAGACCATTCATTGCTTGTTTCAATAGTTCTTTAAGCAAATCTTGTGCAGTATTAGAGCTTATCTCACTGTAAGATAGAAATAGAATCACCTTTTGTCACTTTGCATTTCTTAATGTAATGTTATGGGCCCAGAAAACTAGTACTTCGAAAAGAAGCAATATAATTCTTAATGTAAGTGAAATGTGGATTTGGAGAAGTGTTAAGCTCAGTCCTTTGGTGATGTTGTCGTCTGTTGAACATTTCTGTAATTTCGAGTACAGCAATGTAGACTATTTTAGTCTTCTAAGAATGTTCTTAACATGAGGCTTGGTTCACTTTAGGATGAGAAGCCTAATAGTGCTTGCACAACCTCACAAAGGTTTGTGGCCTTTGCTAGTTTAATCATCTTTAGGTTGCCCAAATTGGCAATCCACACCTTACATTCAGTGATGTCTATCCAGATATTCTACACAAGACCAGCTCCAGTATTTTTATGGTGTGCACTGATAGAGTCCCTTACCTAGCATTTTTTAATTATGCTGAGGAAATGTGCAATGAAGCAAACTAACTCAGGACTTAAAACTGTTTCACTGTAGACAGAAACTGAATAGAAATGTTAATGCCTCAGAGCAGAGATTTCAGCACTCCAGCATGGCATAATGAATTCTATATATTTATAGAAGGAATGACTGGTACTGAATCTGGGATTACCAGAACCTGTGAAAGCCACGCACAAAGCAACCCAGGTGAGCCTACTCTTTGCAGACAATTCTGAGCTTTTCTGTCTCATGGAGGCTGAGCAGTGTCTGGTAGCTCCCTCCACTCTGCCAGGTTTTACAGAAGGTTTTCCACAACATCCAAACTTCAGCTACAACCACATGTGCTCAACCATGAAGACACAAAAGACTGTGTCTGTGTCTTGTTCTGTTGTCAGGTAAAACTGATGCTTCGTTTTGAAAGAGCCTCCAACAGCAGATCAAATATCCTACAAATCAGATAGACCTCTTGGAGGCAAAGTAAAGAATGCTGCTCTTCCTTACACATCTCTAGGCTTCCTCCAGCAACACAAAGAGCAGAGCCTGCTGTGATAGCTAAGACACAGCCTTGGAAAAACGAAGGGCCTGTTTGTGCCTGGTTTCTTAGGGACATAATGCTTTGGCAGTCTCTCCGTGGTCCTGTTTGTCCCACCCTGTCTGGAACTTTGATACTTTTCACATTTTCTAGCCAAACACAAACCTCATCAAACAAACAAAACCAGGTCACAGGGATATTTTAGAAGGCAAGAGCAGATTCAGCAAATGCTACGGTTCATCCCAGAATCCCCTTTTGAGGATTGAGACTTTGTTCAATTAAACTGCCTGCGGAAGTTTTATGAGCACAATTCAGGTTATGGTCAGCTGGAACAGCTCAAAGCGGCCAGTCCAAAAAAACCAAACCCAACCACAAAAGATGAAACTCAGAATTGAAACCTTAGCTTTGACTTCCAGGAAGAATAAAAAGAGAGATGGTAAAGGTTAAGTGTCACAATTCCTTTGTCAATACACTGAGGTTTGAGGCAGAGAAGTATCCTTCTTCAGCACATTGTACTGCAGGACTCTGGCCTGTTACATCTGATACCACTTACTAAGCAGCACATGCAGAATATTCCTAAATAAAATATTAAACCACTTTATCTCCATGTAATAACCACTCAGGTTTCTTAGGGAGAGACTGAGTGTTCTTGTTGACAAGGCAATCTCATTCTCATCCTTAAAATTAGTTATCCTTAATTCAGGGGCAGTTCCCAGACTTTCAGAAAGATCGTTCAGATGTTCCCCACTGACTACAGTTTTTCATATCTACTTAGAAAAAAACTCTAAAAAAAATTGGTGGTGTTTCTAAATGAGCAAGTATGCAGAATATTTGCTGAAATATGCAGAAGCAATCTAAGCTGTTGCCTCCCATGATGCTAAACAACTCCCTGTATTAGCAAAGAATGGACATTTTGTACAGAGACAGACCTGCTGGAGATTGAATACTTCGGACAAAAGGTCCAGTGGCTTGAGATGGACTAAAAATGCCATGATTTCTCACAAAACATAGCAGCATCTTGGCAAATGCCAGTGTGAAGAGCTATTGCCCATGTACCTACTCCCTGTAGTCATCATCAGGTAAGATGATTATTTTGCAAAGCATATCCTGAACTTCTGTGTAACAACTCTGGGAGCTAGAAGCCTGCTTTCTTTACACTGCAATATTCAGAGTCCCTTCTGAGAAGTGGAAACCTCTTCAGCACTGCAAGCCCTGGCTACTTGGCTAATGAATATGCAACACTTGAAAATGAATAGTGATTTCCTTTGACTCAATGGCATGGAGAATGCAAGTATATTGGTAAAACATACAAAAAATGACAGAGAAATCAAAAGCATCTTTCTGCAGGTATCTTAAGTTATGACAAGAAGGAGAGGTAGAAACTCAAACCTTATCATTTTCTCTTTCACAAAGTGGGTTACACTTTTCTCCAAAGAACCACCAGACACTGTTCATGGTAATCAAACCTCCGGTGACATTGCACTTCCCCACAATTTCTCTTCTCCTTTTTTCATCTCTGAATCACTTTCAGGGGTTAATGATGGTATCTAACCATGCACAAAAAGACCCCACAGTTCTGTGATATGAACAGTAATTTTAGGATATACAAAGTACCACGATGATAATTTTAGAGGAAATGCATTCATGTTCTTCGTAACTATGGCAAAGATTATAATTATCTTCCTCGTGGGTAAAAAATGAGGGACTGGGTGCACTTTTCAGTGAAGGCCTCCATTGGAAGCTGCTATGAAATGCTAGATACTGGTTAAGAACACAGTTGATGCAATTGATCTTTATGTTAGTTGTCAATTTTACTGAAGCAAAATGCCAGCAGGACTGTCTGGCACTGTGAAACTCTGCTTTTGGAAGAATGCTCAAATAGTTCCTTCTAAAAGAAGCAAAGGGAGCATGTTTCAGAGCTGAACAGAGGTGATGTCAGAGAGTCCGGAGCACATTGAATCAGCCCTTAGCCAGCAGCCATAGATGGGTTCAGAGGAGTTGTAGCAGATCATATTGGATGCTTGGAGGCAGCCATTTGTGTTTCCATGGGAACAGAGATTGGCTCCTCACAGAAGGCAAGGTGATTTAAAAATTTTAAATTGTCACAATTGTGGATAATTTGAAAGCCCCTAACATTTCTGACATTGAAATTCCAATAACCACTTGTATGGAAATAGAAACAGCAGGCGCAGCTGAACAGCTAAAATGCTTGTACACACTGTTGCTGCTGGTGGCTCTAGGCTTTAAGACTCAGCAAGATACCAGAAGCTGGCCTGCTCTAATTTTTAACATGACTGTGTTACAGCAATCGTTGTGAAGCCGTATCTGTTAGATGGGATTGTTACAGAGGCTTTGAGGGACTGAAGAAGTGCCTTTTATTCTCCATTTTCATTTCACAAATGATGGTTCCAAGGGACCACAATATACCTGAGGAGTTCTGAAAATACATTAACACATTTCAGAGACTCTCTTATCCGGCTCCTATGTAGACTAAAAGGCTTACTGTCTACCTATCAGACTACCCAAAAGCAGAAACTGTGAAGAATGTCTTGCTTGAAGTCCTGGAGGAGTGCAGCCCTGTTTGTAGATGATATTTGTATATTTTAATTACCATCAGGTCCAACAACAGATTCATATGGTACATTCTGCTACCAAACAATTTAATCACTGGGAACAGAACCCCAATACTCTGGCCTGGAGACTGATTCTTGGCCTTACCAAACACAAAACCTCATTTCTAATCTTTCAGAGCAGTGGAGGGAAGGAAGCAGCAGTGACTTTGGGTCAAGTGTTCCACTTAAGGCTTGACACTTCTGAATTTCTGAGTAGAGCTGTGTGTAAAATTTAGACAAAAACCACATTAAAAGGGGAAAGAGGAGGAGGTGAAAGGCCCTACAGGTTTCCAAAGCATCCAGCCTGTTGATAATGAAATAAAAAAAACAAGTGGCTGATCACTTGTCATTGCCACCCTCACCCCCCTCACCACAATGACAATAGTCTAACCCCCTTGCCCCATGAAAATGTTGCTGTTTGGCACAAGTGCCTATTTTGTAGGAGAAAATTTCATGAAGTTCGATGTGGTTTCAGCAGATGGCATTATTGTAGCTAGTAGCATACTAGCTTCCCTTCCCTCAGCCCCACAGAGCTCTCTCCCAGGCTCAGCTTTTCCAGCCTTCATACAACTCTGGCTTCTCACATCAAAATCTCTACCTAGTCGTGAGATACAGTATTTAAGAACTAGATGCTGTGTTCTTTTATTCCTATTTAGAGGATGTGTTTAGGAAGTTTTCTTTTTGAAGTGCAACATTCTTCATGAGAGTTTTACAAGACTCACAGGACTAACCCTATAGATTTGGTTGGGAAAGGAATAAAGATGAGTTTCTGGAGCGGTCAGGAGGCTGGTGTGTCTCTTAAGTAAGCCGGCTATTGGGAACTGCCAGTTCTGGGTCCTATTTCAAGCTGTGCTAAACAGTACAAGCTTACAACAAGTAACTGCAGCCTGCAAACCAGCAGTTGTAGTAGACCAGCTCAGTAGAAATTTAGCAGATGCCCCCCTGCATTTAGGTGTGCTTTGGTGCTTTGGCTTATGGGAGAAAAGGACAGCAGTCTTACAGCAGTTCTCTTGAAGCCAGCCATGGCCAGTGCAGCAGGGAGGTACACCCAGGCTCTGCAGAGAGCTCTTTAACAGCTGCAGAGGGCTGCTCTTATGCCTTGCCCAAGCAGAGTTGGTGCTGCTGCGTGCAGAGGAAATCAGCAGTGTGGGGTTATGGACTCCATGCCCGATGCCAGTAGGGCTGTCTGATGACGCGTTCCTCGCCTCGGCAAGTGTGACGCACAACCACCCAGAGAAGTCTCCTTCATCGGCACCCCACTAACCCCACCCTAGACCTTCACCTCTGGCACTGACCTATTTGCCAGGACTGTTTGCTATAGGTTTCAGTTTCTTCACATGCAAAACTGAGATAATTTTCTCCCTCTTGCAGAGTCCTGCAAAGCCTGACTACCCCTGCAAGGCACAGAAGCCTCTGAACATAACCCACTAACACGGGGACACATGAGCAACAAGGCCAGTGTCTGCCCAACAGCTCCGCTTCATCAGAGCCAGGGGCTGCAACCCACACCAGCCAATTTTCTACAGCTCATCAAAATACCTCAGCTGGGAACACAGTTGGTCCAGGCTCTTCTGCGGCCAACAGTAAGAGATAAACTCATCCACAGTGCAAAGCTACCTGCCCATGCTTATGGTATGCAGAGAGGCAGCCCTAAGACAGGGGCCTGTGCTACACCAGTACTGTTGGGTGGGACAGATGCAGGCACAGAGCTCAGCATAAGATACAATCAAACAGTTGGCTTTTTGGTTGGAGGCCTAACTAAAAATGAGAAAGTAGCATATCATTTAGGAGGGCCAGAATGCACTCGGTGTATTTTTATGAACCACAACAGCAGCAAAGTTACCTGTTTGACAACAAAGCAGCAATTAGGAAATAGTAAAAGGAAACATTTAATTCTAGAAGGCCAAGATAAAGTATTCTTAAAAAAGATAATTTTTTTTGTTTTTTTTTTTTTTACAGATCAAGTATTATGACTAGTGCCCATGCCCTCAAAATAAATTTTTACAGGGAATTTTCCCTTCTGGAAGAAAACTTATTCCTCCTCAGCACCCTCTGTGAATGAATCCTCACATTTCTCCTTCAACCCCTCTCACACAATGATCTTTTTTTCCTGCTGCTCATGACAATCAAAGCAGTTTCACACCTCTGGCCCTGCAAACTCTCTTTTGTCCTCCTTTGCTTGCACTTCATTTTCCTTTTCAAAATGCACATTCCCAGTCTTCTACTGCTGCAGGGACAGCGAGAAAAAAGCAACACCTAAGCATCAGGAGCCCCCTTAATTAGTTATAACTAAGGAAGTCCTGATGTGTTCTTGGTGTGGAAGGACACACCATTGCATAGGCAACCACAGCAGGAGTTTTTTCCTTTTGTTTCTCCTGCCTTCTGAAAATGCTAGTGAGTATTTAACAACACAGAATCCTTAAAACATCACAAGGAGGTGAACCAAGACAACCTTGCTTGCAGGACAGGTATCTTGAAGCCAGTCTTGTGGAAGTATTAGACATAGTATGATCTGATCACTACTTTGCAGCTGCACGATAGCAGACGGGTTAGCTTATTTAACTAGCTGTCTGAAATACTTAGGTCATTGCTGTGCTGCAGGTAGTGCTGGGCATGCTGCTGGTTCAGATGGCTGTGAAGCTTCACTTCAGGTCCTGGTGCTAGTAAACTCTTATCTTTCCTACCACGAGTTTTTTTCAAGCGTTTGGATTTTACTTCTAAATTTCACATATCCTGCTTATTCATAGAAACATTTACATGAGGGCATGCAAATCAGAGATTTTCTCTATATAGACACACAGGTATCTAAAAGGGCACAGACACCTGCACACTGTAGCGATCTTAATTTAACCGGAGCCTCAAAACGCCTTCTCAGTTGCAAAATGCATCTTTGAGCTATGCTTCCCATGTGCAAATACACGGGCCTTTGCCAGCCCCAGAAGGTACTGTGAAAATGTGGCACACACATTTCTTTTGCTTCTTTTTCTTTGTAAGAGCACAGCGCTATATGATAGTTTCACTCTAATTTCCTCTGCAGCTTATCTCTTTGTATTGTGCTGGTTTCCTTTGCATTTTAATCGCTCACTGTCCTCTCCTGTAGCTGATCAAGTCATATCATCACTGAATTTAATTACCTTCCCCCCCCCCCCCCTTTTTTTTTTTGTTGTGGTGGTGGGTTTTTTTGTGTTTTTGTGGTTTTGGTTGGTTGGGGTTTGTTTTTGGTTTTGTTTGTTTGTTTGTTTTGTTTTGTTTTAATTTGCCAGCCACTCACTTGCACACATGGTAAGGAGCAGCCGGACATCATTTGACATCTCCTTGCTTCCTCATTTCAATATTAACTGTTTACCAGAAGAGAAACTGGTCTGGGGTTAGGGTGCTGAGTGTGTGCATGTCTCTCTGTGTGAGCAAGAGCTTTTTTCCCCTCTGTCCCTTCACAGCCATAGGTCATTACGCTGAGCTGCCTGAACCAGCCCAATGCTGTTTTTCGCCAGCTTGACTTCAGAAGCGACAGGTCTGTGGATGTGCTTCACTTTCCAGTTTGGCTGGTCTCTAGAAGCAAAGCTCAGTGCTGTGGCTGCTGCTGCTGCTCTCCTCCAAGAACCAACTTGCTGAAGGATTCTTCCCCCTCCATAGAGCAATAATAATGACACAGCTGCAGTTTAAAGATGCATTTTGGGTAAGTGAGCATTTCCTATGTGATTCCTATATTCAATATGTCTGTATTTAAAACTCTTTTAAAATACAGCTTAGTTCTATATATACTTTAAGACTAATTTAATCCTGCTCTATGTTTTAAATTTAGTTTAGTAAAAAAGAAAATTTGTCCCCATGCAAAAGCATGGTGTTAGTTAGCGTGTTTGATCCTAGGGAGAAGACAACGTTGGAAAGAATTATACCTAATGTGCATAAAACAACTGACATTTCCAGTTCCCATGCTAGGTCCAGAAACTGCTTTTGTAAGGGACACGGGGTTTGTCCATCTCATAGTCTTAAGAGCCCTTTCTTGAAGCAAGTGTCCTCAGTTTTAGGAGTGGCTCCTCTGAGCAGATGAACTGTTACTAATTACAGTCTGAATTCTCTCGTGTTTGCCGGTAGAGCAGTCAGCTGGCTGCAGGCTCAACGCTACTACTCACCCCTCTTGAGTCCCTGCCTGTTCTCAGGTGCAGGAGGTGCCCAGAAGCCACCTGGCAGCACATGTAGAAAAAACTAGCAGAGACACTAGAGAATTAAGCCTGAACACTCACAACTGGATTAAAACCAGTGAATGCTAAAGCAAGCAGATATGCTCCCTTCTTGTTATTTGACCTGGTTGAAGAATGTTTTCATGTCTTGTCTTTAAGGTCTTCCTCTGTGGTTACAAGGGAAAAAGACCCATCATTTCTGTCTCAAGGGTCATCTGAAGTCCTCTTGCAATTGCTTCTAGAGTAGAGGTTTTAAGGAAAAAAAAAAAACAAAACAACAAAATCCTAACGTTGCAAATTTGGGTAAACAGGATGTTGTATGGTTGTCTCTTGTCTGAGCAATCATTTTCCCAGCATCTAAGATTGACTTAAAGACAGATGTGAAGGCCTATGAATTCTCCTGCCATTTTCCTATCAGGCCAAATAGAACAGACCCTTCACAGTGTACTTGCCGTTTGTGCTTTCCTTCTGTTCACCTGCTCTTCAGGGTAGACCCTCCCTTGGTATGAAACCAAAGGGTGGATGCAAGAACACACTGAACCACCTTCTTCCTCACACTTCCAGGAAGCCCTCCCCACCCCCACTCCTGTACCAGATTTGAACAGTTAAAAAAAAAAAATATGTAGTGAGGAAATACAGAAGTTAATTTTGATGTTAACCCTAACTGTCCCACACCTACACAAGATTCTCCATGCCTCCTCTTTCATACAGCTACTAACTGCACAGTCCAAGGCACAGGATAGATCACAGCTGCAAGACAGGGCTACCCTGGGAGCTTCAACTTTTAAATTTCCAGGCTTCCTTTGAAAATACGCACTCTGACTTTTAGAACTGGTACGTTGGATATATTTACTTTTCAGGGTCTTGGTCTTTAGTGAGAATAAACCAGGTGTACTCTATGGACTGGAGTAAGGTTAGGGTGGTTAATGCCAGTTGACAATCTGGCCAAGCCAGTTCTTTAGAGCTCTTCTTCCCTAAACTCCTCTTCTGTGCTTAGTCACATGAACATGACTATAATCCTTGCTTAGGTTTGAAGCTCACACCTTCTATAAAGGAATATTGTTCAGCTGGAACCATTGTTTGCTGAGCTTGATGAACAGGGCAAAAATATATCCAGTTGCAGGATGGTAGTTTTTGCTAAGCAATAATAAGTCTTTTAAAATGAAAACTTACAGGATATTGCACAATGCAACAGAAGAGTACAGCTTGCCCCCCCCCAGATCACAAGATCAGCAATTATTTTTTGCATTTGTAAAGTTCTGTTATGCTTAGCAGTGAACTGAATTTACTCTATTTGCTGCAGTGAATAATTATCTCCTTTACTCAATTTGTACCATGAATGGAAATCGTCTTTATGGTTAAAACCAAAAAGTACATTTGCACCATAGTAGGTACAGTACAGATCCCTGAGCTCCAAGACTTGCCTAAGGACACTGCTGCACACTCTCCCTGTAAACAGCAACAACTCCTTGCTCTGAGTACACTTTTGGATAGGCAGAAGTTTCTTTAGTTGCTATCACAATGTAAAATACGTAAAGAAACCCTAAAAGCAGCAGCTCTTCCCCATGTAGCAGAGAAAGAGCACCATTCATTCCTCCCCAAAATGCCTCAGACTTTGTAAGAACAGGGTGTGCTGCCTTTCAGGAAAACACCAATTGCTCCTCATAACAAGTCTAAGTTTTAATCTCTCTTTTCCCTTATTAAATGTAGCAGTGATAGTACTATACTAAAAGTTTCACACTTGTGCTATGTTTTATTATTTCCTTTGTAGTATGGCCTGGTCTAAAACCAGTATACTTTTAATTAGAATTTTTGCTTTTATGTCCTCCACACACTCCATGATGGCTTAAGGCAAAGGCGCTCAAATGCTCCACTAAAACGTGCTCCTTAGCAGAAGTTTTCTAACCTTTGATAATGTTTTTTTTTAATATTACTAAGATGAAAATACAGATCGGTTTTGATAGACAGTGCAAGGCAGTTGCTAATGGATTAATATTCTGCTGGGCTTCTGTACAAATGTTTGCTTTTTCTCTGAATTTCTTGTCATTACCTTTTCCTTCTACTTTGTTTCTCTCCAACACTCTGCTCAAGTGAAATGCACGTATTTCTGGCCAAGAGGTGGGTAGGTGCTTACTGGCACCATTTACTGGCTTTGACTTTACCCACCTGCAAAAGGTTTGGTTTTGGGGTAGGCTTTAAAGTGCCCAAGAGTTGAGTGGGAGCAAATCTCTTCCTTTGAGCAGCTTTGAATCAAACTCAAGTGGCCAGGTCAATTCTGAATATGTGTCATGGACTCCTAAGGTGTTTAGGACTTAAAAAAGAAAATGCTTCAAGTGTGAGAAGCTTGTTCATTCTCAGCTGTGGGATGAGCGCAGGGCTCATATTTAAAAGTGTGACTGAGCTGCAGATATGGGCCAGTAAATACCACGCAGGCCTTGAACATGAGATAGCAAGATTTGCCTCCCTGCGAGCTGCAGGCTTCTCCTGACCCCGTTCCTGCCAATGCAGTGCCTGTGACTATGGTCAGACACTACGGCAGTGGGAAGCAGGAAAGTGTCTAAGATACAGAGCCTGTTATACACAGAGATGCTTGCTGAATCTTTCTGGGTTTGAAACCAGGCTGTATTCTCTATCAGGTTCAATGAAAAGTTGACTTTGCAGGTGAATCTCTCACATGTTAATGTAGCTTTTTTGCAGAGTGGTTTATTACATATGCCCAAAAGGGTGTAATTATCATAAATAACTTCTAATGAGAGTCTTAACTATAGTACAAGAGTGCAGAGATGATTATAAAAGTCACAATAAAACTATTCTCTAGACTTACTAGCAAATTACTGTAGAAGTACAGTATCAACTGCCTTACGCAAAAAAGGAAGTCTTTTTTATACCAGGAGCTATGCTGCTTTCCTGTAGAGGTTACGTTTTACGGGGCCTGTTACTTTGAAGCAGGACTGTGAGGAGGAAGTGAGATGGGGCAGCTTTGTCGGGAGGGAAGAGCCAGGGCTCCTGCCAGCCCACGGTGCCTGAGGCACCGCTGAGCTCGGGCAGGGAAGGACGTGGCTGCCAAACCTTTTGCCCTGGCATCTCAGCTTTACAAGTAGTTCTCTACTGAGCTTCATTTGAATTAGACTGTACCAGTTGCATCTGTATCTAATGACACAAGGCAAATGAAAATAAGTAATCTCACAGCATCCTGGACACAGACAGGCCAGGCTCCAGCACGGGTACCTACTGTGCCTCTCTGAATGCCAGAAAGTGTGACTAGGGGCAGATGTCTGGCTGTGGCCCTGCTTACGTGCAGGGCAAGTCATCACGGATGGATGGGTGTGGAAATGGGGAATAAAGAGGGAACCAACTTGGAAAAATTGAACCGATCACCCAGCTGATGTCTGTGTTTGCTGTGAGGTTAACTTCACCTACACAGAAAGGGCTGTCCTTTCCTTTTTTACATATAATTTCTTCCTACATTCCCCCAGCCAGTCTGCGAGGGCCACTCAGCTCACTGGGGCAATGAGAGGCACCCGCACAGGGGATGCAATCTCACAACAGTCATTGAAGCCACAGGAAATCGTAAGTAGAAAACCTGAGTAGTTGTTGTGGCTATGGAAACACTGGTGCTTCACAAATCGCTTCTGAGCAGAGCATAGCAGCTAAAATGAAGCTCAAATGAACTAATACTCCCTGCACAGATACCTACAGAGAGGCAAACACATCAATGGCTACATTCATCTCCTGTGTTCCTAAAATAGCACCTAGGCGGGTCTGTGAGGAACCAAGTACAGCATGTTCAGGGTGGTTCTTTTCCTTAGTGATGAGCTCAAATGGAAGGACTAGAGTTTTCATAGAATCATAGAATGTCAAGGGCTGGAAGTCTGCAGCTTTTGGTTTTCAGCTCAGTTACAGCCTGCATATGGCACATCAGGCTGAGCACCTTCCCTGGGAGGAGGAAGAGGATCTGGGGAAGGTTTAAATGCAGTGGGCTGGCCCTAAGGCTGCAGAAAGCTTTCCAGACCAGGCAGAGTAATGGGTTTATGTAAAGCTCATTTTAGGTCAGTGATTGAAATAATTAGACAATTACATAATCACATTTTAGTAAAATTTTCTGGTGACCATGCTGCAACTGGGGACCTTATCTAGGGTTTCTGAGTGCTTAAATTGGTTGACCGATGAAGTCACTGTGACAATTTTCTTAATATTTTTTTTTACAGTTATATCTGGTTTGATCTTTCCTGCTTTGCAAAAGTTGTTTGGTTGTGCTTGGGCTCAGATAAATGGAGGATTCTTATTTATGCCAGCTTTAGCTGTGCCATGTATATGCATTTTAAATATGGAATAAGTGAGTCATCAACTTTCTTCTGCACATACACAGATATTTAGGAACACCACCTGAACGAGTATTTGTTGCACACGGCTTGAAGCAGATCCTGTGGTTCTGTAACAGCACTTCATGCAACGATCAAATAAGGTGACCTCTGGTTTGCTAAAGCAGTCTGTGGAGGTGCATTTTCTGATGGTAGAGTCACAGAACAGCTGAGGTTGGAAAGGGGCTCTGGAGGTCATCAAGACAACCCCCTGCCTGGTGCACCATGTTTGGAGTATCTCCAATGGTGGAGACTCCACAACCTCTCTGCTGCAGTGTCTCACCACCCTTACAGCAAAAAAACTTTTTATGCTTAAATGGCACTTCTCGTATTTCAGTTTGTGTCCACTGCCTCTTGCCCTGTCACTGGGTATGACTGAGAAGTCCTATCTCCATGTCCCCTCCTCCCTCCTACCAGGTATTCAGACACATTGAGCCATCTTTTCTGCAGGCTGAACAAGCCCAGCTCTCAGCCTCTCCTCTCGCAACAGATTCTGCAGGGTTAACGTCAGACTCTCCTGGTAAATCTGACTTCAGCATATTTTTTTCCTTGCAGGACTGGGTGATTCATGACCCATCCCTTTCCTCTCAACCAGGCCTGCACTCCTGCAATGCAGCAGCACAGAGTTGCACTGCTTCTCCTTCTTCAAAGTTTACAGTCACTGACCTTGTGCTGCTTTGCAGGCACAGTGGAAGACTCTGAATTTCAAACCACTTACACTCATGCCATACTTGTATGGAAGGCAAATTAGGCTACTTCATAAACAGCTTTTTTTTTTTTTTTTTGTTTGGTTGTTTTGGTTTTTTTTTTTTTTTGTTACTCTACATCTCCTTGTAGCTCAAACAGACATTTTTAATGGTTTTGTTTTCATGCCATACTGCAGCAAGGTAGATTCTGTCTGGCAGATGGCACAGAAAACACTGCTTTCATCTCATGTTTAATCTAGGTTTTGCAATAAAACTTTTCTCAGCAGACACAGTTCAGTAACATACAAGGTTCACTGTGTTTTTCAATAGGAATATGGGGATTTGAGGTGAGGGCTGAGGGGCACAGCTCTGCACAGAGATCACACAGAGTTGCTCAGGGTGTCAACATTAAGGAAAAAAAAAAAAAGTTGAAAAGATGCATTTAGATCCCAGCAGCTTTTCAGTTCCCCAAATAATTTCTTCCTTACTGTAAGTGGAGTTCTTCTAAGTAGTGGGAAAAGAAGAATGAGGAATTTAAAAGTTCTGTAGCTTTTGGTAAAACACTCTTGGTGCAACTTCATTTTTTCCTTGAAAGGAAAGGCAAGAGAATGAAGTGAAAACTGACAATCTTGGGCTGTTTAGAGATACCAGCTTCTGTTCTTCTCTTCAGAGCAAAAAATAAACATAAACACAAATTTCTTTTTTCTTTAAACTAACAGCTTTTCAAAGCAAGATGCTATTTGGCACTGCTTTCAATTTGTCCAGGCCTAATTAATTTCTAAAATGAAAAAAAAGAGAAAGGGTGCAGGCAAAAGAAGAAAGAAGACAGGTGGTCAACAAGGCTGAGGTCTGAGTCTCATGGCTTCATGCTATTTGCAATCGGTGCTGTAATTACTGAAAGGTTATTAACAAGTCAGAGCTGACAAACAGCTCTGGGGCCTGCTGCTCAGCAGGATGGAAATCTTCTGTGCATCAGCAGGAAAGGAGGCACCTGCCATTGAAAGACATTGGCCACACATGTGGTTAGGCCTTGTGGTTTTGACAAAACCTTTTTTTTTGTGGGAAAACAAAAAGTTCACATCTGGTGACAGCTTCGTACCCTACCTGCAGCCTGGAGTCCAGGCATGCTCTCCCTCCACTCCAGTAGATTCATCCACAGGTAAAATGAGCTAGAGCAAGCAGAGATGAAATAGAAATTCCTCCTCCCTGTATGGATGCAAATGGTGGATAGTGTGCCAGCTTAGTCAGTGGGATGTCTCAATGAAGAGCTGCCTAATTCAGAGCAAGTTTCTTCTTTATATCAATGTGAATGTCTTTTTGTTGTTTTCTGTTGCTGTTGTTGTCAAGAGGTGAAATGTGGACTTTAAAAATCTTATATAAAATTGAAGGGCAAGAAAACTCTTTCCTACCCTGCTCTAGAAGTGATAGTAGTTCATTTCATACTGGAGAAGCTCATGAGAACATAAACCACTCCTAAGGCAGATAATGCTGATGTTCTTTGAGAGTGGAATAAGAATTTTATTCTTGCTGGTTAAAAGATGAGGCAGTTTCTAGTGAATGCATACTTTGTACGTGATAGTTTGGCTGATCAGTTTTAACACCTCAAAGGGTTCAAAAGTAGCTCTGCTGTGCAATTTCTGAGTGTGCACCCACTTAGGTAGGTCTTGTCCGTTGTCTATACCCTCAGAGTTTGCAACTGAAAGGGGCTACATGCAGCTAAATACCTCACTGATTTAGCAATTCCTAAAAAAACACATAATTAATCAATTTTAAAATATTTTTATATACGGCAGAAGAGATATAAATGCAATCATGAGCAAACACATAGTAATGCCTCCCAGAAAGTAATGTAATACTGGCACAGTTGTCCCACCTGGACAAACTGCTTGGCTTTACTTAAGTGCACCCCCTACCCCCACCCTGCCTTTTAAGAAGTTCTAAAAGCCTAGAGTTGATTTTGTTCTGCTGGATTGCACAGTTCCTCAGGACTGTGTGATACACCATACCAACAGAGTGTAGGAATATGTTGCATCATACGGAGCAACAGGATATGTTGAAAACTATTACCTAGGTGGTGGAGATCTCTTGTAAAATGGAAATGGTAACATGCAGCTATCAGAATAATCCTTTCTAAGAAATTAATTTCCCTAGTACAGCAAGGCTATGGGAAGATTTCCTGAAGCTTTACTGTTCCTTACGTGCCAGGAAAGGCCACTAACAAAATGCCTGGCTCATCTTAAGAGGGGAAGCAGAGAGGGTGGGTGCAGCAGTATCTTGCATTCAGTGCCTTTTTCAAGACTAACAGGAAACAATTTTAAGTTTCCTAAGACAGGGAGGAGAAAGACACTCTAAGCAGGTCTAGTTCCAGTCACTCTGTATGACCTTCTGAACAATTGTGTCTGTGTTTGAGCAAGTCAGGTTGTTTCATGTTGCTCTGCTCACAGTGCTCTGGGACCTACCCACAGTGCCTTCAGGACACGAGGAGCTCTCTTGGAAGAGAAGGTGCTGGAAGTGGATAAACTGAAGAGGAATAGAAGCAAAAATAAGCTCTAAGCATTAGTTCATGTAAAACGGGAGAACCCTCTACCTTTAAGATTCTGTTTCTCCTCATTTTACTTCTAGTTTCTCTTGTGTAGCTAATATTATTCATTAAGGGACTGAAGCCACATCTGCTTTCACCATGGACACATTTTATCTGTGGGACTCTGGAAGGTGCTATGGCAAAACAGCTCTGTGCCTCATGAAAGGCAGGTGTGAATGTTCACATCAGGCTTCTCTCTTGGCTCCCAAGAAGCAGCCACCTTACTTTATGGAATTAGCTGTTGTCTAAAGTCGCCACAGGGGGAAAACATAAAGGCATGTCACCACCTCAAACCTGTGTCCCATAGACACATCAAGCTCTGATGTAAAACTAAAATTAAGAGATGCTCTTCTCCTCAGTATGGAGAAAGTGTTCTTCTAAAAAAGGAAAGCATAAGGTCTCTATTTCCTGACTTTTCTCTTACCCTTTGTGGAAGCTTCCTGAATTGAGGTGTTATGAGAGATGGGCAGTTGAAAGGAGGTGATACTGTGATGTGTCTCTTGAAGCTCTGTTTCTGCCTTTCAAGAGGCAAAGCTCCTTCCATGTAATGTTTGAAAGATGCTGAAAGTTCGAAGATCACCATTGCATTCTCTAGTCCTCTCACTAAATCCTGGAGGACTGATTTTGTGATTAAACACACTATGAGATGTAAAAACACTGCTATGCAAAGAACAATAGAACACTTGCACTCTTTACAAAGAGACCAAACATTAAGCTACAGTTTTTCTCCCCTAGGAAACATTGCACATCCTCAGAAAATGATTTAATTAAACTAAGAAGAGAAGTTAAATGAAGGTAATAAGCACGGAGTCCTTTTATTGGACTGGAATTGAGACTTTCCAAGTCTGTTCCCCGTGTGCCATTTGTCTGCCAGCCAACAAACCACCTGCTAAAGTTAAGAAGGCTTTTGTGCAGCCATGGCTTTGTAGCTATGCAAATCATGGGGTGATTAAAACGTGAAGAGAGACAAACATGTGTGGCTATAGGAATGTCTAATACATAACAAATGAACAGACCAGCATGCCAGTGAGGAGGATGAAGGCTCAGAAAGCTGAGGAGCAAATTCCTTTTGTCAGCAGAACTCTAAAACAACCATTTCCTTCTTGGAGAAAATCTGCAATGTCACAGAGAGAAAAAGACCACTGCAAAACTACTGGTTTGCTCAAGTATCACCAATTTTGCAATGCTACCGTGAAGTTTGTGAAATCTCAGTTTCAATTTATTTCTGGATATCCTAGCTGCTGTGGAATTGAAGTCTGATGAGAATCTGCTTTCATTTGAAGTTGTCCAGCCTCCCTCATTACAGAGGGAAGCTCGAGCTGGCTATCCAGCAGCTGAGCATTTGGAATGCTACAGACGCAATTGTTTTTTCCTTCTAATTTTTGAAGGTCCTATTTGATGTTCACATGTATGCTATGTCTGGCAATACATGCTGTTTGCTCCCCACAAAAAGTGTTGCACTGCAAATTGAGGTAACCAAGACTGTAGTGCAATTGAACACTGAGCCTTATGTTGAAAATGATCAACTCTTGAAATCATCACAAAAAAGTTCCAAGATAGCCACTTACATCCTTAGCAAACATCTATGCTTCTCGTGCACAGAGTGAATTTACAAGGAATGACAGAAATGTTATGCAGCCAGCTCCAGCCCACCTACTCTTCCTTGCTTTTTCCTGTTTATGTGGAAAAAAACATATACTTTTCTAAAAAGTGTTTTTTAAGTTTGTATAAATTCTGTAGTCAGTTTGATCCTGGAAAGCACAAGCAACCAGCACATTCTTATCCATTCCAACCAGTTGCAGACAGTCAGAAAAAGGAGCTGTGACACAGTACAGCAGCATGCAGCATAGATGTATGCTTTGAAACTCATTCATCAGCTTGTGATCACATGAGGCTTTATAGAACAGAACTCATATGACATCAAGCATTGGTCAGAGGAGACTGTTTCAGTCAGAGGCTTCAGCTGCAATACTGTCCTGGACACTGACAACTTTCCCCTATTTGTGCATTCACCTCTAGGTTGCATACCAGGTTTTCAGCTGCTAACACATTTCCAGGACAAGGTAGCACAGGGTCAGGCTGAGAAAGTGGGAGGTTGTGTTGAAAAAAGGCTCTTTCACGTCTCACTGGTGTAAAGCAGAACTAGGACAGCACCTCATATAACAGGAAGAAATACCAAACTGCTCCATATGGCACCAGGGCCACGTAAGGCCCAGGCACCCCACCTCAGCATCACAGCAGAGCTGGACTGGGGATTGAAACAGTCACTTGGACTTCAGATACACAAGTTAGTGGTGCTTACTATTTATTTCAGGGTAGCATGAGTGGCGCAGAAAAGGAACAGTAAACTTCCTAAAACACTTGGCATCATATGAATATATTCCTAGAAATACTAGGAAAGTTTAAAGTATCCCAGGAGAAAAACAAACAAACCAACAAACAAAACGTCCCAACAAACCCAAGCACAAAGCAAGTGATTCACTTTACATGATAGGATAAAAAATATCCATCTCTGTCAAATGTACTTTGAAAATATAAGTCATGGCTGACTGTTGGCTAATCTGTTTGCTGCTTACCTACAGTAAATACTCAGCCCTTGATAGAGCACTAGACAAGAAGACTAGCAGGTCAAGAGATCAAGATCTAGAAAGACTCATTTTAAGCACTGCCAGTACATAGTGGTGTGGTGCAATGATATAATTGATGTAACTCAGTCAGAACAATTTACTTTCAATCCAGGACTGAGATATCATGTGTGATACGATGGTGGATACATAGGATTTCCTTCTGACAGTTCAAAGAGGTATTGGCAGAACGATGCTTGTTCAAAACTCATTATCCCCTGTTCTTTCTAAACTTACTCGTCACACCAGTAGTTAGTTCACTTTGGAGCCTGGAAAAATGTATCTTAAGGCTTTGGTCTGCATCCTGGGCATTACTCCACCTGTGCACCACCTAGGACCTGGTTCCTTGCAAACAGGAACTGAGCAGGCTTTCCAGCTGGATGCACTGGAAAGAGGCCCTTTTTTTTTCTGACACGCAGAACTGCAGCTCCCCTGGTCAATGCAGCAAGCTGAGGTGGAGCTGCAATGGCACCCACCAAACAGGACTTTAGCCCCAAAGCACTCCCCTGGGGGAGATGCTAAACCAGCTTATCTTGCAGGACCAGATCAAGGAATGAATTGTGGTATGGTAACTGCCTCTAAAAAAAGTTCTGGGTGGGCAAGCCAGGTCCCAGGATGGTGGACACTGTTAGAAAGGCTCCAGGAAACCCAGTCACACCAGAAGAGCCCAAAGGTCCTGCAGCACAACCACAGTGACTCATCAATTCACATCACTTCCTGAATATTAGTAGTTGGATATACAAGGCCGTACCATTTAGCAAGCACTTTGCACACAAGCCTCAATATTTTTATTTCAGATCAGTCCATTGAAACAGCTATTTATCAAACCCACGCTTCAGTAATTAGTAAAGCATTTTAGCTTTTCCTCCTTTGTATTTTTGCAACAGTATTGCCATGACTTCAAAACATAGAAGCTTGCGCTTCAAAAAGCCTTGTAGTACCCTCTGAGCACAAGGTCCAGAGAAGAGAAGGCTGATTCTTAGCTAAAGACACAAGACTTAGCTCGAGGTTACTCAGCTTTGTGCCATCAGGAGGTAAGAAGAAACTATGTCACTCCTCAGCTATCTTGGTAGTGAACTGTCTACCCTCTGGGCAGGGAACTGGCACCATCAATCTTCCTGCTTGCAGCCTTCATTATCAAACCAAAATCCTCCCTAGCTTCTCCCGCATGGCTGCAGGAACCAGCTCAGAGCCAGACATGAATATTCTCTCCCACAATGAAGTCCCAAAGTTTACCTTTGTGATTGCCTATGGAGAAAATTCTACCAGACAGGATGGTGCAGTCCCGAGGCACCTGTCTCTTTAGACAGTGTGAATGTGAGGGAGCAGCATCGGTAAGCCTCAGAGGAAAAGAAAATGAAAAGAAGAAAGTGTCTCCTGATGTGCTTACTGTCAACACCTCTTCTATGCTTCCTTTCAAGTACTCTATGAAAAACTATTCTGGTTAAACTAGAGCATAAAATTTGTATTTTTCAGTCATGCACTCCCTTTCATATTTCTTTCATCTCTGGAGGAACAGAGTTTTTAAGAGAGGCAGCTTTTCTAAATGGGAAGAGGAGAGGAGATGCTGCCTCTTCATTAGCTCTGATTTTCCCCATGAGAAGAAAAAACCTGGGCTCTGGGGCAGAGACCCAGAATCTCAGAACAACACGAATCTGTCTGCAACACTGGAATCCCTTTGTCAAGCACTTTCTTTCTAGTGATTATAGGTCTGTTGGACAGTGAACATTAACTAACCTTATTTTTTTATTAACAATGAGTGAATCCTCTTACAGCTGCACACACTTTGACTTTTTTTGGCAATGAGCCAAATTACTGGTGGTGATTCATACTGACCTCTTTCCAAGCAACTAGGTAGATTTTTTTTTTAATAAAGAAAAGTTTTACACATTTAATGAGTGTATTTATTATCCAATTAAAACAGTTACTTATTTCATAAATAAAATAGTTCTTTGACTATTCATTAGTTATCACAAAGTCCCAGCTGAAAGATGCCCAAGCACTAGCTGAGTAGGGCGACTTCTAACAGCTTCTGCAAAACCATGCAGTGCAAATGCTAATTAGAGCACAAAATGGTCAATGGAAAACAGAATAAAGGCAAGGCAACTTATCAAGGCTAGGGAGGTGTTTAACTAATACAATCTTGCTGTTTTGATTGTCTTAAAGAAAATGTGGGTTTGTTATGGTGCTAGTAGGAAATCTTTAAGAAACTAGAGAAGAAAATCAAAACAGAGCTGAAGAACTGTAAAGTGGGCAAAACACTGTTTTGGGAGACACCGGTGGCTTGTGCCTGAAGAGATGGTCTCAGGATTGATTTTATTCAATATATTCACTGGAGATACTGGCATAAGATATTAAAAATAGGCTGGAAATAGCTGCTGTTGAAACAAAGAACTAGAATGAAATATTGCACAGGCGGTATCCAATAACCTTCAAGCCTGGGGTAGCAGAAAGCAGATAAAGTTTCAAAGTGCAAAATGACAGTGAGACCAGTAGCGAAAAGGTCCGATACACTTTGGGACCTTTTGAAGTAAAATTGCAGGAGAGGAGAAAATTGCAGGTATATCAATAGATTGTAACTCAATTAGGTGCCACTGGCATGATTTGATAGTGGAAGAAGGTAAATGATGTACCAGAAAAAAATGATGTACCAGAAGTGTGTCTCAGAGAGCAGACATAAATGCTGTGGTGTAAAACATCAGTCTATACTGGAGTAGTAGAGCATCATCCACATCCAGCAGAGATTTATTCAGCCTTGAACAGGTACTATAAGAGCAAACACACAAGAATCTATGGAATGAAAAAGCTGTGGATATTGTCTACCTGGACTTTGGTAAAGCCTTTGACACTGTCTCCCACAGCATTCTCCTTCAGAAACTTATGGCACAAGGCTTGGATAAATACACTCTGTACTGGAGAAAAAACTGGCTGGATGGCTGGGCCGAAAGAGTGGTAGTGAACAGAACTAAATCTGGCTGGTGTCCAGTCACAAGTGGTGTTCCTCAGGGTTCAGCACTGGGGCCTGTTCTTTTCACTATCTTTATTAATGATCTGGATGAGGGGATTGAGTGTACCCTCAGTAAATTTGCAGAGGACACCAAGCTAGGTGGGTGTGTCAATCTGCTAGAGGGTAGGGAAGCTTTACAGCAGGACCTAGACAGGTTAGAGCAGTGGGCCAAGGTTAATTGCATGGGGTTCAACAAGGCCAAGTGCTGGGTCCTGTACTTGAATCGTAACAACCCCAGACTTAGGGGATGTGTGGTTGGAAAGCTGCAAGTTGGAAAAGGACCTGTGGGTATTGACTGATAGTCAACTAAATATGAGTCATCAGTGCATGCAGGTGGCATCCTGGCTTGTGTTAGAAACACTGTGGCCTGCAGGAATAGGGAGGTGATTGTCCCCCTGTACTCAGCACTGGTGAGGCCTCACCTTGAGTATTGCATTCAGTTCTGGGCCCCACACCATAAGAAGGACATAGAAGTGCTGGAGCACATCCAGAAAAGGGCAATGAGGCTCATGGAGGGCCCAGAGGGCAAGTCCTGTGAGGAGTGGTTGAGGGAGTTGGGATTGTTTAGTCTGGAGGAGAGGAGGCTGAGGGGAGACCTTCTGACTCTGTACAACTACTTCAAAGGTTGGAGTGAGGAGCGGGACAGCCTCTGTCTGCTCCCTGGTGACGTGTGACATGACCAGGGAGAATAGATGCAAGCTGTGCCAGGGGAGGTTTAGCCTGGATATTAGGAAACATTTCTTCACTGAAAGGGTTATCAAACATTGGAATGGCCTGCCCAGGGCAGTGGTGGAGTCACCGTCCCTGAAGGCATTTAAATGGCATGCGTACCTGGTGCTCAGGGACATGGTTTAGTGGTGAGCTTGCAGTGTTGGGTTGAAGGTTGGACTGGATGATCTTGAAGGTCTCTTCCAACCAAAGACCACCTGTGATTCTGCGTGATTCTGTGAAAACCCAGTATCTCAGAAAAGGGCAAAGGAAGTCTGATTGCATTCAAGAAGAGGTTGAGAGAGGATGAAGACATACAACACATGAAAGAAGAAAAAGAGCTGTTGAAATGAAAGGAAAACTCTTCTTGGGGTGCATAAAGAAGAGTGGGGCTGGCAGGTCGAGGGAGGTTCTCCTCCCCCCTCTACTCTGCACTAGTGAGACCACATTTAGAGTATTGTGTCCAGTTCTGGTTTCCCCAATTCAAGAGGGACAGGGAAATACTAGAGAGAGTCCAGTGGAGAGCTACAAAGATGATGAAGGGACTGGAACATCTCTCTTATGAGGAAAGGCTGAGAGCCCTGTTTAGCCTGCAAAAGAGAAGACAGAGGGGATCTTATGAATGTTTACAAATATCTGCAGGGTGGGTGTCGAGCAGAAGGGCCCAGTCTCTTTTCAGTGGTGCCCTGGGATAGGACAAGAGGTAATGGTAGCAAGGTGAAACACAGGAAGTTCCACCTCAACATGAGGAAAAACTTCTTCACTGTCAAAGTGACAGAGCACTGGAACAGGCTGCCCAGAGAGGTTGTGGAGTCTCCTTCTCTAGCTTACACAGAAGCTCTAACAAGACTGCACGCTCAATTGTCCAACAGTTGCTTGCCAGAGGCTCCTTCCCGAGGCCCAAAACTTAAACAGGTCTCTTCTTCATAGCCAGGGTGGAAAGCAATAAACTAACACATTTATTAAATGATAACTGCTTAGGAGACAGTGGATAGATGTATAAGCTGCATTCAGTTTGTATATAAGCAATTGTATTGTACATAAACTGCTTGAGGGAAGCAACATACTCATTCTCTTTATAGTTACACAGTCCATGATTTTACCATAATACTAGAACATAAAGCTCATATAACATTCACCACTACCTTTTTCAATTACATATCACTATATACTGGTTAACTGAGGCTCTCAGCAGTAAAACTGGCTTGTCCTGATCCTGTTGTGAGTCAGTGGGAGGACCAGGGGTAGAATACAGAAATTCTCTCCCAGTGCCACGCTCGGAGCACATTGCAAATTTAGTTCCTTCCCTTTCTGCGCTCCCAGCACTTCCTCAGCAGCACTGACTTTGTTGTGACTCTGATTCAGTGTTGCTGCACTGTGATCTGGAAGTTGGGAAAAAGGTGAAAGGAGTGCAAGATAAATTGTTTTCCTTCTCCTTACTCACATATTGTCGTCTGAGATGCATGGGGGTCTGTTTTGATGGATCATGGGAATTGGGAAAGAGCTGACACATGGTAAATGCAAAAGCAAGGGAAGCAGGACTTATTGGCAAGCATCTCAGAAACACACAGGCTTTCCATTTCCTTCAGACCCTATGTCCATATTCCTAATCTCTCCATATGCCTATCTTGTTTTAGTTTTTGTTTTGTTTTTAAAAAGCCACTCTGTCATGTTGAAATTATACTAGATAGACTGATTCAAACAACGAGAAGAGATGTTACAGCAATCCCAAAGGAAGACATAACAACACATCAGAACCCATGGGTTGTCTAACAGCAAACTGTCTCCCTGTGTTATGAATCCTGACATTAAAACACACCCCATCACTGACCAGGTGGCACAACCACTACCCCATATACAGATACTCACGCATGTACATGATTCCTTCACTTCTCCACTCACATCTAGGCAGTTGGTCAGTGTTTTACTGAGAGGCCTGTGGCAGTGAGTTAACTCTGGCCATTCTTTTTGAAACATGTGTGGTAAGAGTAGCTGTTGTCATTAAAAGCTAGTATACATCCCTGTTTTGCAAAGATCCCACATCCTATGCTAAACAGGACTTCCTCAAAAATGCAGCTAATGCTGCTTTCCACACAGCAAGATCTGCAACCCACGTCACTTTCTCAGTATTAAAAAACAAACTTGTTTTAATAAAACTTTTACTGATTTTCATTTTGGAGAAACCTCACCCCTATCTGTGCCCTTCGCTCTGCCTGAGCTGTCATCACTCTGCACAAATCTAAAGGTCCATTTGGATCTTCCAAAAAGTTAATTTGCTCCATATGACTGACAGTAGGTGCCTGGTAAACCTACAGATTATGCACACAAATCAGCTCAAGTCTTTATCTTTCTGTCTTCAGTGCAATGAGTTCACCTTCCACACGGGCTACGAGGCACTCATACAGCGTTTGTTGGATGGCAGGAAGATGTGCAAAGATGTGGAGGATTTGCTCAAGCAGAGGTAAGAAAGTCAAAGTGCAAAGAGTGAACAGCCCCCATTTCTCTCCTGTCTGGCATCTGGAAAGGCATAGTAGGCTCTTTCCAAGTTTGGTAATGATACTAGTTTACATAGAAGAGCCCGAGTGATGTGTCTCCCAGCCTTTTGATGTGATTTGTGGAGGCAGAAAACAAAGAGAAATTTCAGAGATTTGAGAAGAGAAGGTTGAATGAATCAGAAATCCAGAGCTCCATTAAGACCATTTTCAAATACAGAAAAAGCTGCATAAGATGCTACCAAAAGCCCTTCCCAGACACCCAAGACAGCCACGTTGCTCGGCAGCCTTACCACACTTTGAATAACAACGTTGTAGTTTATGTTTGTCCTTTACATGCTTCTTGGGTGCCACTCAGCAACAGCTATGGGCAGCTGATACTTTTGTGGGTGAGAATATACATATTACACAGCCGCTCTGATTCCTTTGCCATTCATTTTTGTACTTCTGACTTAGAAAAATACATCTGAAATGTGTTTCGGTTTTTAAGTGGCTGGCTTTCAACAGTTTCAGCATGTACCATGAAACACACAGATGCTCATGCATGGCCTGTAGGAAAGGCCACACAATGCAGATTATATATTCAGCATGTAATCCTAGAGCACTTGATCTCAGAACTGCCTCCTTCTAAATATTCCTCTGCCTTCCTTAGTCACAGCCTGCTTTTTCTTCCCATGCTGTCCCCATCTAGTTTTATGGATTCAGGTTGGTTTCCTGAAGGCTACTTTTCAAGCACTGGAACTTTCAAGGGGTTGTGAGCTGTCAAAGCTGACTATTTCACAAAGTGTGAAGGGTATCGCATCAAAATCGGAGGCTATTTGAGTCTCTTTTCTTGACCACCAGTGAACAGTAACTTAGCTTCTACTGTTTAAAGTAGCTCCTTTGTGACTCATAACTTACAGAGATCAGGATTACATTGCAGGCTTCAGGGAGGCTCTGCACTGCAGCACGTGTCGTCTGATGCTACCTACACTTGTGTTTCCTTCCAAAACATCACAGAGGTTTCTGCAAGTTGCAGGAGGAGGCACAAAGGACTTTCCACAAAGAAAACATTCACATACAGTACTTTTGCAGACCTGAAAGCTACAAAACCAATTGTTTCCATGCACTTTTGCAAACCCCCCAAAACATTCCAGTGAGCGTGCGTGTGCGTGCCTTGGTGTGTGCATGCATGTTGGGGGAGGAGGATAAAGGAGAAAAATAGCAGGCACTGAGCTGCTAAAAAGAACATGTTCTTTCTAGTTTATTTCTGGAGGATGTTTGTTTTGGCTTGTCCTCATGTCAATCATGGGAATACCCTAGGAGGAGATCAAAGCACATTCCTAAAAGCTGCCCATATCATGGGCTTCATGCCAGAATTTCAGCAAGGCCTTCTGCATCAGCTGCCCTAAGTCCTGAAACCAACTGCCCTGGCTACACTAACTCTTGATGAGTATTCCATTCAGGTCAATTACTTTTTCTCACAAACACCCCTGCCTAGTCTAGAGGAGGGCCTAAGAGACTGGGGAAAGAGAAAACAGTTGTAATTCAGAACAAAGCCTCAGATTTAAATCACAAAATATGTTCCAGTTCTTGACAGCTTCAGGGAAACCTAGAAGCTATGTGGAATAACGCTGGAAAGCAGGAAAGGCAGCACTGAGATGTGAAAAGATGGTATCAGCCTCCTGTCACACTCCTCTGGCCCTGGGCTAGTCCAGTCCTGTGCCCGAGGTTTCAGGGAGATTTGACCCAAGGGTTTTGCAGGAGCTGGGAATGGATTAAGAGCTGACTGTGCTTTTTTTTTTCCTGTGGTATACTGTGTGCTGAGTGAGTAAAGTGGGACTGTAGCACCGGAGTTATTCTCACTGCTGTATACCCACCAGCACTAAGCAAAGTCTCTGACACAAAAGCGTTTCTTGTTATCAAAATCAGAAGAAAATTAATCTCTTCCACTTCTGCAGTATTGTTTGTCTCTAAGTATGTTTCCATCTGGATGAAATTTCATTCAACCAACATGAAAATTAAGTGGTACCTCTGTGTGGCCTGTCAACACATTTTGCACCCCATTCTTCTAGAAGGAATTCCAAAGCAGTGATGTAGGAACACCCCACTAAAACACAGCAATTTCTAGTGCAGGACATCAGCAATTAACCGACCATATGTGCAGCATTAGACACATGGGAGCCATGGACCAAGGCCAAGAACAGCCTCCGCACCGGGCTGTGGCAACTGTCAGCTGCTATACCACCAGCACTGCTATGCCACCAGCCTGACAGATCTCCTTGGACTGTGGGAAAGTCCCCCAGTTGAGTCTGCTTCAGGTCACAGAAGATGGTTGCAAACCAGGGAAACTGCACCAGAGCCACTGGTACAGATGGCTACAACACAAGGTGCTTACAGCCATCTGATGCAAGGAACAGTTGAAAGGGTGGCAGGATGTCCTCAAACAGAGACCCACCCCAACAGCTGCCGTTCTGCAAAACTGAAAGACCAGCCCTCAAACTACTAACTCAGCAAACAGCAATACTAAGGCACAGCATGGCCGAGTGGGATGGTGGATGGAAGAGCAAACCAACAGGGTTGCATGGCCTTGCATCCACATCGAAATTCCTTTTTTGAACAGAGTACATTTCTTTAAGATGTCAAGTTTCAGGCTCAAAATTGTTTGCGATGTTTTGAAGCCCCTTTTGAGAACTGGACTTACTGTGAGGAAAATCACTTTCCACCAAAACCTAGCACCAGGCTCTCTGATCATTATTTATTATTGACTTTTTAGGAGCTACTCAAATACTGAGAACTGAGGTCTTGCACTCAGGAGAAAGGGAATAACACATTTAGTACAAATATTTTTTTTCTTTAAACAGAGAACAGAAATTTCTTCCAGAGCTGGGGGAGGGGGAAACAGCAAAGAAACAATTGTATTTCTTTATTAACCACAGCAACAGAACTACTTTCCTGAGTCACTACTTACAGTTCCCCATTAGGTGAGACATCACATCATAGTCCCCTCCATGAAACTGTCACAGCCTCACCTTACCATTCCCACTAGCAAGGCTCCTTCCCCCTCTGCCTCCACTGCAGCTGTTCAAGCAGCACCTCAAGTTGCTAATGGTTAGACATTCTCCTACTGCTCCTGATTCACAACCTCTCTTAAACAGATCCTTTGGAACCTACTCTACACCCCCCTGACAGCCTTCATTTTGATGGGTCAAGTCAGCTGGCATCTTCTAGGTTTCCTTTGCAAAAGAGGCTCTCCAATCTGAGCAGCTTCCCTAAAATTCTGTGCACCTCTTCTTCAACCCAGCTTCTGGGGGAGAGACTTGTACGTAGCACTCCACAGTAATCAAAGACATGGAGATGGGCTTAATTTTCCCCTCATTTATTCTACAAATAGCTCACACAAAATATTTTAGAGCTAACTAACAGCACTAGGATAGAGCAGATAGAGACATTAAAGAAATTGTATTTTTTATGTTTTGTATGTCAGGTGCAATTACAAGATTTATGTAAATTTGATTCTGGTACCACTAAGAGAAATTGAGTGCGGTTTTCTTTTAACAGAGCACAAGCAGAAGAGAGATATGGAAAAGAGCTGATTCAAATAGCCCGAAAAGCAGGAGGACAAACAGAAATCAAGTAAGGAATTTTTTTTGTTTGTTTGGTTGTTTGTTTTGTTATTTTTTTTTGTTAGTTCAAACAAAAGCATTTTGGAAGCAATACCAGACTCCGTGTTTTGCCTATGACTGGGGTCATAAACTGCTCACTTCACAACATACAGGAAAGATGGGGAAACACCACAGTCCTTCAAAGCAGGATTCACCAAATCTCTAACTGGGAATTGCCAGTAGGTCATTTGCCAGTAGGTCTTTACTGAGGATTTTTTTTTAATTTCAGGATTTCTAACAATGTTTAATATTCACTTACCAAGGCAAACTAAGTGATGGAAAAAATAGGGAAAAGAAAAGGTTGTGAAATATTTCAGATGGTGGCTTGGCAATTCTGGGAAGCTGGTAAGCACTGAGATACTGTGACAGAACAAACACGAAGTGCAAAGACACCAAAAATTAGATTTTGCAGCAGAAAAAAAGGCTTAGCTTAGGAACACAAACATTAAGAGTCTTTGAAGGGACTTAATTTGAAACAAATCAAAGGAACTACTGAAATACACTAAAATGACTTATATTTTTCTCTGTCTCCTCTACTAATATCTTAGATCATCTATCTATAAATTGTGTTGGGAGGGGAAGATAGATGTTGGCATGGAATTTAACTTAATAAACACTGCTGATAAACTGCTGCTATTACTGATGGTAGCAGCAATAATGAGACATTTTGTCATTATTGTAACAAGTAATAATACAGTAATAAGGTGGCAGAGGATGAAGATTCGGGGTCACAGAAGACAAGTCTGAAAAAGACCTCAATCTAAACACAAACCAGCTGTATTGATCCCTGGGGCCTGCTACACTCATCCATCCCATATCTCATTTCTTAATCGCAGTCTCCTTTTTACATCGATTTATCACTCTCAACGTGAGTGTGGTTTCCTGTTCATATTTTATGGGAAAACTTGACCTCAAAGCCTTGCACCACTGTGGCACGCAAGTGCCAGGCAATCACCCATAGCACTTGCTATCAATTTGGTGATGGCACATCCAGGCTGACAGGGAAACAGTTGCATTAATCCAGGCACCTGATGTGTGGAGAGTGCTGAGGCTCACTCCAGAGAATGTGCAGTAAGGTACAGCAAGGTTCCTAACAAAGCCTGCTGCAGACAGTTTCTATCTCTATTCACAGACCTAATAGGAGAAAAGGAAGGAGAAAAAATATTTTGAAATTAAAATATCAGATTAAGGACTGGATGGATTCTTCCCAAACTGAAGGCCAAGATCAGCGTTCCAGGATTAACAAAAGGCTCCACCTAAATTTCTTTACTGGCAATGCAGGGCAGGCAGCACAAATGTGTTCAGAAACAGACAGCTTTGGCCACCTTTCTGTGACTATAGTGGATAATTCATGGGTCTGATTTTTACTAAGAGATTAGAAGAGCTTGATTTAGAGTCAGAACCAAGTCCCAGGGTTGGAATGTGGATCCAGGTTCCTCTCAAGTTGGGGGAATTTTGGACTCAGGCCCAGACCCACTTTGATCCAGCAACATTATAGCGTGGCATAGTGAGAAGGCTGCATATACCCACAAAGCATGCTGCAGAGCTGATGTACTGTGTTTCTGTGATCCCACACCTGGTCTGGGTAGTCACCAGCTTTGTGCTGATGTTTTTATCTGAGCAAATGTCTCACTGTATCTATTCTGAAGCAGAGAGAGGACACCTTGCTTTCTGTCATTCAGTATCCTCTGGCTCTTTAAGGATTTACACAGATGGGCAGTGAAAAGCATTTGTCCAGAGTAAACACTTTAAACTCAGAGAAAACTAGGGTCTATTCAGGGCTTGAACAACTCACAAAAATGAAATATTTAGTTTTAATGCCTTAAAAGTTCTGACATGAGGTGAAGCTTTCTCTTTGTTTAGATGACAGTGATTACTGACAGCAGTTCTGCTGCCAAGGTCAGTCCTTCAGTGAGACCAGAGGCAGGGAACCTATGTACTACCTGTGATAACAAAGGCTTGAAAGAACTATGCTGCAACCATCCCCTGTGCATTATTCCCAGGGCTTTCTCTTTATAGGACTCCCTATTATTGCCTAGCACACTGAGTCCGAACAATATCACAAATATTTGACAGGATGAACAGGGCTATTCACATCTTGAAATGCAGCTCTGGTTTACACTGTCCTAAGAAATCCTAATGACGATGTTGTGTGGGTAAACTTGCACTTGACAATCACCACGAAGAAAAGTAACTTCAGATTTTTTTTCAGAATGTTTTACAGAACTTCCTGTGCTGTGCTATATATTGCTGAGGAGCAGGAATTACTAATTTTAGATCACTCATTTTCTCACAAATGCAAAATTATTATCCCCTAATCTTAAATTCAGTCATTTTTTAAACATTTCAGCTACTACAGCTTTCTGTCACTTCTTACGGGAAATTTGTTCACACCCCAGCAGTTCTCAATATCAGGAAGGTACCTGATACCCTTTCAAAAAGTTGATAAATAAACATAGAAAATCCATCCACAACAACCACTCAAAAGCTTCCAGTATCAGAAAATACCCAGAAGACCTTAAGAGAAACAACTTCAAGACCAATTAATTCTGTTTAGCACAACTTCTGAAAGGAATGAATTGGCTGCAAAACTCTCCCATCCCTCCACCAGGTCAAAGTGATTCTCTCTAACTGCCATGGAAAGCAGAGCAGGAGAGAAGGAGCACAAAGCCAGAGTGAGCAGCAGTCCCCACGCAAAGCATCGGTGTTGTCAAAGCATCGGTGGCAAACCCACAGCGCAGCCACTGTCAACTCTGCCAAACCAGAGGCGTCAGCACTGCTGCAGTGGGCAGCCCAGCAGGGCCTCACGTGCTTACGTCCTCACAGTACCAGTGTGAACAGCTCTTTCCAACTCCAGAAACACAGTCTCTGGCAGTCACCTGGCTCTTCTGATCTCAAACTCTGAGAGGATAAAAAATGTGAAGGAAAAAAAAACCCCACCACCTTTCTGTTGCTTCCTGTGCTTGAGAGAAGAGGGTCTGCTAGAGGGACAAATTAGACAGCAGTGGAGGAGGTACTGCCTAGGTTGTTACTTCAGCAGAGTCAGGAGTGGCACAAAACAAGGCGAAGAGAATAAGCAGGATGAGTAAATACAGGCAAGGGGGAGAAGCCTGCAGACATCTATGGCACACCGCACCAGGTCATGGCCATTGCTGTAGGAAGCAGCTCTCCCACAAGCCTCCCCCATATTTAAAAAACTTTCAGTTTCAGATCAAAGAAAATTTAAAAATTCAACATTTTTTTCAGGCTCTTCCTTTCTCCCCAAACTTTTCTTCAGCTGCAGCAAATTGCTGAACTCAGCCGAATGTATAAATAGACACAACTGCCCATTTTTATTTACTGAAGGACAGAGATGAAGACATATGTTGCTGACTCAAAGAAAGCTAGTAGGAAAGGCTCGCTGGCATGTAACAGCAACTCTGGGATCACTCTACATTGCATGAGAAAAATGTAGGTGGCAGCAGCCAGCAGGTTTCCATCCTACACGCTGTCCATGCTTGTTCCCTTAGCATCATTACAGCTCCTTTGACAGAGAACTGACCCCTCAGGGCCTGGCACTGCTCATGCTTGGCAGAGACAACTACAAGCTGAGACTGTACTAGAACACTCCACTACTGAGTATCAGCAGTAATTTAACATCATGACTTACAAAAAGAAGGCAATGTCGTGTCTCCTGTAGACTCCTTAGCACCAGAAATGAGAGAAATTGCTTTGACCTGAGCGCTCGCAGAGGACAAGTTCTTAGCACTGCTACTGGGGGTGGGACAACTTCAGTGAGGTCCTTGCTCTTCTTTTTCAGAGCAGTATTGGAGATGGCCATGGCCAGCCTGCAGCTGCAGAAAAATTCCTACCCAAACTAAAACCAGAGAGGCAGACATCTCAATGAGAGAGATGTGCTACACTTTTTTTTTTTTTTCTTGTCTATAAAAAAGCAAAGGTTTCTAAAAGGGTTTCTAAAAAGAAGCTGGTGCTGGTTACCATGGTCATAGGAAACAAACATTCCAGTTTCCAGTTCAGGAAATAAAAGTTCCCTCTAAGTGCTGCCTAACAGCCAAAGGACACAATCATTCAATAGTCCAGACTGATTCAAGCAACTTCAGGTGTTCTGGCTGCTTGCTGTTACCTCAAGCACTGCAGCTGGTAGAAACTACTTTCTATAGGGTAGGGAGAGCCCCTCTTTCCAACTCAGCACTTGCTATAGGCCTTGGCAAGTTCTTTCTAATGTACAGAAAGTTGCATACACTTGGAATCTAAGTGCAAGACTGCAAGAAGGGTCACACAGGCTCAGACCAAAATCCCTTCAGCCTACTATTTTGTCCCCAACACTAGATCCCAAGGGAAGAGTAGAAGAACAGGGCAAGCAAATGAGGGTATTTCTCCCAAATAAGCTTCTATCCCGAGCAATTGTTAGTTCAGGGGCCGCCACAGCAGCAGCAGCTTTGTATGTAATAGCCCCCAGTGGAGTTTTCTTGTGTCTTTTTCTTATTTGGAACCACAAAGCATTTTAGTATTCACTGAATCTTAAGGTAAAGCAATGAGCTTTCCTGTTCAGTGCAGAAGTGCCTTTTCCTTTGTTTATTTTTCAGCCCACCTCACCACACTTACCATGTTAGATCAGATACACATGAAAAAGGGAGATGTCTTCCTTACCATGCATGTCTGCTCTGGTGAGCTGCACACTCCCACTACCTGTTCATGTGCTTGCAACCACACTCGGGTCCATAACAAGACAAAACTACATAAAAGGCTGGCTGCTTCCTGCAAGCTAGCCACCTGGATGTGCCAGCACCATCCTGGATGCAGGCTATGCCTGGAATATGGGTAGCTGGGGGGTTTTAATGAAAGCACAGGGAGGAGAACAGGTATTGGAAGGTAGTGTGAGAGAATATCAGATGCAAATGCACCTCTTGAGTGGGTCAGACCTAGAAGGGGGCAGGGCAGCCCGTGAGGAGTGGGTGATGCATGAGGACTGCAGCAGTCAGGGTGGAAAGATGGATGTTGCACAGAAGTGGAGCTCTGGAGCTCACCTATCACAAGTGAGAGCTGAAGTGTATTTTTAAAATATTCTGATTTCGGGGGGGGGGGGGGAATCCAAGTCACAATTTCATAGTAAAAGAAATTATGAAAAAGCTGATTACAAAGCTCCAATCATGTATTCTTGGCAAAGGCTAGGTCACCCCAATATCCAGTGGGGGAGTGGGAACTACAGGTTACACAGTTTAAACTGCGGTATAGTTTTGTACTCCCCATATTCAGTGTTGCACACCTTGGAGAGGACGTACAGGAACTGGAGATTTTCAGCTGCATTGCAAACCTAGATCAAGTTTGCAAGCGTTTGCTGGCAGCGCACACAGTACTGATGTCTCAAAACACTAGAGATGATTCTCAGAAGAGCTCGTGCCTTTAAGAGGAAACGCCTTCCAGGCTGCAAGGACAGGGAATTTCCATGCAGTAGCTTTGGGCAACTCTTCAGCAGAACAGCATGAAAACAGAATATACTACAGAGCCCAGTTTTCAGATACATCCTCAGCTTCATCTGAAACAGAGCCTCTGGGAACTCTGTTCTTTTGTAAAATAACCAATGTAAACACGCAGTAGCTGGTTAAGTTCTGCCTAGTCTGACAACAGCTATTTTTATCATTTGCTTTGCTTGTCACTTCTCATGTATATGATTTCCTACTTTTTTCCTTCCTTCTTTTCACTACCATCTTCTTCAGACCTCAGGAAAGGGTAGTTCCTTTAAGCCCATGTCTGCTCTGCCCTTCTCTGCAATGCCTGAAATAGAATGTTTCAGTGAGTGTGAGGTGAGGGCATCTGTAACAAAATGCCAATCGCTGCTTCCTGTGCATAAATATAGTGCATCTGTCACTTAATATACAGAATCCTCTGTATCATTCACACAAAGCTGGCATTTTTGAACCGAAGCTAGAAGTCATTTTGGAAGGTCACATCCTTCTGTAGTTACTCTCCACTCAAATGTCCTGAACCTGTACAGGATTATACACTTGTACTTTGAGCTTTCAGAACTGTATGAAAACGGACTCAAGCACATACCCGGCAAAACCTAAGCCTTGGCTCAGTTCTTGTTAAATCCAGGACTGATAAGCTTTCTGGTGATGAGGATAGGAATTTTTGAGCAGTGCTGCTCTCTTTCCAAGAGACATGAGGAAATTTAGTTTCATGTTAAAGGTAAAAAAGTTGTTTTGATTGTTTTATCCTTTCATTTGAATGTCACAGGTCATTTTGGTGTTGCAAGGGGTCTAATTTGTAGGCTACAAGCACAGATTTGCAGGGAAGAGAAGGTACATGGAGATGTCATCCCGGTTGGACCCCTGCTTCAGCAAAGTGATGTGTCCATGCTCCCAGTAACCAGCCCTGGGAGTGATGATACAGACCCCTTCCCATTCAGTTTGGGACTGTTTCCGCTTCTGACACAGACTTGAAAATATCCAAGCACCAGAAGCAAAACAGGGGTGCAAATGCACCACAGCACTAGAGGAACCCTCTGTGTTTGTTGCTGCTTTCATGAAGGGCATGTTACGCCCAGTGTGACACAAAGCCCAGCCTGCTGCACAGTGCAGCCTCCTGTGACAGCCAATACAACCACTCATGCTAGTTCGTGCCTTGCTATTGAGCATCATAGACAGACAGAAGCTTGGACTCCCCTGGTCAGAGAAAAGGTGCTGCTCATGCCTGTTCACCACCACAGGTGGTTTCAACATCACACCACAGCTGGGACCCATGCAGAAATCTTTCCAGTTGCACTGAATGCTTTTGCCTTTTTATTTATAGCTCCTCTGAGAACAAGGCGGCAACATCTTAGCAAAATTAATTCTTCAGTGTTTTCACCACATCCTTGCTAAACAATGTTAGACATGATTCTCATGTGAAATACTCTGCTGTGTGCCTGGCCCTGAACTTGGTAATGACTTATCGACCATCCTGTTAAAAGAGCACAACACTTCCCCCTTTGTTTCTTTTTTGAAATGCAGAATGCCCAGGTGTAAATTATTTGAGACCAGAAGCTTCTGAACTTGTTTCCCCACACTCTACCACCACCACTGGAAGAAATGTTGGTATAAACCACACTGGGTCTCCCCTGTGTTGGGTTGGTTTCGTAACCATGTTATCAGAGGTACCAGAGGCAGAGGGTGAACAGGACTGCTGGGAAGTGGTCTGTAGAGTTCATCTATCAGTGACCTCTTTCCATTTCAGAAAGAATATATTTTTTTTAAATTATAATAAGAACAGAACACTGTTGATTGTATTGATGTTAAAATGGAAACCTGCCAGAAAGAAAGGTGGGGTTATTTCACACTTCTATTCACCAAGCAAAGGTAGCAAAGAAAGAAACTTTAAAAAGAGCTGTGGTTTTCCGGTTAGAAGAGCCTTCTTTACCTTCCTGTGTACAAGACATAAAGGGAGACTCTGAATTACTGAGTTAAACCAGGCTCTAAAGGCAAAGTACTGGAAAAAAATGCTCAAACCATCAAGCTATCAAGCTTACAGTTGAAAAAAAAAAAAAAGTGTGGTGCAACAATGTATGTAGTGAGCATATCTGTGACCTAAGCACTGCCACTAATAGAGATCTGCTGATTACATGTCTGGTGCCATAAAATTCAGCTTTTGATGACTGTGAAGCAGAAGGTACCAGAGCCCTATCTACGGTACATTTCCTGGTGGTCCTCATGTTACGTAGGACTCTCCTCCAGCAACAGCCCAGTTCTCTAGCAAAAAACAAGGTCCAAAAACGGAGAGAGAACACAAACACAGAGAGCAGCTAGGACAAGTTCACTTTGAAGTGCTATCATCCCACGCTGTTCCAATCAAGTCCCCCTACTGAACCAACTATAAGATAATTTTGCACAGTGAGTAAAATGGATTTACGATCAGATGCAGTTGTTCCCCACTGCTCCTCATACCTGTACCGTGATGGTGGGTGAGTGCCAAACAAGGCACCTCTCCTCGGATACAGGATGCATTTTCTGCCCTGGAAGCAGGGGACAGGTTCTGCTCAGAGAAAGATTAAACCAAGCTCCCAAACGATGCATTCTGTAAATATTTATCCTGTTAGAGGAGAGCCACAGGGACTAGTAGCCAGCACCCGAGAGAGGTAGGGGTGCCTTTTCAGCTTTGGTGTGCTGGGTATATTTGGATAAATTCACTTTGGAAAGTATTTTGCAATCTACAAAGCAAGAACACTAAACAAGGAGTGAGCTTTATTGCAATGAGCTTCTCCTCTGAAGGCTCTGCTATTCTCCTTCTTCCCCTCCACCTGAAAAAGCCATATACTGAAACAAACTTATTTTACAAGAGCAGCTCAACATCGCTGTACTCTAGTAGCACAAGACCAGCAAATGAAGGCAGCAGCCAGCGTCGGTGTTCCAGAAAACGGTAACAGTATTTTAGCCACTAGATGGCAAAAATTACCACAAGTTGCTTCAGAGTGGCTTGTTGCACAGGCTCTACCTGTTCCCCATTATTCTGGATTCAGAGTCAATCCTGTTTCTACCAGAAATTAATTTTGACAAATCCAATCTTTAAATGTCCAGAGAGGAGTCATTTAATGAACAGAGTAAATTTGTGTCCAAACCTATTTTCAATGAGACATCTGCAGGAGGTTCCACATTCAAGTGCCCAAAGGGAAGGTTCGTGTCCTGTCTTAGCTGAAGTGGTTTAACAGTCTTCCAGAATTTATCTGGAAATGTCAGAAGTGAGTATTAAACATTAAAAAAACAAAAAAAAACCAAAAAACCCCAAAAAAAACAAACAAAAAAAAAAAAAAAGAAGAAGAAAGAAAAGAAAAGAGGCAAATCACAACTTTTCAGTTTTGCTTGAATTATTTTCAAGCCCAGGCTTTCTAATTTGGCCAGAGAACAAACCAACAGAATCAATTACTACCGCAATGCTAAGCAGCCTAATATATTGAGAGGATAAAACACTCTTTAGAAGTATCCATAGGAGTGAGACATCCTCATTCTGGATGCTTCAGAATAAAGCCCTTATCATTCCTATTAGGAAGTCAAACGACGCAGCAGAAAAGGGTTTCTAAGTACTGTACATACAAAGCAGGACGGACAAAATTAAAACTCACTTCTATGTTGGCTACACAAGTTGCCTCCAAGAACCCCTCCGGAGCCCTGGAATGATATATTTCCCTGACAGAATCGGAGCATCTATAGCACTGCTGCTGCAGCCTGCAGAGCCCCACACCCAGAAGGCATAAACAAATACCTGATGGATTCGTGGGTCAAAATCTGATTTATTTATTTTCTTCCACACATAACTTGGCATGATGACACATTTGCTACTGCCTTAAGTCCCATAAAGATGAGAGATCCAATTCACTGATTTTAGAAAATTATTATAACAATAACATAGGAAATGGCTTAAGTCTATTGCAACCTACTTACGGACTGTGGCCTGGCCCCAGTCAGCAGCTAGGGAATTGGCTGGACAAATCTTTCGTACAAGGAGCAAAAGGACAGAGCTTTCTGAAAAGGCCACTGGAGGCCATGCAGGGGTAAAGTGGTCACTCTCCAGGTCACAGCCAGATGTATTATTATACCAGAAGGCACAGTTGTCCTTACAGAGAGCCAGCAAAAAGAAGAAATGCTTCATATATGACACATGATCATAAACTACTCTGGTAGCTCAGATGTCTGAAAACCAAAAAAAAAAAGAGGCAAATTGCTTTTTTCCTTGATATATAGTAAGAAAATGCTATTTTTCAGTATCCACTACTGCAATTTTTCCAGTCTTTGCATAATCTGAATAACCAGCAGCAAAGAAAAAAATCTCTGCGAACAATAGATCAACGTAGTATGCAAACAGTATGTGCAGTTTGCAAGCGGCCTCCATTTTTTAAATTCTACTATTTGCGTGTTTTGGGCATGGAATTATTGGCACCCACCTCCTATTGGAAAATCCACATTAAAAAACCCCAAACAAATATTATTCCTTGTATATATTTAATTTTTCAAAATAATCTCTTAGAGCTTTTAGGTGAGAAAAAAGCTCTCTCTCCTGCTGATACTCAGTTTGTCTTTTAATTTCAGGCTTTTAATTATTTTATCTGTTTGTTTCCTTTTTGTTGTGAAAAGGTCGTTTCCATCAAAATTTCACACCAGACTCATTTTTTTGCCACATGAACTGTAAGAATGTTTAAGTGTTATTAGAGCAATGCTGGAAAATAATCTATCATATTTTCCTTAGCTTATCTCAGGAGATTCACCACAACAAATCTAGATGAAAAATGAAAGAATCAAACAGCTCAATACTCATCCTTCCTGGCTGAAAGCCTTTTCCTTTTACTTCTACAAATATAGATTTCAAAGCAGATTGCGAGGCAGTTATTACTGAGGACAGGCCCAGCCCTTCCCCTCACCTGTGCATTTTTCTTCTGCCTGGCAGGGCAGCCTTGCTACTGTGAGAGCAAGCTTTCATCAGGAAACAGATGTCCAGCCTAAGTTAACACACGGCCATTAGGATCCTCCCCACACCTCTTAAAACTCCTGAAACAGCCCAAGGGATACAAGATTTCCCTACCCATCTGCAGTGGCACATGGCTGGGAAGTGACACAAGGCCTCATCTGGGCTCTCCAGTAGCCAGGCTTCAGCCAGGGAGACTTCAGGGTCTTCATTAACAGGCTTTTCTCCTGGGCTTCTGCCTGGAGTAGGCCAGGGCTCCATGGTGACCCCAGACCTGGTTCCTTCATGGCGCAGCACACTCTGGGGCTTGAAGAGATCGTTTCTGAATCTGAAAAACCTCCGAATCACACTATAGGCCTGACTTCTGCGTACACAAATGCCCTGCCAGGATGCAAACCCAGAGCTAGAGGAGAAAATGCCTTTTACACACCATGTTCTTTCCTCTCCCTTCAATTCTATGCCGGTATGTCCGGTGCTTTCTTGAAACGGACTCCGGCTTGCCAAAAGCCAGGACATCAGGCAGCCTATCATTACCCTTCCATGCTCTTCTGCCGCTTTGCATTGGTGGGACCCCTGGGCTATGCAGGTCCATCCGGACGAGCAGCATCACAGCCGTGCTTCAGGGATGTGGAAAAGCCCTGGGAGCATCATGGTTGGGGAGCCTGCCCGCGCAGGCTGGACCCGGTGCCGCATGGGGGGGCTCGGGCAGCGCGGCTGGGAGGATGCCGCAGGCAGAGCTGCTGCAGCCGCAGGGGCGACTGAGCCGGAAAAACCCTCCTGCTGCTGCTGCTGCATTCAACACAGAGGGTGGAGCTGGTTTTGCTCCTACCCTTCAGACTAATGTTCCAAAACCCAATTCCCCTTGACCGGCTTTATTTTACTCGGTTGGCGCGTATCCACTGGCAAGGTGCAAGAACAGAGGAACGTCTGTTAACGTTCACAGTCACAAATACCGTGGGATTAAAAAAACGAGGGTGCACATAAAGAGCAGTGCAATTCCTTGCTTCATGGAGCATTTTATCACATTTCCTGATGGTAACAGATTGATGCTATTGTGCTTGCTAGCATGGTCAACTTTTATTACAAGACTGCTAAGAGTTTTATCGCTACATGGACCTTTGAGATTCGGAGGGAAAGTTTCTCTAGATTCACAACCCAACCTTAGAAGCCTATACTAATAAAGTGCACTTGTTTCTGCCTTACAGCACACTGAAGGCAGCATTTGAGAGGCTCAAGCAACGTAAGTATTTACACCTTCCTTTCTGACCTGGGTAAGACAGGCACACAACATGTTCACGCCCTCTAGGATCTTTCATCCTCCCCCCCCCATCTCCAACTTTTCTACCCCAATCTGTAGCACAGAGTGTGCTGGGAAAGGACACTTACTGGGAGTTAGCCAAGGCTGGGTCCTCAAGCCATTGCCTGGTGGCAAAGAAAAGGGCTTGTTCCTCAAGTTAGCTTTCTCTGGATCAAGTCACAAAATAGCAGCTCTGTTCCCTCTTCTGCAAACCACTAACATCAAAACAGCATGTTTTCTGAATGTGCCCAAGGCTGAACAAAACCCCTTCACACACAGAAAATGCAACACCATCATAGCCAATAGGACAGTGTATCTGGCTACTGGCACCCCCTGTTTTGATAAAAACACTTTAGAAAAGCAGCTGGTGAGTTAAAGTATTTTTAGAGCTTGGGTGGGGGGAGCTCAACATTTCTGGAAAATGTGAGGTTCCATTTCAGAGGAACCAAAGCTGACAAGTGAAGAGAAGTTAGCAGCCACTTCGTACAACATCAGCCAGGTGCTCTGAAATTCAGTCCATCTTTCCACTGACTGTATATGAATTCTGATTTGCTTTAGAAATTGAAAGTGTTGGAAATTCTCATATCCAGCTGGCAGTAATGCTGAAGGATGAACTGAAAGGAATAGAGGAGTTCCGAGAAAGGCAGAAGGAGCAAAGAAAAAAGGTGAGGAGCTAGAGAAATTTTGAAACAGATTGGCTGAATGGTCCATGCCGATGCCCTGTCTCCAGCCACAGGCTGTGAATACCGCAAAAGATGATAAAACATGCCCCGTGTGCTCTGTTCACTCCATATACTAGACTGTGGAAGAAAATCTCTCTCTGATCCCAGCTGGAAATAAAGTAATACTATGAACTCAGGAAACAGAGGCTTTAGTCACTTTTACTCTCTCTGGTGTAACTAAAGATACTATTATTATTCCTTTAAGAACTTAATCCTTCCTTCTCTCTTTTTTTATACCCTTGCTAATTGGGTTTCTTTGGTATGATCCCACATGATCTCCAACATGCTCTAAAATAAAGGGGGAACACAAACATTTAAAAACGTAAAGCAAATGAATATATGCTGAATGTAACACCAATATATGCTGAATTACAAATACATGGAATAAACAGCATCTAGATGATGTTGCATAATAAAAATTTAAATATATTTAAGACCATTTAATCTGCTATGATCTTATTAAGCTCTAAGCTCCTCAGGAAAGTAGCTCTCAATACGAGCAACAGTGGTCACTTTTATACCTTCTGTGGCTCCATAGGGTTGAAGACAAAGATGGGACAGTCACTTAACAATGAAAGCACCAACCGATGGTGAAGTAAAATAAAATATCCATTTCACTGCTAATTTTAAACAAATGAAAATGCATATGGCCAGTATTCGATGCCATAAAAATCTTGTGTCTACAACCCTGACACAGCAATGTGGAATTGCAAAGAACTCTGAAGACAAGAGTGGGTAAAACCGGTGCTGCTACTAAGATTTGAGGTCCACGGTGACCTGATCAAGCAAATAAGACATATAAAGACAGACAGCATGCACCCATCAGCATTTGTATGCCCCCCACTGCTTTGCCACTAGGATTTGCAAAACAGAGGCTTTCTCTGCTGTTGAAAACAATAAGCCTGTAACTCAACTGGAAACAGTTAGAGGGGCTTGGAAAAAAAAGGAATAACTGCTTTGGAGTCTTAGGTGAGTTTTTTTCCTCCGTCCAGCATGTGGCTGTGAGGAAGTCAACACCAGACATGCTAGGTGTCAGCATTACTGGTGACCTCCCAAAATGCTGTGATCTGTTGCACTGTAACTGCTCTCAGGACTGTGTTATTCAGCCTGATGCAAAGCAAGGCTCTGGTTAGCCCTGGAGAGAATTCTGCTTGAGCAGCACACAAAGATGAAAGGACCAGAAGTCCCACTGAAGAAACCCATACCCTGCCAAGTAGGAGCATATCTCACTGTCACATAAAGCTGGGCATATCACAACTAAAGCCATAAAAGAGAGTGTGGCACTGTCCTTCCAATGCTGGCCAGATGGCATGGAAATCAAATCGCCTTGAGCATTTATTTGCCAGAAGCAATGCAATATAAATCGCACAGGAATTTTTTGTGTTCAAGATGGACAACTGCCCTTACTCACATGGGTAAGACAGTGGTCTGGGTCTGCAAAGATGTGGGATCAAGCTCTCTCACCAGGAAAGGAACTCTGCTGGCAGAGCTGATGGGCACTGTGACTGGTGTTATGCTATTGAATCTCCTTAAAGGGGGCAGGGGGAAGGGGAAGAAGAAAATGAATATCTACATCCTCTCTGCTATTAATGGAAATCACTGAAGCAGAGATTTTTTTTTTTTACCTGTCACTTTGATGCTCTTTGTAGCATTTAGAAACCTGTCATTTATAAAAGCAGAGTGAAGTAATTTTCCCCTCAGGCATGTGGCTTATAGAAAGGCCCTGACAATGGCTTTCCTAATCCTGCCACTAAAAAGGTAAGGAAGAAGTCCAAAGCAAGAAATGCTTACTTCTGTGTGTTTCTTACAGTATGAGTCTGCAATGGAGCGCATACAAAAGAGCAAATTGTCCCATTATAAGAAAACAATGGAGGTAAGCAAGGTTTTGTGAAGGCTTCTTGGCGCAAACTGGCTCCTGTTTGAGACAGGGTGAAATCTGTATCGCATATACCTATATTTAAAGAAGGGCCAAGAATGCGTGAGCGTGCAAGAGGGCGTGTGAGAGAGAGGGTGTGATTCCTGCTATGAGGAGGAAGCAAATCCTCCCTGTTGCATGCACTGAAAAGTCTCCAAAACAAATGCTCAGAAAGTTAATGTAGAATTAACAAATCCCCAGCTCAAATGATTTATTTCTTTCTAGGCAAGGACACTTACAGGAGCAAATGTAATTTTTCAGTCTGTGTAAATACAGTTTTTTAAATGGTAAGGGAATCTTGTAAACAGGAGGAAACCTGTCCAACTGGAAAGATTGCAGGTGCAGGAACTGCAGGCAGCTGGTTTTGGTTTCCAATGAGCAAATGCCTCTAAAGAAAAATAGTTGCAGACCTGTCAGTGCTACAGCTGGAACTGTACTATTTCTATTTAAATGTGTTTGTTCTAAGTGAATCAGGCAGGTCTTTTGGTGCAAGTAAGGATCTCTGTTGCTTCTGGGGACTACACCAAGACCATTACCTATGGGGGTGCTGGCTCTGTCTCGCAATCTGGAGCAATGGGCAAGGCAGCACATGGACTTCAGCCACCTGATGGTCCCAGTGACACTGTAGAAATGACAACCCATCCCCACTGGCACCCTGGGAATGTGGGCTCCTAATTTTATCTCTACATTGTAGCTCAGACAGATGCCTGACACACTGATAGCGCTAGAGCTGGCAGTGTCTTTGTGACCACACCTGGGGGGAGCTGGCTGCAATTGCACCAAGCAAACAATTTTAGAGCTGCAAGAAAGACACAATGTATGCTGGCAACCCTGACTCCCATTTTCCAACTCTTCTTCTATCTTCTTACGGTGTTCATTGTGAATTTTTTCTGTTGACCAAACTTGGGCACTGATTTGCTCTGCCAGACTGCAAACCAGAAAATGCCTAGAACATAATGCTGGAGACATCCCAGCCTTGTTCCCTAACGCAGACCCTCACGTTCGGTTTCATTTCAACACAGTCAAAGAAGACCTATGAACAGAAGTGCAAGGAGGCGGATGAGGCTGAGCAGTCCTTTGAACGGACAAGTGCTTCAGGCAACCAAAAGCAAACAGAAAAGGTACCTTACAGTGCTATTTAGAGAGAAAACTGTGTTGTGGTTTTTTTTTTCCCTTTTCAAGATACAAGAGAATACAATTGAACAACCCAGTCTGCAAGATGTCAGGGGTTGCTTTCCCTTCTAATTAACTCCTTAGAATCAAAATTAAAACAAAGCACCTTCCCAAGGAGTTCTTCACAAACTCCTTTGGTGACTCTGATCTTGTTCTGCAACAGGACAAGTGTTTTAAAAAGGCAGGGAAGGGACTAAGTTATGTAATTAATTTATCCCAGGCTACAACCTAATTGCACTATGAATGCTGAAGGGAAACTGAGATTTTTCTCCAAAATTATTCATAACCAAAAAAAAAAAGTCAGAAGTATGTCATGCGGTTAGTTTTGCCTTTTGGTTGTTTACATTTAGTAGGCATAGTATCTTATGTTAAAACGCAGATTTTTTTCTCAACATTTTTCTCCTTATGGTTAGTTTAATTTCAACTGAATTTACAAACTCAAAAATAAATCATTGGAAATTAAGGCACTGCAGTCCTTCACTGCATCTTGATACTTGTCGCTGACAATTCACTAACTTTTAATGGGAACATTTTACAGCAGAACAGATGGAGAAAACAAAATAAATGAACTCCCTTTGGCTCGATAAAAATCAGTGCAGTGTAAGCAAAAGGATCAAAAAATGATCTCAAGGAGCAGGGAGGATGGAGACTCTAAAACCAGCGTCAGAACTTCATATTTTATTTCCAGCATTTGCTAATGTTTGATGAACAAAACCCTCCAGCTTAGCTGTGAATAGAGGGTGAAATCCTGGCCCTACTGAAATTACACCAGGCCACTTAGCAACTTCAATGGCATCAAAACCTGACCCAGCTCCTTTCATGCAAAAGGATCCCAGGGCGCTTCATTGCTGTTACTTTCACACACATGCCAGAGCATTTGAAATGCACAGAGGCATCTTACAAGAAACGTGTCAGCTGTTTAATTCCGCACAGCACTCGCAAACAGTTTGGGCCAGAAAGCAAATAAGAATGAAGCTTATGTTCCCAGTTTACTACACATTTTCTAACCAGCTGTGATGAGGAATATGGCCATAAGAACCCCCACCTGAGCCTAGTCTTGAAGGGCAGAACAGAAGAATGTATAACACTGATGTCTAGAGCTGTGCATTAATGCGCTGTCATCACCATCTGTGCAGAAAGACCTAGCAGTACAGAGCTGTCAATAATAGCTGTATTTTTATTTGTTAAAAGCTGCAGGTTTTTAAAAAAGAAAAGTTCTACTTAAAGTGAAATTTGCTTTTAGGCTTCCAAGTTGTTATGGGGAATAATCTGGCATTTGCAACGTATTTTAAAGACTATGTTCTTTTCATCTCTGTATTACATGAGGAGCTTGGAAGATGAAGAACTCTAACTGCCATTTATTTTGGCTTATAAATATCTATTAGAAAAGCACATCAAACACTGGAGAAAAAACAGCTCAGCCAGTAGACACAAGCTTCCGTCTGGATCATGCTAGCACTGAGCTCCTCTGTCAGGGAAGTCTGTGTGGAAAAACACAAATTGCCAGATTTCCCTCTAATGCAGTGGGCCTCAGTCTGCATCTGTGAAATTCTGGTCCCTTCTTCTCTAAAGTACATGTACAACAGAACTGTGCATAAAGGCAGGACAGCCAATGAGTGCTTGCAAGTTTAAGCCTAGAAGGGGAAAGAGAGCAGGCAGCACAAAAAATAGCGCAGAAGCAAAAAATATGGTCAGAAATTAATTTGGGGTGTTTCTTTTCCTGTTTCAGAGCCAGAACAAAGCCAAGCAATGCAGAGATGCAGCAAAAGAAGCAGGTGATGCTCTATTTGCAACTGAACTAAATATTTTTCTCAGCAAAGATCTAGCAGAACACTGATTTTGATAGAGCACCATCCAAATCATAGAATAGAATAGAATTATTATGGTTGGAAAGGACCTCTAGGATCATCAAGTCCAACCATCATCCCAATATCTCCCTAACCACTAGACCATAGCCTCAAGTGCTAGATCTACTTGGTTTTTAAACACCTTTAGGGATGGTGACTCCATCACCTCTCTGGGCAGCCTGTTTCATTGCCCAACCACTCTCTCAGTAAGAATTTCTTCCTAATATCCAATCTAAACCTCCCCTGACACAACTTGAGGCCATTTCCTCTCGTCCTATCACCAGTAATTTGGGAGAAGAGACCGACACCAGCCTCACTACAATCCCTTTTTAGGTAGTCGTAGAGAACAATAAGGTCTCCTTTCAGTCTCCTCTTCTCTAGTCTAAACAACCCAGTTCCCTCAGATACTCTTCATAAATCACCCAGGCTCGGTCCATTTCCCAAAGTCCCATATCCAAAGATTATTGAAGAACCTTCTGAAGAATGGCAGCCTGATAGTCATCTATATTCACTTTCCTCTGTGGAAATTCAAGTCTCCTGCTTTCATTAATGACTTCAGAGAAGATGTCCTTTAGGGACTTCAACCAGGAAACTTGATCTTATGGGAGAACTTTGAAAGCATAAAAGAATGACACTCAAATCGCCCTCAGCCAGCCCAAGCCAGATACACAATCCCCACGTTTCCTGTACAGAAGCATGGTAGCATTCTCAAGACAGAAACACAGTATAGGTCCAGAAGGACAGGTCAGCAGACATCTGAGCTGGGTCATGAGTTCAGACTTGTCCCTCACTGCTCATAGAAAGGTTTACACTTAATCACATGGCTTATCTGGCTGGCCCAGCGCGGAAAGAGCTTAAGTATGCTCAGAGCCCAAGCACAGGCTCTTCAGCTCTGATCTTCATTATCCCCACTGTAAAGTTCACAGATGAACTGCAAACCACCAAGAGAGAATCCTTACTCTAGTATAAAGTTGCAAAGAAAAAAACCCAACAGATATCCTTATGGCCACCAGTTTCAAGCTCACACATTCTTGTGATGCTGTAGCAAATCACCAGCCTAAAGGGTAAGAACCACAACAAAGTCCTTGTGGGAGGAAAAAGGATCAAATCTGTCCCATTTTTTCCTAACTATTGGGTTTCTATTTTGTGTCTGTGTTTACAGAGAATGTGTACAAGCAGAACATTGAGCAGCTGGATAAGGTCAGGACAGAGTGGGAACAAGAACATATCAAAACCTGTGAGGTAAACATTGACTTTTACAGCAATATAATTGTGTGCTCCTTATTTTATCCTGCTTGCAGGTATCAGTCTAAAACCTGAGATACCATCTCAAAGGTTTTGCTGTTTGCTTTCTGTGGAGTCTCAGTAGATGTCTTTGCTAAAATACTGCAAAAGCTAGAGTTGATTTAGACATAGCTGCTAGCTGTCTCGCTTGGTTACTCTCTCCTTGCTCATTCAGTGTATGTATGTAAATATAAAGGAGGGGAATAAGTGCAAAGGTGTGAGAAGTGGAGCAATATATGAGTTGGTACAATATATTTGCAAGCATTTGCTGCCAGTTTTTACCCACAACTTAACGTAAGAATACACTACCTTAAGGGATGACCTTCTATCACAGCCAAGATAAGGTTGGTTCTCAAATAACTGCCTTGTGACAAAATGTAATTTCAGTAAAAAAAGGAACAGAAATGTAGAAATGAAAATTCTTTTTTTAGTTTAAAAAATTCATTTCAAAATTGAAACAAGAAGGATTCCATTAATCCATTAAAAATGAAAGAAACAGAAGATTCCCTTTAGATTGTTTTTCAAGAGGCTTCCAGAATGGCTTCTTGTTCCAATGTCAACATAAAGGTTTTTGTGTTTCGTTTTGGTTTCTTTTTTTAAATCTCACAAGTTCAATGGAGATTAAAATTAACATTTTCTGGCTCAGCTAAAAAGTATGTACAGTAGCATTCTGAGAGTGAAGATATCCAAGACACTCAGAATCTTTATTTTGCATAGCACTTTATATCACCTGTGAGAATATTTGCCCGGCAGCATGGAGTAATCTTGCAGTTGAAGGGTGGTGGTGATAAAGTCTCTGTTTCCATTGTGCTGAGGATGGACAAGGAGATATGCACAATTCACAGGAAGTGGTTGTCAGCCAAATCAGCCATACATTTGGTCATATGAATCCTTCAGATACATTTGCCCATCTGCTAGAGTATGGTTTTGCTGTGTTTACTTGTTGCAGGCTTTATTTTCACATAAAATAAAATGCTGGGAGCATAGCTTCCTCTATCTGGGAAGGACTGGAAAGTCCTATGGCTGGCACAGCAGACTTTCCACAGAAATTGTGCCAAGCCTTAATTTTTCCAAGATGCACATTTCCTCCCCTCCTTAGAAAGCCAACAAACAAGCAAAGTGTTCCACAACCTAACACACTTCATTCCTCCCACACGGCTAAATTCTGAATAGCTCACAGATCCTTTGGCCTGCCTGCTGCTTCATTCAAACAACCATTCATAAAGAAAGGGCATTATAACACTTTCTTTTAACAGTGCTTGTAAATAGAGGAACTAAGAGGTTTTTTTAAGGCATTTAAAATTAGTAACTAGTACAAAAAGCACCTTAAGACCCCCAAACTTCTGGCTGCATAGTGGGGAACCTCTAAGTGCTGCAGTTGCTTAGGTCTCTAGCTCAGCATTGGACATCCATAGCCCAAAAATCTTGGCTAGCAAGTGGCAGCACTGGGACAACCTTCATCACAGCTCACATATTCCTTGCCATGAGGTGCCCAGGCTTGCTAGCCATCTGGCACCAGGGATGTTGAGCTGTACTTTGTAAAGGGCCTGACAAACCCATGGTCACTACACTTCCCTCTGATAAGCTGCATTTCCCAGCAGGACACCATTTACCTAGAAAATTCCTAGTTGGCTCTTCTGCTATCTCAGCATTCCCTGAGGGGTTAGGCTGCAGCTACAGGCTTTTTGTTCAGAATGGATATTGAAATACTCATTCGCCGTCCTTCAGGTTCTCTATAAAAGCTTTTTCTCTCAGCAGCTGGTCCAAATGCCAACTGATTCTCTTGATGGACTCTTTCTTTCTGGTTTGTTTTTTTTTTGTGATGGCAAGATATTAGATGGCAGGCAGCGTACCCAACTGAATGTATTACTGAATGCTGTATATATTTGTGGTATTCTGGACATAATTACTAGCAAATGGAGATAGAAACAGATGGCTGGAAGCATCTGAGCTTTTCACACCTCACAGAAAACCAAAAATTGATGTTCTACTTATAACAGTACAACTTAAAGATAAGGGTGGTTTGGATTTTTTCCTGAAGTTTTTAAAGAGAGAATTTATCTGCCTCTTCCTCCAACTCAGTTCTCACTTCTCTCTCTTCCCCTTCATTATTCCCAAGCTGTGCAACAATATGAGAAAATCAGAGAGATGAAGGGAGTAAATGCTGAAGAATGAAAACCACCTTCTTGTTATCATGAAAATAACCTTAGGAGTTGCTTCTGTTTGTTTCTAAGAGCCCCAAATTGTTTCAGAAGGGAAAGGTTGGAAAGATTTTAGAAGGCAGAGGTGGATAGTTTTGTCTCTGCCTCTAATTTAAACACAACCCTTTCATGTCAGTACTCTACTGATTTGTTAAAGATCAAATTTCAGTGCAACGGGCAGACAGGATCCTGAATGAAATCCTTGACAGTAGAGGCAGCACTGTCAGATCCAGATCCCAGTTCCTCTCCCCTGCAAATAAATAACTACCTGGAGGCTACATCACATCTCCTCTTTGGCTTTAGGTCTTCCAGCTCCAGGAGTGCGACCGCATCACCATCCTCCGCAACTCACTGTGGGTTCACTGCAACCAGCTCTCCATGCAGTGTGTGAAAGATGATGAGGTAGGGGCACCTGCCAAGTAATTTCATATGCTGAGGTGGAATAGGAGGAGCAAGAGTGCTCTAACATCACAGCACTAGCTTGCCCCCTTCTCCACACATGCTGTCTGCCTCCAGCAAACTGGCTATTGTGCATGTTTGGGCTGGGGGGGAGGGGGGGGGGGGGCGCGAGGAGTATTCTCAGTCTAGCTTGTTCCCTCTAGAAGTAAAACGGATACATGCCTGGATGTATACAGTCTGTGTCACACTTGGTGACACTTAAATATCTCCCCAGTTTGTTGGGAAATGCTCCCAGATACCAGAATGCTCAGTTGCATATATTCAGGCTCAGGCACAACTTTCAGAAAGGCATCCAGTCCTGGTCTCAAAACTGGAATATGTAAAGAATACACTAGTTTTACTTCAAATGATTGTTTCCTGCAATTAACTTCTTTATTGCATTGAAAAGATCTGGACTGTCTTCATCCTCCTTTCTTAAAAGAATATCCAGAGCACAAATAAACAATTGTGTTTACAGGAATGTTTGTTTGCACAGAGAACAGGTTTGTACTGATCCAAATGTGTACCAAGTATAAAGTGTCTCTTAAGGGGAAAATTATTAGAAGAGCAGTAATCATTAAGTCACTGTTAAAAATGAAATTAAATTCTTGGATTCTGTTTTGTAGCTGTATGAGGAGGTTCGGGTGAGCTTGGAGAACTGCGTTGTAGAGTCAGACATAGACTACTTCATTAAGACTAAAATGACAGGAACACAACCTCCAGGTAATTATTCCTATTGGCCTTGTCAAATGAGTCAGCCCTTGGGCTGAGGCTGCAGTGGTGCAGTACCTTCCTCTGGGGAGGAAGCCAGCCGGAGGAGTTTTGGCTCTAGCCATTCACTGCCACCCACCCTGGCCCCTTCACTGTGCCGCCGTCATTCCCTGGGTGGCACTGGAAGTGGGATAGTGGAACGATCCAGGTTAAAAATAACCCTCAAAAAAAAGAAAAAAACCCCATTGTTTTAGCTTTGCAACCCGGCTCATTTCACAGTACGGCTGAACTGACACACCTAAGGAGGTGACAAACTGCCTTGCAAAGATGGAAACCTCAATTTCTTGCAGTCTTGACAAATCAGAGACAGCTTATGGTGCAACTGCACCCTGGCATCCCCCCAACAGAGACGGTGCCTCATTTGCAGCACAGAAAAGACCAGCCTTTCTATTCTGCTTTGTTCCACCTGCCCAATGTGGAACACCACCTTTTGCCGCCTCAGGAAGTTGTCTGTAGAAGGGTAGCACTCTAGCTGGAGGAAATTTTGAATGAAATTGGCTTTGGACCAGCATGCAGAAGCAATGTAAAGTTCACAGACTCCATTCAAGCCAAAGCTGCCTTTTCATCGACTTCAATGATGAAAATCTCTGGTCTGAAATGGAGGCTGAGACAATAAGGGCTAAAAGCAGTTGCAAAAACAAAACATGTTGCTCAAGGGTAGGAGTCCTCCTAACATATCACCAGAAATGAGGCTAGCTAATGTTCAACATGGTCAAATACAAACCACACCCTCTTACTTCAACAAGAGCTACAAGATATTTACAGACTGAGTGAATACTTGCACTTCTGTGCAACTGCTGCAGTGAAGAAAGACTCAAAGCTTTTGAGAGAGAAAAATCCCTCTTTCAGCTCTTCATTAGCTGATGGTACAGATCTATGCTGAAAAGTTCTCTTCCTCCTCTTTTTTTAATCTGTGCGCAGATACTGCTTCACTTCCACTGTCTGCTCTGGCACCACACTGCTACATCAAAGAAAATCCCTTTTGTATGCCCTCAGCAGTATCTTCCATTCAGAGCGGGGAATAAGCTATACTGGAGTAAGAAATTTTATACTGATAAAAACCTTTGTGCTGGGAGTTGCATGGGCATAAACATCAGCAGTATCGTGTCCCAGGGGGTAATTATCTCGTACAGGAACAGCTTACACCCCTTGGATTTCATCGCAGAGCTCAGAGCTGGCAGCAGTTACACCCCACGAACTTCAGCAGGGCTGGACCCTGCCTCTAGCTCAGCACTGAGCTACCCAAGGCCTCTTTTTCATGTAGCCTTTCTGTCATTACACCTATGATGATTAAGAATTGGGATTCAGGCAATTTTTAAAAACTAATATCTTGATACTGGTGCACTGGATGACATTTTGCTGCTATAGTTTATTCTTCTTACCATTGGGGATTTAAATTCACTAACACAGGAGCATTTACCAAGGAAAAACTACATTTTCACTGACAGAAGGCAGAACTGTGCATTGCAACAGTGTGAAATAACTTCTCTATACTAAGAAATTTGTAATTCTCAGCTAGGTATTTTTTTCCTATGTGAGATTTCTCATTCTCCAGTTGCCTAGGCAATTTTCTGCAAACAACTCTTAGCTATGTCAGGGCTCATTTCTAATAAGAAATAGGTGGGAAAAACCCTTGAGGGCTTTATGAAAGGCAAAGAAACAACTGACTTGCCTCCCCCCCCCCTTTCCACCTTCTGAAAGGTGACATGTTCCAGAATTAACATCCTAGTATCTCCACAGCTCTGGCTAATGACTTTGCACAGTAGCACACGGTGAGCTGTTGATCTGTTTTATTATTTGCAAAATGCAGGAAGAAACCCACATATGGTTTTGCATTGTGTAGCAGAAGACCTTCATCCTGACCAAACCTTTTGCTCACTTCCATCTTCTACCTGATCTTACAATGCATTCTAGACTAGAAACCGCATCAAGGTAACAATCTAGAAGCATAATAGGGGACCCTCAAATTGTTGAAAAAACTCACTAATTACCACAAGTCTTATTTGTAAGGACTCTTCACACTCAAGATGCATACACGTGCTCTGCTTATGACCTTGGCTGACCCAATGTGAGAATGTCAACACAATCTTTAGCCCAAGTCCAACGTCTTTCTTGATTTACTGGTATCAGAACTGAGATAATACACTATCACAGACTTCACTCATGTTTGTTTGGCTTTAAGAAAGAGAAGGCAGAAAGGTTGTGTGGCCGCCCGCTCTAAGCAACTACACTGGGAGCTATGAGATGAAAAATAAATCAATCCATCTGTATTTCATCTGTAAAGCTAGACTTGGAAATGGTCTCAATTTCACTCTTAACAACACCATAGGAGAGAGTGAAGGAACTGTAACATAACTGTGTTTGAGAGAACAAAAACGAAATATCACTGGCTAAATAGCAAATCAGCTCTCAGGAGGTGGAGGGGGAGATAGAAAAGGCAGGGAGACACTCAAGCACAAGCAATGACCAGCAAACTGCCCATTACTGCTGCTGGTGAGAATGTTCAAAAATCTCCCCAGTTCTGACCAAAATTCCTGACTCAAAACAATAAGAAAAAAGAAACAAAACACACTGCAGTCAATTGTATTACAAACATGGTCCTGGGCTCACAGTGACCTTCCTCTGGTCCCTTTAATCCTGAGCTTTAAGGCAGCAGAGGCAGTAGTCATGGAGGAAGCTGCCTTCTTAATTAGGGTTAGCAGCAGCTATTAGAATGGTTCTTCAGGACCGTGGCTGTGCTTGCCTCAGGTCAAGCATGTCTTTCTGCCAAGGACATGTCTGCTTACAATCATTTGAATGGCTTTTGTCAAGTTCCCAGGTCCTCCTGAGCTGCTCCAGCCACGTTAGAAGTGAGGGCAGATAGTTGCTGTATTGCAGGTGCTCCAGTAGCCCTGGTAGTTGAATTCTGGTGGGGAGAAAAAAGTTTTGCCTGTTCAGACATCTCAATTTTTATTGCCCTGTTGCAGATGCAATAGGGTATGAGAACTACTACAGCAGAGAAGCAAACAGAAGCAACAGCAGCCCAACCCAGTCTTGTGGGATGATGAAGAGGTGAGTGGCAAACTTCAGTTCCCAGAACAGGTATTTCTCTGTACGAACAGCAATGTGTGACGACAGGAAACAGAACCTGGAAAGTTGTTACTTTTTTTCATTGTAGCAAAAGGCAGCTATCTATCAGTAAATATCACTTTTCAGAAGAAGTACACCTATGAACACCGGTCATTGCCATGGCCTAGTGGGAAAAGAGATGAGGCATGAGTTCATAAAACAATTAGTTGGCCAGCAGTGGATAACAGTCCCTGATTTCCTCTTTCCTAGTGAGTCATGGCACACAGCAACAAACCACTTTGTTCAAGGGAGGGCAAAGGTGAATCTTGCTGGGAGCAAAGGCTGGGGAGAGCCGTCTTTTTTGGCAGTACCTTCTGGCTTACTGCTCACCACCCAGCTGAGCGGAACAAAGAGCTTCTCTCTGTATGGACACTAATGGAAAAAACACTTAGCAGAATAACTGTCATGATTAGGGAGGTGATTTTTCTTTTTCTTATCCATTTATGCAGTTATATCAGCAGAAGATCATGGTACATCTATTGGCTTAACTATTCACAGTGTGAATGGCATCATATTTAAAGCAGAAGAGCTTTATATTTTGACAAGCCTTATTACAGGGCAAACACAAGAAGGCGGCAATCTCCCCATTTAAAATGTGGTCCAGGCCTGTTAATGAGCTGTTAAGATTTATATAAAATATTTTGGTTTTCAGTCAGAAACTGGATCTTCTATAATAATGGATTCTAATACTGCATCCTATATAGTTACAGAAGACAATTGTACTGTCATTTAGAATACAACTGTGACCTGCATGGCCAAGTAGCCTAGAAAGACTAGAAAGAGTCTTTTTTCAGAAACTGTTGCGTTTGGATGTCCATTTTCCAGAAACATTGAGTGTTCATCAGCTGAAAAATCAGACACTTTAAATATGCCTTATGCTTGCAATGCTATTTATATCTGTGCTTGAGAATCCTAACCCATTTTCTCACTTTACTTAGTTTCCAGTAGTCAGCTGTGATATAGAAAATAACTAGGGATAGATTAAAAAAAAAAACCAAACACCCCAAAAACCAAAACCAGGAAAAAACCATTTCAATTTCACTTAAACTCACAGTTTTTAGAAAAGCTCGTTATGTAAGCTGTTTTTTTTAAACTGTCTCTACGGAAAACTGATACAAAGAGATGGTAATCTCTTACAAACAAATGATAATTCTCATCATATTAATGTAAAATAATTAAGAGTTTTGAACCATAAGCCTTTGGATCAACAACAAAATACTATTCGATGCATCTTATGCTGAACTTAGTGACAGCTGATGAGTCAGTATTCTGCTGCATTTTTTAAAATAAATATTTTAAACTGAAGATAAATATATCTATAACATAAATGAAAATAGCCACAGGAAGGGATGACATCTACCCAGTGCTGCGGCAGATGGAAGGTTGAGTCAGACAGCTGAGGCAAAAGAACGGTCATACCCAGTCCTGTTCGCTCATTTTGTTACTGGCTTCTCTTGGTTCTGCAGATTCTCCGAACTACTCCACGGAAGTAGCAAAAACAACCCGGAAAGTGCCACTCCTTCAGCCCCTCCTCTTGGTATGCCTCTTCAGGAAATATATTTACCAGATGTGTTTGTTTTAGATCATTGCTAAGTCAAGCTCTGACATGGAGCAGAAATGGTACAGCAGATATTCACATATTGGCAGTCAGGAGTAAGAGTAGTCTGGAAATGAATTTAGCTTGGAAGTGTATTAAACAGATTTCCTAGTGTAATGTGCCAAATAATCCATATAATCTTCCAAACCTTTGTCTAGGCAAGAGGGAACTGTACATTCAGAACACCACAGTCTGACTTAGGTAATGGTTTTCTCCTAAGGCGGAATACACTACCTCTAAAAAGCCTGGGAGAATATCTAAAGGTCTTAATAGTCCAAGTACATGCCTAATGAATGCAAATAACCATCTTGTTTCACAGTTACACCATCCAACTGTAGCCCTTGCAAGTAGGCATTTATCAGGTGACATTCAAAACATTGTATTTTGATTATGCAGAAAGTAATAGCTTATGATATTTTTATTGGTTTGATTTAAATCAAGAACGTTATTTTCTTTAGGCAGGAATTGCAGTTAAAAAGAGCTAATTTGGAACAGTTTTAAAACATAACCAGATGAATTTCCCTTGTCAGGCCTGCCTGCTTGGGCACCCAGAATCGAAGCCCAGACTGTCTCACTGGTTGCCTTTGGTGCTCAGCCACAGGACTCTCTAAGGCTACTGGACACCAGCCAGACCTGCCAGGCACTGCCTGAGGCTCGGGCCCTGTAGCGCAATGCAGTACTGAGCAGTTGAGGTAGTCACTCCTCCTGAGTGTCATTCGGCTGGTGACAGGAGGGGAGAGCATTCCCTGGACGAAACCCTCAGGAATGGCAAACGTTCTCTGCGTTCAGCTTATTCTACAGCTCCCATGCGCATCTTTCAAAATCTGAAAAGTCCAGGAGCTGACAGCGCTCCTTAGAGCAGGACAACTAAAGCAAGGACTGACTGGGGGAAGGTCCAGGCACCCCAGCTGCTCTGTGCGCTGCTGGAGCGCTACCATTCCATTGAGAAGTCACACACAGCAAACTTCCGCTCGCCTCAACAGCGGGGGAAGCTCTCAGGCAGATACTGGGAAGGAGTAAGAGGTTTCCCTACTTATAACAAGCTGGATTAAAACAACATATGCCAAAAAAAGTTATGTCAGTGACAAATAGCTATCTGGGAACTACATAAACAACTAGAAAATGTCTGGTGATCAATCAGCACAGTATTTACCATTTTTCTTAAGGGATAAAGAAAAGTCCTATGTGAGTCACTGAATTGCTAGCATTTTATACCACCAGTAGCAACCATTTAAAACCACTTTAATCGTAGCATTTCCCTCTTTGGACCATTTGGATTGTGCTTTAGCAGGGCAAACATTTTTCCCAACCTGGATGAAACTAAAGCTAGTTTCTGACCACCCACGAAGCTCAGTGGGTGCATTGTCATCTAATTAATGGGACAGAGTTTTTGTGCAAGACTTTATGTACAGTTCACAGCAGCTTTTCTATAGATGTACATCTCCAGACAGAGAGGGAACAGAAACCCTTGTATTTGTGAACTCTTGCATATGATCCCATGCATTTATAAGCAACTGAACTCTTTGTTTTGGTGATGTTTATTTTTCCTCCTTCCCCCCACCCCCCAGCAGAGAAAACAGATGGAGTCTATGCATCCATTTTTGGAAATGAACAAGCTGGAATCACATCATCACAGGACTACAGAGTACTTTATGACTACACAGCCCAGGTAATGCAAGTCTTCAGAATAAATATTTCACAGCATCAGATCTAAAGTAGATTATGTTGATCCACCCATCTTGAAAGTCTTAGTTCTGTGAAGGAGATGTTATCTTCACTTCACAGGCAGGGACACTTAAAATACTGTTGGCCAAGGTCACATGCAGAAGCCAGGAATCTCAACTGCCAGTTCCTGGTGCACATCACCATGCTGCCTCAAGATAATAAGATTTTTTTGCAAGTGATTACACATTAGTAATTAGTGTAACTAGGGAAAATGGCTACCAATTCCTCACATGAAGAAGATGTGACAGATGTTTATCTAGGAACACTGCTCTGTTTGATCTCACTCATCATCTGGAGAGTCCCGCTCCTGTTTAACATGCTGGCTCTCCATGCTAGAGAAGATGGAATCTCATTAAATGACACTCTTTCCTTGTATTTCCATGTTACAAGTTTAAAGGTTCCTGTCATTAGCTTTATATCAGCAGGAGTAGCAGCCAGGAGGTATCAGAGTGCAGAGACACCTTCACACCAAGGGACCTGCCATCAATAGCCAACACTGAAGAAATGCTGGCATGTGATAAAACAGATAGCCAGATAAATTATGAAAACAGAGAAAGGGCTGGAAAGGAGCACATTCTCTTAGGTACAGCAGCATTTGACACCTTTTATTGTATGCTCTTTTTCTTTTTTTTTAAACACTCTTTTATTATTTGCCTGGAATTTCATCCAAACACAGCTGAAAGTACCTCACTGTTAGTGTCAGTTCCCCTGAGAAGACAGCTGGATCTCTTTGTCAGATCCTTGCTCTAGGAGTTGCCTTAAAAATACAACACACATGGATATTTCCTGCTGAGAAAAGCACCTGTTACTACTTTCAGTATATATTGCATATTGAGGCCTCTCATTTTTTGAGTCCATTTTTACCTACTCAGGTACATTAAATTTAGATTTAGCTGACATGTCAAGTATCTGGAAGCCTCTCTTACCCTGTTTTCTATTTTACCACACTGCGGGTAGCAAAGTGGTTTCCTACGGAAAATAGGACAGCATCACTGAACGGGCTGATAGCTGCCTGAGAGCCCAGCAATAGCTTACCTGAAGCTACTCCATTTGTCTCCAAGATAGAAGTCACCTATCTCAGGAAGGGTCACTGTGCCTCCACTGGTCACCACTGTTCCCTATTAAAAGAACTGAAGAGAACTACTTAAGGCCTGGATTAGTAGGGACACTGTTATCATCAACCTTGGGAATTAAGTTCAGTTTTATTTAGCAACACCTGCAGGCCTTGGAAGGGTCATGGTTAATTGGTTTAGGACAGTCATATTTAACCCTTTCCAGCCTTCCTCAATGATACAACAGTCAAGTTGCTCAGGAGGAGACACCACAAAGGATGGGGGAAATTTGAGGATCTTAAGGAAACAGCCAGCTCAGTAAATTCTTAATCCCTCACTGTCTGGTATTTCAGGCTCATTTCCAACCAGGACACTGGGAGACTGCTGATGAAAGGCAGGGTAAAACAACCCCACTAGATAAGTGCTTGATCCTTCTTGTGCTCTTAGGCTAACCGCATTTCCTTTCCCTGTCTTCTTTCAGAATGTGGATGAACTGGACATCAGTGAAGGAGATATTGTAGTTGTCATTGAAGAAAATGAGGATGGCTGGTGGACAGCAGAAAGGAACGGGCAGCGAGGCTTTGTGCCAGGGTCTTACCTCGAAAAGCTTTGATGAAAAGAAGCCCCAGTCCATGAACTTTAAAAATATTCCATTACTGAAAACAAACAGCACACAAGGTCTGCTTCAGCTGACAAAGGGCAACCCATAATAATGTCTTCTACATTTACCAGTCAGGAAATAACTAACTGATGATGCTTTCCTTTTCCTTCCTCTTACCCCATCCCAGCACCTCCTAGCCCACACTGTCTGCAAAAACCATCTTCACCTCAGCAAGACTAGGACTTGCATTTCTTACCAAAGTTCTTCCTCCCCTCAGCACACTGTGCTGCCACCAGTGTCACAAAGCTCAGCGAATCTGGGAGGAAAATCCTGCCCAGAACTTAACTGCACTAAAACAAAAAGATTAAGGAAGCAAGTGCTGTTTCTCCAGGATGGAGGACCACCTCCAGTCAGCCTGTGAGCCACCCTCACGGCCACAGGGAACCTTGGGTTCCCTCCTCTCACCACACAGGCCATGCAAACATTTCTGGCAGAAGAGTGGAAAGCACACTTGGAAGGGAGAGAGCTTTGATGCCACAGGGTCTTAGCTGTACAAAGCACAGAAGAAGCTCTCTTATTCCTTTTAACAGACTCCTTTCAGGTTCCCCTTACAGTACATGGGTAACCCGAGAGAAAGGTAGGGAACCCTCTACTGCTTTTTATCAGAGTCACTGAAGAAAACAGGAAAAACAATTAATGGAGCTAAAGAGAAGCATGTGAAGGAATCATACACATCAGTACTAAGTAAACAAGGCACTCCCCATCATGGCCAACTCCTAATACAGTGAAATCCACCCTATCCATGGCTCTGCTTTGCATGGGATCTGGGGCAGCACAATAAGAAGAGATGAAGAGCCCTAGGATTGCTTCTGCCTTGTCTGGATGTTTTCCCTGACACTTCCCTGGGATTTGTCACGTTTAAAAAACCAACAAAAACAAATCAGCAAACCCTCCAATAGTCCTGCACTGCCCCATCTCACTCTGAGCACCAGAAAGAAGTGCCAATTACGCCCTCATGCAATCTGCATACCCATGTCATCAGTTCATTCTCCTTTCAACTCCTTAGTCCACCTCTGATCCCCTCCTCCTCTTTTGCCCACAGAATTTTCTTTCTCTAACTGCTATCTACAGCCTCTGCACCTCTGGGATTGCTCGTGTAGGTATGTCCTGGTTCCTTTCCAGGCACTTTTAATGTGCTTGTTCTTCAACAAAGCCTCTTCAGAGAAGTTGCCCTGTACAGCTTCACTGTATTCACAGATTGCAGCTTTATCAGTCTTTCCAGTTCAGTATTTAAGAATGTTTCCAACTGCAACTGTACTTACCAAGGGACTGATAGATACTTTCTGCCACTCCTCCCTTTTCAGTATTTTGAGATGGTTAAAAAAAAAAAAAGAGAAAAAAGATTATATAACTGATGTAATCTGAAGCAGAGTGCACTATATCTGGGGGCAGAATGACCTTGTTCACCAAGGTTTCAGGTCTTAAAACTGAAGCAAGTCAATGAAAATGAATCCAATTGCTACCCAAAAGGCATGGAGCAAGGAGAACTGCTAGCTAAGACACAGCAGGAAAAAACAAAGACAAATCTAGACAAAAGAAAAAGCCTTAACGGTCAATGCAGTTATTCCCTAAATGAAACAGAATGAAGAGGAGAGGCACTTGCAGTACTTTATTCTAATTTCTTGCTTCACGAATGAAATTGAAGTTGCTGCATGCCTTTTTCTTTAGTTCCCTGCAATGCTTTGCACAGGCACACTCGTCCTTCCCACACTTCCCCAGGTTGTTATGCAGCACATCTGTGTGAGTGCTGAAGGGCTCTTAGTGCCTCGCGTTAGCACAGGCTCAGAGGAAATGCATGAACTTGAATGGCATCTAAGGCACTAGGTTATACATACTCCTTCAGGCTGAAGATATGTTAAAGACAGGTACCTGTGACCACATCTGAACTGAAGAGTGATAGAAAGTTGGTCCACAACAGCCTTCAGCTAGGCCACCACACTGGAAACGGCAGCTGTCAGAGACAACTACAACATTGCTCCTTATGTACAGCATGAAAGGAAACCTAAAGTGTGAGAGTTAATATATTTGCTTCTTGAACACTCAGTCTTTCACAAGAAGAACTGTAATATACCAACAAATACTTAAATTTAGATTTTTTCAGATTGTCTTAATGAAAGAGAAAATAAACCATTGAGATGTATCTCTTCTAATATTTGTGACACATGGATTTTGTTAAGACTCCTCTCTTCTCTGGGGGCCCAGAGAGTCTCTTACAAGACACTGCAGTACCCAGTTCTGGTTACCTGGAAATCCTGTTAGAGATCGTCTTTGCCTGTGTACCTCATTGCCTACATCAGCGACACACAGGCTAGGGGAATGGCGACTGCTGTTTCTACCCCATCAAATCATTTCATGGTTTTGCTGCTGAAGGCAGGAAACTGGTTTCCTCTCTACCTATTGCTTCTTCTGACGAATAAATACTGCTTTAAGTGTAAGAGGCTATAGATAGTTCAAAATCTACGCAGCTGTGATAGCACTTGGGCCTCACATGCTAACTCCAGACTGCTCTGGAAATGAAAAAGCAGCAGCAATGTTTTCTCATAATTCCTCTGCTTTACAGAGAATTTGGATGATAAGTAGTTACCAAGACGTATCTAGGCAGTTTGCCCTATCACTCTGGCAGCACTTGTCAGAAATAGAACAGAGATATCAAGAAATACCCACACCCCCTGAATACACCCACATTTTAGGTGTCACTCACACACCACTACCCCACAGTCCCCCCTGGCAGCAGGAGATGCAGGAAATGTAGTCAAATGTGGGCTACTGCCTTAATAACAATGTTGATAACACTTGGGCACAAAACAGAACACATTCTGGTAATCATTTAATTTTTAGGTAAAATGGGAAACTGAAACAGACCCATTCCATTGGAAAGCATTTTCAAACCAAACTCTAACATCTTTGGTTGAAATTGTTTTGGACAAACAATTCCGATAAGCCTCCACTTTCATTCGGACTCCCAAATGATGGGCAAAACAACATTGGGAAATAAAGCTGTGTGTTTGTTAACTCCTATTTCATAGCACACTCACAAGAGGCGGGTAACTTCTTTACTGACACCACTAGTGCTCTGGCTCCTGGTGGGTTCACATACAAGAAGCTGTTTCCAGAGAGCAAGGAACTCGCTTTTGCCAGCTGCTTTGCAAGGGTGGAACCTAATTACCTACTTCAAGCATGTGGTTAATATGTGTATACAGACAAACTAATTAAAGGGAAGTTAGATAACGGTTACTGAGCTGGTTTTGACTTTGCACTGCAGAATTTCAATTTGCACAACAGCCACCAAGTATTTCATGATGAACAATTTCAGACCTGTGACTGTTCACTCCTGAAATTTTGACTAGGCCATAAAAAACAGGCATCATCTACCCATTAAATAGGAGCAGAAAGAAATAGAAGACTGGGAGTCATTTCCTTCATAAACCACAACAGAATAGAAACAGACTGAGGTTATCACCTGTACTCTTCCAGATGGATTTTGGGATTTGAGGAGCATAGGCATGAGATTGCTATGATAAAATGTAGTGGTAATCTGTTCTATTATTCCTTTAACTGCAACAAGAATTCAAATTATGAAAGTAGGCAATCTAGCCCTATAGTACGCTTAAACCAGATTCAGATACGCACATTATACTCTTTTACCTTGTTATTATTAAGGAGAAGGACAGGAAATGCGTTTAAAATAACATTTAACCAACAGTAAGCATATGTAATTAGGAAATGTCTATAAAAGCAACATGAGGCCCACCTCTGCACAGAACAGATTTCAGCTGCTGCATATGATGTTAAGAGTCCACAAGGTAGTAGTAAAACTTGATGAAACAAAGTAGTGTCAGACTAGAAACGGAGATCAAGGTGACCCAGATCTGGGACATCCAACACAGTGCTTAACCAGAGAGAAAGGACCTCCTGCCAAGCTCATGGGTCCATTGCTACAGACAGCTAGCTTCTAGTGCTTTTTACAACTAGTCAGCTGAAAGGAAGAAAACCCCTTTACAGCTCAGCAGTCAGCAACAGCAGGAGCACAGTGGCTGTTCAAGATTTGAAGTGTTCCCCACCTCCTTGAAGACTGTGGCTTGAAGTCTGTATTACAAATAACCTCAGTACACTTCAGCCAAATTGTTGACATATCATACACCTAAGACATAAACAGTAGCAACTCCTACCTTACATTCCTTCTTGTCTTGCTTCTTCAAGAGGTGCCTTCGAGGTCCGAGTCTCTTTCCCGAGGCAATTTTCTAGGCAAAGACTCCCAATTGCAGCTCAAACCTCACTGATTACTGAATGCAGTTTAAGGGGAAGCACATGGATGCCAAGAGATTAATTTCAAGCCAGGCATCAGGTGGTGTCTAAGCAGTGGTGGATAACTAATATACTGGCGCTATATACTCTCTTGGCTATATCATTGCTAGCTGGCTTAACTGTGCAGGCTTAGAGAACCAAGGGGACTCTATACCAGTACCATACAAACAGAGTCTACTGCACTGGAAGGTCACCATTAACCTTCAGTGTGGACGGGCAACAACTTTGCACAATACAGGACAAACTGTAAAGGCCTGAAAAGCAGTCTCTGCTGCTCCATACCATCTCTTTCCCTTGTTTTGCTGTTCTCCAGCTTGCAGGGCTGGGACATTGAAAGCAAGGGCAGTTACCAGCCTCACAGCTACCAATACTTCACATGTCCTCAAGCAGAAACCACACTCATCACTAGTAAGCAAGGAGAGCAGGAAGGTCTCCTTAGCCTGGCCTTCATCCTGAGATTCCTGTCTCCTTGCTGCCATAAAGTTGCAGGTACAACCCCTAAAGTAAAGCAGTGCTGACTGTTACAAAACAAAACTAAAGCCAGCATTAAGATCAGTCACTACCATCCACCAGCTCCCAAAATTAATGGCAGCACTCATCACAGGTGATTTTATAGTGCAGCTGTGATGCATTGGGCATGCTCACTGTAGCTGAGGCTAAAGAAGGGAATAGCTGGGGTTTTGCTCCCCAGGAAGAGGAAGCAGATAAAGTGGTGATGCTGGGCTTCTGGAAAGTAAATGGCTGCTAGAGGCCTGATTGACTGATTTTTGTAGGGAAAGAGATAGTTGTGTGCAGTAGATAGATTTCAGAAGAGGAACAGGAATTAGTGTCCTGCCTGTGTCAAGGTTATCAAAATGACCATGCCCTATCTACTGAGAGAAAGCAGCGAGGGCAAAGAACTTTTAGTCAAACCGTGAGCCATTATCTATTCTTTGTTAGCAATTACCTATTCTTTGTTAGCAATTACCTCATTTCAGTGGCCGGCTCACATTTTGGATCAGGGAAAACTCAGAGCCACAGTTACCTCCAGATTTGTGCACTCCAGGATCATGCACGGCCAGATAATCGTATTTCCATCAAATTATCCAGCACACATGGTAGAGTGCTCATCCTGTCCTTCTGCCAGCTGTTAAAGGACAGCTGACACCTGAGCTGGCACAAAGCTGCTTGGTGCAACATTCAGAGCACGCTGCTGTGTGCCACGTGGCTGTGGCACTTCTGTGACACATGGGCCCAAAAGGCAGATTTACTGTGGTGTTTTATTCAAAATTACAACTCACTAAAAGCACAGACTAAATCTTGCTTTTAGATGTAAAACTCTTTAACAGAAATCACTGAGACCTCACAGCAAAATCAGGCAAAATCCTTCAAAACAACCAAGCATCCAGAATCGGCCTTAGAACATACTTACCAGTTTATAGCCAGGGATTTCACAGACTCACTCAGGGTGGAAAAGACCCTTGGGATCTTCATGTCCAACCATTAGCCCTACTCTACAAGTTCACCCCTAGACCACATCCCCCAACACCACATCCAAGTGATGTTTAAACACATCCAGGGATGGGGACTCTACCACCTCCCTGGGCAGCCCATTCCAATATTTCACTACTCTTTCCATGAAGAATTTTTTTCCTAATGTCTAGTCTAAACCTGCCTTGTTTCAGCTTGAGGCCACTCCCTCTGGTTCTGTCCCTAATTACCTGAGAGAAGAAACCAGCACCAGCCTCTCTACAACATCCTTTCAGGTAGTTGTAGAGAGTGATGAGGTCTCCCCTCAGCCTCCTCTTCCTCAAACTAAACAGACCCAGCTCCTTCACACGATATTCATATGATCTATTCTTCAATCCCTTGACCAGCTGCATTGCCCTCCTCTGCACCCGGTCCACCACCTCAATATCTCTCTTGTCCTGAGGTGCCCAAAACTGGACACAGCACTCGGGGTGAGGCCTCACCAGTGCTGAGTACAGGGGAACAATCCTCTCCCTGCTTCTGCTGCTCACACTGTTTCTAATACAGGCCAGGATGCCGCTGGCCTTTGTTGGGGTTTTGGGGAGTTATTCTGTTTTCTTTCTCTTAAAGAATTTTTCCATACTTGTTTGTCAGGGAGGTAAATGGCCGTACTTAAGAGACACAAAAGGACCTGGCCACAGGGGTAGGGGTCCAGCCAGCCGAATAAAAGGGGTTGGGTGGAGCCCCTGGGGTTCTCTTGTTTTGCTCCCTGCATTCGAGGAGGAGAAGCTGCCCTCGTGGTGTGGAGAACTCATCCCCACTGCCTCCTGCTCTCCCTGCTGCCTACCGAGGATCCGGCGGGACACCGGGATCAGCTTGGAGAGAGGTCGTCCCTGCTTCACCCCGTTTTCTCCTTCTACCCCTGCTGTCTCCCGAGGATCCTGCTGGACACCGGGATCGGCTGCCCAGGGGGTTCGTGACGCGGGCTTTCCGTCGGCCATTGCCCCATGGGGCCTGAGCTGGCTCCGGAGCGGCGGGGAGACCATGGTGCCCTCCCTGCTCCCCGGGAGCCCCGAGAGGCTGGCACTGGGTTCCTGGCACTGTCTGCTGTTACTGCCGTAGTTACTGTTGTTTGATTGTCCTGTTATATAGATATCTAGTAAAGAACTGTTACTCCTATTCCTGATATCTTTGCCTGGAAGCCCCTCAGTTTAAAAATTACAAACATTCGGAGGGGAGGTGGTTGCACTTCCAATCCAAGGGGGACTCCTGCCTTCCTTGGCAGACACCTGTCTTTCAAACCAAGACAGCCTTCTTTGCCACTTGGGCACACTGCTGGCTCACATTCATTCACCTGTCTATTATAACCCCCAGGTCCCTCTCCGCCAGACAGCTCTCCAACCACACTGCCCCAAGCCTGTAGCTTTGCATGGGGTTGCTGCGGCCCAAGGGCAGGACCTGGCACTTGGCCTTGTTGAAACTCATACCATTAGCAGTGGCCCAGCGATCCAGTCTAGCTAAGTCTCTCTGGAGAGCCTCCCTATCCTCACGCAGAGCGGATAGGGGTCGGGTATATTTCCATATATCATTTTGATGATAGAGTACAAAACAATAAGGAAAGAAGAAACAGATATCCTAACAGGTTCTTTGAAATCAGACTGAACTTTAATTATCAGTTCTAAAAGAGCCCGTGTTGTACAGATCTGAAAAGATACAACAGCACATGTACTTCCAGCTTTTCTGCCTTGACCATAATTCAACTAAACCACCAAATCAAGGCCAGATACATGGAGAAGTAACCAGTGTGTTAATTGATGCAATACTGAATGAATTATAACCGCATTAATGGTTCTTTGACTTAAATTCTCTGACTTTGAAATTCTGGTATTTGCTGCAGTCCCAGCCTCAGGATAAACGGGGACACAGTACAGCTAAAGAAATTCTCACCTAGACTTGAATGAAATGTCCTGAGTGTGGGATTAAACACTTAGACTGTTCAAACCCACGCTAAACTCTTTAATAAAAGTGTGACGGATTTTGTGAAGCAAAGGTATGACTTCTCCAGTGTCATACCGCATACCTCAGTCTCCTCTTTCATACAGGGAGTTTGTAAAGCACTTCTACATCACAAGCTGAAAATTCTTCCGGCACAAATATTTTTGTGATTGTTCAATCCCAGACTCAGTCTAAACAAGCTAGCATGGGGTAGTGGTCAGATCAATATTTGCAATGGAAAAATCTTGTACAAAAGGACACATTATATTGTGTTCACAGTGCTGTTACTTGTTCTGTAGTAGGACTGGATGGCTCTCGGGAAGAGGGTCACAGACATGAGATAACACACTCAATGGAGGGAGCTTGTGGGGGGGGGGGGGTTTAGTACATTCCCTTCCACTTTGCAAGGGCACAAACGCTCAACAGCTGCATCTAAGGAAGAATTGTTCTGAAATTTTAAGCCGAAAACAGTCCATGGAGGAAGTTCTTGGGAAACTGGTGAACTTTAACCTTCCCAAGATAGGAATGTTAACATAAGCATAAATGGGAAAGCTTTCAATGCACTGACAGACGTGAGAAATGCTTTGTCTTTGGAGAAAGGCTGCACAGTCCTCCTTGTGTCTGAAGCCCTTGTGAGGAAGGGAGGCAAGAGCACAGCGTCTTTGTTCTGCTAAGTGTCGGCTGAAGGTTTTGCTATGGTCACTGCTCAATTCAGCAGCCATGGGATGTGTGTGTGCGTTCAAACAAAGAGAAAGCCTTATTCTAAGGATCAGGAGAATTGCATCCTCCCTGGTCCTGTGCTACCTTTAACCACAGCAATGATCAGCCCAGGCCCCAGATTTAACTTCACACAGTTTGTGCATTGTATCCTTGACGCTGGTATCTTTGCTTCCCACCCATGTCTACTAAGGCTGCCAGGCTAAGATAGTGGCTTGAGGCTTTTTAAGTGGATATTGTATTCAAAGCACAAGAGCACAGCATAGAGGGACAGATTATTAGCAACAAGCATGCTTCCCAAGGATGGAGCATCCTCCATGTCCAGGAAGCGTAGTTTTTCTACACTACGTGCCAGGAAATAATGCCTTGCCTCTTGCCTGTGATGGGTTTAGTAGAAGCCTGGCACAGGACTACGCACTGCAATCTTTACCAAGGATGACTTATCCTACTCTTACTCCTAGTTGAGAGCATGTGAACAGCACCCTGCTTGCTTGATTTGCCAGAAGCATGCCAAGCATGACTAAATTTCACATCTTACTGCTTCCTTTGTCCAAGTGGGAGAAAAATTTCAGAACTCTGGTCAACAGCAGTTTTATAGATCAATTCCTACTTTGTTTACCTAACAGACTACTTTTGCATGCAAGGCATCCTAGATGCTCCTGAGTTCCCCCATGTCAGTGGTTTCCTTAAGCATTTTATTTGCATGAAAATGAATTCTTGTTCCTTAGTCACGGCCTGCTGCTAGCAAAGGTCTGACACCACAGTTACCTGGTCAAAAAATAAAAGTTATTCTTTGAAACAGGGCAGGAGCCTGTATGGTGAAAAGGGATGCTGCATAAAGCACCACACATCCAAGATGAAAGCAAAGCTGTCCATTCTCTGGAGTGTCAACAGGAACAGCCCTATGGACCTGCACTGCTGTGGCTCATCAGTTACCGGTAGTAACCCATGACTGCAGGCTTCCCTCTGGCAAAGAGAGAAGTTTCACCTCAGAAGATAGATGAGAGTAAAAGTAAAAAGTGTCCCTTGCATAGCACTAAAAAGTTGAAACTTTGCAGAAGTGCTTCTTTACTTGGTCCAGCAGAATCACTGAGCAAGTCTCAGTTAGGTCACCAGACATAAGCTCTGATAATCTTTCATGTGTATAGATAAAGCTGATGTCCCAAGTTTGGTCTACAGCACCTGGCCAGGCTTTCAGTAACTGTACTTGATGTTCATCTGCAGTATAAATACAGCACACAAAATACAGCTGAACAACTGTCCCGGAGTCTAGACAGAGGGAAGCAAGAGCTGCTGCCAGGCACAGATCCAGCAGAGATCATTTACTTGGTCCTTGCTATGCCTGCAAAGACACATGCCTGGACTAAAAAGTACCATGAAAACAAAACCTGTATTGTGAAGGCAACTGTCATTAGTGAGAAAGTTAAGAAATAGGTGGGCAAGCTCTACATTTCATGTGTACCTCTGTAACCCCAAGCTGTTAGACTTGTCAGGGGTGTAATGCATGGCCAAGAAGCAGCTATACAGCTGTGCTCCCACAGTACATCCTTTATCTTCATCTAGTAACAAGTAGCCTGTGATATGGCCTTATTGTTGATCACTGACCCTTGTAGATGATATACAGAGGAAATAAGACATTGCAGGACTGCCTTGGTATTTTGTTTTGTAGATAATCCTCTCACCTGGAAGTAGGAGAGAAGCGTAAAGTTTACACCTGCTGCTTCATCAGGAACTGGCAAACTATGATGCTGCCCTATCAAACTGAAATTATACCTTGAGTTTCAACAAAGTAGCAGCAAGGTAATTCTTTTATCTGCTATCAATCCCAACACTGACCAGTATCACAAAGACTGAGATGGACAAACAGCAACTCCAAGACAGACAAGAGAAGTGAGAGATCAGTGCTAAAGCAGTCCAGAAATACAGGAATGATACTCAAGACAGTGGGAAGCAGAACAAGAGTGACAGGTTCTCACCACCCAACAGCCTATAGGAACCAACAAATACTGTTGACACTTCACATGTCAACAGTTCAGTGGTTTGGCAATCAGGGGAACTTTGTGCTAGAACCAGTTTAGATGCAGTGTCAGTCTCCTCTCTTACCTTATAGCAACAGCCCAAGCATATATCACGTTTCAAAAAGATGCTGCTCCCAAAAGACCTTTCCATCTATTCAGTACAGCTCCAGAGGACACAGATCAGCTATGAGAAGGTATGGAGATCACCAAGAAAAAGTTAGCAAGACACGTTTAAAAAAAGGACGTGGAAGTAGGCTTACTGTATGTAGAAGGGGCACTGCTCCAGTCAGTGAGGGCGACAGCCAAAAATCAGAGACTATAGAGGCTCAGGTGGCAGTCTGCTGAGCACTGCATTCATCCAAGTGCATGCTTATACTACATGACAGCACACAAAAAACCCAAGATCCACTGCACTTACGACTTCTATTTCATCTCAGTTTAATTAAGATCAAGATCCACTAATTGTGTTGTGGAGGCTATCACTGCCACTTCTATCAGAACTATATCTCAAACCTCATGTGAAACTCCAAGTACTGAAAAGTGTTGCGATGCTCTCCTCCTGTTTTTTTTTTTTTAACCTTTGCTGAATTGAGCTTGTTAGACCATTTTCCCCTGTTTACTAAGACAAACACTCGCCTGACTATGCCTTACTAAACTATAGCCTGAATGAGATTCTCAAATTCTGATGGGCCTCATATTAGCCTGATGAAAGGCAATAAAGCATGGGACTTGCAGTGCAATGTACTTAAGTAATTTTAATCGCAGCAAGAAGCAGCAAAGCTCAATTAAAACCCACCCTTAAGGCAATTCTAGTCTCGTGTGTTAAAAAGCTCTGGATGAGCTCAGACTCACTGGTACAGGCAAACTACACGCTTGTGTGCTCCATGCAGCACACACAAGTTCAATCATTCTTTGATCTGAGCAGTTTGCACCGAGACCTCATTGTCTCTTTGGCACAGGGCACCAGAACCAAATGGTTTGGATGAGCAGCCACTTCTGCTGTGCTTGCTAGGGTGAAGTCAACATACTGCTATCTCTTTGAAGCTGGATATCAAAGCACTGTCAAGCGACACACAGAACAGATACAGCCACCTGCTTAAGTAAAGCTACAAACCCTTCTCCCACTCCAAATCACCCAGTGTTGTTGGTATTAAGTTTCACTGGCTGAAGTATCAGTAAAATGAGTAACTGCTGAAAAACAGTAGAATTCACAGATAGTATTATCAGCATTTGACAGCACAATCAAACTTCAAAATGTAATCAATGTGTAATCAGTCCTACAGAGCTTCTATGAAGCCTATCAACAGGGTACCCAAACCAGTTTATTGGTTCTGTATTTCCTTTGCTGCAAGATCTTACTGTAACAGAGCTGAATACTGCTAGACTACACTACAGAAAAGTTGCATCAGATTAAGTATGGGGATAGGAACATCCTACATATCGTATGTTGAAGGAAGTTACCCAGAAGATACCTCCTGGCAGCAGGCAGTTGCATCTAAAAACTCTGAAATCTGCTATTTTGCTTGCAATAGTAGCAGGATTGCCTTACACCCAGCTACAAGATAACCAAGAGGAAATCCACACAGGAACTGCAAATATCAGACAGTCGGGGTGGGTAGGGGGGAAGAAGAGCTAGAATGAAACAAAGCCATCCCTGTCTCTTTAAAAGCACTAGCTAAGAAACACAGGAAAAGGGGCAGTGAGAAAGGTAAAGGATCACAGTGCAGACCAGAAGTACTGAGCAAGTCAAATTACCACAGAGCTTGGATGAAGTCTACACTGTAAGCTGCTGTATTATTAGCAAACCAAACTAGTTGTCACTGTCAGGAATAGACCTGTGCTACTCCCAGCATTAATGAAGCACAGGATGATTTTGCTATTTTTCTCATTAATATTACGAAGCCCCTACTAAGATGTGTGCTGCCTTGATACTTGAGCTAACCTCAAACTACATAGGGAAGGTAACTTAATCCTATGGTGCAGATTAAAGTGCTTTGCTAAACAAGGTTTAACATAACTAAAAAACTAGCAACTGAAAATGTACTAGAGGAAAGAACAATTACTATTAGTCTGGGATCTTACCAAGCACATCTACAATATGCAATACAACATTATGCAGATAAATCCTTAAATTTGTTGATGCTTCTGACAGTAGATTCAGTGAGCAGGCTTGCTACAACACCCAGGAAATTTAACACCAGAGTCCTAGGACACCTTTCTGGTTATTAAGCCATATACGCTGTAGTAAGAATGAAAATCTAACACCCAAGGGCATACAATCTGAAAACCACCTTCAGAAATTAATATGGAATTCCAAAAGTATACTTCTGCATCAGTGTAACAAGAGCCTTAAATCCCTCAAACAAGATATACTGACCTTAACAACAGTCTACACATATTACAATTATCTTTTCCCGAGTGATGTTTCTCTAAGTATTTGAGAATATTATGCTGATGTCAGTTTAGCTGAGTATGTCTACTTTGCATGATAAAGAACATAAGCAACTGGTAGAAATTCTGAACATTCCTGGCTTCTGCAAAGACCAAGGCAACTGAAGCCATGGAAAGCAGGGCAGTGACTAAGCATGTGAATAACATAAGACACATTAATGCATAATTAACATACAGCAGTTACAGTAAAGCTATTCATCTCCTGCTGCTGAGAGGCTACGGATAACTCCTTAATTGTATTCACATGCTGTTAACTTTCCACCAAGTTCAATGAAGTTTGTTGTGCTACTTCTCTAGTATTGCTCCAAATAAAAAGAACAAATACAACATAATCAAGCTTTCACCAAGCCTTAGATACAGATCTATTTAAGTGAAGCCACTTAAAACTGGTGCTTTCATACTAAAGCTTATGGTTCTAGCATACCAGGACTTCATTCAAGTAAAGACACTTAAACAGAAAACAAGACATTCTTATAGGGAGGATATACAGAGATTTATTTAACCAGGTTTACTATTTACAGTTGAGATCACTTTCACATACTACTTTGCTACTCTACACGGCTACATGGTTTTCCAAACCAATTTAAGATGTACAGTCTGACAGTTCACTCAACACAAAAAACTGCTCTTCATAGAAAAAAGAAATATTTCATTATAGAACAGTAGTGCATACATTATACTCCTGAAAAGCCAGCTGGTATTTTAAACCACTAATGTTTGAAAGATTTGATCTCTGAAGGTCAAAACTGCAGTCACATAACCCTTAAATTTCAGTGTTTGGTTTTTTTTGTGGTTTTTTTTTTTTTTTTTTTTACAATTTTATATATAAAGTATACTGGACTTCACTCAAGTGTTTTTAAAAAGCGACACTGGTGAGGGGCAAGATGAAAATTTAATACAGCTGGCTTCCTTTGTACAGCTTTGGCCAAAAGAGTTCCATGTAGTGAAGGTTTAAGAAATCCTTTCTCCATATGCAAGAATCAGCCAGTTAATGCTTAGACATAATCTACCAAAGTAGGCACACATCCTTTGACTTTCATAGCAACCAAATCACTTCACTTGCAAATGGTTCTGAAATTAGAAAGTTTACTAGTATACTAAAACATTTAGATACATGAACAGCTGGGCTAAAACAGTGAAAGTCACAGGTAATTATATGTGTGTGTGTAAAGCTGAGTTGTTTTGCCCATCACCAGTGTACAGTACGACTGTCCTCAACTGTGAAAGGTGTGCTTTGACTAAGCTTAGGGCAAGAAAGCTATTGCAGTAGACTTGGCCCATTCACCTTCCACATAAGTGAGATAAGATTGAACTGCGGATTCACATTCTCTTCTAGGCATAGGTTCCACCAGTGATGAGAAGCTCATAGGCAGGATCCCGACTCCTCCTACATAGTACTATACAGGCACACAACATGCCCAGAAGCTATGGAGACAAAAAAAAAAGAGAGAGAAAACCAAGCTGAGTACAAAGACGACACTTCAAGAGATTTAACCTCAGTACAGACATTGTCAGCATGCTTCTCAAGACCATAATTGTCCGTAAGGCGAGTGGCAACAAATGCATCGTTTCTGGACAAGCTTCATTTCCTGCTGCAAAAAGCAAGGGCCATGAACACCTGATTTTCTTACAAGATTGTCTTGGACTTCTTTCATAAAAGATTTTTTTTGGTCACCTACTTTTATTCTGTCTCAACAATTCAGATGGAAGAAATCACTAATTTTACAGAAGGTACAGATTTAGATACTGTAGCAGGTATGAAACAACAAAGTGAAATTCAAATGCATCAGTGTCTAATTGCCATCATCAAAAAGAGCGCAAAATTTGACAGTTTTATGAACCTATCTCACTGTTGAAGTCTCTTTCAAATGCTCAATCTCTGTTAACATGCAATACCAGAAAGCTTAAGTCCAATGTGAACTGTTCACTCTGCAACATTTTCCTGCCATTAAAATTCACAGTATTGTGACTGAGCTGGCAATTTTGCCAGGAATTTATGGTTTGATCATCTTGCATATATTTACAAGACTCATATTGGATGAATGTCATCAGGGATGCGGGGCATGATATTTTACAGAAATTGCGTTCTTCCTGAAGGTAGAATAAGACTGTGCTTACTTAAAAAATAAAAATCAGCTCTAGCATTGTGTTCTGCAGTCTGCAATAATTGGCAATAGCTTCCAGTACAGTAAGAAACACTATTGATTTGGTCATATGCATACAAATTTGTTCACAGATGCAAATACTTGCAGGTTCCAGTCATAATTGTATTATATATAAAGCATCACCCAGGAGATAGGCAAGTTTTTGGTTTTTTTAAATCTAAACCAAACAAAAACCCCACCTCTAAAAAAACCTTTGAAGATAGAGCAAGTGATAATGAGAGAGCAGAAAATCAAGTGTAAATATTCTTCACTGATAAAACAAAACCCTAGTGCAAAAAAACAGCACTGGGACAAGAGGAGAATTACTTTTAAAAATAAAGTCTGATGCAAACATCACAAGTGTAACAAGTGTTAAAATTAAATGATGGTACACGTAACATAGTACTTCAGTCTGTTGAAAGACTGAAGAGAGAATGTTTTAAAAAACCCCAAGTCTAAATAAGCAGTGATTAAAGAGGCATGATGCAATTCTAGTATGAGTGTAATTCCTGGAGAGGAATGAGTTGGAAGGATTAATAATTTTGTTTGTCTGAAGCACATTATCTGCTTTGGATCTATACCAGAAACCAGCTCAGGTTCAAAACAGCATATGGAGAGTAACCTAGAATATGGCACTTCAACCTGTTGGCAAAAACAGCACCTTTCTTCACTTTCCATCCGTACTTGGGTGGTTCCAGTTCAGACTGAATCCCAAATGTTATGTTCATGTCAAGAGTAAGAGAAAAAGTTACATGAGAGAATGACTCATCATGGACAGTGCCCTTCTAAGTGAGAAAATAAAGTTTTCTTAGCTGAGGATATTAAGTTAGACTTGTGAGATGGAGAGCTTATAGTAGTGGCCAGTGGCTACAGAACTGTGAAGAAGGCTACACAGCCTGCAAGTACAGAAACTTCACCCTTTTTCCTGTTCAAAACAAGGACAAAATCAAGCCTGCATTGCAGGGAAAAAAACCTCCTTTTTTAGTAATTTGCCATAATTCATTCTAACCATGTATTTCAAATAAATAAAATTAGTTCCAGCACATTTACAGTTCTTCACACAAAGATAATCCTGGTCAATAACTCACTCAAGACATTTAATGTATACACTTGTGTAAAATCTGAAACAATCAGGTACTGCAATGAGAACTCACATAAGCAATTTCTGAGTTACTACTTCAACCCTTTATATTCTTTAGGATGCCAGTGAGCATACTCCTAGAATTCACTGTAAACACAGAAGTAACCCCTGTATTTCAGTTGTCTCTACAGAAACTTAATATATCATTTTACAAAACATGCTAGCACCTTTATAACATTTTCTAAGGCATTTTTACTCTGTTTCTCTTAAGCTGCTATTTAACATGGTGAACAAAAATATTTTAAAGTTTGTATTGAAGAAGGATCCATGCATCCCTCTTCTCCAACCTTTAGCAAATTTTGGAAATAGCTGCACAATCAGAAATGTGTTTGGGGTTTCCCCCCCCCTCCCCCCTTGGTTGGTTTGCTTGGGGGTGTGTGTGTGCATTGTGGTTCTGTTTTGTTTTCTAAGGTATTATTATTATTTTTATTTATTTTAATTTGCCTGCTAGCATAGCTATATTCAATTTGCTTTTACCAAATCTATTTGTTTGGGTTTTTTTCCTATAAAAACCCCTCACCAGCTGTATACATACATGCCAAGCTCTGTACCCTGTAAATGATCACTAACTACAAAAGCTCTGTAAGAATGAACTCTGTGGCTAATCAAGCAGCACTTCTAATGCACTGCAATGCCTTTCCTCCCTTCAGTTTACCTCCTATTTATAAATAGTTCTGTGCTGTCACAGTGCTTGAGACCAGGGAATTACCACGCACTGAAGATCCCCATGGTAACTGACACATGAACATACCAAAAATTGCTTCTATGCAGAAAAGATAAGGCTTCCCACAAATTCCACGCCTTGCAGAAATTCTCCTTTCCTCAGTCTTTTCATTTTAAAGAATGTACTGAAGGCTGCATTTGTTGAGTGTAAGCTATTAGAGGTAATGAACTTTGGACAGCCTTACTGCATAATATATGAAATAGGAATCTGTGCAGAGCAAACTCTATGCAGCATGTATAGGAAAGGTAGCAAAATTAACCAAAATGTAGGGAAAACAAAATTAATCCTTTAAGTTTACAGGACACAACCTAGGTTACCAGTCATTTGCTGAAATTTACATTCTTATCTCCATTTCAATTACCTCACAGTCTGTTCTGCAGAGAATCAGGCTAAATACATACTTCAGTTCAGTATTACAAATAAGATGCAAGTTGTGACACCCTCTTAGCTTGCAGGAGACAAAGAACAGAACAGTTTGAATACTGTTTAGTATCAACTTGAGTGAAACTACTGTCTTTTTAAAAGATGAATTTATAACCATTTGAACTGTGCAGGAAAGATAAAAGAATATGATCTCCAATAGACTAAATGTGGTTTCCACTCAGTGAGTATTATTAGGCAGAAATTTCAAGGGTATTCCCAACATTCTGTATTCTATATTTACCTTTATTCTATTCATTTTCTGAACAGGTATCACATAGCGTGTTTTAACTTTAAGCAAAAGGACTTCAAAATACTATATTGCTGCAATAGCAAATTTCTCTGATGTTCTTTTTTTCTTGAAAAATTTTTTTATACAATATGTACATTCTGCCAATAGCTTGACTACTGACATGTGGAGACAAATCAAAGAGCACTGACTGCAGAAGGGATACAACTAACATGCCTGCTGAGAACTGATGAGCCAGGAACAACAGAAGGGTGCAAACAGCCACATTTCCATTGCAAGCATGCAGTGGAAATTCTGGCTCAAGCCCAGAGGAATACAACTGGGCTTCATTTTGGGGTAGACCTGTTAATCAACCTGCAAACTCCAAAGCTCGGAATAATGCCTCCACTTGGCATTCAGCTCACCCAGTCTCATAACATGCAATTTTTTCCTACACAAAAAAGAGTCATCACAGTAATCATAGTAGGGGTAAATACCTTTATTTACATTACACAAATATATTTCAATGATCAAGCAGACTAAATATTGCTTTAAAGTTTTCAGAATGGCAATTAAAAAACCAAAACCAAACCTTCCTTCAGAGGACTATGCACCAAATATCAGAGTTCCATAGCTGAAGTAATCTGGTTCCAGACAGTTCAACACCACTACTGTATGCGGTGTTACCTATAAGAATAACCTGGTAGCACTGAAATGGAAATTTAGCCATATTTTCACAAGATTGTCTGCAAAAGATAACTTACCTTTAAATGTACAATCCATCTCAAAAGCTGCTTTTGAAAACAAAAAGTGCCTAAACTGCCTAATTCATCAGCTACGTTTACGGAATTCAATTGCTATTAAGGGCACAAAAGTAACTTTGAAAGCAGTTTTCAAACCTCTTGGGATTCAGCATATGTACTACATCTCTCAGAGGCTGTAACACGGTCTGAAAATAATGTGATCAATGTCCTAAGCCTGCCAAACTAATGAAAGTGCAAAATTACAAGTTGACAGATATTTAAAAGACAGTCTTTTTTAAACAAAACAATCTACATAAATACTGAGATATACGTCAGTCTATTTCCTCAGTCATTTTTGTATGTCCAGAGGACCTTAAACAATTCAGGTTCATGTGGGAGACAGACAGTGCTCAATTTTAAGTAGACAAGGTTTAGAACCTTTTTTTTTGCTTAAGTCCAGAAACCAAGAAAACTTCAAGATACAGTAAAAAGCTCAGCTGAACAAGAGCAAAATATGCTATCAAAACCACTGGTGTATCTCCTATCTGGTCTTGACCTTATTTCTATGCCACAAAACATAGCTAAGTTGATCTACCTCTAAAATGGCATGAAGTTTGAGCTGTTTTCAAGTTGAAGAATTTGCACAATATTTGATTTCCAACTGTTATATGCTACCAGAAAACATTCAATATACTTAATACTTAGTGCAGTGGGTTGACCCTGTCTACAACTTAGCTGATTATTTTTCAAGAAAATTTACTGTTTACATTCTATTGGATTACTGAATTAACGTTGACTGTTTGCCTATCTTCCAATCTAATAGAATATACATCCACATAGTAGTAGTTTTTAGACCATGCATGGGTGAGAAGTTGTGTTAAGGTATTCAGATCCTTTTGACCGATGTGCATTTATTCCCCAAACCAGCTAGGCACTGAAACTGCCATCATCCTGTGCACACTTGTAATAACCTGGAGAGCACAGTTTGGAATTTCATTTGAGAAAAAGTTCACTGATAAAGATTATTCTCTTACCTGAATAGCAGCAAAGGCTAGTGCTGCCCAAATGACATACATCATGATCTCTTGAAGCTTCTTCACAACCAGAGCCTCACACCCCTGAAACAAGGAGACTTCTTAGTTATACACCTGGGAACCCAATATATATCCACATTTAGACACACCAAAAAAACCCTCAACAGCATCAAGTAGGGCAAAACAATAATCCAAACACTAAAAGAAGTCATTACTTAGTATATCACAGATGAAAAAAAGGAGAGAGGGTTCCCCCCGCCCCCCGAAATCACATTTATTTCCTGTTAAATATACCTGAAATTCCATGCTCCCACTGAAAAGAAAATTAACTTATTGTCAGCAAAAGCACATGGTTACATAAGTTCATACTTTGGCTGTCTTACCTCAGAATAAAGGTCCATCGGGCGGGTCAAACTGCCAGTACAATTGCTGAGGGCTGCTTTGCAACAGCTAAGCGGCACGCTGTTATTTTTAGTTTGTTTGAACCAGACAGTGCTCTCCCAGTCCGAGTAGTTATGGATCCCACAGCAGCGCAGCTGAAAAAACACACACGTAAAGAGTCAATGTGTTTATCTGTCAGGAAGACAGATAAGATTAATTCTAATGGCAATGCAAGAATACAAGCATGTTGAGGAACCTTTTTTACTTAAGGAACACAAGCTATTTGACAGCAAATCATAAAGAGTATTGTAAAGGGTCCTATAGCTTAAATCATTCATGATACTCCTCACAAAATGCAGACTGAAATTCCAGTTCTTGGGAAACATCTGACAACCCTCTTTTCCCTGGTGCTTCCCAGACAAGACAAAAGCTGTATTTTTGGCTTAGAACAGCTCTATCCTTAAAGTTTACAACTGATACTTGAAAGAACCATTTGCTTTCTGGACATCGTTCTGGCATGAACCAGCATCTGCTCTTCTCTTCTCACAGAGCTGCAGTACAAAATTAAAGTTCATTTTATATAGTCACACGCATATGTGGCCATGTAGAAAGCCTTCAGGAATGAAACAATTAAAAATAAATACAGTTCCATTCTGCTGACAGCTCATGCTCTATTGCAGTCTCAAACACAAGTACTGCCCTGTCAGTTTAACAGCATCTTGGCCCTTTTCCCTTACAGGAAGGATTTTAAGCAAGATATTAATTAGTGGTATGACTGATTTAAACACATTTAATATGCAAATTAGATTACTTTTAAAATTAATGCAATTGTAAGAATATTGAAAGCTCCTAAATCTTTAAGTCTAATTGCTTCTTTTAGCCTCAAATGCAGAAGCTTGCAACACTATCTTCCAGTTAGAATCAAGAACAGTTTTTCCCCTCAGCAAGTTCTACATAAATCTGTAGAGACAAAAGAACAGTCAGCAATATTCCATGGCAGAAAAATAAGTAAATATTAAATATTTGAATCCAGACACTGATTCACAGATAGCCAGTTACACAAAATGCATCACCCCATTAACAATGACACAACTCTACTAATTTTAACTGAGTTAAGATATTTATTGACCAATCAGCTGTCTCCTAGAGTTGTCAGAATGGAAGAAGATATGCTACAGAAGTGGCAGAGCAATGCAGCATCTGTGTTTTAAGGACAGAAAGGACCGTGACTCACCTGCCTCTGTACATAGTCAATAGCACGACTGGCTGCATCAGGATTTGTCCCGTTGTACCCATTGTATACTTTCTGAATGCTGTGATCAACTTCATCCTCTACCTGGGAAGTGTTAAGGAAGCATCAGCATTAGCACACCAACAGAAGTAGTACAGGTCTAGGTAAAATAGTTTCACTTCCAATTACAGCAAATCAGGAAACCAAGGTAACTCCCTATCATCTGAAATGAGCATACTCTGGTGGTAAAGCTTCTTAAAATCCTAACTTGACTTTTGCGAAGATGTTGCATCTAATGGACAAGAAAAAAACCCAAGCAGCTATCTTCAGTGAGCTTGTAGACAAAGTAGCTTTGCAGTGTATCTCAGAAAGGAAACCGCTTTTATTATGACATTGTGGCAGACATTCCATGAAGTTAAGGAATCGCCACAGAAGCCTTCAATTCTCCTTACCACTTCCTCCTACTCCTTCAAAGTTCCAAGCCAAAACCAGTATAATGATCTGGACTGTCTCATATCCTTCTGGTCCCAAATGGAACAAGTCACACAATCTGCTCTTCCCATTCCAATTGAAGCACGGATAAATTCTCAAAGATCAGGTCTTTTCATTGACTATTCCATCCTACAGTGACCAAGCTCTGTTCAGTCCCAGTCCTCCCATATTTTCTGAGAAACGTTGATAGTAGTACCCTGTGCATAGCAACAGCTACTGGAATAGCTCCCAAAGCTACTGCAGATAAGTCAAGCTTATAAAGATGCTAACAAGTACATGCGTTCACTACGGAAGCCACCCAAGAATCATCGTTTGTCTCCTAAAAAGCATGCTGTAATTGCCCATTTTGAAGGAAAGCTTACCAGAACCTTCTAAGCAATGTTTCACTGTAAAGTGTTCCTTAAATGCACAGAAAGTGTAGTGTAGCTAAACATTTGTACAGTAGTAAGATTTGCTCTGAATTGATTAATTTTTCCTATTATACTCAACAGGAATTATGTTCAAGGCACGTAATGTCAGGGCTGAGTATCAACTAAGCATGCATGTTCTTCAGATTCGCAAGTTACAGTAGGAAGTTCTTGCCAACACATCAATGCCTTCAACGCTTTAAGGCAAGAATTTTCTGCAGTAATAGCACAAACTTCATTCCCCTTAATTTTTTAATATATTTAAAAGCCAGTGAAAGCGCAACTCAGAAATTTCATTTCTTCACACTGTGTGATCTTTAATATCATGTGGTATATTTCTGCCACGTATGATGTTAGAAATGCAATCAGTTACATTGTTCTGGTCCTGGCTCTTAAATTCCACTAAACAGTGGGAGAAGTCACAACTCTTTAGCCATAATCCTTGTTAACAACATGTATAAAGCCAGACAGTATATATTAACACATTCAATATATTTGATTTTATTATTCTGCAGTGTTACTTTGCATACCAAAACACAAGATTACATTTAAGTTAATGCACAGCAAAACAAATGTGCCCTGTGCTCAAATATTGTGTGACCTAAATCATTCAAAGTCAAAGCATAAATAAATTAGAAGACCATCTGGAAACAAAAAGGTACCAATTACCAGGACTTCACTCTACCATTCAATTGTTAATGATATAGTCTAGCTATTTTCTTTCCTCTGTGGAAAACTTTCTGCTTTAAGAATATTGACATTCTAAATTTTAAGATACTAATATCTCAAATTAACTCAAGAGGTTTGGTTTCATCCCCTTAAATACCCATTAACAGTTCTACAGAATGAAATACAGTAAAGCCTACACCTCCATTTTGGTCACAGTTCACAACAAAACATTTGAAGCCATTACCTTTGCTCTGTAGATGTATCCAAGAACCACCACCACCACTTCAGTGATGAAGACCAAGAGCAGGATGATCACAAACTGTAAAATACAATCAAGACTGTCGGTGCAAATAGTTTTACCCATTTACTTTCTGAAAGTTTCCACAGAGTTTGCTATTTAAAGTAATTTTTCAGGTAAGGTTTTAACAGATAACATGAAGTAAGCAATCAAACTGACGAAATGAGCCCAGAATTAACTTCAGTCAAGAAATGTTAAGTGTTCCTAGCTTCACCTAGTAATAAGCAGCTGCCCAGGCAGGCAAGTGCTGAGAATTAGGACTGGAAACACCATACTGGAGTGCTTTAATCAAGTGTTTCTTTCAATCTTCTTTCTGTTAGATAAATAGGAGTGTCACAACAAAGAAGCTACCCAGGCTATTACTAAGAGTAGTAGGTAGACTAATGGAATGTTTCTTCAGATTAAGCCCTGTAACAACTGACAGAGACAGCAAGCTATGTATTTGCCTTCCTATAGTTAAAAGGACTTTTTAAAATAAACTGTTCATGTCTACACAGTATCCAACAAAAAATCCAAACCCATGGGGACAGTTTAAATGTTGGCCTCTCCTACCTAATTCTCCATCTGAAATCATGGTTAAAATGCTTGGCAACACATGACAAAATACTGCCAACAGTGTCCAAACAAGGCCATACAGAAAAGCAGCATCACAACAACTCTCAGAGAACTTTGATGCAAGATAATAAGAACAAGAAGGCTCGTGGCTCACCTTTCTGTCCAATTTTAGCTTTTCAACTAGAACAGATCAAAGTGAGATTTAAAAACTATTATGACTTTACAACATGGTTTTCCATTTTTTTTTAATGAGATGATTACAGTTCTAAAAGCTAAAACTGTGGAGCCTGCTGCTGCCAGAACTGACTAATTAAACACCATTATTCAGAACAGAAAATTGAAATAAAAAATGTGCATAACAAAATATAAAGGGAAAACATTTAAGGCCACAAAATATGATTAGAACAAGCTTTAAAAATATTTTTAGAAGTCTATTAAAAGGGAACGCAGCCAAATATACAAGAAGCAAACACCATCATAGAAAAACTTTGCAACTTACCGTAGCAAGTCCACAGCGACTTTCTCGAATTGTGGCACAGCACCCAATAAGTCCAATAATAAAAAGCAGTGTTCCCACAGCTATGATAATAACTGCTGGAATTAGTGTGTACACATCTTCAAAGAAGTGATCATAGTCATCATATGTGATGAACACATAGGCTCCCACGTAGCACAGTATGCCTGCTGCAGCCTACAATAGACACAATGACCTGGTAAATTTAAACGCCAAAGCCGCCTTACAGCAAGGCTACTTTGCAATAATTATTTTCTCAAACACCATAAAGTAACCCTTATTAGAAATTAGATTTTATTTAAATTTAGACATGTTTGCTAGCAATAGCATATGCTTATTAGGAACATCTCAAATGGAAGCTAAACAGTAGTTTTCAAGCTACATTTCATCTAGGTAAATTCCGTTTTGACTGCAGTATGGAAGTCTTCTGAGGTGTGTAGTCTAGAAATGAGGGTAACCATGCCATGAACAACAACATCCCTGCTCCACACTAAACTTTCTGCATAGTCTAGCATTCACAAACTGTCTTAAGCCTTTGAGAACACTATTCCGGCCCATCTGAGTGGCAAGTTATTTGCTATTCAACAGATGTACGCAGTTCTTTTGTCTACCATTATTTACTAACTACTTATTCTTCCATTTTGCTGATTACTCCCTATGGTTGAACCTTAGAACAGAATAAATACATTTCAAACTTTAACCTCTGCTAGGGAAAGATTAATTGCTAGAAACAACAGGCTTTCTGAAGTGTTCACAGCACTGGAAAAATCTGATTCTACCCACAAAGCAGACACAAACAAATGTAAACCACCAATTATCGAGACAGAACCAAATACCTAGAGAGACATATCACAAAACTTAAGATATGTTCTCAGAAGGATTATTGTACAAAATAGTTTATTAAACAAACAAAAACAAGTAAGACTTGTAGGACAGACCTGCCCCTAGATAAACCACTAACAAAGCACTTACATCAGTCTAATATGAGCTTATCTCCCTTACAGTTCCAGGGAACCCAACACACCAATACCTTCATTAACTTGAAGCTGAGCAGACCTAGTGAAGGACACAGAGCTGGTGCTTGAGGAGTCAGGTAACATACATTTATTTCAAAAATAAAAAGGGCCACATCAGTTTTTCCTTACAAATGTCTTCCATAACTGTCTTCATACTTGCTGCAGAATGAAGCAGTGCCGCCATATATTAAAATAAAGTATGTTTAATTGACTGCAATGATGGAAACTAAAATTTGAATATTTCATGACACACTTTTCTGGTGTCTCAATACAAGGTTAAGGCAAAACAATCCACTCCGAAGATGCAACAGCTGAGCTATGATCTGGGGAATTTCATTTTGCTGTAAAGGGTAGTGTCTTCATTACAATCCAATCTATATCATGGACAGAAGAGCTCACTCAGCTGGAATATTACACACTTCAGCTCTGATCTGAGGAAGAACGCTGCAGGCTGCCTCTAGTCCTCCTTCCTCACTCAGTGGCCTGTAACTACACCTATTCCTGCACTTCAAAGATGAGAGCAGACAGACACACAGCAGCTAAAAATACTACAAGATTGGGTCATGGTATTGTAGAATCAATACCATGAGGGACCTGAGGAGATCATTTAGTCCAATTCCCTGCTCAAAGAAGGGTCAACAATGAATTCAGACCAGGCTGCTCCAGGCTTTGTCCAAGGTCTTGAAAATTTAAGGATGAGAATTATACATCCTCCCTGGGCAACCTGTTCACTGCTGGCACAGGACAAGACATAAGATGACTGATACCTAATATTTCAGTATTGTTTGCTACTACGTACTAGAGGTACTGCAATATTACTGCAACTACTTCCTATAAAACTGTACCACATAAACACTACTAGCAGAATATTTTCTATATGGAATACTCCCTGCAGCGCTTTGCTACATTATGTCAAAGAAAAGAGGTATTAAGAGACAGCTCAAAAGTATCACCAGTTCTGCACGGATTTGAGCAATATATTTCACCTCTCTGCCTCTTCCATGCAGACAGGGCAAGGGTGTACTCCACAAGAATCTTAAAAGCATCCCAGAGGCTCACACTCATCCAATAAAATGTGCTATGTAGATACAACAGCAGAGAAACTGAAAATTGAGAAAGACCAATAGTAAGACATCTCCAGACAACAAAATCTGAATTGAACAAGCTATTACAAAATAGCCCCTTCGCACAAGAGATTTTGCAATGCTCATCCAACTACAGAAATCCTGCCAGGTTAGGTACAATACGGCAAAACGCAGACATACAATTTCTGTACACAAAGCAAAGACTCAAAGTAGCGTCACCGAACAATGGAATTCTATTAACTGCTGCCTAGCAATGGAGCATGTGAATGACAGGATGGTGATGTCATCTCCCATTCTTAAGAACTAAAATGCTTGTTAGAAATATGGTATATTGCAAGGGGGTAGATGAACAAACACAGCTGTGGCTGGCACCAGGCACAGAAAATATAACGCAGAACTGAAATCAGAACCATTTGTTAACACCTTTGTCCTTCTCTTATGCAAAATTTCAGTGGCTTCTTTCTTTTTTTCCCCCTAAGGAAAATCTGGCTCAGACTGCATGAGCACATATTTAAAGAATACATTTGAAACAAACTGTCTATAGGTGTTCACTTCCCTTCCCTATTTCAAGCAGCATACAGATATTAAGAAACTTTGCTCTTCAAGTACTATGCCAGAAAAAAATATGTCTGACAAGTACAGAGATTAAATATGGTCTCAAAAACTAAGAAAACCCAGTGCTTGTTAAAAAAATACAGTATTTTGTAATAACTATTGGAAAGGTCTCTACAATTTTCAGGTTAAAGCAGCCTGGTCTGAAGACTTCACTAAATCCTTTCCACACACGACATCATGACGACTAATCAGCCACAACAGCACTTGGCCACAGGTTTTACTTCTGAAGAATGCCATAGAACTGCTGCGGAAGAAGCTTCAGCATTTTGGGAACAGCAGTGTGCATTCACGTGTCTATAAACCTTGCACTAGAATCAGGAAGAAGTTGAAGATAAAGACATTGCCTCTACTTGATGAAGTGACCATACCCTTAAAATTACTGTTATGTCTTCCTCAGAATCACTTCAAGTAATCTTCAGGGGGCAGGGGAGAACATCCTAGAAGGAAGTGTGCCTGCGGGAGCCTTCACAAGTTTTAAAAGCTACAAAGATTAAAAACTCCTTTCCTGTGTACCACAGTTTAACACTATTTTTGAACAGGTACAATACCTAGTCTATCACAGAACAATGACAACAGCAAAACTACTCAGTTTACAGGAAAAAAAGTTTCAAATGCCTCCCCTTTTCCCGCCTCATCACAGCCACAGATTGCTTAGTGTTTTCTTCAGCCTGCTCTAAACCCGGAAGGGGGGAAGTCTCTAAACTAGCATTTTATCTGGGATTAAGAAAGTGCTTCTGAAACAGAACTTTTTGCTCATCATCCTATGATTTTTGCTTACTACCTTCTGGTTTGCATCACTGAATAGTCTTGAGAGTGTGTAAAGGGACTCACTTCGAATGAAACTAAATCAGAAGCTGAGTGCATTTACTGTGTTAAATGCTAACAGGCGTTCAGTCAATAGGAACAGACTAGCCTGAGGTCCTTCCTCCCGCTCCACTACTCACTTTCAACTTCAGGTCCTCTCTACAACTGGGTTTTAACCTCCACAGTACTATGTTGTATGTTAATGTAAATATAACATAAATACTGTGACAACAGAGCTAATTTTATCTATACAAATATCACAATCTACATTGATCAGTGCTGCACGAGTTAAATTCAAATTCATTACCTGCTGCAACCCAAGAATAAGGTTGAACTTGTGCTTTTTAAAAGAAAAGCAGAAGAACCAAAATCTCAAAATAGTACCATGCTCTTAAATTTGCTTCTCAAAACAGAAATCATCTAAAGAAACTGAAATCTGTACAAGGCATACAGATAATTTAGAAAATAAAAAACTCATAAAATAATCCAAATCTCAATGCTTATTATCTTGCAGAGTAAACAGCAAATCTGCACAAGTCCGAACTCATTGAAGTCAAAGACATTTGACTAAAAAGCCACCACATTTACAATAATACATTTCCTATCATTAAATGGAAGCCAAATACATGAACCACACACAGTTCAAATAAGGCTTTGATAAGAGCACTTGAAGGAAGAATTCTCAAACTTAATCTGCTCAAGGCTCTGAATAGAGATGGCAGCAGCTCCTGAACCTGTGCCAGGTCACATGCGTGCTCTAGGGACATGACTGGTTATCAGCATTCGTATCCTTTTGGAGCTGTTTGCATTTAACTGGCAGTACTGAACCTGGGCATACCCCTATTTCAGGATAATTTAACCTTGTTTGTTGCAAAAGGCTTGAACAGTTAGGCATCTTTTTCATCACAGGGAAAAAACAGACTTTTTTATACTTCAGAAAAAACCTGATATTATTGCTTTGGCATGGGCCCCTAAGGAATTATTAAAAGTTGAACAAGTATGCAAAGAGCTGGAGGGAAAGCTGGAAGATCTAATGACACTATGATATATACAAAGATAAACATCACTCAAAGCATTTATAGGAAAGCATATTTAAATTTTATCATTCTTAGAGAGAGTAACCTTCTCCCCCATCTTTGGGCAGGTATTACACAGCCTCTTAAGTCCATGCCTATTTCAAAATGAGCTTTCACCTTTCACATGCACTGAGGCATACAGGGCTACCCACCATCTAGATGTATCTTGAAACAGTTTAAGGTTTGCTTTTTTGCTGTTGCAGGTGGGGTTTGTTTGTGGATTTCTCTTGTTTGTTTGCTTTTGAAGTAGGCTGCAAACACACACCAAGAACTGTTTTCGTGTTTTTAATAACACTTACACACTGCAGCAGCTTGTAAGCTAAAAATTTAGCTAGCTAATGACTGGTGAGATATTTAAACTACTCCTACTGTTGATCATTTCTTTATCAACTATGAACACAGCAGCTCCAGTTACGAACTAATGCTCCCTTACACTACGCTACTAATGTAGCTCCCAAACAGATCTGATGAAAACTTGTCCAAAGACTGTATATTTTTACAAAGCACTGTACTTCATGCTACTTTTGCTGTTTACCTTGCTACTGAATTTTCTTTACTTTGGGACCACAGTAGAACACACAATAAAAGTTTGAATTTTTTTCTGGTACTCTTTCATTAAAGAGTAGTGCTTGTCCCTTTAGAATATGTTATTTTATTCAATTTTTATGAAAAATACATACTCTCTGAACAAGAAAATAAAGGTAGCACTTATACCTGATGCTCAATTACTTAAGAGAAATATTTCACCTTTTTGGTGCGGACTCCTACTCATAAGTTCCTACTGCTGCCAACTTTACCACTGCTGACTGGTAAATTTGGTAGTAACACAGACACCACTCTAAACCAAATTATTGTTCATTCCACTACTAAAATACCTTTCTTGACTGGGATTGTAAATTGCAGATGTTCTATTTCAATATGCCATAGATGTATTGTCTTTGATAAAAAGAAGGAAAAAAAACAAACTAAAAAAATCTTCCATGCTACCAGTCCCTTACCTTTTCTGCCTGGATCCTGTCCTAGGATCATCTTCCCAACCTGTCTATTACCTTCCTTATGTTAAACTTCATGTTATCTTTGTTCTCACTGCCTTTCTAGTGTGATGCAAACATGCATACACTCCAGGAGAGATTTTTGAGGAGCTACAGTTACTTCCACTCCCCTCTGAAACACACACACCCGTACTTGACATTTCTTTCCTACTAGCTTAAAATTGGTTTCCTGACACACTATTTTGTTTTCATTAGTAATAATTTAACTGGAATATAACAAAGTCCTTTGTGAGAAGAAAGCTAGCAACTCCATTCAACATTATATCATAGTTCAAAATATTTTAAAGGCTTATAAAACAAAGCCATGTAAAATTGACATAAGCAAGATTGCTCTGTCTATACTGGCCAAATTCAGTTCTGTAGCACTATGCATGAAACTCAGATTCAAATGCTTTTGCAGCTAAAGCAGAAGGCTGAGCTAGGCTGCCTTTGCATTTAGCATTACAATTTTTAAATATCACTAATTAAAAGAGGCAATGCACCAGCAGACTGAGAGTAATTTTTGGTTTTTTTAAACTAGGAGAGATGTTAACAATAGAGCCATTCTTTTACATCTATTTAGACATCAGGGCTGTAACTTGACCTGGTGCTCCACTGTTACCAAATTCCTTGCCCTGCACAAGAACAATGCTGATTACTCCATGCCACAAAGTCCCACCAGGTAAAGCTGTATTTCAAATTTTATGTACTACTCAAAGATATCACATGTCACTATGCAAGTTGTTTTCTCTTCTGTTAGCTTTACCTTTAAGCACAAGATTGGACACAAAAAATACATGAAAAATCTCGCGCAAAGATTGAAAAATCACCCTGTAAAGAAATACCAGTGACACTACTGTGTTATTTGAAAGCAAACTGAATCCTTAGCAAAAATCAGGGCCTGTCCCATTGTTGGTTACCTGAAAATTCGTGTCCAAATACAGTAAGAAAAATAACTTGGAGGGCATGACACCAAATTTTGCATCCTAATTTTAATATATATATAAAAAATCTTTTTAATGTATGCAATTCCAAAGCGTTACACAATCCTGAAAATACTGACTTCACTACCATAGCAGCAGCAGCTTTCATAGCCCAAAGTGACTGTCCTTCAAGATAAAAAGGGCTGCAGTCAAATAATCCCCGACAGGTAGCCTTTGTGATCATCTCTCAATTATAGTCTTTGATCACTAAAAAACTCTCAAGTTTCTTCATTACCTTAGCTTTTTTAAAGTCCAGATCAGAAACAATTCTCAAGATCCCAGTAAAACAGAATAATTACTTGGCTTATTCCTACATGCAAGATGACACGGGCTCTACTTTTCTTTTTCTTTCTACTGTTAAATTTCCATTACTTTTCGCCTTGCTGTATGTCTTTATTCTTGTCTACCAGAAACCCAAAATATACTACATACACATTGATAGCTACAGGTCCTAAGTACAGCTCAGATAGTTCCTATAAGATAATCCTACATAATTTATACTAGTATGGTTACTGGACTGTGGTGAGCATGCCTGAACTGTAAAGTGAGCACAGAATTACAGAAAGCATTCTCAATGTACAGAACTGAAGCCTTGAAATTTGTATTAATAGCTTCAGCAAATGAACTGTAAAATTAATGATTTCAAGTCAATTAAATAATTGCAAGAGCAACTTAAAAACTTAGTTTTCAGCTACTGAGTTGAAAGTATTCCAGGAATAGAGTTCAATTCCCCCCCCCCCCCCAAGGAGAACACAGACAAAGAAAAAAACCCCTCAAAGTAAGGACAGGATATTAAGTACTGTTTTAGCCAAGCAGGCTGTCAAAGCATGTATATTCTTTGTGAATATAAAATAGACACACTGTTTTCTGAAGCAAGACTACAACCATCTCTGAATATTTTAATCCTTCTATCCTGTATCCTAAACATAAGCCAGAAAACATTTCCCTAGTATTTTTGTATTCGTTTCTCCAAACTGCTTTCAACTGACTTATGCAAGTCACCTGATGAAGCCTTAATTTAGGAGTCCACAAAATAAACACATTTGACAGTAGTCGTCAGGTATTTGTTCCAGGTAAGTTTATTTCTTCCTTTTTGAAATCAGTTTGCACTTGTACTTTAACAAACGTTTCTTCTGAAAAAACAAGCTTCTCTCAAATACTTTAAGATCATCTTTTATTTGTAATTGCTCATATTCAACATTTCATAAAGATATAAAAAAACCATTTCTGATTATCAGCTACTACTTTTTTTTTTAAGACTACAGTTTAACATTTTCCTATCATAGCAGCCATTGTAATCTTCCTCCAGTGGAAAAATAAAAAATCTTCAGATGGATCAGAATTGGCACTTCCACTCCACCAAAAATATTTGATAATATATGTACTAGAAGTTCCACTATTTTCAAGATGTACAAGTTTTCACATCACAATTACTTGCTATGCAGTGTCTTTTCCTAAAAAGACTCAGCATCACTAAGAACTCCTGCAGTAATTATTACCACACAGGAATGTACACTTAATACAATTTAACAGGATGTGAAAAAAAGTTTTCACAAGACAGTACAGAAAGATGACTTTTACAGCATCAACTAAAACATGTAGTAAGTAGCACAAGACTTTTCAAAATGAGATGAACTTGTAGAATCACTGGCAAACTGAGTGGAGTGTGGGTTATTACAGTCCACAGTCACAGATGAGCGAGTTGATATGGCTATCACCTGCCAGCAAGCCTGACCTGCCTTCTTCTGAAGGCTTGAAAGAAACTTAGAAAAAATAAAACCCAGAAGTTACATCCTAGACTACAGTGTATACAGAGTGAAAAAAACCATCTTTTTCTTTCACAGCAGATGTAATAATTTTCTGAACATCCAGAAATCACAAGACAGATACCAAAGCACTGGGAACATTCCCATGATTCCACCCATGAGAGCCATGGTAGTGGTGGCAGTTATGATTCACTTTCATCAGCTCTCTTGCAGAACTTTCAATAGCAAGTTGCTTCTTTGCTATTAGAACAGACAACAATGATGATGGTCATGGTATCTAAGATTTATGTATGATACCCTAGAGAGACATATTAGATTTATAAAAGCAATTAAAGGAGCTTTCATAGTTACTTGACCATTTACAGGCATTTATCTACTGTGAAGTCTCAGTGGAAATCTGGATGATCTAATTACCAAAACCAGAACTACATATTAATGACAAATAAAAGATTTCTGTACCAGCACAGAACAATTACATTGTCAACTAGATGGGAACCTCATGTTAACATGCAGTCAGTCAAGCTCAGTCAACAAATGACACTTAATACATCAAGAGTTGGAATTCTTCTTTCTCTTTTGCCATTTAAAATTGAACATGCCCTACTCTGACGGAAGCATCTAAAGTTTCCTATTTGTAGGCTCTAGCTTGCTAAAGAGAGGAAAACCTTCAATTTTCATTATTTTCACTTTTAGAAAGCCTGCCTCATTCTACATGCAGCTGATGAACTGTACCCTTGCCTTGTTCCAGCACAAGCAACCCAGTCACCTATATGCCCAAAAAGCTATCAGTACAAGTTGACTTCTTAGGCTGGAGATGGTTTACAGAATACAAGATTGACGACATTTTAATTTGATGTGAAGTACAGCCTAAATACTATCTGCCCATTCTAAATTGAGACAGCTTTGTCTCAAAATGTCATTAAAAATTGTAAAGCACTAGATTCAGCATTGCACAAAATAACCACACTCACCACTGTTTAAGCTGAATAACTGCAAACTTCAACATGCAATTGAATTACTAAGTGCACTGAATAAGAACCAATACCTACAGAATATATGAAAATTAACACTAAACTTTAGAGGTGAGGAAGAAAATGCATAAAGAATTTACATTCATTTAATCAAATCAGTGTCTGGTTTGTACCAGCAACTAAAATCTACTTCAAGATGCCATCAAAAAATGTAATCCAAAACAAGTCCAGTCAAAAGCCTCAAGTATGATGTAGCAGCTATTAAATAACCTTTTTTAACGCAATTTGCAACTATGCATGTAACAAAAAGCCACACCCAGCAAAGCAGATTCCAAACAAATGGTTGTAGTAAAAGGTTGATGTAGCTACCTGATACTTCAAAGATAAAGAATGGAGCCTATATGCTTCAGTCAAAATTATAAACTCAGTCTGCACCACTTAAAGTCAAATATGCCTCACATTTACTGTTCAGCCCTCTGAACAGCTGAGATTGCAGAGGTAAGCATTTTCCCCGACCGTGATTTGTTTTTAGGGACCCACGAGAGGCATTCCTTTGTAAAAACTTAGACAAGAACATTCATCCTCGTTAAATTTCAACATTAAGTGATGTAGCTATAGATAGCTACATTTTAGTGTTCTAATATCTTGTTACCCACTATTACTTCTTCAAAGCTTAAATATTTCAACAGCTGGGACAACAGATCTGTTCCTGGACCTCAGATTAGAAGATGAGAAATAGAGTAGCTAAATACAGAAAAGGAATTCTTACAAGTCTACAGAATATTCTTTAATTTGCTTTGACTTAGAGTTATGTTGTTCTGACAGGCCAGTTACTACAGTGAAAATAATGCCAAGCTACAGCCTGTAAGTCCACCCTGAGAAGGTCGTTCACAGCACCCTACTGTTCCAGCAAGCCGGGTAAGCTTTTGTCTTACTGTCAGCACGACGGCAGTTGTGGAAGATTTAAGCAGCACATAAATAATACGATGCAACTGTAGTTACTTAAAGAAGTAAACATGAGACTTGCTTTTGGAATATTAAGTTTTATATATAAATGTCCTAATTTTGTATCAAAAAGACGAGGAAGAAAACGGTGCTCCCTAAGTATTTGGTACAGGCGTCCTTAAAGTCTGAGGCCCAAAACCTGAAGGCCGTAGGATCTCTACAAAAATTCCACTGGAAGAGCCCTGAAAGCCTCAATCATGCCACTCAAGCTGCAGTCAATTACAAAATCGTTTCTATCTCAAAATCTCCACCGCCCGTTAAACCTTTACCGCCGGACTACTCAGGCGACAGATCCAGCTCCAACCACCTCCGAACTCTGCGAAGGACGGGCTCTGAGGGAAGGGGCTGCGCCTCACCGCAAGAACACGGGGCCCCGCGAAGGGGCACAAGACGCCTGTTCCACAGCAAGCGTGTAAATACCAGCCGGACCGGCGAGGCGGTGCGGGGCGGGGGGTGCCAGCTGCTGCCCTCGGTAAGCAGAGACCAGACACAGGCGACGAGCTCCCTCAGGGCCTGGCCTGGCGCCACGGCCGGTCCGGGCCCTTCCCTCCCCGCTCGGCCAAGGCAGCCCCGCACACGGAGACCCTGGCCCACCCCCAGGTACCCCCGGGCTCACCCAGAAGATGAGGTTAAGGAAGACGAGGACGGTTTTGGAAGAAGTGATGCCGCACTGCCCCATCGCGCCTGCCGCTGCCGCTCCGCTCCTCGCCGCTCCGCCACCGGCCCCGCCTCACATGACCCAGGCAGCGGCGCGGGCAACCTAAGATGGCGGCCGCTGGCGTCACGTGGCGGCAGGGGGCGGAGGAATCTAAGATGGCGAACCGCTCTCTCTTAAAGGAGCCGCTGCGGCGCCTAGGGAGGGGTGGCCTTGAGGTCACGTGGGCGTTGTGCGGGACGTGCCTCCGCCTCCCTCGGCAGAGGGAGCTCGAGGTTCCCCAGGCTCGATGGCAGCGTAGGGGAGGGAGGGTCAGCGCTCCGTCCTCCCGGATCCCCTGTCCCGCAGCTAATGGCAGCTCCGAGCGCGAGGGGAAGAGAAACACCGCTCGGCTGCCGCCCGAGGGGCCGTTTGACGGCAAGGCTTTGTGCCTCGGGAGGCTGGGGGCGGGAGTGTGGGGCCCAGAGCTGAGGCGGGTCCGCAAAAGGGTAGCTGCCCAGAGGCTTCTGTTCCGAGGCGAGGGCGCTGCGGACCTCGGTGTCCTGGTTGCCCTGCTAACCCACTCCAGCCAGGGGCGGAAAGGCGCGCCCTGCGAGGAGCTCTCGGCGCACAGATGGACTCTGTAGGAGAAACAGCCTGGCTGCGTTATCTGGTGCAGCAGGCTGGGCAGGCAGGGAGGGCAGTTCAGCGAGGAGAGCGGGATGCGTTTCACCATCGGGACAGGAGTGGGAGGCAGGAACGCCTCCGGTGAAATAAAAATACATGTCTCTTGCTGCGCTACCCAACATCCACGGGGAAAGCACAGCCATTGGTAATTGTTAGAACATTTTGGGCGCATCTGAAGAGGGTCAGAATTCACAGTGATGAACAGAGGAAAAGTAAATTATGAGAAGATGTGCACGGTTTCTACAAGCTGCTCTATTACTGAGACTGCACTGGGAGCGAGGGCAAGGTAACTCTCACCCAGTGTATGCTGCCCTATGGATTCGTAAGGTTCTCTTTAGCATGGCCAGGATCCAGCCCTTCATTGCAAAGGCCTTGTTTGCTGCCTTGCTAGTTACACCAAGCCTCTTCTCCCCTGTTTCTCTGGCATCATGGTATCTTCCTTATTGATCTTCTATTCCTTCTCCTCTCTAATCCTCCACTTTTCCTAGAAACACCTGTCATTCCTAAACCGCTCTCCCCTGCTTGATGAGCTCACTCAACAGCTTCTCCTTGTTCCTCTTCTAGCACATTTGCTTCTCGCGTGGAAACGAAAGCACCCATGTTATCGAGGGCCTTTACATTTTAGGGATCAGACTTGTGAAGGGAGACAAGTAACAGTTAATTATATTCCACTGTTCTGTTGTCAAGGTAGCAAAGTAATGGGGATTTTTCTCCTACAATTTTGGGAAGTTATATACAGAAGCAGTTCCTGGATACCATGGAGATACTAAATCTTTTTCCAGCTTTCATTTCAACTCCTTATATGCTCATGGATGAAACTTCCCAAGCATGCGTTATCAGACCATTTTCTTCACTAAAAATTAATTTATATACCCAGTAGATATTTATGCTTAAATGTAGTTGCACTATTAATATGGTTTTGCATTGAATTTATGACATTTAGGGGCTGATTGTCTTTTAATTTGTGCTTTTTAATATGCTGTTTGTGCTTTATATATTATAATTCTGTGACATGATATTTTTAAAAGCATATATAGATTATACTATCAAAAATGCCATTAAGCATGGATAGGAAAAAAAAAAAAAGAGGTTTCTAAGAGGAATTTTATAGAGAAAGTATTACTGGTGATATTTTAAAAATCTGACAAAGATTTTAGTGCCACAATGCTGTTACATGATTTCAGTGGTGACTGGAACAAATATAACTGCCCGCTCCCATTTTCTGTATGAATTTTCTCTACTTTCACAACACAGTACATATTTTGTTACAGATTCACAGGAACTGGCATTCAGTAAATACTCTTCAGTTTCTTTTTTGCATCAAGATTTAGTAACTGAGAATGATGAAAAGGATGCAAGAAAGGGCTAGGACTTCGTGCCTGGAAGGAAGACAAGTGCTGTTAGGCGAGGGAGGGCCTGTGATGGGGTTGGAGCTGTACCTGTGCAGGGAACCAAAGGGACTTCGGGGGAGGATGGCAAAGGGCGCTGGGGAGAGAGGGGGCATGGACAGACTGCAGTCAGTCTTTGGAACTAGCAGAGGTATTGTGTGTGGGCTGGACTCACATTGCTTGAGATGTCAACATCAAGCACCAAGAAAAAGATAAATCCCAAGTGTTCCTCTAAGTATGGCTCCTGAAGAGAAGTAAATCCAACAGGCCTGGCATTCTTTTCCACAGTGCTGTCTCACTGCTCTTATGAATAGAAAGGTGGCTGATAGTCAGGGGTTTTGTCAGGCTCTTGTGCAGTGACATATTCTTGGTTCTTTGGAGAACACATGCAAAACTTTGGGTTATCACCAGTCTGTTAACTTCAAATCCACAGGCTTGCTCTGGAATGAGGTGTGGGCCTGTGCTGGCATCTCATACCAAGCATGCCTGTTAAGTGACATTTAGGGGAAAGATGGGATGAGTAGTAAGATGCCATCAGAAATTGGCCCTTCTCCTTCCATGGGATCATTGGTAGGGAATTTGAGCTCTCTGCCAGTGCAGGTCGAGGAGGGGGGTGTCTTGCTCAGCTGGGGATAGGCAATGCGGTTCCTAAGGGAGGTGGGAGCAAGACTTACTGGAAGCAGGTGGTAACAAGCATTTTGAAAACTGGCTACAGTTCAACAGCTGGTTTGACTGAATTGGACTGAGCTGTCTCCAGCACACCTTTGCTGCTTAGACCTTCGCCTTTCTTGACATGGACAGGTAGCCTGACTGCTCAGATGTGCTTTTGGCTTTAATGCATTTCTCTTTGAAATTCTTCAGAGAAGGCGTATTCAGCGTTTCACAATACTGAGCTTGTGCCTATCATCATAGCAATATTTTCAGAAAAAGGTACCAGAAAGTACACAAGAATATCCTGCACTTCTTCTGAAGGAGTGAGAGGATCAAAGACTTAGGACGTGTGTAGAACAATAGTGACCCTAAGTTCTCACATGCAGACTGCAAGTGTGCTGGCAAGATATTCACTGTGTAATTTGTGAACTCACAGAGGCTCTATCTCTAGCATTTGATCTAAGACCTCATCATGGCACAAGACCACATAGGTTGGCTGAGTGGCTGGTAAACGTACATGGCCTGAGAAGTTGTTTTGTGGACTCGGAAATGCAGAGACAAGTGTGCAAGCGGATCTACTTATGATGTAGTTCATTTTAATTATGCCTGATTCCATTCTCAATTTTTAAATATAAAGACCTGGGAGTTAAATTCTGTGGGCACGGTGCATTTTGTGTTGATGCAGTTGAGTCAGTCTAGACTGTTACAAATCACTGATCTAGACTGGCCTGTAGACAATTCCCCAGCAGTGATAATTTCTGTTTGCAAGCACTCATTAGAAAAGTAAACTGTAATCTTGCTTTTGGGACAAACAGTATAGTAAATGTAGTAGAAATGAATTAACTCCATTTGAATAAATTAGGCAGTGAAGATTCATCTCATGCTTTTCACCAGATCCTGAGGAGGTAATCATAAACTTATGATGCCATCTCCCATTCTGTTCTTTGGAGTTTTCTGCATCGAAGTACAAATAACACCTTCTTCTCCATTATTACATTTTCTATATCAGCTCTGCCAGCTCCAGTCAGCTTGATTTTCAGGATTTATATCCTGGAAAATGGCTTAGTGTCACATTACTTGTCCTTTGGCAGGAGAGTGTGCTTGCAAAGCCCTCCTCTCTCCACACCTGGAGGCATACCTTTCTGTCCCTGCACTGTCCCACCCCCTTTCCAGATCGGCCAATGCAACTATGTGAAGAGAGGGTGATGTTTTTTTGTTCACTACTGCAGAATTGACTGGGGGATGGGGAATTCTTAAATCAGACCTGCTGTAAAGGAGAGGTTTGTGAAATCTCAGCACACAGTTTGATGAGATACCACTTTCTGCAGCAGTGTTGGCTTCAGCAGCCTTCTGCTGGCTTCTCCGTTCTCCCTAAGCCTTCTTCACATGGCAGTAACAAAGGTACCAGTGTATGTATTTCTGTAACCATGGAGACCAAGTGGAGGGTGCCGATTATGGTAAAAAATAATTTGGAGGGAGGGAGTTTTATTTTTAACCTGGATTTTTCCCCAGTCTGTTCACTGGATGATCCCCAAGAGAATTTGCAGTAACCCAGCTGTTAGGGCCACGCATAGGCCAAAAGGAATAGTGGGCAAATGTGGGTTGTTCGTTTGCTTTCAGCAGAAATGCTCCTTAGACCTCACCCTCCAAGAATTTGGAATGTGTTTCACCTTACCTGATGTTTACCAGTTTCTGTCTAGTCTTGACTGGCAGTGTAAGCTACCTCCCCAGGTTGCTTCTGTAATCAATGGGAAGTGAAAGGATGGTTTATCCTGTCCTGAAGAAAGGGATTAAGATGAAATGGATCACATCGTGGAGGGACACCTCTCAATCCATTAAACATGGAGAACCCTCTGCGCGCAGCTTAGGTGTTTGGCCAGATGAGCTCTCCTGAATCTAAGCTGTTACTGTTCCCAGCTGCTCTCAGCCAAAGGTGTGCATGATTTCTTACAGATTTCCAGGGCACTGCACTTACTGGTGTTACCTAAAGCCACCTGTCTATCAAGAATGATGAAAACATGCAGTCTTTCCAAGTATTACCACTAATATGAATTTAACATGCTGTAAACAGATACTATGTAAACAATCATCACTTGCTGTTTGGTTTTTGTTCAAAAATGAATTCAGCTGCTAAAGTCATCCTCTGTAAGCTTTTGTGCTCCTTGTACTGTGCCATGTCTGTTCCTTGCACGTATTGTGTGTGTCTGTATTGCTTTTTCCCTTTCACAGCATCCACTTCAAGCCAATTCCCATCTCTCTCACTCTAGCTGTTTAAGTTTATGGTTTACTTACTAACAGAATGTTTCACAAAGAAAATGGAAGATCTTAAAGCTGGTGTAGGTAAAAGACAATGAGTCAGTGGCAGGCAGAAAGACAAAGCAAATAAATAGGCTTCCCTACACTTTGGCCTGTAGAAGTACTGCACACACGGGCACGTTATTCAACACACATGTCCCTGTGTCCCCATTACATGGCGGGTATGACTTAATTTTTGCTATGTGGTGGCACACTCTGGGGGCATGGCTTGGGGGACACAGGGACTTGGGCTGTCTCTGTAAGGTGGTGTGGGGCCTCCCTGCCTCAGGTGCCAAGTACCATTGTCAAAATTCATTACATAGCCTGCAGCTGAAATGCTTTTGAAGAAAATACCATTAAAATACTTCATTGCTGCCTTTGCTTCTGCAGAACAGCACTACCAAACTGTTCTCTTGGTGCCATCTGTAGCTGCTACGAGCAGCTCCAAGATCTAGCATCTGTATTTGTACACAGGCCTTTCATCTTTGCAGTTTACTAATGGTTAGCCCTATTATACTGAGAGGAAAGAGGATACTGCAGTTAAAGCACATACTCCATGGATGGAGAACCTTGCCTGGACTTTATGGCACTAGGAAATTCATCCAACCTGTTTTTCTAATTTCCTCACAATTTCCTGAGGCTGTTGGTGTACCTCACAGGTGTATTATGAGTCTTCAGTTGATACCCAGCAGGTCTGGAGCTTCTGGAAAGCAGGACTCCTGTAACTGTTGAGCTCCCTCCCACGGGTATTTTGCCTATCCCGTCAGGAATAATCAGGGTGATAACTTTATGCTTACTACTGACTGGCTTGGAGCAGATGCTCAGTGTTATCCTGCCAGGTGTTAAGTACCGTGACAGAGCTCCAGAGAAGTGTCCATACATTCATCTGTGGTTTCAGTAGAGTGAAAGGTCTGGGAAAAAAGAAACCACTTGGTACATTCCAAATCCGTAAGCATAATTCAAGGCAAAGTAATCCTTTTATATCCTCTTATATTTATAAAAGCAATGTTTACTTCTGTACTCTGTAAATGTCTCTTTTTCCCTTCTAAATTTTGACATTTCCCAGCTGGTAGATAACTTCACCCTCCTGAACTGCTACAAGGAGAATGAAACATCATCCTTACCAGCTGTAGTTTGCTGAGTTGCAGCCTGCAATCAGCACGCTCTATGATTTTAGCAAGCCAACTGTGTCTCGGTATCCAGAAGCAGCAGCAAAACAAACTCGTATCAAGTAGGTGAATCCAGCTAGGAAAAGTAGAAATGTTAAGCTTTGTGTAGTACCCTCATTGTTGTACCACCTCTGTATAGGCCAGTTTTTCAGGGGAATAATTTGTGTCATCCAATATTGTGTGTATTTTAGTGCTCACTTAATGATGACCTAATATTTCAAACAAAATACAACTTGTGTAATGAGATATGTCGTTTCTGCCAGGATGTTATTAGGATACCTGCTACAGTGATCTAATGAGATTGACCTTCATTTCATAACAAATTGCTCTCCTCCTGGAACTATTTTTAATGGCCTTCTTGATTTATGCAAAGCAACCTATAGTGATAGCCTTCATTTGTGGAAGTAAATGATTCAAATAATTATAAATTTGATGAAAATGACAAGTTACTTTAAAGTGTTGCTATGTTTTTGCCATGTAACACACCAGTTGACTGCAGCATTGTGAAAGTCTCGTGTGGCTTTATTCTTTCTGCCTCTCTGCCACGAACGAAATAAATGAGTTTAGGTCGTAATGGGTAGAAGAGAAAACCCATATAATTGCCGATACTGAGGGTGTTTGAAGCAGCTCTCCGGCTTCCAGCTGGAGGGCATCTTATCCTTGGAGTGCCATTTGCTGCCATCTACTGGGCATTTCTCAACAGTTCAAGGAGACCATCAGATTTCTGTTATAATATTCAAAGCCATAGTGCATGTGACTTCTTATGTATATTTTGATTAGATGAATCCTTTTTCAAAGGGTGATGAAGGAGAAAAAGAGGAATCCATATTGTGAATATTTCTGCTGATTTTCTTAAAATTTTTGTTTAGTTAAAACTAAGGTATTTCTGAGGGAAGATGAGTAGGAGATGAGTACAATTGGCATGATATTAATAACAGACAAGAATACTATGCTATGCTGTAGTTAGTTGAATCTGAAAAGCCTACTGCCTTACTAGTATCATTTAATCCTCACCACATCCTCAGAAGATTTTTAGTTACATGGTACCAGTTTTATGGACTGATGTTACATAGCCACTGTGAGGCAGATTTTCAGGCTTTGCGTATGCATTTCCCATTGCAGGAAAGATAAGTGATACAAAAATTATACAACTAAATATTTTCTTATGCAGCTTATACTTTTCTCCCATGCTTTCCCTATTTTTTGCAGACCTGGCAGCAAATAATCATGCTTTTGAATTCCTTTTAAAAAATCTCAACACCAAGACTGTCCTGAATAAACAGCTTACCCAAAATGTGGTTTCAGATGGAAAGACTAAGATGCAAATTAAACCTTAAAGGAAAGGCTTCACAAAAGTAACAGGAACAATCAATGTATTTCCTTAAATATCAGACATGGTCCCACGTTAAAATAAAGAACTTTCAAGTCTGTATGTACAGCACCATCTGGTGACTTCTGCACAGCAGGATCCCAAAGCAGGGATGGATTTATGTACCTTGTCACATCGTAGACAGTGAGGCAGTTGATATCTCCCAGCAGACCTGCTTCTTATTTTTTCACTGCCAGCTACAACTTCCTTACAAACATAAAAATATGCTTTCATTCCTATTTCCAGGCTTGGCTGTTGTCACTGTTATTTGTGCACAGGAGCAGGAAGATTTGCTGGTGCTTGTGGTTTCCTCCTCATGTTGTACTATGTATTATATATTTATCTGGGAAGGGCTCCACAGGCAAAGCTCACTGTTTACAGTCCCAGTCCTGGTAGTAGCCAACAAGCACATAGATCATGATCTGGCATCTAGCCTTTCTTGGCTGCCAGCTTCCTGCCTGGCTGAGACAGCAGTTCAGTCTTTGCTTTTCACTTCTGCTGCCCACTGTTCCAGTCTGTCCTCTGTTTTGCAGCTGTCCCATGTAATGCCACCTCACTTTGCTACAGAACAGGAGAAATCTGTTTAGATCCTCATTTCACTGCAGGCTGTGTAGGGTGGTGCTTGTTGGTGCTTAATTCCACAAAACCAATGAGCTGTGTGATCCATTTGTAAGCAACATCCGTAAGTGCCTTAACTATTTGTGGATACGTGAATTTTGAGCAGTCTTGTCACAGAAACAGTTAGACTCCAAGAGGTTTTAGTTGTCCTGTAAGCAAAGAGCAGGCAAAAAGATTTGGAGCTTAATTCTTCAATGCATTACACCATAGTACCATTGATTTCAGTACAGTTCTACCTCATCTTAAACCCATTGAATGGAATATCATGTTTTTAACCCATAAATCCTCTATGTCCTACACATCTCAGGCAGTCACCTCAGCAGATGTGGACATCTGAATCACTCTTACCACTGAAGAAAATGTATCTCCTTTGTTTCAGTAGAATAGCCCATGGACTTAGCAAAACATATTGTGTCTATGTCTAAATACAGCAAATTAATTTCTTCCTTATCACACAAATGCTGCAGGAATGAAACGCTGTTACTAAGGCTCATTTCATTTTTTTCATGTAGTAGCTTTCTTAATTCATTAGAAAACAGTTCCTTATAATGTGGCACAATGGACCGAGTTGGTGAAATCAGTCAATGTTGTAGGTGAGAAATAGCAGCATACCAGCAGTTTATCTGTTGACCTATTCTGCTATTTATCTATCTGTAGGGGAGGGATGAGAATCAGAGATCACACACTTGCCAATGACACTGCAGTGTATAAAATCTCCCTCCCACAGTGTCCAAAGTCCTTTGCTTTCTAATAAAACGACCTGGCATAACATATATATCAACTTGAATGGCTATGAAGCCTGCAAAAGGAGGCTGTGAGGGTATTTTGAAAGGGTAAAGAACTTGCTGAATGTTAAAATTTATACTGAGATTTAATTCAATAAGGGGCGAACCCCATTGTAAATACAGAAGCCAGTATCTCCGTAAACCATTGAAGAAATCTGTGTTTCATAATTTTAAAGCTTATATAGTCACCTTCATTTTTTGTTGGTTTAATCCCTTGGGAACTTCTCTGTAGTGAAAGACATGGCATATATTAGTGTGGGCTTTTAAAATATATCAGTACATAAACAATGGGGAGAACGTGTGCTATACTACTGGTAGTGATTAATTTTGAATTAAAAAAGCAACAATAAAACCCAGTGAAAAGAGAGGCAAAAGATGGAATTTGGAAATTCCTAACCGTAATATGTCCCTTTGAAATATGCTTACGAGGACAGTCCTGACCAGGCTGGATTTGTTTGATGAACCTTTGTTCTCTTTCCTCTTGATGACTGATGGAGTACTGATGCTCCCAGTAACCTGAGTGGTACAAAGGGACAGAGAAATCCTGTTGCTCCTTTCTTGAGGGTAACAAGCCTCTCCTTTTACCATGGAAAGTGGCAGGTCGGTGTTGAGGGCAGATGCAATTACTGACCCCGTAAGGAATGCAGTGCGAGCCTGGTCAGGTTGCATGCCTTCCCCTTTCCTATCCTAAGCAACTGGAACATTGGGCTAAGGCAATATTGATGTGGGACACATGAAGCTTTCTGTTCACAGCAAGCATCCTGCTCACTGCACATCCTTGGCTCACCTCACCGTATGGTGTAGTTGCTGAGGCAAATGGCTGTAGGGTGGCCAGCCACTGAACCTTGGTACCTCTAACTATAGGTCCCACCATAGGATAGCTTTGCCAGGGATTTGCTGCCTTTTTGTTAAGACCTTCTAACTTTTGAGGCTTTGTAGTCATGTAACTGTCATGAGGTTCCTAGGCTCATGGCCATGCTGTTTTACCATCTGACATACTCGGCACATATGTAAGAATATGTTATAGCTGCTCCTTTCCTATCTTAGACAGGATAGATGGGACTCTGAGATGTTTTGAATTAGCATAGCTCTGCGGCCTTTTGTGGAGTACCTCTGTAAAATGCACAACTCCATCACAAACGGAGACTCCTTGTGCAGGCGAACACAGATCTGCCACATGCAGGGCCATTCTCTGAGTCTGGAGTCCAGTGAGTAGCACACTGAACTTGGGCATTTTTCCTGACTATGATTCAAACTGATCTTTCAAATCAACAGGGAAAAGTCATTCTGTCTTTGATGTGAAACACAGCTGCATTTACCACAAGGAAGGCCTTTTGCAGAGATGTAAAGCATTCCAGAGCCCAGCCATGCACTGCTCCGGTGAGCAGTACAGCCCTTCTGTTTTTCAGAGCGTCATGTGTCATTATGGCCTTTAGTCTTTCAGTGACCTATTTGAGTAGAGAGAACTGTTCTGTATAAGGGTGGCTATTTTGAGCTTACGATGTTTTGGAGAGAGAAGGATTGAATTAGGTCACAACTTCAGGATGCCAAGAGTTTCTCTTGATTTGCGTATTGCTTTTGTAAATCAGGCTCTCACATTTAACTACACTGGAAGAAATAATCTTCTCTGCATTCATGAGATCAAAGTACAACAGAAATTCATTGAAATAATAATAATAAAAAAAATCTTCACAGTTCTATGTGGAAGTAAGGCAATAAAGACAAACTGATCTTCTCAGTTACTATGTAATTAGCATTTATGATCGGGAGATAATAAACAATCAGAGTCAGTTAAAGCATTTCTCAAAAGCAGTTTAGAATCTCACTAATGTGACTGAAACACAGTGCAACACAAACACTTCTGTGCTGAAGTCAGATTCAGGGCAGGAATAGCAATGGGATTGTTGATGATTAGTAGGATAAGTAGGTTTAGAAAGACCACTTTTAAAACTGAGCTCAGTTCAGTCCAGACAGTATCCTAAGCCCACTGATTGCTCCCCATAGAGAGCAAGCTTGAAATCTTTATTCCCTGTGATATTTAGAACTAATAAATACATCCAAATTAGAAACTAGTGAAGCGTTTTCACATTGTACCCCTCGTTACAACACTTTGGGAAGCGTAGAAAGATAAAATTATTAAAAAGCAATCTTAATAACTGGATGACTGTATTACATTTGCCTTCATCCAAAATGAAAGCATACAGCTTTGCTTCCAGGGAATGTGTGCATCCACATCTCTAGTTCCCTATTTATCGCAGCGATCGTGTACGTGTATGTGTGGGAGGGTGTGGGCGAACAGTGCTTTGGAGATCTAGCCTACGTTGTGTGAAATAAGAAATTAGCAGTGACCTTGTGGCTAGTAATCAGATAGAATCTTTTGCTGTTTTTTTATACCCCCTTTCTAAATTGCTGTAGATTTTGAGCACTTAGCTAGCTCTATCCATGATAAGGCCCACTCCCCAGATAAGGCTAAAACAAGCTGTTCTGTGTACCTTTTCATGGGATAACATAAATTCATATCTATACCACTGTCTTTTGGCAGTTTGGGGATGTAGGAAATATTTTGATCAGATGTTTCTAATTTAATTCAATTCCTCATTAATTTGATCTCTCCTTTAATTCAATCTCAGCCTCAGGATCTGTATCATTTGTATTAAAAATAACATAATGGCCACCCATTCTTTTAATCATTGTTGACTGCTTTAGGCAGGTATTAGCAGATAATCTGATTACAAAATATACAGTGAGTTGGCATTTAGTTAATAACTAACAGAGAAAATTTGGAAAAGAATCAAAGGGTAAAAAAAAAAAGAAAAAGAGGGAAAAGAGGAGATAAGAGAGTCTACAAAGACACACAACATGAAAATAATATTATGGAAAAGTTATTTTTGCCAGTAACTGTTACGGGTACAAGGCTGTAAGATGCACACACAGCCAGTGATGTCAGCCACGGGTGACAGGCTCAGCCCAGCAGGGAGATTACTGACAGAACTTCAAAAGAATGAGGTCTATGGTAAATCTAACAGCACTTCCTCATAGGCTTATTTAAACTTACTAATGGGATTTATAGGTTAGATGCTTAGTGGTACAAGCTGGCATAGCTCCACTGAACTCTGGCTGCATCATTTGCAACCTTCTCTTTCTGATTGTAGGTAGACACCATTAGCCTTTTTATGGGAAAGTCATTCTCTCCTTGTTGTCCGTTGTGTTGTCTGGGAAGACTGTGCTATTTGGCAGAGTCCTGCGCCAGGGCAGGAGTCAGAGCTGGCAGGAAAACTTCTGATGTGCAGCTAAATCCAGATTGTACATGGAACAACGTGGAGCAGCTCTGTATTTGCTTCATACCAGCTGTGAGGAAGTATCCAGTCAGGATCACTGGCCAGTTCCCTAATTGTTCCTGGCTGATTTATGTCACAAGGTCCTCAGTCCTCTGGAGACTGAGAGCTGTCTGCTATTGGGCTGACAGATCTGTCAGTACTTGACAGAGGCAGACAGGGACTAACTTTAAGGGGACTCTATTGGATTTCTCTTGTTTACTTACCATCTTGGGAATGCATCTGAAGTAGGTATTTTATTGTCCACTGTCCTTTCTTGGCAAATTTGCAATGCTTCTGTAATGACAGCCCTTCTGGTCATCCAGTAGCTCCAGAGGAGACTGGGACTGGGTACTTTCCACCTGCCTCTCTTGTGACTGCTCCCAATGCCTGAGTGATCGGGCTGAATGGAGCCCACGCTCTGCTGCTCAGCAGATGGCATTTTTCTAGTACATCAGTATTGGAATGATACCCAGCACAGCATGACGGATCCCAAGCTGTTAAAGAGTCTGCCTTTGGACTAAAGCAGAAGAAAGAGCCTTGACAGCTTGCTGTTTTGCAAGTCACCCAATAGAAAAAAGAAGGTTTACACAGTGCCCTGACACGTTCTAATATGCCGTTACTCTCTGCCTAAGTTCCCAGTGCTCTCACTGAAGCTCCATTCAGTGTATGTTACACCGATACGGTGATAAAGTTATCATACACCATCTCAGAAGGGACTGTGCTCCTCTGGAGTATTATGGACTGTGTGTGCTACTCACGCAGGTGCCTTTGAAGCTTGCAGTAGAGACTGCTTGATGTCATCAGCATAGTAATGTAGCATGATTTGGGACTGAAAAATCCCACATTTCTGATGGTGTGTCAAGACAGTTGACAGCTGGACTCCTATTCATGTTAATGAGGTTCATTCCCTGTGACCTCCTTGTAAGAAAGGCTGCTCAGCAATGTCCAGGAGCAGGGCTGTTCCAGACTGGTCTCCATTTTCTTTAGAAGAACATTTATGTCGTTTTGCACTTTGGAGAGGTGCAAAGTTAATAGCTTGCTTCTTACAGATAAACTGCAGGGATTTTGTGGTTTTTAAGCTTAATCTGCTGTTCACTGCAGTTAATCTGGATCATTAAGACTCCAATGAAATCAAGCAAAACCTAGCATCTGACATGAAATGTGTAACTGCCCCCTGCCCTGCTGCACACAGGTGCTGGCCCTGGGGCTGTTGTCTCTAAACGATCTGAATGATAAGCATGGGCACTCCCCCACTCCAGGGCTGCCTAGCCAGGTGCTTTGGGTGATAGCAGTGACATGGCATGTCCCAGCACCTGTATAACCCCACACAGCAGCTTGAGAAAGCAGCTTTGTATGTGTTTGTTGAACAGGGGGTACTGGCTTGCTGCCAAAAAGAACAGATGTTGGCAAATACCTTTGCAGTAAGCCTCCCCATTCCTGATCCTTCCCTTTCTGGAGTATAAGATGTAGTAGAGAGTTTTGTGGCTTTACCTTAAATGACTGCCAGTTACTTCCAGTGTCCGCTTCTGTGCATGTCCTCACCGCCGGCTGCAATGTGACAAAAATAACACCTTAATGACAGCAAAATAAGGGGGTGAGAGCAAGAGATGCTAGCAGAAAATGCACGCTTGATAGCTATAATTTTGAATTCTCTGACTTGATATAAGCAAATATGCTTCATTGTCTCCAAGCTGCCCTCCCATAGGCTCCACCAGTGTCTTGTTGCCACTCTGTGCTCAGTTAATATTGTGAACTGATATCAAGAAGTCTGCCTCTGTCTTCTGAGTGGATGGGATAAGCACCAGGCTCTTGTGTTGCTTCCTGAGACAGTAGCAGCAGTACCAAGTGAAGGGCAATGGATTTGAAGGCCCAACGTGGTGTTTTAAAGTGTTTCTTACTCCACAGAGCTATGGGTCTTAGCTCAGAACTGAGAGGAAACTACAGCCTTTCCCTGCAGGATAGATGGTGGCAAATGTTTTGGAACAGTTTGCCTTGGGAGCTAGCTACTTCTATCTGATTCTGGTTAAAACCACTGCTGGGTAAGGAGGGTTCTATGATTCATATCTGGCAACGCAGAAGCTCGCTAACTTGGGCAGAAGCAGCAGCCTACAGTGCTCGTGTGATGCACAGAGATTCTCTAGAAAGGAAAGGTTTGTCATGTAGAGGAACATAGATCCTTAGGGCCTGTCTGCCATAAGGGGAATTTTCGAGCTGGTGAAAAACCTGATACAGACGTTGTTACGTCAGCTAAAAGTAGACATCTGTTGGCTTTACTTGCATTTGTGTCTGGCATGAGCTGAACTGAGAATGCAACTGTGACTAGTTAAGGACAACCACAAGAAAACTTGCACTGACATAACTGAATTAATTTCAATCAGATTTTAGTTAAACTAGTGTAATTACCCTGTCTTGACAGGGTTTCAGTCTATTTTTGTGTATCTTTTCCTTCCAGAGTGGTGAATTTCACTGACAAATGGCATACTGGCCGTTTAGCCAAGACCATGGCACTTTGTTGAAGGGAACGGGGATTACTCGGCAAAGCCAAAATGGCTGTCAGGCTGTTCAGTGTGTTGCATGTTTACTGACACCTCTGGATTTACTTAACTTTATATTTTCAAAAAGGATGAAGACAATAGCTTAAACCATTTTCAAAAGGGTTTGGAATGGTTTCCAAGGAGAAATTGTGAAGGGCCTATAGTTGTTACACACTAGACTAGTTCTGGTCACATGGAAGTTGATGACATACCTGTGCAAAGCCACTGGAACAGGGATGAATAGATCCCTCGGCGTTCTTTTTATTTGCACTGGCTTGTTGGTTTTGTTTGTTTGTTTTTAAGAGTATTTGTGAGCAGTGTGGTTGTCATGCAGGAACACAGCATTGCTCCGATGTAAATGCTGTCATCTGTTCTATGCTAATAAGGCAGCATCTGCAGCCACCCTTGCTGCCTATCAAATCTGGGTACAAAATTGAGCTGTTTGATCTCACTGCCACTGAAGTGTGTCTGCAGGATTGTGGGAGATGCGTATTATCCCATCTGTTTTTCAGAGACCCTCTGTCAGGTCCTGTGCTTCAAGGTAAGGGTTCAGGCACAAAATGAGTTGAACTGCAGGTGACTACCTTAGAGGCATTCTGCTTTGTCACAATGTATAAAAAATTGACTGGAGTCATTTTACTCCTTCAGGGGAGGTCATTTAAGCCCTGTCCACACTAGGGAAGTGGCTAACTTTGGCTCAGCTCCTTTAGTGATAATGGTTGCCCCAGTGTGGACAGGTGGCTGTCTCCATTTTCATTAATGTGTCAAGTCACTTGTCCAAGAAGACCTTACAAGACACTGGTTCAATCAACAGCAGCTGCTGGTGGCCAGTTTATTTTTGGGCTGCTGCTGCTGCTTGTCCAGATGGAGCTGAAATAGTGCCAGCCATGGTGAGACTTCTGGGGAAAACACCAGAGGTGTGGAGGCACAGCATCCCAAGCACTGGCAATTCCTCTGGCTGGGATGCCTGGCCACCGTGGTGGCATGGACCATGGTGGCATGGACCACGGTGGCATGGCTGGAAGTGCTGAGCGTCAGTCTTGTCAACAGAAGTTTGTACCTGCCACACATTCCCATGAGCTGCTGCAAACCGGCCAGTTATTCTTGTAGTAAAATCTTTTGCTGGACTTGCCACTTGCATTTTCCTCAGCAATACTCATTTTTGTCTAATTGCCTAGGAAGAGAGAAAAATGAAACAACAGCAAGTTTGATTTTGAGTGTAATAAAACTAGTTTATTTACACAGTAACATGAATGCCACAGAGCACACAGCAAAGTACCACAGCAAACCAGAGTGTATCGGCCCCTGATCACAAAGGAAGGCTTGAAGTTTATATACTTATTTATATAAAAACATGTAAATATCAATATGAAGCACCAGATAAAGCAATGCAACCAGAAATTCCAAATACAAATTACCCACAAGAATGGAGTTGAAATAAAACCCAAACAATAAAATCCCTCATTCATGGGATTAAAAAAAAAAAATCCCATTTATAAAAGTCCATTGATTTTGGAATCCCTAATTTAAAAATAAATTCCCCCTTTTTATTAAAAACAAGAACATATTTTTAAATGCTCAGCATAATTAAGTTTTAAAAGAAAAAAACCCAAGGATTTCAACTGCAAAACCTTCTCATACCAACAAGCCAAAGGACAAAGAAACAGAAGTTTGAGTCATTCTTGAAGAGGTGTTAATTATGAAATGACTATATTAAAATTTACACACTCTTAAATATATATTATATACACAATATATAATATATATATTTTCCAGCAAAAAAGGGCAAAGAATACTTTTGGGATACAAAAATTCATATTCATACACACATATATATATAAAAACGTGCCCACATGCACTCATATATATATATATATGCATGTATATATATGAACAAATATTTCCTCCATATAAAAGAAGTTTCAACCTCTTCTAAATCCCTGAAATCTTCCCCTAGGATTTATGGAAAAGAAAAATCTTTATAGTCTGAAGTACAAACTAAACTCTGAAATTCTACTGAGTGGTAAAATGCTTATGTACAGGTAAGTTGAGTATTTCTCCCCGGCAGCTCTGCTGTATCTGAAAGCATTCTGTGGTTTCCAGCTAAACACTTGAGTGGAGCACCAATGCAAGGAGACTTACAGGAAATTATTTAAATATACATTCTACTCCTATTCAGAATCACCACCCTTCTAATACTGCATCCAGGTGAATAATAAAATCCATACAAACGTCTACTAGAAATTCTCTGCAACACAGAACAGGGAAAGACTTGCCTCCTCCTCTTGGAGTTGAGGGTGTCCGAAAGAACTTTCTCCCTACTATTTCTTCTGAAAAGCATTCTTTGTGTATTCCTCCCTTGAAGTGTTTGAAATCCAGATGGTTGTTTACAGACTATTTCCACAGGTGTATTTCTACAGAGGTATGTACAATTCTATTCTGCACTTCTTCATTGCGGTCTTGCTGCATAACTAAATCACTATCATGTATCTCTATGCATGGACTGAGGGGCTGTGCTTGTGCTTTAGCTTTTATGGGACTTTTAGCAGAAGCAACACTACCTCTGCAAAACTGAAGTAAAATAAACGGCTGAGTCATGCAGGGAATAATTGTCATGTACTGTTTCTACAGGGAAACAGCCTAATTTTTATTTGGGGAAAGGGGAAAAGGAAAATGCATGAAAAGGTCTGATGCAGTTTCCATTGTATCCTTCAGAAAAGTTACAACTGATTTAAATAAATACAGGAATATTTAATTTATATTTACATACGAATAATTGCTATTAAAAAAATAGGTGGGGCATCTCGGCACAAGAACTGAGAAACAGATACATTTTTATTTCAGCAGCAAATACTATTTTTACATGCTAAAGTTAAGGACTTAAGTGTGAAGCTGCTGAATAAATTCTTCAAGTAGCTGAACCTTAACATACATGTGATTTATTTAAATAATATATTTTTCTCTCTAATATGTGGAAATTCCCCTGTGTTACAATGTTGAGATGACCCGTTCATACCTTGGGGGTGCTGCTGGGATGTGTGGAGCATAAGAGAATTAAGGTGGAACGTTTCTGTCAATGCTATGTGTGTTCTTGTCTGTAGGCCAGCAACGTGATATCCTAGCTTGAGTTACTGATGTCATCAGGTCTGAAGTGAGACCAGGCTTCTATATTTGGACATTCCAAAGGCTCCAGAAAAAAATTCTGAAATCCCTCATTCCTGAAAATGTGTAGGCAAGTTTTTACTAGTAGATTCTCTTTATCTTCACCTGGTTATGTGTGTTGACTGGATCAGATCTGAGTTTGAAAGATAATTACTGAATAATTCACTCAAGAAATACAAAACAAAACCATTTTCTGTATCATCTCTCCAGTAGTTGTTTCAAACTCCTGTTTTAATAGGTTTGCATTGCACACCACAGAGTACAGGGTGCAGAACATCCACTACCTACAGCAGGAGTAACTTATCTTACCTTCTCCACTTCTTCCAGACTAATCAGATTCCTCATCTCCTAGAAGCTGAGTTTCTGTAGTAGATTGTCAAAGCAATAGGCTTCCTTTGATGCTGTGGTCAGTCTAGACCACTTGAGTTGTTATCCACTATTATTCTCCCTGTGCAGGTCCCAAATTTGAAAGCTCACAATATTGTTACTTCAGGTTTATGCTGTACTACAAGCAACTTAAAAACAACTCATCAGAAACGCCCAAACCAAATCTCATTGACTAGATCAACTCAGTATCATACAAAGTACAGCATTTAATTTTGTAGTCTTTTGCATCTTAATGTGGGCAGTATTATTTCTAGGGCTATTACGAAAGGAATAAGATTTCCACCAACTGACCAGCTACATTTTAGTTTTCTGACAAGGCACTAAACACTGTGAATCCAATCACTGTGCTCTCTCCATAACATTAGAGAGGTTTTTAATGGCTCTAATATGATCAGAAACCACTCATCATAATTCTTCAAACAAGCATTTGATCTTTCCAGAAATTAGTTTTCACTGGAAAAACCTTTAGAGTTCATGTTAAAAATATTTGAATGACATCTTTTATTAATAGAAAAATATATATTTACAGTCAATACTGTTATGTTAGATTTGCAGCTCTTCCTATTTCTTGAGCTCAACTGAAAGTGCGACATTGCTAAAAAAAAATTCAAGATCTGTGCACATTTTCAAGTAGGTTACTACATGCACAGCCAGGGGTTTTGTTCCTGTCATACACAGGATCCCAGTTACAAACAGAGCGGGTTTTTTTCCTTTTGCTTAGCAATTATGCTGTAGCATTCTTAGGATTTGTTTACAATCAGTTTAATGCATACATTCTGGTATATTTATGTGGCGCAATCTGTTGCCAGGATGGAGAACCACCACAAACACTGTTACAATCATCAGTTACAGGCATATCTGCAAAGTCAGCCTCAAGCTCTCCAAGGAATAGCTCAGGCCAGATTGTGTTCAACTACTTTGACCATTCTTTCTTTTTGAAAGTAAAAAAAACCAACCACACAATATTACAAATCGCTAAAGTTTACCCAGTGCTGCACAAGAAAGAGATTGGTAGTGAACATCTATCCATGCTTGATTATACTGCAGAGCTAAAATGAGCATTGGTTCATCACAAAAGATACAAACTGAAATTAGATAGCTAGAGATACAAAGGCTTCGGACCAGCTGCGTTAAATACGTATGGTTGTAAAACATTCAAAATTCAGCTTTCCATGTGCATGTTGACATGAAAGTGACACTGAGAACATGTGTCCTTAAACACAGAAACACCTACCGGCTTCAAGGAGTGAGCCCACTGCAATGGCAAGTGGTCCAATAATTGCTCGTACGGCCTATATGAGTTAGGCGAGAAGTTATGTGTGCACACGCACTACGAAAACAATACAAAACCAGACCACAGAGAAAAAGAAGCCCTACTTGTAGCTCAACACATTGTGACTAATAGCTAGTAGATAGTATGCGAGTGACTTGTCATGCTCAATGTTTTTAAGCTATGAGAGCATTGCCCTCCTGTGTCCAGATAAAGCAGGGCTGCATTGAACACGTGTTTAAAGGTTCTTCTACGAGCTGCTCAGCAGTAGTGTAGAAACTTTCTTTCCTGATGTAGAGGTACCTCAACTACATACATTGCACTTGGGTTTTAATGCATCGTCCTCTTTTTCTGCATCAATGCTGCCATCCTAACCTTTTTGCCAAAAAAAAGAAAGAAAGAAAAAAAAAATCACATTAGAAATATATTATCCTTATTCTTGCCTGATCCTTCACTGATACAGGTGAATCAAACAAAAGAATAATCATCAGAAGTTTAAAAAAAAATCTTTAGAAAGGTCACAAAGACAGTCTATACTACAGCACAATCAATGTAGGCTTCCACACGCTATTCAGCTTAGCTCTGATAGATGCCAGAGAAGAATAATACAGACATTTCAACCCCTCCAAATGTATAGTGTGGATCCAGAGCTAGTTTTGCTGACTTTAAGCCTGCAGGACTGTTTGTTCAGTTTCCATGCATCTGGTCCAAGCATGCATATGCTGTATAAAGTGGCTATTTGTTTCAAGGCTGAAGTGAATTGATTCCTCACAGTTTTAACTATTAAAATGAAACATCAATCCATAAAAAGAACACACGGATATCTGTTCATTTATGTGCCAGGAAAGTAAAGGAAGGGGGTGCAGATCTAGCATCAGGTAAAGGCTGGTGTGTAAAGTGAACACTGTAACATACAGCTTTAAAAAATACATACAAGAATTGCACATAGATCCATAGGAGAGAAGCACAGGCTCATAACTAGGGCTGTCTGCTTTCCATCACGCAGGTCAGAATATTCAGTTATCACTTTTTCCCCTGCATCCAGATCAGTTGTTTCAGAGCGATTCAGGGAACAACTCAGAGCCTAGCAATACTGAGCAAAGATATCAACTGTACCGCTGCAGAGGTCCAGAGGAAATGGCCAATAGGGCAGCAAAGGAAGTCAGCAGTGGACTCCAAGGGTGAAAAGCTCCTTCAGGTTGAGTTGGTAAAAAAATTCTCATTTTAATCCTCACTAATTCCTGCTCTAGTCCAAAACTCTGTCTGCAGTGCTTTCAGTTATTCTGACAACATTCCATTTTTAGAGTGTCATCTATAGCAACATTAGAAAACACTAGTTACAACAGACAAGAGATATGCAGCCAAACACCGCTGTGGGAAAAGTGGATCACAATACTGTTAGTTGGGGCTGCCAGACTTAGCAGCTCCCTTGGTAATTAAACAACAGTGTTTTTGCCCCCTTGTTTTTACCCTTCAGAGAGCTGTGTCTGCAGTAAAAGCATCTCCGTGTAGCCTGTTAGCTACACACAGACAAGCTCTAAACATTTCTATCTCCTGCCAACATTCCAGCAGAGCCAGTTTCAGTCCTGCTTTGCAATATGGCACGAGTGACAAGAGCAGACCAAAATAAAATAGAAGAGGTGGCTGTTATTTTCATCCCTGATGCACAGCAGTGATTGTCAGAGAAGGTTATGTACACCCTATCCATTTCAAATCAGGCTTTAGTGCCTTTCGCGACGGAAGGGGAATTTCAATTGTTCACCATGTGTTGTATTGTTGTCTAAACGTGGTTATAGCTACTGTACATCAACAGTCCAGACGGGTGAGTGTCATATAGGAAATGGGATAGACAAAGTGTGCATATTCTGCTTTTTAATGCAGAGGTCTTAAGCTAAGGGTAACGGTCCAATTAAGGCAGCATCTTCAAAGCATGGATCTGTGGTTAGAAAGGATATGGGTAGGCAGGGAGGCAGAGGAGGAGGGAAGAAGACTGAACACGGGTGCTTACTGCCCACTGACAGGATAACCACATCCGGGGAGGGAAAAAAGACAAGGCGTAAAGTGTAAGAGAAAGATTGGAATCTGCTTGGGTGGAGGACAGACCAAAGGAAAGAGAAGCCCAGCCTGCTGGCAGGGGACTGACCAAGCTGAGAGAAAAGTTTGCATGGTATGTGGAATGGAAACAAATGAGTGTTTTGTGGCATGGTAGATCACTCATCTCATGTTTACAACTAACCCATCTCTGCTTGTGGTCACTGCTATTCACTAACCAATGCTACATAAGGAAATGACAGAAACTATCCAGAAGAGGAGGGCAATTTGTTTACTGCAGTGGTAAAAATAGTGGTATCAAAGTTTGCTCTCCTTTCTAGACAGATATTGTTACATACTGTCTGATCCAAATGTAGTTGTGTGTATATTATCAGTCCCTAACAGGCCTGGCAAAAAATGTAGTTTCTGTTATATTGGGTACAGGATGTGATTTCTTCAATTAGATCCTATTTGCTCAGAGTTGCTGGCTTTGATATCTAGGCTGGTTTTTTTTTAGACTTGTACAAGGTGTGAGCCCTAGAGGAGGCTGGAGTGAGGGCCGGGGTGGGGGTGCTTCAGGAAAAGCAACAGGCTCTACAAACTAGTGCTGCTGCATGATTCTCACTATGCGGTGAAGTGAGTCTATAGTGGCAAAAGCCAGATATTGACAACAAAGCCAGTCTTCCAGAATAACTCCACAGTCCCTGTCCAAGGACTTCTCTGCAAACTTGATCATCAGAAGCGTCCTTTTTATGTCCAGCCAGTTCTGCAGTACAGCATCTCTCCGCGAGGGATTGGAAGATGTGCTTAGAGCATGGAACAAGTCCTCACGTGGACCCCAAAGCAAACACTGAAGGATTCCCTTGGCTTCTGATATCAGGATCCTCTCTGAAGGGTTGGGGTTCAGCAGGCAGCTGGCAAGCTGTTGAAGCCCTTGAGAGTAGAGGGAACGGCAAGGAATCTTGGGGAGATCAGCACGAGTATACTCCTTCTCCTTCAGCTCTGGATTCTCATCAAAAGGATTGGGTAAGTGCAGCATTTCATAGATGAGGATGCCAGTCTGGAACTCATCACACTTTTTGTACTGTGTTGCAGTGATGATTTCTGGAGCCAGGCGAGACTGATCCCTTAGGACCTCAGGATCTACCATATGACTCTTCTGCTTGGCCTGGGAGAAATTGCTCACTATTAATCTGGCTGGGCAAGCAGTGTTGGGACTAGGTTCGATAGACTCAGAGCTCAGCGGGCTGCCTCCTGGTCTGGAATGAACCAGCAGCAGGTTCTCTAACCGCAGATCACAGTGTGTGATATGATAGGGTTTCAGGTGCTCCAGGCCCAAACACAGCTGTAAGAGGAGTAGACAGACCTGCCTCTCATATAAGTCTGGGCTTTTTGCATGGCGGGGTGCAGAATCTCGCACAAAGTCGGCCACTGTTAAGTACGGCACCTCCCGCGTGATGACCACAACACGGCTGCGGGGCTTGCTGATGGTGCCCTGGTTGCTTGAGCCATCTTTCTGTGAAGCCTCTGTATGGGAAGGAGTGTCTCTGTTCTGTTGCTCAGGCTCTTTCTCCTCTTCTTCCTGCTCTTCTTCTTCCACCTCTGGTGCATCGGCGTCCTCCCATGGAAGGAGACGAACTGGCACTTCAGCAAGGAAGTGGCCACAGTCCTGCTGAATATTGAAGTTGATAGCCAGACTCTGCCGGATAGAGAGGCTGTGATAATACTGCTGGGATTCCTTAGCTTTGCTCTTACAAATCTGGGGAAAGAAAATAGAACAGACGTAACAGAACTCTTAAGTTTGTAAATTCTGTGTACTTTTTCAGTCCAGCCCTAAACACAAGCACTAAAAATTTTTACTGAACTGACTTTGGCATGTCTTAAGGCCCATAAACAGTTTCCATGGGATAGTAAGCAACTGCAGGCCAATATGTGCAGGCAGTTCTCCCTGTGCATACATTACTCACTGGAAAATATAGTTCAGGCAGGTTGGGCTTTCAGTCAGAATAGCAGCTGATATATGGGAAATGCAGTGAGGCTGACCTTACAGTTATGTGTTTATCCATATCGTTTTATTTTGTGTTCTTCTGTCAGCTCTGTGTGAAACTTGAACAAGATAAAAATAATCCACAGCAATAGGAGACATAAAGAAACAGGCACAGAATGTTTGATGATGTGATCAAACCACTGCACGTGTCCGAGCATGGCGTAACAAGTTCCCCGCCAGCTAAGTGACGGGATGTGCGCTCCTCGCCTGCTGCGCCTGGGCAGGGAGGTCTGTTAGCTGCAGCTGCTGCACGCTAGCACTTCATGGCTGCACTGAGGGCTGCTGCACATCTGCGTGCCATGGGCTGGTGGCAAGATACATACTCTAGCTCAGGTGAGGAATGGAAGCTCATAAGCAATTAAGTTCCTTAATTACTTTCAATCACTTGTCAAGATCCTAAGGATTTGATTTTATTTTGCCATACATATAGCTGTATTTACTTTCTGTCCAGAAATACCTTGTGGGTATGCACACACTGCCATAACACCTGGCAGCTCCGACCCCCTTAACAGGAGTAACCTCTATTAGGGCCTCTGTTCTAAGGTTAAAATTATAGCCCCTGAAAGACTCCAGTATGTTGATCTTTGCATATCAACCTGAGTTCTACTGATTTGAGTGAGATTGTTCAAAGCGTGTAAGGTTAAGTGTATGTTTTAATCTGTACAATTTTAGATCCTAAGTATTCATTTGGTATAATGCATCAACAGGTCTTAATTGCAAAGCTCAGGTAAAATAGGAAGACTTCTCTTTTCAGATGAAATTACAGCTTCCCTTAGCTCATCTCTGAAAGCCAGATAACTAAGCCAGAAAGTCAACACCAGTTCTATAAAGTCACAGGCAAGGAGCCCAGATCTCATACAAGCCCTAAATATAAGCAGAAGGTGACTTTTCACCCCATTTCTCATCTTTCCTATTTACAGAAACTTATGTAGGGTAAGTTAGAAATTTACCTTTCACTAAATAAATGATTTTAATCTTTTACATGCTTATGTGGTTAAGAAATATACAGCTTCATGGGAGATTTAGTCTTTTATGCTTGTTGATGAGAAAAGTACATTGTCAGATAATCATATGGAAGTAGACAAGTAGTAACAATATTTTGATTGTCCTCCTGTCTTTGATACTATGCGTATTTCCATACTTCACAAGCATTTAAATTTCCCTATGCATTATATACACTATAGCTTAAACTGCCTGTTTCTAACTGCTACACAAAAAAAAATTGAAAAATACATTTTCTAGTGACTTTTAAGAGAGGAAAGTCATAATTTTCTGAAAATGCACAGTAGCTCTTGCCTACCTAAATTTTCAAATATATTTTATACTGTTAAGAGGTGAAGTGAGTTATCAATGGAAAGTGTCATCCTTCCCCTTCTTTCAAGGGTTACATAAGTTTAAACAAATACAGTAAAAACATAGCATTAACCTTTGAATTATATATGAAAAGAAAATGTCAGCTGATTGCCTTGGAGACCGAAGTCCCCAGATTTATTAAATACTTAATATTGCACAGAAGACAGAAGTAAGAAAGTGTTGTATAGATCCTACCAGTGTGTATCAGTTCTCATTGGAAGAACTGCTATTAAGGAAAAAGAGAATAGTTTCGTCTTCTATGCCCTTCAAGTCCATGGCCTTTTTCTGGCTACAGTGACAATCAATTCCAGCTGCAGAAATGTTGTAATTCAACGTGTTGTAATCCAGCATTTAGTTTTTGAAAACACTTAACTGACCTAATCCAAAATATAAACTCAATATTTCTTGATTTGGTGAATACAAGGCCTTTTTTCCTTTATTAAAAGGAGTTCTCCTTGCCTATAGGGGGGGGAAGCAGCACAGGAATCAAGACTTACCCTAGTTTCTAGTTTTAGCCCTAGGCAGCCTCTTTTTCCTACTTAGTTCAGGAAAGACCTCTCCAATTTATTGCTGGGAATTTCAGGAGGTAGGCTTCGCGCCTCTCAAAATCAGCCTTTGTTCACCCATATCAGAAAATATGGCCAATCCTGGAATTGTGACAGCACACCTTCATAGGCCTCTGTGGATGTGGTAACACTTCAGTTGAATTTTGAAATGACTGGCCATGCACTTCTGCCCCAGAAGGCATTCAGCTGTTAGGGCAGAGTACATTGCCTTTGCACCCATTCCCTTTTCCTCCGAGGCAGCAGAACTGGCCTTCGAGGTGAATCTGATCTCAGCGTTGTCAGCTGGATCACTTCTAAGAAATGTCTTTCCAACCTATGAAAAAGAAACCCAAAGAGAGTTGTCTTCCTCTATCTTTTCCCTCCTCTTTCTTCCTGGTATTCAATTCTCAGTCTATGTTGCTTTGGATTAAACTGATAGCCCTTCTCCTGTCTGATAATAAAAAACATTGATTCCCATCCTTTGACATTTCCCATCCTTTACACTTGGGAAAAAGTAATTTTCCCCCTCTTCATTGTTTTCTTTTCAAAAAGGAGGCGGCCTCATTCCTCCTATCTTTATTACTAACCCTCTGATTCTTGTTGCTCTTTTCTGGATTCTCCCCTCCATTACATCTTTCTGAAGAGCGGTACCCTATAATGAATACAGTATTCCAGGTAAGACCTCTCCAGCATCAAGCAGAACACAGCTTTATAGGCAGTGATCCTTGCAACACTTCCCAGGGTGAACATCTTAACAACTCCATTGTTACACTGGTTCATGAAAAGCTTCAGAAACTCATCCACTCTCAAGTCTGACTCCACAGAAGAGCCGAACTTTCCCCCATGTCAGTTCTGAGATAAGACTTTTTGTTTCAGATTCCTCTCTTTATATCAACAAAACTAAAGTTAACCACTAAACAGTATTATGATTAAAATCAATAAAAATGACTGCATTCATAAAAACTACTTTCCCCTCCTTATTCCGCTGTTAAAGAAGATGATAAAAAATTAAACTAATCTCTAATCCCACAAATGCCCAGTACTGATGGCTTCCGGATACTTCTCTTGTTTCAGGCAGGGAAAACATACAGCTACATGGACATGTATGCAATATCTACAGAGACAAGAGAGATGAAATCTGATTAGAGATGTATTTTCTTCTTGTATTTTGTTTACAAACAATCTGAAGCAAGAAGTGGAAGAGGCAGCTGGGTTATTTAAGGTTGATTAAATTGTTGACTATACAAATGCTAAAATTTGTACATGAGGTACTTTGTAATGGACAAGGGGACTGGAAAGCTAGGCTGTCTACAAGCAGCACCCAAATTAGAGTCTGACGACAAATTGGATACCTGTCTGAATTCACAGAACAGCTTCTGAGAGACAGACCTGCAGTAATCTGATGTTCCTGTAAGCATCTGGCTACTCTTCAGACTGCTGCTGTGTAGTACAGCTGCATGAGTCCAGAGAAGCCCTGGGGTTTTAGATTGCAGAGTTCAAATTCTGTTTTACCAGTATCTTATTAGAAGGGGGAAAATGTACCAAAAACAGGGGAAACAAACTAAGTTTTCTTATTGATCTATTCAAAACCAGTTTATAAATTTTGTTTACTGACAAAACTTCTTCCACTATTTTATCTTTTTCTGAGTTGCAGCTTCTACTTAGAGCTAACTCCATTTTATATCGCTATTTTGCAAGAGAGCAGTGAATGCTAGTGTTTAAGACTATTAATGGGGAATAATGCTCCCCTGGCATTTTGTATTGGAATAACTCCGCAATCCCCAAAACTATCATCTGAACGACCAAGATTTAGAATTTTCAAAATGGTTTGAGTTACAGTAAGTTACGCAACCATCTATTTACATTTGAAAAGATGGAATTTGATGGCCTCATTAGCAAGTGTTTTAGACTACTTGTGATAAATTGCTAAAGGAGTGGATACAGAGCTGCTTTTCTGTTTGTGATGGTTAATGGCGTGTTAAAACTGCAAGTAAATAGATGGCCCAGATTTCTTGGTATGATTGTTAAAGCTTTTATTTGTTCAAGTCATCTACTCTAAAAAAATATGGAAATCCTGTTGCGTTTAACATATACCATATGTTGAATCCCTATTTTTGGGGACAGGAAAAGAAAAAGGTGAAAGTACTTTGACTAAAACACCAATAGAAAGTAGAAGCAATCAGTCATTTACCACTTGCTTTAATGAACTATAATCAGGTGAGCTATGAAGATATGGTATGTGATAACAGCTAAAAGAAAGGTGTTGATAAGGGCTTGGCAAGCCTTATTTTTAAAGCTGATAAAGAGCTGGTTGTTCAAATGATGAAGCAATGTTGGTAAAAAGCCCTTTCATACAACACAAGAGAAAAATGAGAAAAAAGGGGAGATAGGAGTAGGAAGGAATGGAAAGATTCCATCTTCCCTCCACTGGAATGCACCTTTCATCTATGTTTTCTTTAGTGCATCCATCTGAACCAAACTTCCATCATGTTTACAGGGACAGGATTCTTTATATCCCGCAATTTCCATTTTCTCTCCCCATACCCATTCCTAAGAAGCAAGATTTTAATGTTTCAGAGCTTCTAAAAACTGTTCTGCATTAGCTTTTCTTTTTTCTGAGTCCAGTAGCCTACTGTGCCATCAGCTGACTTCCACTTTACCAGCAGGGAATCTCATTTCCACTCTGTCCTATGCATTTTACAGGGCACCAGTGAACTTAAAATACGACAAATATTGTGGGAAATGAATTTACAAGTGCTGAAAATGAGAAACACAGAAGATCAGAAAGACTACCATCTGTGCTACTTTGTTGTATTGCACAGAGGGACAACAGCAAATGAAATTCTGTGTAGAATGAAAGCTTGCTAATCCCAAATTGATAGCTTGTTCTTGGCACAACCTTGTTTTCCAAGGAGGCCAGTTTGATCTCTGATTGACCTCATTTTCTTGATCTGGCCTTGGAACAGAGCTTTGACTTTTTAACAATGTGCCAAAATACAGAATTCTATGCTGCTGTGACTGAACTTGGAATGGGCTAAAAGTTTAACACAAATAGCTTTATTTTGATCTGAAGCATAAAGTTCTGGGATGACCTTTAATAACATTTCTGCCAAGAACTTCCACTAGGAAACTGAATTACCAGAAGAGCCCACCTTAGCACACTGTGACAAGCTAAACATAACTAGAAAATATTTGTCAGCTGCAGCTTGGAAACTGTCAGCCAAATACTACTTACTTCCGTGTTGCTCTATTTTATATTTGGGATGGGAACCTTAGCGGAAGTCCTAAGGTTTTACTGCTAGAAAAACTTCTGCTGCCCTGTAGCAATCAAAGCCATGAATTTTAACTGCTCCTTTTGACCTGCTTGCATCTTTGCAATTCCTGTTACTTTCCCTGAACTGCATTGCGACAGGCACCCATGGCCAGAACACACATGCTGCAGGCCACAAACAACCCTGATGGGTTTTCAGATCTGTATTGTTCCCTGGGGACTCTAAATCATTATTTCTACATGTCGGTCTATGGTATTGTAGGTAATTGCCTTGAGAGTTTAATACTGAAAGCGGAAGTAGTTTATGTCACTGACACCGTAATTATCTTGTCTAAGTTCTAGTCATTCTGAGTAATCTTTCTTTTTTTTTTTTTAAATAAGAAGGATCCCTGTCATACCACTGCCTTATTCAGTATGTGTAGGGATTCTAAGAATGGAACTTTGCTAATCCACTTGATACAAAAAGCTGTTGCTCTCTGCTGCTTTTACCATAGTGCAACCTTTCCACTGCCTATTTGGAATTACTGGTAAGACTGTGGTTTCAAAGGAATGTTTATCCATAGTCCCAGATCTACCAACTACTCAGAAGGTGCTACTGCTAACTTAGTGAAGGAAAAATACCTCAAGGACTGGAATTTTGTGGAAACATTTCTTTTAAGAGAATTTCCATTTTTTCCATTTGGAAAAGTAGTTTTCTGATCACGCCTTATTTACTGTTATTTATATTGTTTCAGTCAAAATAATTTCCACATGGTTTCCTGCAACTTTTTTGCACATGATATTTACTAGCAGATTAGGTGAGAGTGAAGCAAAAAGCATAATACAATGCTTTGAAACAACAGACCCCCTATAGAGGAAACTAATATCCACATCAGCAGAAAAAGTTGTGATCATTCTCCACCAAATTTATCAGAGTATCTTTTGCTGGTGATACCACCAAAGTGTAAAGGTTCACTGATACATTCATCTGCACAAAAGTTCATTCTTCTAAATTTAATTCAGCAGTAGGAAAATGGTTAAAGTATAAATTTTAACAGTGCTTTTTTAATTCTATTTTTGGAGCAACAATATTAAAATATAATGTTTGTGACATGCATTAAGACTTGTAACACCATTTGGGGTGTTTCTCTTGCTTTCTGCAAAGAGAAAATAATTAAAAAAAATCCCATTATCACATTTTCTCCGCGAATCTAATATTAAAATCACAGAACTCAGCAAGTGTCTGAATTGTTAGCCAGTTGTTGCTTGGGTAGGTCTACAAAACTCAGAAGAGCTACATAAATCTTCACTGTCCAAAGACGTGACTCCATGTACACTTTTAAAGTGTATTTCTAAAACTTGATCAAAAATGACAGGAAGACTATATATTGGATTCACTAGGCACACCAGTAATTTTAAGCTCAGTGTTTGTTTGATCTTGTTTTGGGCACAGAGATTTAAAATGGCAGGAATACAAAGCTTATTTGTTGGAGGTAGCTGATTATGTAATTTAGCTTACACAAAAAGGGTGGGGGGGAAACAAAGCAAAACCACATATTTGACCACGCTACATTGCTGTTTTTTCTTCCCACTGGCTTTCTACAAGATAAATTTATTTAGGAGACAGCAGATAAGAATAATAGGTCTTGCCTGTCAGAGAATACTTGGCACATCCATACTGTGCAAAGAGAACTCACATTAGCGATAACCCAAACCTACCTATACAGAAAAACACCACTGAGTCCTAGGAGCAACCATTTTTGCATCACTGTATAAAACCCAAAAAATCCCAAACTGAGTAATGCCAGGCTGTTGTTTCTACACCCAGAATACATTGCCAGATATGTTTATGGACTGGTTCTCAGCTCTTTTGTACCACTGGATGAGGCATCCACAAAACACTCATATTTCATTTCACATCTTTTCAAAAAGAAACCCTTGATAACTAAAGAACTATAAGTGGTTATGCCCATAAAGCTGCCTTAAAAAGATGCCTTCTCAAGTTTCAGAAGAATGTATCAGTTGTACAAATCTTACTTTTTATGTCTTTCTTGTAAACAATCACGCAGGAGTGGTAATAACGTTTTGTACTATGAAGCACCACCCTTTTGAGAAGGGCATCATGCTCTGTACGGAATAATTGAATAGGCCTCACACACCTCTGCCAAGTAATAAATGTTTTATCTGTTTCAACAAGGAGTCAGAAGTTCAATGATTTGCTCAAGGTCACACAGGAAGCCTGACAGAGCTATGGCTCTCAGCTGTCTGTCTCACTATCATCCTATAGATAAGCATTCAGCACTGCTGAGATACAGTGCTCAGAAAGAGTTACCTATAGAAAAGTCCAGTAAGTAACAACATCTAGTGAGATAGCTGTCGACGACTCATTAATATATTGTCAATACATGTAATTTATTTTATGTATTAGCTGGAGAATAAGCTAGACACAAATCAATTGTTTGTTTAGTAAAAGGTCACAAAACTAATACTGAGAAGTTCCACTTTTTTTTGGGTCTAGTTTATAAGGTAATATTGATGGCTAGACAGGGCTTTTAAAGGCTGGTAAGGAACACTGGTGAAAATATAAGCCCTTGTATGGGAACAAAGATATATTAGCCTAGAATTTACATTTAAAATCACATAGCACTGAAAATGGAAAATAGTTTCATAGAATCATAGAATGGTAGGGGTTGGAAGGGTCCTCTGGAGATCGAGTCCTATGCCCCGGCCAACACAGGATCACCCAGGGCAGGCCACACAGGAACAGATCCAGGGGGGTCTTGAAAGTCTCTAGAGAAGGAGACTCGACAACCTCTCTGGGCAGCCTGTTGCAGGCTCTGTCATTCTCACAGTAAAGAAGTCTTTCCTCAAGTTGAGGTGGAACTTCCTGTGTTTCCCCTTGCTACCATTACCTCTCGTCCTACCACAGGGCACCACTGAAAAGAGACTGGGCCCTTCTGCTTGACACCCACCCTGCAGATATTTGTAAACATAATATCATCTGCACGCAGATGAACCAAAGGAGTTTCAAAGAAACTGCTGGCACGTGACAACTTTTTCTTCAATATTTCACTAAACAATCACCATGGTAAAGACTGAGTTGTGCTGATTTTCTTCTAATAATTTTGGAGCTGCAGTGAAAACAGATGAAATTTAAACAGCAGATACCAATGCCACACATAGTTCCTGTCATCAGGAAGAGACAGCCTGTCTCTTGGGAATCTTGCTTTTCACACAGTGTGGCCGCAAGCAGCACACACTCCTATTGGTAGGACCTACCACTACTGGCTGCGTTGCAGGTTATGGTTATTACTGTTTGTTACGTTTTGTCGCTGATGTCTAGGGTTATGGTTTTTCAAGCCCCTCTTACCTTGACTGCATAATTGTTGAGAGGATCTTTTGCATAAGAAGCTGGGTAGTAAACTGCATCGCCTGCCTCACAGCATGGCTTGTCACTGGTTAGCCTGAAATCTGACCAGCTGTCCACTCCAAATCGCAGCTGGTCTTTTTGTCCAGCCATGAACAAGTCTTCACATTTGAGTGCCAGCTTCTTCAGTGAATCAGCGTGAAGGCTTCGGATTTTACCTACCACCTCTTCACGGTTTTCAATTCCTCTATAAAGTGCTTGCCTTTGTGGCTTCTGGACACCTTTGTCCTGCTTAGTCTGGATGCGTCTCCCTGTTAGAGACTCCATGCTATTGGAACACCGGTCCTTAATACTGATAGTGGTTAGGCTGGAAACACTGTTAGTTGCTGAGGTGGTTGCCCTTAGTTTTTCTGTAGGCCTATCCAAGGAATCTCCTGACTCATTGTCCAGGACCTTGAGCTCCAGGCTGACTGAAGAGCAGGCGCTGCTTGCTTCCCAGTTAGTGTCAATGTCATAGGTGGGATTGGCCATAATGCACAGGCTGTTCTCCAGAGCCTGCTTCTGGAGATCTCTGGGAGTCGGCTCTGTGTTAGCTCTCAAAATTGTTTTCTTTGGCAGTGGAGGTGGTGTTGGCTGCAAGCTGTTCATTGTTTCCTGGTCTCCTAGTCCTCCAAAGGCAATGGCATCATCCAAAGCTCCCTTTGGTTGCCTCGGCTGTTTTGGAGGTATCATGGCTGCCCTAGATTGTCCTGTGTAATAAGAAGAGAACAGTAATAGAAGATTAAAGTACTTTGTGTCTGCTGCTCATATTTGCACTCTGCAAAAAAGTTTAAGGCAAAACCAACCAAAAAAGCTGACTAGGATCCCCCCAATAGTTGAAGAAAATCTAAATACAAATCTGAAAGGACAAACTAATTAGAACACAAGATGACCAACTCAGCATCACATATATATCATCACGCACAGACAGTTTTTGTTTGACCTTGGCCTATGCATTAAAATCAGTTTCAGTGCTAGCAATGCTGGCATTTTATATCACATGGGATTAATGACAAAAAGTGAAAATGAAAACTGAACGCCAATTATGGCACTCTGAACAAACTCCAGTTTCAGTACTTTACTCAGCTTCCCGTAATTCCTTCTTCAACTGTAATATTATTTCTCATTTCCCAGTCAAATGTGCTAGAACTGTGGGTGGGTGCCGCTAAGTGGCTTTGTGTACTGTTTTCAGAGGTGCATTTCTCTGGCAGGTGAGGTGATCTTTTTTTTTATATATGCTCATAGTAGTCTGAGATCACTTGGTTTTGAAATGTGCTAAAGAGGCTGAAAGCATTATTTCCGAAGAGAAAACGGAAAACTTCAGACACAGATAATGTAATTTAAATACTTCGGCAGTCACATGGGGAAGTCAGAATTGCTGTAGAAGATTCACAAAGTGAAAACAGGGAAGTTAAACCTACTTCTACTCAAGCTGACAAGTGTGTTTCCACTGCTTTCAATAAGACTAGGATCATATTTTACCATTGCAAAAACAGAAATCTTTTTTAACCTATAATTTAAACACCCCCCCATCATATCTTTCTCTAAACATGTCCCATACTCACTTGCCACGGGTACCGTTGCCTGCAATATTATGTTCATAGATAACCTGACCTAGATTCAATCAAAAGATTCCAAACAGCAGGTTACACACACAAAAGCACAGGTTTTCCACCGACAAACAGGGTTCAAACAATTGTATATTTCTAAGGAAGATAAACTTCCTGTCATGGTTTGGATGGCTTTTAGAGAGGACAATTATGTTTTGCAACTGCCAGAGTCCTTGGAAATGAAGAATAAATAAAAGACAGTAATATAAGAGAGAAGAAACCCCAATAAACAGATAATAAAATGCCCAACTCGCTGCTCTGGTACAATTAAACAGTTGTTACTCATATCAAAATGAGATTTTTTCCCCCTCTTAATAATCAACTGCTATTTTCAGAGAAATTATTTTATCAGTTTTCTGCTACTCCTGTGAGGTTCATTAACTATCATGTAAAGTAGGAAGCCAATTTTTACTGTTGCAACACAGCAGACATGAAATGGATGCTCTGTATAATTGCAGCTGAACATCTTTTCTAGGAAGGGAACAGCAAGAAGCAGCTATGACTATTTATAATATGTGCTGAGTCCTTGTAAAGAGAGGACTGAACTAGGACGCTGAACCAAACTGTGAGGGATCTCAGATTCAGAGTTGAATTACATGACTTTGGTCCATAATAAATAATAAATGACTTTGAAGTCTATGAAAAGAAAAAAGGGAGCTTCCTTTATACTTTGTGATACGTTACAGTTTTTATGAACATTACAGAATCTAAGATCCTCTTGGCCATGATGCACAAACCCCTCGAATACTGGCCTAGAATGCTGAAAAAGACTTCCTAATTTCAGAAGATAAGAGAGAACTGTATTTTTATGTGTGTCCACAAACCAAAATAGCCTTAGCTCTTGAATTCTGAACAATCGTTCTCTTTTCAATCATTCCAAGATGATGACATCACAAATGAAAGTTATATCTCTATCTTGACAAACCCTCAGAAGAACTTGATAGATTTTGTGGCAAGCCTGGATATTCTAATGTTAAAAAAAAAATGAATTTTGAGCAGGAAATTCTATTAGCTTTGTACATGCCTGATTGTTGGGAAAGATTTCATAGGACTGCTGCCCTGGGTCATCACTTCTTAGATACCACAAAACAAACATATTCAAAGTCTAGAAAAATTGCAGAAACTCTGTATGTCTCTTTCAAGTAGTTGTCAAGGTTGCTTAAAAAAATTTAATACTCAGGAGATCCTCTACTGCTCCTTTCTGATCTTAGTATTGCCATGAGCGTGCCCTACAACAGCAGCTCTTCCTCTCACCATTTAATACGCTGCAGCATGTAACACTGGTGCCAGTTGAGCAGTGCAGGAGCTCTATCAAGGTACCTTTTGCAAAGACAGAGTGGCAGGATTTAGAGTCAACAGCAGAAGAACTATGTCTGTATGCCAGACACACATCCAGATGCCACAGCCTTTTGTATGATTCTGAGACAAATTCAGTTCCACTTTGTACCACATTTTCTTATTCATCCAAATGTGTGTCATCTTCCACAATCACTTGCGCAAATTCTGTGACCTATGTACTTCTCCCCCTGGCAACACTCTGTGTTAAAGATCACTTGCCTATTGTCTCATTCTTACCCTCTTCCCCAGTACATTAAAATAGCCTAACTTCTTGGGTTTTGAGAAGTGCTCCTATTTCAGGAGGCAGTTTCCCAATACGTGTTGCTTGTGTGACTTGCTAATCCAAGGATTGCACAGCTGCTAAGGGGAAACTGCAAGAAAACAAAAGAGAGGAAGAGGCACATCTCAAGCAGTAGAAGCAGACGCTCTCTCCAAGAAAGGTAAGATTTATAACAGCATTTCTTCTTGATTCTCTTATTTTCTGTCTGCTTTAATGGCCCTGTCCTCCAAAAGCCATTCATACAGAAGATTGTTGTTGCCACTGCAACCAGGGACTTTAGCTAATTGTTGCTTTTGCATAGCTATTGGAACTATGACATCAAAACATAATTGAAGAAGGTTTTCATAACCAGAAGTCGTCTTTGCAGATATCTGGTGGGGGTGGGAGGATCCAGAGAACTGCATGTACAACTTATTATGTAGTTACTTTTTCAAGTACTCTCAGCTGAGGAAAATGAGTTTGTCAAGCGTGTCATGTTACAGTATAGTTTCTTCCCACAAGAACAAGTTTTCCATATTGAAGTCTATGCATGTGTATGTTGAAAAGCTTCATATCTGGACTGTTTTTATGCTAAATACTTAATGCTGTAGATTTCTTTCTTGCTCACTGGGCCAGTCTTTCCAGCTCAGCTTTCCCCAAGCACGGTGCAATATCGCGCATCCCACATTTTTTTAAATTCCTTGTCTGGTGAGTAAAAGGTTATCTTAAATTATGGTCCCTGTCAAAGGCACAAGAACGTTCTTTTGCATCCAAGTACTGGCAGAGCATTTGCTGCTCTTTCTTGCCCATCATTTCCTTCTCCCCTTGCATGTTTAGAACTCAATTTCCTTACCTACTATTCAGACTCTCCAACATTACAAGGTTCAGCCTGAGTTACAGCCTGAGTTGAGAGGCAAATGAAAAGGAGAAACAGGCACAATACTAGGCTAGCACTTACAGAGATCTTTGAAGTGGCTTCCAGACTGTTCAAAGACAGAAAAAAAATTTAACTCTTTATACACAGCAGCTTTCTAGAGAGCTTTCTGTAATTCTACAGTTCAATAACATCTTCCATTATAGAATCTCACAACTCTATTTAAATATTAATACTTAAGTCTCCAGACTCCATGCAAAGGTCTGAAACACTACATCAGCCCTAAAAAAAAAATAATAAAAAAATTTATTTTTCCAGTGATTTATCATCAGACTATGCTTTGCTACCTGTTTATGTTAGCTCATGAAACTATCAAACCTGACATATTGAGCTAAGGTTTAATTCAAATGGTTTTAATTGCATAAGCATGTTTTTCTTTGAGTAGTGACTTGCATAACTTTTGTTTAGATATCTTAGTCCACGTATCTTTCTTTTTTTGCTTAGACCAGATCAGCAGTGTATATACATTGTCAAGAAATTTCAGAACTGTGAAGAAAAATGCGTCTTTAATTGGGAAAACAACCAATGGTGAATTAGGCAAGCCAAGTGGATGACACACTGCATGCTTTCATCCCTCCTTGGATAGAAGTATTCCTGAAACCTTTATTGCTCTAGAATACATAACATATACTAGTCCAATACACCAGTGACAGCACGCTGCTTCTGTACTTCCTTCAGACTCATTTTACTCTTGACATGGTGATCTATCCTACATTCTCCTTTATTCTTGAAAGGGTTTTTCTGATTATATGCCATTACCACCTCTCTACCAGGGATAATGTCCTTTGTGGAAAGATGTGAATTCAAAAATGGAGTTGAAGACAATACTCCAGTATTCACAGCAGTAACTACGCTACTGCCATGACCATTAATTCTGTTCTAGTGTTTGACCATTACAGTGCTCCTTAATCCCTAATCCCCTAGTGCAGGGGTTTAGATGAATGAACAGGATCCAGAAAGCTAGAATGACCAAAATTATTCACCTCTGCTATTCTCCAACTTATCACATCGGTTTGACAAAAATTCCACATTTTGCAAAACACAGCAGAAGTTAATAATCATGCATATATAACACGGGTAATCAACCTTCCAATATCACATCTATCAAAGCCCCAACAGAACTAAACCCAAAACTGTGGACTCTCTACAGTGGAGACCAGCAAGAAAGAGGCATTTGGAATGGCTCTTAAGCATCTGCAGGAAACCTGCTGTAAGATAGGGCTGATCACACAGCTGGATCTTGGAGCAGTCCAACAGCATTGGCTTCAGCAGCCTCTGCTGACCTGTTTCTGCCCACAGCCAGGAACAGAGTCATATGTCCCAGTAATTCTCATGTCAGTACATACCCATGTCATGTCACAAAGTCCAGTTACATAGGCTGATTAAAGTATTCAGTAGGTAAAAATCCACCAGTTTGCCACCTCCACTGTACAAATTCCCCTTCTCTACCCTTGACCTAGTAACCCCCCACCCTGCCTTGTGCTTGGGTACTGATCATCCTTTGCAATCTGCATTTTTATTATAGTACAGGGCTTGGAAAAGACTTCTCTGTATAAGTAGCAGACCAATTATACTGATATTCAATACCAGTACAAACTACATCACTCCTTGATAAACACTTATCCTGACTGATAAAAATAACCAAATGATGAAAAAACCCCAGATGTGTGAAAGTATCTTCCAGGGACTGCAAAAGAAACCAGCACGCTTCACACCAGTTTCAACAAATGCAGTACATGGACATCACTATTCTATAAAATTATTCAATACACAGATCTACACAAACGTGACCATTAATCTTGTATTATGTTTAGTTGTTTACACATTTATCACTAATTTAATAGATAAAAATTTTACCATACATATATGTATCAAAAAGGAAAGCTAATATTTTTGAAGTGACATTCACAATGCAACTCCAGTTTCTCACCAATAGTTTGAGACTGTGCACAAAACTATAGTAAGATGGGCTGCAGCTACTAAATAAATACAAATTTTAGATGCAACAGCTTGTCAGCCTTGGTGACTTGTCAGGTCCTGCATGCCATCCGTCCTCCATTACAACACGTTAAAGATATTACCTGTACTAATTATATATCATACAAAATGCAGACTGATACTATAATCACTGTCTGTCACTGAACTGTCAGTTTTAATCAACAATGAGTTCATTACCTTATTTATAGCCTGGCTAAACCACACTGCCCTAGTATAACTTACTGAGGCAATACTCCATGGCAGATGCTGTGATTTAGGATTTTTTTCCATTGTAAGCAATCATAAAACCTATAAACTTAGACTCCTTTTTTTTCATCTTTTCAGTATGTGGAAGGAGAAAAATATCTGAGAATAAAATGACCTATATATTTTTTTTAATTACGGAACTACTACCCTGAGTACATTGATAGTATCTTAATCTAATTACAGTGATGCAAATTCATTCAAGTAAATTTCTCCAACAAGAAGACAGACCAAGATAGAAAAAGTTAAAGATTTGTAAAGGAAAGGATTTTAATCATCTAGTCTATTGCCTTCCTTAGGTAAGCCTTGTAGCTTATAATGATTTAACTTCCATTAGAATAAGGGCCCACCTTCAAAAAGAAAGATCCAGGCCCTACCTTACACATTTGAACATCTGTTTCTGCATCTAGATGCAACTGGTAGCCCCGAGATTTTGTTAAATCTGTTAATTGCAGATACCAAAGTTGTCCCTCAACACATGAGCATCCACATCATGATGAAGCCAGACTATTTCTTTGATAAGCTAAACAGATCCAGTTTCTTAAGTTAGTCACTATCAAGTGCCTATCACTCTACTAGGCATTTGTAAAGCTATTCTTTAGAACCTGCACAATTTTTTTCAAAATATTCTTCTTAAACTGTGATCACCAGGGCTTAACTATGGCCACGGCAGTTGCAAGGTAAAAACAAGATACACATAACCTCTCTACTCCTATTGAAACTTCCTCCTCTTTGTACATCTGGGAACATACATCATCTTGGTGGGACTTAAGGTTTCCTAAAAGTCCGAAGTATTTTATCTGGTATCTGATTCCCAGGGGAGATTCCTCTGTCTTGTACAGCTTGCCTTTTTTTTTTTTTTTTTTTTTTTTTTTTTGTGTAATTCCTAGATTTTATGTGTTAGATGAACTAACACATACAGCCTGTATTTTACACATGGCCTATTCTAAAATTTTGTATCTGCAGTTTAGTTCCTGACACATACTTGCTGGCATACTTGCTGGCATACTTGCGGTTTTTGTGGGCTGGACTGTAAACTGATGATGGGACAACTCCTGTGGGAGGAGGGGAAGGCCAAAACCAAATTATTTGAGGGCAGTACCTGATAAAAACTACTACCTGACTGCAGATGAGAATTTACTAAAGCTTGCCATTATTTCTATTCATAAAATTTCATATGACACGTCACAACCAAAGATTAGACATTTGTCAAAGTAAGGACATAATATTATCTGCTTTTCACTAAAAGCCCTGTATATCTATTATTATGTGAATAGGTATTAGATTAGTATTTAAAAAGTGAATATTGTCCATTATGCTACAAGTCACAATGATCACTTGATATATTTGACAAACTACAAACTGTATTATGTAGCTATGAAAAGGTAACTGTAGATACAATTGCAGTTGAAGCAGGAGTCAAATGGGATGTAACTTGACTATATTACATATTCTCGTACTATCCTTTCAGTTACACACATCAGTATTTGTTAATTCTACAAAATATATGATATGTCTGATCGAGTGATGTAAGATGTGAAAACAGGCATGAATTATTCTATAACCCTGCCTAGTAATCTCTTGATAGCTATCTGCATTATAAAGAAAGGCTGCTTGAATAAACCAAGAAAAAACTTGGACAGCAGCCAGAGAACTCAGTGCCATTTAGGGTAGCATTGCTTTTAACAACAATCAGCAAGCTTGTCCAGCCAGACCAAGTCCAGCTGAAAAGTAAATTTAACACTTTCGCATCAGAAATTTACTTCAGTTACAGCAGATCTGAAAGTGACCCAAGAATGAGGGCAGGATTTTGAATAAAATGCTAAGACGCTTCAGTTTTATAGTTTTACAAAGGAGCATTTGCACACAAGAACAACGCTGACAAAAATGAGGATGATGGAAAGTGATAGCAGAATCACAGAAGCATTTAGGTTGGAAGGGACCTCCTGAGATGGTCAAGTCCCTGCTCAGGCAGGGTCAGCTGAAGCAAGTTGTCCAGGGCCATGTCCAGTCAGATGTTGTGTATCTCAACAGACGGAGACTCCACAACTTCTGTGGGCAATCTGATCCATAGTTTAATGGCATTTTACTATGTTTCCCATGAGTTTACTACTCCCAGTTTGTAAGATGCCATGGGAAGAACAGCGATCTATGGACAGAAGCACATCTGACTCTGTATGATGAAGCAGTTGCCATCAAGGTGTAACATCTTGCATAAGAAAATTGAGCTAAACTGAGTAAAGATTTAAGCAAAAGATACACAGTATTGTCACTTTGGCTATGAAATACAAGTAACCCCTTGACTGTATGAGCACTCTGGCTAAAATACAGCAACCTCACCGGGGAATAAGTGATATTTCATACATTAAATGATACAGCAGCCTGATCCTTTTATATGTCTGTCTGGTTAGGAATGTGGGCTAACCATGCTATAAAGGGTTTGGATGTAGCTAGATTTACTGCCTGGATCCTGTCTGTAATGTAGCTCTGTACAGAAATTACAGAGATACGGATATTTATGTATACCTCAATGAACTGAAAATAATTCATTAGTTAGTTCCACCATAAAACCATATATTTTAGTTTTTCTCCTTTAAGTTACAATTTCTTGGCAGATGTTAGTACCACTCCTGGACAGGATATATTTCCTCTTTATGCTTTTTAAACGATACCTAATTAATGTTGCATTAGCAGAACATAGTGAGGTTTGCTATTAATTCACATTTGAGAAAAAAAAAAAGCAACAATATCATTAGAAGTGTAAGGAATGCATGCACCCGAGGGTTTAAAATTTAGCCCGTGATCCCTCAAACCTGTGTGGACGTGCCAAACCTCTCTGTACTGGTGAGTCATCTTAATTTGGTTAGTTTACTCTTGTCCAAATGCTTAGTAAGTTGGTACACTTACAGGATTGGAGTGCTACTGAAGAACATGGGTTCAGATATTCCTGAACATAATTAAATGACATTTTTGTTCTTTTAGAAACATCTGGCTGGAGGTATTAGTGAATTCACAGTAACTCAAATGATAATGCTTTAGAAAATCAGGCTGGTAATACTATATACTGGGAGATGATTATTCGTCCTGCTCACTCATCTTCCAGAGAAGCCCTGCATACATGTAGCTTTAAATTTTATGCTGTGAGAACACACTTACCTAAATTGCTGTATGTAGCACTACAAGGATTTAAGTCAGGAGAACGTGAAGCTTCTTCCTTTTCTTCCTCCCCTTGTGGGACATGGACAGACGACACTGGTATGACTGAGGCACTGCCACCATTGTCTTGCTTCACAAACACGGCTCTAGGCACACGAGGGGAGAAATCCTCCAGTGTGGTATCATCGGGCACTTGACTGAAACAAAACAAAATAAAATCACCTGGAGACCAAAGCTGGATAGTAGAACATTCTGGCAGAATAAAAGATTAGGCATTAAATAACTTCAGGAAAGGGAATGAATTGGTAAATAAGCTACTTTATCCCTTTTTTTAAGAACAATTTTCTACGGTATTTATTTCTTTAAAAATAAGAAACAACTTTTGACTGAAGTAGTAACTGGTAGTGGTAGTACATGCCTTTGAACAAAAGGGATAATAAGATTTTTTACAGCTGACTACAAATCAACATATGTATGCATATATATATATATATGCAGACGTAATTCTACGTAAAACGCATAGGATGTCAGTGGAGTTTAAGGTGCTTTTTACAAATCAAAACAATTTTACTTTGATCAAAGCTACCGAGGTATAGCAAGGGGGCTGTTAAGTCTTAATAAACGCAAAGAACCTTAATGTTACATTCGCATATGTTGGTAGGAATTTGGGAAACACTTTTGGGAAAAAGACCAGTAGCTCCTCTAAGCCAGTCATCTGTTTCCCATACAAGAATCTCCAGGATTAAAATTCACCTGCATTAGGCCAATTGTAAAAGGCCATGAAGACATCCCTCTGTGCTTGCTCTTCACTATAAAATTTTAATCGCACTGTGATGACTTAAGAATGCAAAACTGTGAAAAACATGGATTCAGTCATTTTCCATGGATATATCTATTGCTGTAGGATTTTAAAATGATGCATTATATTTATGCTTTCTAACTCACAAAACCAAATATTCATTATTACAGGCCAACTCTCAAGAGCATATGTCCCGTTCACTAGCTCTCATTATAATTACAGCCTGATCAAATAGAGCAGCAAGAATTTTAAGTATATTCCGTAAGGTATGGGAGTAATGCATTTCCTTCAAAAGATGATCACCACATCATACATCTGTACAGATACTTAGCTTTTACGGTAAAGATGTAAAACTTAATGTAACTTCTGATGAAGAGAAACAAAAAAGCTGCATTTTTGCATAGGCAGAGCAGCTAAGTTTCCATAATACAAATCCTTACAGTGGAAAGAGAGATTATACCCTCAAAGAGTTAACATAAATTATAGGCATATGTCTCGCTATGCCAAGCCCCAAAAAATGGAAAATCATGATAAACAATCTTCGAGACTACAATGATTAAAACATGCTAATACTTTGCATAACATGAGACCCCATATACGGTGCAGTGCGCACATGCTGTTTCTACTCAGACTCATGGATTTTAACTGCAGGCTGATACAAACAAAACTCATTAGAACTTGTTAGTAAAAGAGAAAAAATGGCATAAGTTCAAAAAGGTGTAATCTTTAATCAGCATAAAATTTTTTGTTCCTTTTTAGTACCATGCATAGGAATGGTGGAAAGAACATTCCATGTGCCATAAATATATCCACATGAAAGAGTTAACCCAATATAATTCTAGAGTAAAGCATACATAAAATTAAAGCAGTAACAAGGCTATCAAGACGATGAGGAATTAAAGACTTGTAGTTGCTGTAAATCACGTACATACCTGCATTCCTCTGTAAGAATGTTTTCTTTAAGAAGAAATAGCCTCTAATAGCTTTAGAGTTCTGTCATTGCCACAAACCAGGAATTATCGCATCTCAAAGTAATTTTTTAGTATTGATTGGTGAGGTACAGAACAGACTCATTCTCCAAACCAGACACATGCAAGCACAGACACTAAACCTAAGCTCAGAAGCATTTTGCCAAAGTAAACTAACAGCTAGAAAGGAAGAAAGAAAAAAATACCAACTCACCCACTGTACTCACTCACACAATTCCCCATTAAAGGAAATTCTTTCAGGGCCTTCTTGAGTCTTTTAATCATGTCTTGAAACTCTGGCGAGCCATTGATTCCACAGTGTTCTGATGTGCTACAAGTTGTGCAAGCTGTAAGCAACAGGGCTGAACTCTGCACAGAGTGATACACCTACTGCACCTTAATCTTTACCTTAGGGGGTTGGTCCCAGGGACTTGCCAAAGCGCCCCAGGAAACTGGTTAGTTACAGCCCTGCCTTCTTAACTCTTCCACTGCCTGCCTGGATGAAAAATAGTTCACAGCCTACTACATCACTGTTTTGGTATGACAACTATGGTCTTAGTCACATTAATTAGTTGAGGAAAAGCAGGCTCAAATTTCAAGAGGAGTTTTAAGAACTTAGACTAAGCTACTGTTAAAAGTGAGTATCTCAAACCTGTATTCCAACCACTTTTAGTGTCCGAATCTTGTACATTTTAAATCACAGCAACGAGATGTCAGGCCATGCAGTCTGCGGGGAAACGGTTTCCTGTATCTTCACGGGGAAGATGAGAGATCCAGCACACACAGGCAGTGCCGTGACTCAACCAACAAAATGCCAACCCATAATGCGTGCCGACAGAACACAGAAGGAACAAAAGGCAAAAACATCCTCGCCCAGTAAGAAACACGAACCAAATTCCCTATTGCTTTTGCTTCATGAAATAGTCTAAACAGTTAAAACTAGTAGTTTTCAAGAGCAGAGCAGCTAATAAACAAGCAGTTCTCAGAGATTAAAACCATTACAGCCTGATAACCTCGTATCTGCCTGTTGATAGCAAGTGATACTTAAAGCTATCTCCTTATTTGGGATATTTATAGATATTTTGCCAGGAAGGATTCTTTGATGCCTTGCATAAGACACATATTTAGCTTTTACCATAGCGGGTGCAGCCTCCTCTGTCCAAGCCTTTTTCTTTTCCCTTTTTTATTTCAAAAACAAACTTCATAAGAAATGAATTGCCTTACAGAACTCTGCTCCTCGGGCACATGTGGCCGAAACTAAATAACTGTTCCATTAATGGTGGGAGCAGCCCTCTGCACACAAAGAACACATTTGTTTTCCTAAGAAGCTGAGATTACGTGCAGCGAAAAAACCTGCCATAAAAATGACTGTCATTCAGCTAATATCCCACTGAATTGACATACTGGTCATTCACGTGTGCACAAGCTCAAAATTGGTTTAAAAGTGTTTTTTTTTTTTCTGCAGGGACAAATGCCCTGAACTCCTTACCTCAGGCTCTCCTCCACAGTTTTTTGAGGATAGTTAAAAGATGATGTGGTCTAACTTGCCTCGGTCTTTTGGGAATAGAACAGCCAGAACAGCCAGAATCCAGAACGCAGCCTGCATATTGCGTTAATTTTTGTAAGGCCAGTGGAATCACAGCTATTGTGTGACCTGTGTTTTCCTCTATTCAGAGCACACCTTCTCAATTAGAATGATTAATAAACAGCAAGTAATATGAATGAGATAAAGGGGAATCCTTATAAGTAGTGATTCTGAGAGTGCATTCTTGAATTAGGGTCAGATCTTGAGGTCAAGCTGAGGGAGTACAGTTCTGTTTAAGACAGCACATAAATCCAAGTGGTGGAAATTAGAGACAGAAACAGAGAAAAGCTGATGTGGCCTTAGACCCATCTGAGGCTGATCCACTCCCCGAGTGGACATCAGCAGAGCAATAATCAACAGTAGTCATACAGTTTGAGATGAGACTGCCCAACAAGGAAGATGACTTAGATTTACACAGAAAACATTCTGTGCAACTTACAGATATATTTAGTTTCAGAGAGATCCCCCTTTGACATCCCCTCAGGGCCCATGCTTGTAAGCTAACAAAGCTAATATAAAGCCTAAATTGACTGACTAATGCTTGAGGAAAAATGCAGAGAGGTTAATGATTTGAGGGCGGTCAAAGGCCACCTTACACAGGAACTTCCACTCAGAACACAGACCACTTTATTTCTGCAAAACACTGATAAAAGACCATCAGTGCCCAGTTTTCAATCAGAGTACATTATGGGTACAGAAAACCCATCCCAGTGGCTCATGCAGTTCAGGTCCTCATCACCACCACTAGCTAGAAATAGCTACTTGAGAGAAAGTGAAAGAAACTTCTCAAATGACAATCTGAAATAACTAAGCCATAAAGTTTATTCCTCATTCTCATTATTTAGAAGTTGGCTTAGTCCTGAAGCATGAGAATTCTTATATTTTACTTTTCTTTAGATCTTGTATAATGTGATGTTTGTATGGATAAAAGGAATACATTTGATAATCCAGTAAAGACATCCTGCTAAGCTCTTTAGTGTCAGTGAAACTTAATGGCAATGAGTTCCACAGATTAACTGTGCATTATAAGAAAGACATTTTTCTTTATCCATTTTAAGTTCTCAGTCTTTCCATTTTACAGACTGTATTAGGGGAGTTAAGAACAATGCTACATGACTTACCATTTCTTAATCTTAATTTATAAAATAATGAATTTTAAAATCCCTTATACTTAGTCCTTGGTGTTTACAAAGCATCACATAAAATGTTACCAAAATTCTTGCCTAACAAACATGGACAATTTCCAACTCTATTAGCATAGAGATGTTCAGAAGTTTTTCATTGATGGAATAGCGTTAAGATAGATGGCTAATACTCTTAAAAGCACTGTTGAGCACTGCTGGGTAAGTGTAGGGATTGATAAGAGTAGGACAGAAATAGTTGTTAGCTAGAAGTAGTTATGCTAAGGCCTGCAAGGCCAAAAAACAGCCAACACTGCCCCGACCTTGTAAAGATGAGAAAAGCAGAAGCACCTGTCAAAAGAGGAGGATAAGAGGAGAAAAACAGGGTGCTGAAGGAAGAAACCCAAGAGAATCGACGGCCAATAACAAGTGTTTGAAGTGCGTGTGGACCGACTCTGGGTTTGAGTGTGAGGCCAATTAGAAGTGACCTGGGTGCGTGATCAGTATTGTCTCGTGTATAAATATAGCCTGTTGTACTTAATAAAGTGACTTCTGATTACAACCATATTGGCTGTGCTGTCGGCATCCTTGCACGCTTACAGGTAAGGTAAATAAACTTTGCTGATACCCGGAAAGAAGCAATTCAAGATAGATTTGGGGAGAAGAGGGAGCTGATAATTCCACCTGAACTTTTCATTAGAGAATTTCTCTCATTTCAGTAGACTTGCTCAAGCAAATGTTTTCTTTTGAGCTATAATATCCTTGAATTCTCACCAATTTATGCAAGCTACACTTATAATGTTTTTGATCCAGGTGAGAGCCTTACCTTATGACTTATGCAAGAGGTCCTCTAAGTTGGGAAGGACTTTGTTTTAAACAGAGCCCTACTCTGATTTGAAAGATTTTGTCCTCAAGTAGTTTCTGAAGCAGCTGTGGAATCTGCAGGATTGGAGCAATGGGAAAGTGGAATGTGGGAGTGGTGGCTATTCCTGCCTGTCTCTGGATGTGCTCCGATCTTAATATATGACTATATTTTTGAAGAACAATGATTCCAGTTGTTTTTACTGATTAATCTGTTACAACATTACTATTCCTGTAGATATACAGAGCACCCAGAGTAATTTTATGGCTCCTGTCTCACTGCATCAAGAAAGCCTACATGTAAGCTCCATTCCCTATGCTCTTCAGGTTTGCAGGGTCCAGGCCACAGGTGCTGTGCACACCCCTAGCCTCAGTCACCTATAATTTTTTCCTTAAATAACTGTTAGTGGCGTAAACAGAAATTACTAAAAGACCCACTGAAGAGATAACCCATCTGGGTCCTTTTAAGTCTCGGTGCTCTAAATCACCTCACTGGAATTGTCTTTTTCCATTGCCTGTATATGGAAATTCAATTCCTAACTCAGATTCTGGAAATCACATTTGGCTTACTGTAATTGAAAGCAAACAGCACGAATAGTCATCAGCAACCTCAAGGCAATCAGCACAACAAAAAACATTTGAAGAGCACTTATACTACTGAAATGCTTCCACGGCAGGCAGGAACTGCGCAAGTTTTTGACCAATTTTCTAAAAGGTTCTCATCCATCACTGACATTTACGTTACTTACAGGAGCAGCAATCTGTCGGTAAGTTGCTCAAGGTGAACTATTTGTACTATGAGTGTGGCACTGGGGTAGGATTTGAAGGAGAACAAGGCATTTCCAAAAGCTTTGGTATCTATGTCCTCTTGATAAGTATAGAGCCCATGAAACCGTTCAGTGAAATGCCCAGGGGCTATTTTAACAAAAAGCAGCCTGAAAAGAATGCAGATTGCTGAGGTAGTGTGTAACTGCAATGCAGAACCATGCTTTTTAAGAAAAACGTTCAAAATGAATCTTTAAAAGGTGTAAAGCATTTCACTCCTTTTGGAAGCAAGATACAACAACAGGACAGTGACCTTCTGCAGCGATGAACAACGGAACTCATACCTATCAATTATGAGCTCAAATCCTTTTGACAAAGTTATCGTCATTTTAGGAATTGGACTGGTAATCCCAACTTGATCTATGAGGAAATGCTTTTTATCTAAACCAGAATGGAATTAATGTACAGACCTCACTACTTGAAGGAAGTATTTCAGTAAACTTACAGTTTTATCTTCAGTTCATCAAAGTCTGGCCCACAGATCCCATAAAGGCAAGTTACGGCTGACTTGTAGCTATGAAAGGAAACTATACAGCTGAATACGCACAGAAATGGAAATGGCTGCACAAATCAGTTGTACCTTGATTTACAAAGGCACTGCTATTTACAGTGGTGCTGAATGAGGTTTTAGTTCAGCTCTGATGGGGTTTATGAAGATAGGAAAGGAAGAATCAGAAGGCTGCGCTGCAGTTTTCTTTTAGGAAACATCATCTAAAAAAGCTGCTACTGGGTATAAGCAGCGATGTCTCAATGAAGGGGAAGAGAAACCTTTATATTGTGAAATTCCAACAGCAATGGTCTGATTCACTAGCCTTGGAAGAATTTCTTAATTTTTTTTCTTTTAATAATTCTGTGTGGATTCCACACCGTGCTGTACCACCTTTATCAATTACAGTGACTTTGGACAGAAATATCACCGTGTTATCTTTTTGGAGGTCACTTTCAGGCTTTGCCCAAGAACAATTGCTGCATCATGAACTACAGGTGTTCCAAGAATAACTGATTTTCATACCAATGTATAATAAAGCTGATGTGACTTCTGCTTTTCAGCAAAATAAATCTATGCATTTTTGGTAAATTTAATACATTAGTATTTGCTAGCTCCTTTTGAACCACCATATGTGCATCCAGGCATGAAACAGAAAGAAACAAGCATACAGATAAAGCCAAACCAAGTTCTTCGTATAACAGAGAGACAGTTTTCAGCTTTCCAAAGAACTGAGTATTTTGCAAGTGCTGTTCAAAGGGAGAGGATGACCTTTCTAGGGATAACTTTAAATACCTTCAGCCCTGTTTTGTGGTTATGTTATCAATCTTTAGCAGCTTTGTAATCCCTTGTAAAGTAAGGAAATAGTGTATCTTCATTAATTTGCTTTCAAGATCCTCCAGTAATCTGACATTTTTAAAGCTTATTTTATTTTCCAGGTCATCAGTTTGGTGTTTCAGTGAGCTTATTGTTCTTGACATTCTGAGTTCAAAAAGTGTCACATTCATTGATTGCTATCTTTATGTCTTCTGTTTCCCTCTGAGCCTATACAAGTTTAACTGAAGATTTTAAACATCTTTTCTTGCACATATTTTAGCCTGAATTAACACTAGTCTCTTACCAATACCTGAAGAGTTAACAGAAACCAAGTATAGCCTCTTGTCTGCTATGTCTCCTGCTTGTGCAAAAATGGAAGTTGACAATCCTGATTCTCATCTACAGGGATATTAAAAACAAAAGCCCAAATCCTTAAACAACAACAAAAAATAATGTAATTTTCTGGCACTATAAGGTTTCACTTGGTCTCTGTAACAATATTAAGAATTAAGTAAAAAACCCAAGTAACTTAAGCCATCAAATTGCATCAAGGTAACTGAATAACTAGAGGACAAATATATCCACTGTCCAGTATCCAGTGCTCAATGTATTTCTCCGCACCTCGGTGTCTTTCCTTCGAAATGATTAAATAATGCAAGCGTGAAGCTATATTGGTTTGTAGAAGACATATTCTGATACATCTACAGCTGTGTGCTGTACTTAGTGCTATATACTATGCCCACGTGACTGCCTGCAACAAACATCTCCAGCCCTCTTAGGTTATGCCCTGTCATGAGCTGCAGGAACTTGGTGGTATGTTGAAAACAACACATCTGGAAATAAAGGTGGTTCATTATGTTCGGGGACAACCAAGAAAGCACGTGTACCCTTGATAAGGGAACAAACAGACCTTTAAACCAACAGATGGACCTAAAACGTTCAACACTCATGAACTTATAGGAGTAAAATAAATATCCACTGGCCAAATACTTGTGCAGAAATTGAAACAACAAATCATTTCAGTAAATTCAGATTTGAAAAAAAATTAAACTACTGAACGAAATTGTCAGGCAGAAATGGAGCAATCAGCTCTACTGAATCAAATACTGTTAGGGGACAAAGTATATTCCTTGCTAAAGGCCTTGCAAAATAAAGGTAGATTATTTTATAGATAATCTAATTCTATTATTACTTTTTTTACATGGTTTATTTTGGGAGTGCTGCAGTGATGCTACAGTGTAGCACCAAGTTAATTAGCATCTCTGGTATTCTTGCGTATGTGAGATATAGTTAGCACACCACCTTTTGTGAGTCACAGATCTTTTAATTTCTATTATTCTTTTCCACAGTTGCCTTCTACTTCTGCAGAGAAATTCTTTAGTTTCCTATAAGAACACTGTCTTAAACTAGAAATTCAGGAGAATGTATCTGATTCAATGTAACATGGGTATTGTGATATCCCAGTGAACCTACAGACTCCAAATAGCAGATACTGTTTCTCGTAATTTTTAAAAAATATTTTCTGATATGCAATACGATGCAAAGATTTTAAAAATATGCTTTAAGTTATCTAAAATAAATATACTTTGAAAAAATTACACTTAACAGGATAAAACTCCTTAATTTCTCCTCTTTTCAGCAGTATATACACAACAATTCACAACTGAGTGACTAAAAAAGATGAGCAGATTACCTGGGGATTTTCTTGAGAATCTGAGGTGGTGATGAATGGCTTGTTATTTTTTGTTCAGAGCTCTCTGGAGACTTTTCCTGCGTTTCTCCTTTGTCTTTTGCTAGTGCATCTGTGATAGACTCTGTTCCACTCTTGTTTTGCTGGTCAGCCTTTGGTTCAGCTTGTGCCGGTTCACATCTATACATGAACACAATCGACGGCTTCTCACTGGAGTCTGACTTTGCCTCACTGAACCAGTGATGACGTTGAACTGGAGGAGGGGGGAGCATGTGTATTACAGTTCCATCAAGGCCCACTAATTTCCCTTTCTCTCTTTCCTTCTCTTTGTCTTCCTCATCATCAGTTTTCCTGCGGCGGAAGAAGCTCTTAAACGATATCCAGCGTTTGGGTTTCGCATCAGCAGCTCGACGACCTTCTGAATGAAGGATTGACTCCGCCTCTGTGGACCTGGTGGGGCTGTTTGGTTTGGTCCAATTGCTGAAATGCTTTTGCAACAGGTTACTTGCATGATAGGGTGAAGAAGTGGACCGTGGAGGAGGAAATGGCGGTGCTTGCTCTGTTTTGGGGCTTGTGGTATTTGGGGTGGCTCTCACCAGCTTTGGAGAGGGAGCAGCCACTGGCTGTGAAAGTGAATCTTTCTGCATTTTAATGGCAGTGTTTTCCACTGTCTTGGATGACTCTATTTCAGACTGTGATGTAAACAGAGATTTGGGTCGTACCAGGGTGTTTTTAGTAGCATCTGCATCAGGGGGTACGGAGTACAGCTCTTCTACACTACAAGCCTTGGGACCAGACTGAGGTGTTTCTGGAGGAGACTGTGGAGGCTGGATAGAAGCCACAATCTGTGAAAGCACCGTGCTTGCGTTCTCTCTACTGCCACTGCTGCCAACAGAAGCCTCTGGTGTTACATCTATTTTTGCTGCAGGCTCCTGTGTTGTCTTTTGAACTCTTGATGGGGAGCTGTGGTCAGAACTATGACTTCTCTGCGGCGATATCTGACTTTTACTGAGACAGCTATTAAATTCTTGGACCTTTTGAGCCACAGAGCCCAGCCTGCACTCAGAGCTATTAGTCACCCCCTTCGCTTGGGAAAGTTCAGTGGGTTTACTTCCTATGGCTTCAATCATTTTGCTTTCTGTTTCTATTTCTTCATACGTGTGGCTTATGACACTAGTAGTTTTATCCTTGATGGATAGCTCTCCACTGGTCCCTAAGAAACTTTTATAGATGGCCAGGTTATCATACGCATTTGGATTGATTACAATAGGAACTTTAATAGCATTTTTGGAACTCTTAGCGTAAGTGGGCTCATCATGAATGATAATAGGAAAAGGTGGCATGCCAGCATTATTGTAGCTGTTGAATTTGATCTCAGATAAATTGGGAGACTTAACTGGGATAGTTTTTGAAGAAATGTTCGTAGCTGTAGGTGAAGTAGGAGCTGACTTGTGGCTTGTCTTCCTGGGAGGAACAGAAGGTCCTGAGCTGTTAGCAATTAACTCCACCTTAGGTATCTTCTGTCTTGGACTAGTACTAGAAGTCCATACTTCTTGATACCTGATTGCACTGGATTTTTTCAGATTAGCATTTACTCGTACAGGTGATGCTGCAGAGGATGTAATAGGTGTGCCTGGCATTATAGGTGAGCTTGGGTTAGATGGTGTATTTTTGGTTTCTGAGGTTTCAGTCTGATTCTCCTTACATTCATTGGTCATGGCAGCTGATACATCTACTATGGTATATGGCTTGCAAACTGGTTGTTCCATATTCACCACCCTGTACGGTTTAGCTTGCTCTTCCACAGGCACCAAATTTATTGTTACAGCTTGACCAGCAACATCTGAAGAATTTTTATTCTCCTGCTTATCAGTCTGCACAGCAATTTTTCCATCCTTCTCTTCCAGTCGAAGTGCAAGGACTGCCTTGTGAGTTTCTAGACTTTTTGGAACATTTCTGGGAGCTTTTGACACGTCCTTCCCTTGTTGATTATCACAAAGACTTTCATATTCTGGTTCAATCAATTTGAGGTCCTGAGGAGTACTAGGAGATAGCCCTCCATTACAGAGCTTCTGTGAAGAGCTGCTGGCTGTTCCTGAACGAGACTCTTCTGTCAAAGAAGAGTCAGGAGATGTAGAATCAGAAGATACCATGCTCTGCATGCTGTCTTGCCCATAAAGAATCACAGTCTCTTCCCCATAACCATTTAAAATTTCATCATAACTGTCGTCATAATCTACTGCACAGATCCGCTGGAGGGACTTGTTTCTAAGGGGCACAGTATTCCATTTTTTGTCAACACAGAACTGAACAGGAGATAGGGTGTTAGCTCTAAAATTAGCAAAGCGAGGTTGGCCCCTCATACGAATTTCCATTGCTAGCAACTCTTCGTCACTCTCATCCCAGCTCTCATGCTCTTCTTGCATGCTGCCAAAAAACGTGTCATCCTCACTCTCATCTCCACTAGAGAACTCTGGGTAACAGAAACGTCCACCTTCATTACTTATTACTTCAGTGCTTCCACTCAGAATAACGTGCTTACTCTGTGAATCCTTCATTCCGCCCATCATGCAGCTTGGAGGGATCTTTCTTTCTAATGATCTTTTATAGCAGTTGTTTATTCTTCCCAAGAAGGTTTCTCTTGAGTTCATTTCATTCCCTGTTAGCTGAGGTGTGGTATCCAAACCTGCGATCTCCTTCAAAACTTCTGTCAGTCCATTATTATTGTTATTTGGTATCTTACCTACACCATCACTGCTGCCATAAGGCCTATGCACATGGCTATAACCTTCAATTTCATCCTCATTATTATTGTTCAGTGTTTTTTTGTTCAAGACAGCTTTGTTTCGGTTCCATCCTGCAGGCATCGATTTATTCTCACAATGATCTGGTGTGCAGATTTCGCCACATACACCCTGCCCATCTACTACCATCATGGTGGGTTTCACAGCTATCGTGGGTTTCTTTGCCACAGGCGGTCGGAAGCTTCCTGTATTTCTCCCGCGATGGCTGCTACTTTGGTTTGCATTGGATTTCACATTTCCCTGTGAGAGGGTTTTTTTTTCAGATACCGGGGGTAACTGATGCAAGCTTTTGGGCTTGAAGCAGTTCTTGCATTCACCTGGTTTCCAGACGTGTTCAGTGAAAGTGTTGCAAGCAGACATTTTCCCAGAGCTCTGCACTTGATGCTGTGCTGTTCAGTGCATGGTAAGAATTTCAACCAAATGTTTCCGCTCTGCTCACTTTGTATAGCTACTGTTTTGAGCAGTGACCATTCTAAAACACAAAAGAGAATGAGGGTAAGAACAGGGTAAAACCAGGCTGATCATTGTACATTTTCTACACTATGAACAACTTGGAATAAGCAAGTAGCCTTTTGCTGATGTCTTAGCTCTTTTCCACTAGATTTACAAAACTATGTCACTGAAACGCAAAGAAAGTTGCACTATAATTCTTCTCATGCATAAAGAACGGAAACTTTGGCAGCTAAGCCCTGTATTGCTGAAAGCAGAGAGAGAGAGACGGCAATGACTGAGAATTTAGAATAATTCTCTCGACTAGTTCAGGACCATTGACCTTTAATTTTGCCCACTAAAACAAATGCTAGGAAGAGGATATAAAACTGAAGATTAGTGCACATTGCTTTCAACAGAATTACTTAAACATGAGACAGAAAAGTAAGAGTGTGTTTACTCTCCTAAATGGAATTGAGATAATTTGGTTTAGCTTTGAATGAGAATGAGCTCAGCTTAAGTGTCAAAATACGTTCAAGCAATTCCAAATTCTGTCATTTTAGCACTTTTTTCATCAGAGTCAAATTACAACGGGATAGGTGTTTTGGTCGAAGGGACAGTCTGGACTGCTATCCTGGAAAAGTCAGATAAAAATGCTGGGGAAACCTTCTAGAAAGTTACTGTTTCTTTTTCTTTAGCTTACAATAGTGGCAATAAACCATTCCTATAACCTCAAAACAAAGCTATGGATTTTCAGCCTCTAATTGTGTTTCACGTGTAGCTTTTCTACCTAACCCCTCCAGAAATAACATCTGAAAAAGAACATAAAAATCTCTTTCGAAGTAAACCTTTTTATTTCCTGAAACGCTCAGCCTTAAGTAAAAACCAAACACAAATCTGCTGTGCTTTGTAGTCATTGGAATATCCAGGATTTTGAGAGTTTCATGAATTAATGCCCAAAGATTTTAAGCCTTCTAAGCCAAATCCACAAGTCTGGTCTTTTTGTCACTGTTGCATAACTGAAATTATTGGAGACATTTTACTGAGGTGAAAGAATCTTTTTTGTCCACCCCTACTTCTGTAAACACAGGTATTGAAAATCAATATTTTCATATTCTTACAGGCTTCAGGTGAAAATATACTTGCTGATCACATAGGTACACTGAAAGGGTATTAATAAACCCATTCAGTTAGAGATGCAGCTCTCTACATTGCCCATGGTTAGCAACTCAGCAGTAGGACAGCTATGCTGAGATTCACCACGGGCACAACTGGTTTTCATCAGTGTAGCAAACAATAGAACCCATTAGTAAAACTGACACTTGTATGAATTTGTCAGTCTCCTCACGTACTGCTGTGTTTTGGCACAGGGCTGTCCTATGCTGGAAAACTCTTAATACAGAAATCCTGTTCCAACAGCAGATGGGGCTGAAGTCTAACTCTATTAGATTATCTTCAGACACATTCATGGTATCAGGGCTATCATATTTCATACATTGACTAAATATGTTTCCAGACAAAGCTTTTTGCCAAAAGGTCAGTGCCAAAAGCCTTCTCGGTATGACCTAAGAGATAGAAAGTCTGCCAGATAGAGATTTGCCCAAACTTTCAGCCTTTGTTTTATATATACAGAATAAAATGCCTTTGGGGTTTTTTTTTTTTTTTGGATCTCTGCCAAGATTTGTTGCTTCAACACTTTGTGAGCCCATATATTGTAAGCAGAAAAATTACATTAAAACATAATTCTCCTAAGCTCAGAGAGAGTGCGCACATGCACATACTAGAATTTTAAACTCTGGTTAACTCCTTTTCATGTATTTAAAAGTAAGTAAAGTTACACTAATGGGAATCTAAACTGTTTCCTTGGAAAATATGTTTCTCCATTACATAAAACCTCTGAAGAAACAATTTAAACAAAAGGAATAGTGCAGATGTGTGTGGTTTTTACCTGGGTGATACTATTTCTCTGAAAACGCATAAACTGCACTTGCTGGAGAATCCCATCACAAACTGGACAGCTTTATGGCCTCCCAGGCTAAGCATTTCCTGCTAATAGTGTTGGGGTAGAACTGAGAAAGCACTCCTTTCTACACCTTCATGTGACTGCATTCATATGTTTTTCCACTGGCTGTACTCACTCTCGTTTGCTCAGATACACTGATACTAATCAGTTCTCCTCTAACCCAAAGAGGACTACACTCAACACATGAATGCAAACTACTACAGGAAACAGCAGAACCACAACACAAGGCACCAGTCAGGGTGAGACCTATGGCATGGTCATAGCGCTGTGCAAACCTACGTCCCAGGAGTACCAGCCGCAGCAATTGGGCTTAAAAAGAAAATACATGTTGACGTGTCCACGTAAATGCGCACGTGTAACTTGTACACAAAAAGTACTTCAGATGTGTTTAGATATTTTAGATCTTTCACTCTTCAGCACCAAATGGAGGTGGTTTAAACACAAGCATGATCTCTTACACCATTTTTGACACAGCCTGTGAAACAAGAGCCAGGGACTTCTCGGGTGTATAAATTACGGTGGGGTTTGTGACTGGCTTCGGCAGATGCAGGATGAGCAGTTCCTGCAGCAGGGTCTGATGCTGCCTGCAGCTGCAACAGAGAGGAAATATGCACCTCCAAACGAGAGGAAATGTGTCTTAAGAAAACAGCCAGAAGAATTCCATCACTGTGGTATTTTCATACTTAGAAATCAGAAGCACTCCTATGCTATTACAAATTAAATTCATAGTGACCTTTATATGTCTAAACAAGTATTTGCATTCTAAAAGAAATTCAGGCAGCTTTTTCATTGCTGTGCAATTAAAAGTATTTTTTCTGATGTTTCCCTCTCCCTTTAAACAAAATACACTTACTGTTTCAACTACAGATTCACTATTATGAGAGATAATTATAGTGAGAGTGATTATGAGTGAAAACAGAAATGAAATCTTCTTTCAGTATTAAAAAAATGAAAAGCACTCTTGACGTGTTGAGGCTGTTGCCGGGAATGGCAGCTGCAGGTTGGTAGGGGGCAGCAGAGGCCACGGAAGGTAACGAAACGGCACAGAAATACAAGGGAAAAATACCCTGACATTGTTCCCTGCTGGATTCTTACCCTACTCTCCAAAACAAAGAAGGTGAACAAGAGATCCAGGCAGTCATGCACCAGGTCTCTTAAGCTGCTAGTGATTGTGTATCTTTTTGTCCATAACTTCCCCACTTCCATGACAGCTCCTGTAACTGGAATAAAGGGAATGTTGCACTGGGGAGAGCTCCGGGCTCTTTTGAGATAAGTAGTTCAGGTGACAGAACTTACTTGAAGATGGTCAATCTCTACAACACCAAGGCAATGACAACCTCAGATGCTAAACACAAAACCAGCAGCAGGCTGCTAAAGAAAGCATCAACAGCAAATACGCGATTCCAGCACTGTGCATTTCATCCCAGCACCTCAAACCTTTTTACGTAAGTTGATCAACGTAACTATTCACAATTTATACAGAGAAACACTGCAGTGCAGTGACGTTAAGTAACTAAAATTCACCAAATGAGTCAGTGACAGGAACAAGTACAGACAGACAAGTTCTGCTCCTAATGTGGTGCTGCAGCCAGCAGATCGTGCTACTTCATTCACTAAACGGTTGAGTCAGCACAGATAGTTGATCAGCTTTAAAAGCCAAATCACTCTTAGTCTAAATGACAATGCTCTTCATTTCGGCAGATACACAATTGCGGCAGGAGGGCTCAGTCTGGCCCTGTTAAGTTGATATCGAACAAACAGAAATGCAAAAGCGCATTTCATTTGCCAGGGCAGAGGGAAAAGATGACATACTCAGAGCTGCAGTGCAAAGATGAGAAAGTAATCAGCTGAGATACCCTCATGTCAGGAACCAGAACCCTGCACAGAAATGCAGTATTTTTGTGGCTCTTACTTGTTGACATCATCTTTGTTGAGTGCAAAAATCTAGCAATAAACATGCATTTCAGGCATTTTCCCTTTGTTCTAAATAATTTCAGGCTGGCAGGTCTCAGTTAGTAGCATGCTGGCTGAATCACAATGAAGGCCTTCTCCAGTAATACTTTATACTAACATAATCCAATTAAAAGGAACTTAATTGGTGTGCAACATTCCCTACAATTTCAACATTTTAAAAATGAATAGTCTCAGTAAGTACCAGATGGTGACACGCACTAATTAATCAGGCCTGCTCAATGAATGAGCATATTAAAATGAATGCACCTATTAGACATGTGTTTTCAATGCTGCACGCTGCAAAAAACCTCCCCTTAAATGAATGGCTGCTATATTACTGAGCAATCTGCGCAAGTGTGCATTTCATCATTTGTAATTGTAACACTATCACTCTTTGATCTCTTCTTAGATCACTAGATACTTGGTACAGATTTCCTTTTGTTTGTCCTCCTCCAGGGAAAAGACATTTAGCTTTAGTATTGCTACCCATGAAAATGGGCCTGCAGTTTTTATGCTGCAGAATAAATTGCATCGATCAGCCTTCTTATCGGACAACAGTCCAATAAATTGTTACCAAACAACCCACAAACCTCTTGCATGAGGACAGGCATGTCCTCAGACTGAAAATATCAGCATTGGGACTCCAACCTAGGATTCCTTGACAGTAGTGCCCAAATACCACAAAACCACTACAGCTTTGTGGTTTTGTCTGAACCACTTGCAAGGATCTGGACAGTTACTGATCATCATAAACAATAACATTAAGTCCAACAGAACAAAAATAAAAGTGATGGCTGTACTTTGGCATAACTGATTTCTGTTTCTTTTAAATTTCAGTGTAATTGTAAAGATCTTAATAGGCTTTCTGGAAAAACTGAAATGCTCCGACAAATTTGGTTCTGCTTGTATGGCAATGGGCCATAGAAGCATTAAATCTCCTAGAGAGTGTCAAGACCTACTGATTCAGGGCCACTGAACCATCTAGCACAGATAAATGGGACCACAAACAAACGTGACATGCCAGTTAGGTTTGGGTTTTTTTCTTCCTTCAGGGCATAAAAAATTTTTTCTTCTTAAATTTTACATAATTTGTCCAACTGCAAAGGAAAGCAACACCCCCAGTGAAGCCAACTGCAACATTTGTTAGATCCACGAAACACAATGCAGAGAGAAGAGCTTCACTGCCAGAGAAGTCATGGACCCAGCTTGAAGGCAGGTTGAAAAACACACTTGTTGCATTTATTAATGAAAAATAAATGAAGGGGGGAAAAAAAAAAATGCTATGTAGTACCACAGGACAGTTTGGAAATAAAGGCTGAAGTATTAAAAAAATGTGAGTAGTGCACACACAGATCCCAAAGCACTCCACAGAGGTGAGCGAGCATTTCACAACAGAGATTTCTGTACAGAGGAACAGTGACTCACAGTTTGGTGAAAGATCAAGAAATCGACCCTGACTCTAGAGTGTGATGCCCAGTTCAGTCACGCTACCTACTTCACATGATGTATGCCAGGAAAAAATGTGAAACTAAATCATGGCAAATGGCATTATGGACTGCCACAATTTTATTCTGCAAGTGGATTAATACTAAATATCAGATCATTGCATTGTTGTATCAAGCCAGAACTGTGACTATGGCAGATAGCACAGATGAAAATTTCCATAAATGCTAGGCATTATAATTTCTGTTAAAAAAGAAGAGCTTTATCTTCTGCAGAAATTTTATTTATTTTTTTTTCCTTTTCTTTCCAGTCAGAACAAAGTGCCCTGGTAACTGTCCAAGGCCATAAAACATAAAATGACAGTTCTGCTGAAAATGCAATGAATCTGCAGTGGACATGGAGGAGGCAATGACCTAAACTAAAAGGCTGCCAACTTAGTGCAGAACCACTCTTGAGCACCATGGTACTATGCTGCTGAGATATAAGGGGTGTGATGGATGGAGATGACAATGGAATCACTTCTACTTGAAGTACTGAAAAATACAAACAGCCTAGTTCAAACTTGCTGCAAGACAATATGGAACAATCAGGAAAACAACTTGAAACGATTTCTGTTTTTAACCTCTCACACTGTATTTTCTCTCCTTTAAAAAGAATTTAAATTACATAATATTTCATAAAAAATGAGGGAAACCCTTAAATATGTTATTTCTCTACCTAAAACTTGTAAGACTAAAACATGATAGAAATAACCAATGAACTGGAGCAAAAATCTGCCTAAGGCTAGGCAATCTGTAATGCTTCAGAAGAAAACAGGCATTTCTTTACAGTTTACCTAACCCAAACAGATAATGCCACAGAGCAGGGAAAAGGCAAGAAACATCCTCAGGATTTGCCCAGGTAATCTGATTGGATTCTGCATCATCACACTGAGAATGCAAAAAGCAATAATAAGGACAAGCGCTCACATTCTGTGTTGAGACCCAATAGAGCAGCCAAGGCATGTACTTGAATACAAACTCTTCTGAGTTCCTATAAGAAGAAATTCTTCACTGGAGAAAACTATTGAAACTATTCTTTTTTTCCCTTTGGTAAAAAAAAAAAAATCTCGTCATTTAGCATTAATAAAATTAAAATTTTTAATGATCATTCATACACACACACATATATATATATGAGATCATATTAAAATGTTCATCCAGATAATGCTGCACAGTATATTCTTTAGGAATACTTTTTACTTGTACAGAAAAATAGTTTACCTTTTATATTTCTTTTAAAAGAAAAACCCAGTAAGATAAGCCAGACTTCAAGACAGTTTGTTTACCTTGCTTCCTAAAAAGGGCTGCGTACAACATTCCATGATCTCACAGCAAATTAAGTGTAAGCACATCAGCTGACAGAAACAAGCATGACAATAATATAAAAAAAAAATAGGAAAAAAAAATTCCTCCTTTTCAGTGCATTTCAGTTTGTCCCAGATCTACTTAAGCAAAATTAAGAGAATTAAGCCCTTCACAGCATATTAAAAATGCACTGACAGGACTGTTCCTTGACCAATCTAAAGATCTTTGATTTACTTTCTTGGGCTCACTTGAATTCCTGCCCTTTAATCTTTTTTGCCTGTTGTTTAAGCATGTGAAAACATCTAGAGGAATAACCTTTACCAAACCTTCACTAAATGACTCTGGAATGTATTCACAAAAACAAAACAAAAAAATACCTGGAAAACATTATACTGCTTCTATAGTTAGAAACCCCAGGGACGGTGGTGGTTATCCTTCTGCTGAGCACAGCTTGATCATGAAAACAGAGTATATCATCACTGTGTTATTGAATCCATCAATTCTGCAACTTCAATTTACTTAAAACTCTCTCCCTTGGACTGCTGCAACCTCTGGCTCCAAAGATGTTTACACTGAACCCCTGATGCAGCAAAAACTGAAAGTGCCAAAAATATATCAATTTCAGTTTAACAAAGTAACTTGTGGATAGCAAAATACAAAATAATATTAGATAGGATAAGAAGGATCTTAATTAAAAAGTAGCCAAATACAAACAAAACATTGTTGTATCTGGAGCAAGTAACTTAGGAGAGCATTACTGGATTGCAGCCAGTGTTACGAGGTCAGCTACAATACAGAAGATAAACACACTGCAGAGAAGCCAGGGGAGTACTCTCCATCAGCCTCAACCCCTTCTCCAGAATCCGTATGAGTTATTAAAGACTTGAGAGAATAAAACTAAAAACTAAAACACTATCAGCCATTATGAAAAAATGAGATGTTAAAAATAACGGATATATTCAGAGCAACAGCACAGTGCGGCTGCACTGTGTAAAGCCAAGAACTGTGGAGAAACTTGAGAACCAGGTGGCTGAGCTACACAGAATGATGTGGTCCCTTCCCAGAGCCAGGCATCAGTACAGCAAGGAGCCAGGCACAGTAAGAACGAACATGGTTTTTATCATAGCTTCTGTGAAGGAACCTCCTTCTTCCTACTGAACAGTGAAATAACGGGCAAAAGAGAACTGGCATGATTTTATATCATGTTTTTAAGAAACTCTCACAGATTACTAACTGCAGGACATGTAAATAGTGGAACAGAGTACACAAGGCAACTAGTAAATTACATACTTTCAGTGTAAGAAAATCAATGACATGATTTACTGAATATTGTGTTCAGTTCTGTTTATAACATCTCAGGAAGAAATGCAGCATAAAACAACCAGAAAAGTACTTAAAGGGATGAAAAGCTTTCTATATTAAGTGAAACAAAAAGATTAGGATAGTTTAGTACAGAACCGAAACAAATAAAGTAATATTGTATTAAATGATCCATCACATAAAGAAGATAGACTGTATGCAGCATACTTAAATCATCAGAAAGACAATTATTCCACATAAAATGCTGAATCAAGCTGGCACTGTGATCAACAGGCAGCTGGATTGAGAAAAAATGATTAGACATTTACACACAGGATGCGACACTGACAAGTTGTGTTAGGTGGGACAAACCCAAAGCTTCCGATTCCAGTGCTTAAAGAAAGCATTAAGCACTTGAGAAGAAAACGTGCTCATTAGCAGGTTATTCCTTTATCTTCCACATAGGAAGTTTGGACAGAGTGAAGGACAGGGCTGCTCTCGAGAGTCTGGGTGCACTTGCGGTGCTATGCGGCACGCGAGGTGCCTGTCTCATGACACCCTGCACCAGCTGTCAGTCTCTTCATGCTCACAGATCCCGGTCCCCTGCTTCACCAGATCTGAGGCACTGAAGAACCACAGGATACAAGATGTTGGCTTAAAGATTCCTGGTGTGTACTGTTCCATCCAACCTGCACTACATATCCCTTCCACTTCTGTATGGCACGTTCCTTTTGTCTACGATTTTACCTATATAAGCTGCCCTTTGGCAAGGGCCTTCTCAAAATTCATCTCTTTGATAATAACATGATTTTATCAGATCCTACTCTTTACTTCCAGTATTTTTGTTTAATACCACAAAATGACTAAGTGGTGAAATAATACTAATACCCCATTATCTCCCAGTGGTATAAGGCCTTTCTCTTCTTCTCAAACACTTAGTTTTGTCACTCTTGTGCCAGGCATATACCTCAGCCCTGGAAACGTTCGTTGTGTTCCTTTCTGCTTTTTATGACCACACAAGCAGGTTTGATATTGGGAAACTGGGACCTTAGGCTATAAACTACTTGGGCCAAGTGACTGTGTGTTACACTGGCACACATGTTGCAATGATCCATACAAATCTGTAGCGATGCCTAGAGTAAGATGGTGGTAATTATGAAGGTAAGGAAGCCAGATGGAAGACTTACAAAAGATTAGTACTGTTTGAATGTTGTCATACTACAAGATAGAAAAATCAGGAAAAGGTGACAAAGGAATGATACAAAAGGGCTTTTTTCTCTACAACTGACCTAAGCAATTTAACTTTTGAACACAGATACATTACTAGTGTATGGGGGAAAATATAAATAAAAATAAGCCACATACTAATATCTCATTCACTACTTGGTGCAGCAAGTGCCTGGAAAGGACTTGAATCTTTGTAAAAACTCCTTCAGCTTCCCATTCCACAGCCACCATCTCCTCCCACTGCCTTCCACTTGGTGCAGTCATTTGCCTTGTTCCTTGTATCTACGATCAAAGACAGACATTCTAATTTGAGGATCTCTTTGATAATCTTGAGAAGCTAGCTACAGGTAATTTTTGGGCCATCAAAGCCAGCTCAAGCAGCTTATTCTCACCCAGGTTACTCTTCTAATTAGTATGTCATTTATTCATCCCAATAAGCTACTTTACCAGGCATGATGAATGCAAGAAATTTTAATCCACAGCCATAAGCCACAGCAATGAAATGAGTGACGGGCTGTAAGTCAGAAGGTTAACAATATTATTGCTTACTAGTGTTGAAGTTAAAAAGGAAACAACAATGATGCTTTACAACAGATATTCTTAGGTACTCCTTATGCTTTGCCTTGAATCCATCCCCATAAAATGGGAAGCCGTCACCGATAAGAATGCTATTAGGGATAAAAAAGCACCATCATAGGTGACATTCAGAAAAAGAATTATCATATACTGAAATTGTATGCTTTTAGCATTCATAATAAAGAAGAACTATTTTTTTTTACTACTTCTGATGATTAAGTGCCGTGTCTGACTGTCTTTTAGGATAACATGCCCCCAAACACTGGGACTGTGTTCTCTGTAGTTTCCCTGTGCATTACTCTGCACATATTTCCACCACACAATACTGCTTGCAAAGCAGGATCGGTCCAAGGCTGGGAAAGATGCTATTCTGTAACCGTGTGTGCACCCCAGGATCTTGCAGAGAACTCTGCTGTACAGCCAAAACAAGGCTTCTGTTAATACAGAGCCTCCTTCTTTTATCATTCAGTACTGGGGTGGGTTTACCATAATGGTATCAAATACAACTACTGACATTACAAATGATTCACCAAGTATAAAATCCTAGCATGTTTAGAAGAGCAGGGTAGAAAAAGACCCAAAAGCCAAGAAGATCAATACCTTACTTCATTTAAAGCATTGTGTTATGGACCACTGAGAAGAATCCAGTAGATTTCATGCTCTTTAGTCTGATTATCAAGTCAGCAATTTCATCCCTGGAAAAATCTTCAAGTCCACAACACACCAGTGTTCCAGGCACCTTGGAAGGGGCTCCGTGATGCAGCTGTATTCCTCCACGGTGACAGAAAAGGATTAACAGCAATACACAGGGCATCTAACAGCCAGTAATCATCTTTTTCAGGCTGCCAGAAAAGTCATTATATAGGGCAGGGGAAAAAAAACACAACCAAAAAACCAGTAATTTATTTTAGTCCACAAAATCTGATGCCATACTTAAAAATAATCCACACATGGAAGAGCTACGCAGTGAAGGCATCATTAAATATAATCAATGACACGATCAGAAAGGAAACATAATAGAAATCCTGTATTAGTTTTTCTCTCTGTATTCAGTGACTGGTTTTTTTGCAGCTAAGGAATTTGCTCAATTTACTTTGAGAGAGATGAAATAGCCTTCATTTTCAAAGACAGATGTTTAAACCTATCTAGTATGTAAACCACTGTAATTTTTACCCAACGCCTGCGAGGAAAGGGAAAGAAGGAACAGCTTACTGCTTCTGAGAAGGCTGAATTCAGTGCAGGCAAAACCCACCCTAAGTGCCCATGCGCTTTGTGGGCAGCAGGAGCATCCAGTTGTACCCAGCCACGTGAAAACCAGAGGCAGTTTATCACAAAGAGCAACAGTATCCAGAGCCGAGTCTGGCACATCCCCAGCGCTCACCCAGCCCCTTCTGCTCCGAGTGTTCCTGCGAGCCTAGGGTGCCCATGAAGCTGTTCTTCCACCTATGACCACTTTGTGCTGTCAGAGTGCTCAGATACTAATTAAGAGGCTGCTGATCATACTTGAAAATCACAAGCTTGAAACCCAGCCAGTGGGTCAGGACACAGTATGAAACAAAACTGAAGCACTGTAAACGAGCTCTAGCAAAGGAAAGAAAATCAACACAAACGTTTGTTTGCAGAAATAGCACTCTTAAATTCTTTTTCTTTAGTTCCTCTTTACAGATATGGATGTTTTCCTACAGGATTTGATTGCCAAACATAAATTTTGCTACTTGGGCTTGACAGAATGCTAAAAATGCAAAGCTTTTTCTATCCAGAAAGAAACACAATGTGAATTTTCTAGTCTTGGACTGCTAAGATGACTCAATAGTAATCTACAGGGATATGAAGGTAAAAGCAGAATCACACTCATCTGAACGCTTTACCTTTCAAACAAGGTTTTTATGGCAAGGTACTTTATTAGCACACAGGACCACTACTTGTCCACCCTTGTGCAGGAAAGGATTTCACAGGAAGCACACTAAGCCCAGGGCAATCACGTTCTGTCACAGCCAGCCCGAGTAAAATATGAAAGGCTGCTATTACCTGCCCCCTTGAAGGGTCCAGAAGGTGGCTTTATTCCTACCATAAGCAACGTTATGCCATTGTGAACTAAACTGTTAACACCAAGAACCAGCCACTAAGAAACTGAGACACCAAGACCTACTCCCTGGTCCACATAAGCAGCAGCAAGTTGCAAGGCAGTACCAATACTCTTGTCAAGGCTCTCTGTTGAGGCCTGGGGCTCAGGCTCTACCGACAGTTCAGGAGACAATATCAGTACTCCGCTGAATGAGGAATAATGCTCAGGAATTTAAAAAATGCTTTCCCAAAACTGTATCATCAACACTATCCATGAGAAAGTGATGTATATGTCAAGTCTCCTGATTATGGTTCACAGAAAAGACTACATGCTCTCTCTAGTAATTAATCTTGCAACTTATACAGAAAAAAATAATTATTCTGATCTCAAATGAGGCTTAATAACACATGGTGGCATATGTTATGGCTACACAAATAGTACACGGGATCCCAACTGTTAGTCAAACGGTGAATTGCTATGGCTGTTACAACCCTATGTAACACGATGTTACTAATTTCTTTTGGCCCCATGCTTAAGAAACACTATTGGTTCTACTTAGCCTCTTTTAAAATAAATAAATAATTAAGCTAATTGAGCTATCAAGTCTTCTCTGTAAAACAAACTGCTCTTAACCTTTAATGGCTAGTGACTTCTGTGAATTGTTACTAGCACCATTAGACTGTTGCTCTCCAAAAGACAACACAGCATTCCTGGAGCTTCACATTGGTGACAAACACAATGAAAACAAACTCTTCCTTCTCCTGAAATGAATTTCTCTGCACGTGGAGCCCAGGCACTGTCCTTTTAAGTCCAGACACTCATGATAAGAGGGTGGTCATGACTTCCACAAGCTTTTGAGGATCTTTGCTTCTCTAACTGGAGTCAGGCAAGCCTGGCCTAAACTCTTTATTCGCAGTCAACATTACACATAATAAACAGAAATTATTTGCTCAAGCCTTTTTTCAGTATAACCAGTGAGTATCTCTGCTTTCAAACTTACTGCTCTCCCTATTTACATTTTCTTTAAGACTACTCATAAAAACCCCCCTTGACTAATTTTAGGACAAAGATGAGTACGCAGCATCCCATGTCAGCTCAGTAACAACCTCCAACTTACAACCAGTTTCTGACCTATCACCCATAGCTAGGCACAATCTACAGAATAGACACCACATTTTCATAATTTTACTTTCTTACTAACAACACAGCGAAATATGAAATTAAATTAAAGCATACTATATAAATTAAAGCATAGTATAATTAATTTAGCCTTTGGATACTTGTTAACGAAGAAACCTATTCATAGCTCAATAAAATTAAGCATCTGGAAAAAAGACATACAGAGGGTATGAGGAAGAGAGCACTCATGGCTTTGCAAATACAATGAATTTGTGTTTCAAAGCTATTTTAGAAAGCAAATCTTGTCATTTGCAATAGTATCAGGCTGTTATTCAACAGAAAGAAGCCCGAGTAGCTTGCATAAAGATTCAAAGATTAATTTTTTTTATTATTTCAACAGATTTGCAGAAATCTGTGGAGCTGACGAGGAGGAGAGTGCTGCTGGACCTCGTACTGACAAACAAAGAGGCACTGGTTGAGGATGCGGAGGTGGGAGGCACCCTTGGCTGTAGCGACCACGAGATGCTGGAGTTCAGAATTGGGCGCAGCACACATAGGGCCACAAGCAGCATCGCTGCCCTGGACTGCAGAAAGGCCAACCTTGGCCTCATCAGGGAACTGCTTGGAAAAGTCCCATGGGACAGGGCCCTAGAAGGTAAGGGGGCCCAAGCAAGCTGGCTAATATTCAAGCACCATTTCCTCCAGGCTCAATATCAATGCCTCCCAAAGAGTAAGAAATCAAGTAAGAGAGTTAGGAGACCTGCATGGTAAAGCAGGGAGCTACCAGATAAACTTGAGCAGAAGAAGGAATTACATAGAACATGGAAGGAGGGGCTGACCACTTGGGAAGAACACAGAGAGGTTGTCAGAGGATGCAGGGATGCAACAAGGAAAGCTAAGGCCTCCCTAGAACTAAACCTAGTGAGGGAGATCAAGGACAACAAGAAAAGCATTTTCAAGTACACTGGAGGTAAAAGAAAGTCTAGAGGAAATGTGGGCCTGCTGCTGATTGAAGTGGGTGCCCTGGTGACCAAGGATAGAGAGAAGGCTGAGTTACAGAATGCCACCTTTGCCTCGGTCTTTACTACTCAGGCCAGATACCAGGAGTCCCAGGACTTCAAGACCACAGAGGAAGTCTGGAAGGAGGAAGTTTCTACCTCTGTCGAAGAGGCTTGGGTTAGAGATCAGTTGAAAAAACTGGACATCCACAAGTCCATGGGCCCCGATGGGATACACCTGCCAGTGATGAGGGAGATGGCAGAGGTCATTGCTAGGCCACTCTCCATAATCTTTGAGAGGTCCTGGAGAACAGGAGAGGTGCCCGAGGACTGGAGGAAGGCCAATGTCATTCCAATCTGCAAAAAGGAGGACCCGGATAACTACAGGCCAGTCAGCCTCACCTCCATCCCTGGAAAGGTGATGGAACAGCTTGTTCTTGCCACCATCTCAAACCATTTGGGGGAAAGGAGGCTTGTCGCTAGTAGTCAACATGGATTCCATGAGGGGAAATCATGCTTGACTAATCTGATTGCCTTTTATGATGGCACAAGCAGTTGGATAGATGAAGGGAAAGCAGTGGATCTGGTATTTCTTGATTTCAGCAAGGCTTTTGCTACTGTCTGCCATGGTATCCTCACAGCCAAGCTTAAGAACTGTGGATTGGGTGATTGTGCAGTGAGGTGGATTGGGAACTGGCTGAAGGACAGAGCCCAGAGAGTTGTGGTCAGTGGAGCAGAGTCTAGCTGGAGGCCTGTGGCTAGTGGTGTCCCCCAAGGGTCAGTGCTGCGTCCAATACTGTTCAATATATTCATCAATGACGTGGACGAAGGCATAGAGTGTACCCTCAGCAAGTTTGCTGACAATACAGAACTGAGAAGAGTGGCTGACACTCCGGAAGGCTCTGCTGCCACCCAGCGTGACCTGGACAGGCTGGAGAGCTGGGCAGGGAGAAATTTAATGCAATTTAACAAGAGCAAGTGTAAAGTCCTGCATCTGGAGAAGAACAACCCCATGTATCAGTACAGGTAGTGGGCTGATCTGTTGGAAAGCGGCTTTGGGGAAAAAGGCCTGGGGGTCCTGGTGGACACGAGGATGACCATGAGCCAACAATGTGCCCTCATGGCCAAGCAGGCCAATGGCATCCTGGGATGCATGAAGATGAGTGTGGTCAGCAGGTCGAGGGAGGTTCTCCTCCCCCTCTACTCTGCACTGGTGAGGCCCCACCTGGAATACTGTGTCCAGTTCTGGGCACCCCAGTTCAAGAAAGACATAGAGCTACTGGAGAGAGTCCAGAGCAAGGCCACCAAGATGATTAAGGGAGTGGAACATCTCCCTTATCAGGAGAGGCTGAGAGAGCTGTGTCTCTTTAGCCTGGAGAAAAAAGAGACTGAGGGGGGACCTCATTAATGTCTATAAATATGTTAAGGGCGAGTGTAAGGAGGATGGAGCCAGACTCTTCTCAGTGTCATCCAATGTTATGACAAGAGGCAATGGGAGTAAGTTGGAGCACAAGAGGTTTAGGATAAACACAAGGAAAAAACTTTTCACTGTGGGGGTGACAGAGCCCTGGAACAGGCTGCCCAGGGAGGTTGTGGAGTCTCCTTCTCTGGAGACATTCAAAACCTGCCTGGACGCGTTCCTATGTGACCTGCTCTAGTTGATCCTGCTCTGGCAGGGCAGTTGGACTAGATGATCTTTTGAGGTCCCTTCCAACCCCTAACATTCTATGATTCTATGAAATATTTTTTGGTCTAACCACAAAATCACTGCTGACTTTATCTCCTATGGCTGTTTTAACTAACCCCTACTCAAATCATTTCTCATGTAGCAATCATGCAGGAAAGTGTCAGATTTTTTAAGTCAGCTGTTTAAAAAGCCTTTTGTTGAAATGAAGTATGCTGACAGTGATCCCAAAGACTTAATTTTGATAGAAATTGCAATATGTCAAACTCAATAAAGGCAGCAGAACTATGCTTGGATGCCAGAATACAGTATGTTAAAAAAACCCAACAAAAAAGTATGAAGTTCAGTAATGTGATATTTATCAGCTGCTTTTCATGCTGGTATGCTGTTGAAGGACTTGCCCCTGTGTTGTTTCATACAAGTATGCTGAGAAACCAAAGGAGACATGCTCTGCACTGTGCAGGTTCTCCAAATACACATAAATACAAAAGTTTTTGCTACATAAAAGTTGGGGTTTTTTCTCCATTTTTTCTGTAGAGAGAAAATTTCCTTACTCTTACATGATATTGCAGGGACAGGAAGGCTAAAGGGAAAAGTGGAAAGAAAAAAAACTAACAGCATTTCTCAGAATCAACTGGTTATAAAGAGCAGCTTCATAGAACCTCTCATTTAGGTTCACCTCTAGTTCTGCCAAAGCAAGATACTGCCTTATAAAGTACAGCAGTGTTCAACAGACACTGCTGTGACAGAGCTGCTTTGCTCTGCTTTAGCTCTCCGAGCATCTCTTGCCGGTGTCAGGAAGCAGGTGCACAGCCACTTACACTCAAACCATTCTAGTGGTGCCTCTGCCTTGCTCCAGTTGACTGCTGTTCTACTGCCAACCCTGCTGCATTCTGCCAAATGCAATTCAGTACCAACATACTGTGCTTCTGTTCCAGCAGAGAATTCTTCCAAGTCTGATATAATTCAACATGATTAACAAAAGGATGGCTTCACAATACTAATTAGCATTGTGTAGTCAGAAGATAGACTGTAGGCCTATATCTCTAATGTCCTATGTTAAATTTGTTCTCTAGACATAAAAGACTGGTACATTAACCATGTCTTATTTCCACGTTTTTCTTTTCAGAGAAGCCTGGATGAATTGCAATACGCACAGATAGTCTGAAAGACTCAGCAGATGATTTCACTTAAATCTCAAGTAAGACAAATTAGACGAGATCTTCAATCACTGCCTTGGGATGCGTGGGCGATGCATTACATTTTACAAGTAACAGCATTCGGAAAAATTCAGTTTTCACTCTTCAACCACTGTATGCTTTTAATTATATGCTAAAACTTGGAGAAATAAGAACTGGAAAAGCAGAAGAGAGACTTCACAGAGATAATGAGATGTCTGCTTGCTGAAATTCGGCAGCATCATCTTTAATGTCTTCAGTGCTGAGATAAAGAAAAAAAAAGCAGATTCCTCATACTGCCCAGTACCTTCCCTTCTAGCAATGGAGTGTGCAAATAGTTCTAAGCAAAACATGATGCTCTAGCAGTAAGCTCACTACTTGAGGGATCTTACATTTATAGGGTGTGATGGAAGAACTCCTTTAAGACCGTGTAGAAGTAACAAAATAAATTCTACCTCAAATCTCTGTGAACCTTTAATATGCCAGGACCTGTAGATAAACAAATTTCAAAAGGACCCTGGAATCTTACTCTGTGGTATACCTGCTCATTTCCTGGTGTACACTTTAGTTTTACACTCTGAAAAATAAGCATAAAGAAAGAAATTAGGAAGAGTTGTCAAGTTACTTTTAAGAAAAGTCCAATTTTAATCTTTCCTATGAAGAATGTGATTCAAAAAACCTCTTGTAGTTATTACTGTCCAAGGACTGTAACTTTGAAAGTTGTTTGGGTAGATTTCCTATGTTATCCCACAATGTGGACAATATCTTTGGGGTTTTTTTTTGTAGATGCAAACATTGGCTTGCTACACCAAGATGGAGCATTACTACTACTAAGCAAACTCAAACAGATCTCAGGTGAGTAGATACACTGCTTACTGTGGTAACCAAGTTGGGAATCTTACATGTTCAAAGGTTATGCATCAGGTGTCTGGATTAAAAGGTTTAACTAAAGCACAAATGAAAGTAGTATTTTCCTTCAATATTATTATTGTAATATATATGGAGATAAATGTGACACTGCAAGTATACAGCTTGAACTGAAATGTAAGCTGCTTGTTGATATTGTCTCTTAGTTCTCCTTTTCTAATCATCAAAGGGATTCTAAAAAATTGCTGTGCCCCAAAACATTTGGGAAAGAGAAGGAAATCGCTATCTGAAAGTATAGAAGTAGTTTAAAGGTTAAAGTCACATACATAGTGCCTTCTTTAAAAATACACCTGTGTAGTTTATATATTGTAGTAGCAGAAAAATATATAATATACATATTTATAAACAGACATGCAAAAAGAAAAGTCACAAGTATGAAATAGGTTGGTGTATTTATGAGCTCTTCCTAAGACATACACAAGCAGGAAGCTAAAATAAATGTGGCCAGATAAAAGAGGACTTAAAACTGAGAAGATATGACAACAAAACCCCAACCAACCAAAACTACTCTGCAATAAATCCCAGGAAAAATAATTTAGACAGCCAGCTTATCCCAGTGAAAGATGTAAACCTACCGTACGTTTTAAACCTATCTCTGTAGAAACCAGTTGTAGTGGGTCTGGCTGAGCTGCTTTTCCCCACCCAGCCCTCACGCTGCAGCACTGGGAGCTGGAGGGTGTTGATAACACACCCGTGTTATGACTGCCAGTGCTCACACGGCACCAGAGGATGGGGGGCAGGATGGGGGAGAGGATACAGCCGACCTGAGCTGACCAGTGGGATATTCCATACCATATGACGTCAGCTCAACTATAAAGGGAGAGGGCAGGAGGAGGATGGGGGGGGCATTCTGCTTTGTCCTCCAAGTGGCTGCTACGTGTTCCTGGAGCCCTGCTTCCTGGACTCGGCCCGACATTGCCTGCAGACGGGAAGTAGAGAATAACACCTTATCTATCATAACCCACACCCCTGTGCTTTGCGTCTTATTCTCTCCCTGCGTGCGACACTGAAGGAGGTCAGGGGGAGTGATAGAAGGGCTTGGTGGGCACCTGGTGCCGTGCCGGGGTCAACCCACCACACCAGTCTATCAGAACACATCTAGCAATGACGGACTAAACCCAGCTAGACACTTCTGGGTACCAATTGTAGCTGACTCCATGTGAGGTTACACGGCCTTGCCCACAGCAGTGGTTCTGGCAACCATTCACAGCGCTGCCTTCGCAGTGGGTCTGCTGTAGTGAGTCTAATGTTGGGAACATTTCACCACCACATCATTTGAAACGTTCAAAGCAAAAAGTTAGCCCATGGTGAATGTGAGCAGTGATGGCTGTTTGCTGCAGCACTTCGTGGCTGAAGGAGGTTCTCTTCTGTGCAGTATTCACCCAAACATATGCATTCATAGAGACCTATGCAGCCGTTACAAAGTTCCAATAAATAACATCCAATACTGGAAATACGATCCAGCTTTTAAATAAGCAAATATCAATTAATATAGTAACTTTGTGGATGCTAGCACGTACAATTTATAGCTCTTTCTTTATTTCAAAGAGGAGGAGGCGAGAGGTTATAATACATAATGTTACATGCAAGAAACTTCCAAACTGTGTTCTAGAATGATCTTCATCTTAGGTAAATCAAGAAACTCTATCCCTCCTCCCTTTTTCCTATTTGTTCTTTCTCCTTGGCTTAGACTGCTCATGTGCTTCATCTGATCAAATCTCTTAAAAATGTCAAGGGTATAAATACTGCTAATGGGCGCATTACACTTTCAGGCACTATAAACACTGTTAGGTATTCACAGGATGCACATTACCAATAGACAACACCACAGAAGAGGAAGTGGAGACTAAAACATTTTTTGCGTTAACAAGAGAATCCTCCAAGTGGTTTGCAGAATGTGCTCCAGGGCCATTCAATTGTTCTACGGTGTTAGTATTTCATGCAAAAGACACTTAACTCTGTTTCTTCTGGGACTAAAATATAAATGCAGGGAATATTTATCCTATGTAGGTAACAAGATTTCTACCTAGAAATTTTTGGTAACTTAAAAGTAAACAATGCATAAAAACCCCATACTTATTAAATGTTAAACACAAGCGTTTTAATATAAGTGTTGTGAACACAGCAATGATCTCTGTTTTGTCATCACCAACTGCAGCTCTACGGCCCCGAGGAGCCTACAGTTCCTACCAACCTGCCATCAAATTAATAAAGAGCAAGTGCAGCTTCAAGGAAATTATGGGTACTTTATCATATGCATTCAGAAAGAGACAGGCATGAAGCATTGCCTTGCTAAATGTTATAAAAGTTCTTATAAATATTCATATGCAGCATTTGTGCTCTAAGCATTTAATCATTTCTTTACAAAAAAGGAATAGGGGGAAGGGGAGAGGAAGAATTTGCTATTTCCTCAGCTCCAAAGGGTTCAAGGCAACAGAAAAGACAAACCTAAGCACAAGTGCTCTATAAATTAGACAGCACACCAAACCCAGAAACCTAACTTCTAAACAAGAGAATTTTTTCAGGTAGATTTAAAATTTTTTTTTTTAAATTACATCCCAAGTTTTGCTGGTACTAAACTAATGATTTTTTTTTTGTTTAAATTTCATTTACTTGAATTTCAATTTGGATCATTGGAATTTCTGTGTCATTAGCTTTTGAAAAACAAGATTGATCTGTTGCTCTGACATTTGTATGCAGACAGATTTAATTGGCTATACTTTTTGCATTTTCCAAATCCCACTGTCAAAGCTGAATCTACCATCACAGCACCAGATAAATATGGCCCCTTTGCAATGGCGAGGCACTGTGCTACTTGCAACCTGATCCATCCATACACAGCTGCTGTGAGCTAAAATAGCAAGACTGAAAATCCTGCCTTCACCCCTTGAAAGCGCTGCATTTCTAACTGTATGCTACGGCGTGCAGCCTCTTGATTAAGCCTCTCTGACTTAACGTTTATCAATACTAGTGTGAATTAATATAGATTACTGTAATACATGCTGAAAACACAAAAGCCTGTTCACAAGTGGCTGGTGCACAAAAGAGAAAAGATATCGCAAAACAGCTTTGACATAAAACTATAAACCTAATATAAAAGCTTAAAGATGGAGAATAATAATATCTGAACTCCTCTAAAAACACACAAGCAAAGACAGCAGTGAAGGACCAGCTCAGACCTCCTGCCTTGGTGTGATCCTGCCTCAAAGCCAGATCAAGACTATGCTTTTGACACAGCTTTACCCATCCTTTTTTATCTGGAGCATCGCTGCTTCTTGGAGAAACATGCTACATGGTAGCTCCAGGTATGACTATCCTTGTGGTATAATTTCAGATACTACACTCTGGACATCCTTCCCCATTCAAGACACTATAACTATTGGAAAATAGATAATCTAAAGAGATCCTTATTAATATAGACCCATCACCTTCACACATAGCTTAGCTGGCAAGTAGACCTAGTGTTGGCTGAATAGGGTGGTAAAGCTACAATGGTAGTGGAAGAGTCTTGTTGCTATGGCACTTTTGGTCCCCCCTTGTATCAGTCAAGCCAGACTGCTGTCAGATGTAGCTGATTGTGCTCTCAGGTGGTATCGGACTACTCTCAGTGGAGTTAATCCAGGCGCATACCATCTTTAGAACGACAAAGCGAAATGAAAAGTGGTGCTGCCTTTTCTTCCCTCAGGAAAACGGCCTCTTGCAAATGGTTTTATCATTTTCATTATATCCTGTTTGATTTGCTTTACCATCTTGACTGGAACAATAGCTAAGACATAATAGAAAAAGATTTTTCCACAGGCTGGTTCTAATTACATTAAATCTCAAGTGAGATAGGACATTTAAATAAGAAACAACAACTGCAGAGTCTGAGATAATAACATACCAAGATACTAGGCTTTTTGAGAGTACCATTAAAATGATGCATTAAACATTACAGTGTACTCCAATCACGTTTCAACATGAAAGCCATTTCTTTGGTGGCACACCGCTGCAGAAAGAACTTAGCAGTTATTGCAGTCAACGCTCAACTCCGAACAATTATGAAACATTATCCCTCCTGCTAGAAGTTACATAGATCTTTGTAACACCAACCGTGAGATATGTGCTTAAACCTCAGCACGAGGTGAGGCAGTTGGGAACTGTCACCATAGGATTAATCGCGAGCCACAACGTAGAGCTGAGGAAGTTTTGAAGAGCTCTTGGATTTTGCTGCAAGTTGTAACTTCAACTTTTTGTCATAACTGAATTCTCCTTTAATATGCTTGGAAAACATATCATCATTAGACTGCTGAAAACCACTGAAATACAAACACGGAGACAGTGTCAGAGCTCGGTTAAAGTTGGACTTGATGACCTTAAAGGTCTTTTCCAACCAAAATGATTCTCTAACAGAGAGAGGACAGTTCTTCATTTCCCAGTGCTCGCAGCTAGTTACTAGACTGACTTAGCTAACATAAAATCATGTATAACTGATTCCCTAGAGTACCGTCAGAGCTAAAACATACATATTTACATACAGACTTGTTCAGCTGTTTTTACATAGTTGGCAGAGTTAAGTTTCAAGGAAATTATCTAGATACTGAAGATTAAAAGACATATATTCAGTCAATATACAGAATCTGTGATTCTAAATTCTATGCTTAGAGAACATAAACTTTCACAAGCAGCAGTTCAGTAAGTAAAGCATTCTTATCTAAATAGCAAAATGTGCATTAATTCTCTATTAATAATGTAATAAAGTACACAGAAGAAAACGGGAAAAGTTTATTTCAGCACACAAAATTTGTTTTCTTGTGTGTACATTCTACCCTTCAGACTTGCAACACTAGAAGTGCTTGTATGCATTAATAACCTACCTCTAGTGCACAGTGCCGCAACACTGAGGAATGATTGCTCACATAGAGAAAGTTCAGTAATGACAATTATATGACCACATTGCAAAAACATTTTCTAAATACAGAATACAGCCCTGAGATATCTACACAGGCACTGCTGGAGATGCCTATCTGAATAGATCTAAATCTGAAAAAACCAAAAACCAGACAGATACAAAAGTCATCGGCAAAAGAAAAATGTGCAACTATTACAAGTGATGAAAATATTTAATCTCCATTTAATAAAGAAGGAGGACTTTAACATGTACATCTTTATCCATCAGCTGTTGTTTCTGTTAGCTTTGTTTAGGCCCTTTTGCTTCAAAGACTTTGATAAACTAAAACTAGCCCAAGATTCTCACCTTTATGTACCCTCGCCAACTTCTCTGGTACTGGCTCTGCTGTTCTCCTGACACCTCTGAACGGACTCAGCTTTCAAACTGCGCAAATCAACCTGCAGATGAGGAGAAAAAGTCATTTTCTACCAAGTCAGAAAGCTGAATGAGCTCATGAAGATAAGCACCAAACATTCAACCACGGAGGGGTCAATGCTCCATGACTAGAAGCAGCAGTGGAGCAGCTGTTGCCGCTCTATTACCAGTTGCATCCCAAGAAGTTGTGCCAAGAACAGATTTCAGCAGAAGAAGAACAGCAAGTTTTACGTAGGCATCACGGCCTACAAACAGATACTGTTTTAAAGCTCTTGATCTCACAATGACTGACCACTGTGTCGCATAAAAACTCATCATTCTGCAGAAGTCTACTTTTCAAAATAATACTTCAGGCATTTAAAATACTGCAGCAGCCTGTCACAGCTCCTACTGCAAGGGCCACACTGGCACCACTCTTCTGTCCAGTAAGACTCCCTAGGACCAAATGTTTTCCTTGGAAATGAATGGTTTAGGTAAATCACAGGAGATGGGACCTTGTTTTACCTGTTTGTTAAGATACAGACTAGTGTATTACACGTGGGGCTATGGACTGGCATTACTGATTTACAGATGCTCTTAAAATAATCACATTTCTTCTTTTGTGCACAGTTCCTGGCATGTACTTTCAACATAAGCTACCACCAAAATATCAATGCATAATTTTACATGTTAACTAAACAAAAGGTTGTTTCTTCCCCCAAAAAAGTAATAATTTGAAAACTCGCTAGTCTTGATCGTGAGTTGAAATAAAGGCTGATAACAACAGAGGCTGCACAGGTCATGATGACCGGAGTACTGAAGAGAGAAAGCAAGATGAGGAGTGTTTTCTGAAGCTAGGACATCCATCAAAGTGAGCGCCAGTACTGCAGTGTTAGTAATTCAGCAGCATAAGGACAAAAAAAGGGAGACTTACTTCAACAAATTGGATGTGATAGATCGCACTTTCAGTGCTGTATCCCATAGCTACTGAATTACTGAATCTTCATTGAGTGTTTCATGTCACATGTACTCCTGATTTGCTATCCAAGTTTCTTCCCACACAAGCTGGTGGTCTCTCATTAAGACTAAGATTTACAGAGCACAGATTTCAGATTTTATAAAACCCACTGTGCTTTCTAGAGATCCACCTTTTCCTCTAATCAACGGAAAGAACACTTTTTGGCCATGACTCCTGGTGTGCTTTTTTTGATTTTGATTTTTTTTTTTTCCCTCCCCTTAACTTGCAATGCGTATTTCTCAGTCAGACTTCTAAGGACATTAGTACTGTTAATAAAAGGGACACTATTTGCCCTTGTTTAATTCTGAGATACAAGTACTTTCATGCTACAGGAAATGAGAACAACAGAAAGCTGCAGATCCCATGAATGTAAAAATTGTCTTGAAGGCATGGAACAAGTCAGCCCTAATTGCAGCCAGCTGGAGTCTGCTCTCTTTGCAGTGATACTTCGATAATTAACCAAATACTGACTGATGCAAGACTCAAGCATTTCACTACCACTCAGATATTCAAGGTTAATTTTTGCATCCATCACTGAAATCAATCTCAATAGATATTACCAGCCAAAGCCTTGCAAATCAGTAACACACAGTCATACAGTTAGGCAAGGATTATTTTTCCTTCAATGAGCTTTGTGCTATCTTTCTGCAGCCACAGAAGAAACGTCTTTTCCGTAAAAAGTCAAACTCATAAATTTCTATTAATATATTACCTGTATATTCACTCTGTTTAAACCCTAAGCTTAAAGACACTGAAGACACAACAGTGCCATAATAAACTCCAAAATGTCCAGCTAGGCATTACTGTAGTCATAAACATTTATTTCACACAATATGCCATCTTGAAATTTGAGGGTTTGTGTTTCTTCCTAAATAAACTTTAGATGGCTGTTGAAACCAAACAGTACTATGCCAAAAGTCAGATATACTGATGTGACTGCCAATGCGGATACTCTGAACATATTACAAGAGAGGATGGCAGAGACTGTGCTTGAGAAGTCTAAAATGTTTGGAAGGAAAAACTGCTAACGCATCCTTTCTTCTGTTTGCAATGAAATACATTGTGAAATGGTTAGGAACGTGAATTGTATTTGCAGAAAAAAACCCATATCTGAAAGTAGTCAGTAGAAAGGAGAGTTGTTTTCCCCAGTTCTATTTTCAGCAGCCCTTTTTCTGAATATATGAATTTTATAGACAGATTCAATCCCTTGGACTGGTTATACAGCTAGTTAGTGCTGCATCGATCAGGAGAAAACATTTTGTCACTGCTTTTTATCAAGTGGTAGCTCCTGCAATTTTTATTTCTAGTTATTAATTCAAGATATCTACTGCGAAAAGTTTGAAATACATTAACTTGCTACATATGTTTGCAAAAACAGCAATACACCACTGTAGTTCTTTGGCAAAGACACAATGCAAGGAGAAACATAACTAATCAATAATTGTTAGATCTTGGGTAGGGCTATAAAGAGGAAAAACATCATGCATCTTAGTAGCATACTTACAGTGTTCTTAAAAAATCTGGGTGGGGAGGCAAGAATCTAAAGAATCTGGGATAGGGATTCTTTTCCTGCTGTATTTTATTTGTCCTCACACCATCTTATCTAGTACTGAAAAATAACCAGTGATGTCTGCACACTGCCTAACATACTCCTTCAGTACGAAAAGCCTGAATTTTGTTAAATAGCTTTGGAATGCCATTGTAACACAAATCACAAAGTGTCACCATAGCAGTGCAAGCTGAAGTGTAACTTCTAGTTTTTCTTCAGAGAAAACACAGCATTTTTATTACCAGAAATGGAAAGTAATGGAATAAATGTAAAATCTTGGCAAAAAAAAAAAGGTTCTCTCATATAAAGAATGACATATAAGACACAGCCAAAAAGAAATCAAGTTTGGTATCTTTGGAGTTACTCTGAAGTCTATTAAAAGCCCTATCTACTCACCTATTAAGCATTAAAATACATGATACTTAAAATACATATATGCTCATGTTCATGTTTAAGATAATGATGATTTGGCTGAAAAAAAATCCTGCTTCATAAGAACAATGGAAGAAAAACTATGTGTCATCAGCAATTGTTTTCGAAAGCATTTTCAGAGAGTTATACTGAAGAGTTACGGAAATTCTTGCTTGAAAAGATGCATTTTGGATAAATTGCTAAGAAACCCCCTGGATCTGAGAAGCCTCCAAATCACAGAAGCATAAAAAGGTAGAAGTTGGAAGGGACCTCCGGAGACCATCAAGTCCAACCCCCCTGCTAGAGGAGGATTACCTAGGTCAGGCCAAACAGGAACATACCCATGTGGGTTCTGAGTCTCCACAGCCTCCCTGGGCAGCCTGTTCCAGTGCTCCATTACCCTCACAGGGAAAGAAGTTTCTCCTCATGTTGAGGTGGAACTTCCTGTGTTCCAGCTTGTGACCATTACCCCTCATCCTGTCACAGGCACCACTGAAAAGAGACTGGCCCTTCTGCTTGACACCCACCCTGCAGATATTTGTAAACATTAAGAAGATCCCCTCTCAGCCTTCTCTTCTCCAGGCTAAACAGCCCCAGGGCTCCTGCCCCTGGTGTGAGAGGGACAGGGTGCAGGGTCCCTGACCCAGGGTGCTGTCTGACAGGTGCTCCCATTTCAGTTTCAAGAAGGGCAGGGCCTGGCTCCACCAGTCTGTCTCTTGCTCAGCCTCCCTGATGCTGCTCAGCCTTTCAGCTTCCTCTTGCAGCTCTGCCCCACAGCAAAGGGGACGATCCACCCATTCGCAGCACCCACAGCCTTTCCCACCACTGCCGCTCGCTGCCAGGGCAGGGTGGTGACACGCCTATGGCCTGGGCACTGCCATTTCCACAGCCGTTCTGGGTTCCCACAGGCACCTTGGTGAGCGCAGAGCATGGGACCCCCACCGGGTGCAACCCAAGGCCAGGCTCTTCGAGAGGCTAACAGCCACCAGCGAGGCTGCCCTGCCGCACAGACAGGGCCACCACTCTGCCCCAAATGCCCAGCTCTCTGCATGCGCTCACCTGAGACAGCTGCAGCCTCATGCAGCCCACTTTGAGCATCGCCACCAGCTTCCTCACATTTCACAGCATCACAGAATGTTAGGGGGTGGAAGGGACCTTGAAAGATCATCTAGTCCAACCCCCATGCCAGAACAGGATCACCTAAAGCAGGTCACATGGGAACACATCTAGGTGGGTTTTGAATGTCTCCAGAGGAGGAGACTCCACAACCTCCTTAAGCAGCCTGTTCCAGGGCTCTGTCACCCTCACCATGAAAAAGTTTCTCCTTACATTTACATGGAACCTCCTGTGTTCCAGCTTGCACCCATTGCCCCTTGTCCCATCATTGGATGTGACTGAGAAGAGCCTGGCTCCACCCTACTGACACTCACCTTTTACATATTTATAAACACCAACAAGGTCACCCCTCTGTCTCCTCTTCTCCAAGCTAGAGACCCAGCTTCCTCAGCCTTTCCTTGTCAGGGAGATGTTCCACTCCCTTAGTCATCTTTGTGGCTCTGCACCAGACTCTTTCAAGCAGTTCCCTATCCTTCTTGAACTGAGGGGCCCAGAACTGGACACAGTATTCCAGATGCGGCCTCACCAGGGCAGAGTCAAGGGGGAAGACATCCTCTCTCAAAGTACTAACCACACCCCTTCTTATACATCCCAGGAGGCCACTGGCCTTCTTGGCCACAGGGGCACATTATTGGCTCATGATCATCCCGCTGTCCCCCAGGTCTCTTTCCCCTGTGCTACTTTCCAACAGGTTACTCCCCAACCTATACTGGTACCTGGGATTATTCTTTCCCAGATGCAAGACTCAACACTTGCCCTTTTTATATTTCAATAAATTTCTCCCCACCCAACTCTCCAGCCTGTCTAGGTCTCGCTGAATGGCAGCACAGCCTGCTGGTACACTAACCACGCCTCTCAGTTGTGTCATCAGCAAACTTGCTGACAGTGCACTTTCTTCCCTCATCCAGGTCCTTGATGAATATATTGGATAGTACGGGTCCTAGTACTGACCCTTGAGGGACTCCACTAGGTAACAGGCCTCCAACTAGACTCTGTCACATTGACCAAAACTCTCTGCTTTCTATCCTTCAATCAGTTCACAATCCACCTCACTATATGATCATCCAGACCACACTTCCTCAGTTTAGCTGCGAGGATGCTGTGGAGGACCGTGTCAAATGCTTTACTGAAATCAAGATAAACCCCATCCACTGCTCTACCATCACCTATCCACCTGGTTATGCCATCATAAAAGGCTATCAGGTTGGTCAAAAATGACTTCACCTTAGTAAAACCACATTGACTGCTCCTAATGACTCTCTTATCCTTGATATGTTTAGAGACAGTACTGAGGATAAGTTCTTCCATCACCTTTCCAGGGATGGAGGTGAGGCTGAGTGGTCTATAGTTACCTGGGTCCTCCTTCTTAGCCTTTTGGCAGACTGGAGTAACATTTGCTTTCCTCCAGTCCTCACGAGGCTCTCCTGTTCCCCATGACTTATCAAAGATGATGGATAGTGGCCTAGCAATGACCTCCGCCAGCTCCTTCAGCACCCATGGATGCATCCCATCAGGACCCAGGGATTTATGGATGTCCAAATTGCTTAATTAGTTCCTAACCCAGCCATCATCAACTGAAGCAAACTCTTTTATCCTGACTTCCTCTGGGGCCTCAGGGGTCTGGGGCTCCTGAGGACAGCCTCCAGCAGCACAGACAAAGAAGGCATTCAGTGACTCTGCCTTCTTTGTATCCTCTGTCACCACCACACCCACCTCATTCATCAGTGGGCCTACATTGCCCCTCGTGTTAGTTTTAACTGAAGTGTATTTGAAGAAGCCCTCTTGCAAGATTTAACTGTAAGGAGGCCTAAACTTTCCTGGTTGTCTCCCTGCATCCTCTGACAACAGTCATATTCCTCCCAAGTGGACATCTCCTCCTTCCATGATCTGTAGACTCTCTTCTTCCACTTGAGTTTGACCAGCAGTTCCCTGTTTAACCACGAGGGTCTCCTGGCTCCCCTTCTTGATTTTCTACCTGTTGGGATGTTCTGATCTTGAGCTTGGAAAAAGTGGTCCTTGAATATTAACCAGCTATCTTGAGCTCCTTTACCTTCTAATACCCTGTCCCCTAGCAATTGCTTGAAAAGGCCAAAGTTGTCCCTGCTGAAGTCCAGGGTTGTGATTCTGCTTGGTATTCTGTTCCTGCCACATAAGATCCTAAACTCCACCATCTCATGGTCCCTGCAGCCCTCAACCTTCACTGCTTCAACCAGACCCTCCTTGTTAGTGAATTAAAGATTCAGCAGTGTCTCTCTCCTAGTTGGCTCATCCACCATTTGCATCAAGAAGTTACCATCAATGCACTGGAGAAACCTCCTGTAACTGTCTGTCTGAGGAGGCCTTCCAGCAAATATCTGGATAGTTAAAATGCCCCGTGAGAACCAGAGCCTGTAACTGCAAGGCTGCTATCAGCTACCTGTACAAGGCGTAATCAACTTCCTTCTTCTGATCAGGTGGCCTGTAAAAGACACCCACTACTGTAAATCTCCCACAGTTGCCCTGGCAATGCTCCCACCACATGAGCCTCTCTGCCAGGCCTGTGAGCCCTGAACAGCTCCCAGCGGATCTCTCTGCTCCTCCTAGGGCTGCCCTGGCTCCATGAACCCACTGCCCACCTATACTAGCACAGCCACAGGGCTGACCCATGGCAACAGAATATTCTCATTATTTTGTCTTAAAAAGTGAGACAAGATGCGTTGTTGAAGCAAGCCAGTGTACAAGGGGGATGCTGTGACTGCGCATCCCTGGGGACAGTGGGACTGCCTGTGCCCCATCAAATGCTGGCAGCATCCAGCTTTTCGAACACCCTGGCTGTGAGAAGTGGCAACACAACAGCCAGCACAGCTACTACCTTAGTTCTGCCTCTTGTGTATTTTCAGATGTAGCTGCTTCCTGTTCTCTCGTTCCCTCATTCTGCTCTTAGTAAGACTGGCCAGAAGTCTGGTATTTACATAAGTGCCTATATGCCATTTCCTAACAGGAAGAGTATGGAGCTAATGTAGCAAGTTTGATGTACAGACTGTAGCAAAAAACCCCCAAACAAATAAAAATAGCACCAATAGTGTAGGCTGTAGAACTCTTGCATATCCAGACAGCACTTTAAAAGTATGGCAACTACATACCTAATCCTTTCCAGCTCAATAAGAAAGTTATTCATACAAAATGTTTCTTCCTTGCAGCAGGTTCAAGTGTGTCTATTATCTTACTCAACCTTCAAAGTCGATCATTTTCTTAATTAGCAGGATGAGATACGTTCAGCTTGGGTTTTTAATTTTTTTTTGAAGAATGGGAATGTGTTTCTTGCCAAGACCACAACACATAATAACAGGCTAGAGAAGAATGAGAGAGCCCAGCATGAAAAATACAATCTAATTATCACCAACTGAACAGCTGATGAATGAAACGACAAAGTCAAATACACTAGTTTCACATGATGGAAATTAAAGGAGGGTGAATTTTTTATGAGTATTGAACAAATGAAAACTGGAGACCTCACCATAAGCAAGGCCTCTTATCTCCCCGTCATTGAAAATCCACCAGTCCCACAATAAGCAATCTTCCATCCTATCATGAAAAGAGATAGAAGATCCGATAGCCAGCAGGAGAGTTGTTTTGATGTAAAATGCAGGAGCCTGTTCAAGACGAAGAGTGGTTCGGGTTTGAAGCTTTACAAATTTATGAGACAATTTTTCCATTTTTGCCCATCCTGCTTATTTGAAGTTTCCAGGGACAGCCATCACACCAGCAGGAAGTGAACAAACACAAGCATCAGTCTCCTTTTATCAGATGAACTGACAAGGACAGTATTTCTAACGTATCAGTGATTGGACAGAATTCTTAGATAAGCATAAATGAAAATGGAGACTACTGCAAGCTAGTGAAAAAATCAGAACTGCCCTTTGGAAAGAATTGCATATAGGGATGTTTAACATTTTTACGTTACCACTACTTACTCTGTCAATATTTCCATTTTGAATCATCACCTTCGGACATTTAGACCTCAACTGAAAAAGCCTGGTCAGACCTGAAAAACTAGCAAGTCAAGTCTCTCGGGAAAAACAAAGTCTTTTCTTAACCCCCTAACCCCAAACACATCCTGAATTTAGTATCTTTAGCTACTTCTGAGATAAACATAAAAACCCCTGGGTTTTTAACCATTCTTTTGTTCATATGTAACTGAAGTTAAAATGTTACCTATCTCTTCTCTGGTTTAGCAACACAATTCTGCGATTTCTGCATCGCTGACAGAGAAGGCATATGGCTTGTTCTGGACAAGCAGCACACAGAACACAGCACCTGTGCTCCCAACGCTTCTTCAAACTGCAAGTACAAAGTAATTGATACAGCAATTGAAGTTTGACAGACTGTTCAGGAATGCACAAAGGAAATGCAGTATAGAAATGTAAAACAATTAAAATATTTTAATGTTTATTGTCTTAAAAATCCATTTAAGCCAATAGTCCCTCCCTGCCCTCTGCAGGTACCTAGCTTTATCTACAGTACACATCAATCACACTAGACTCTGCTTCAGTGCCAGTATTTTATGTTCCTTACTTGCTCTACTTGCCAAGCCAGAGAGGAGAAACAAAAGCTGGTGTTGTTGCTGGGGGAAAAAAGGGTTCTACAAGAGTTAGTGGGCAGTTTCCTTTCATACACACATAGGCTTGCACTCTATATGAGTGAACCTATGCAAACAGTCATAGTGTAATGTCTTTTCAATGAAAAGTGTCCCTACAGAGATGTGTGTGGGTAATGTGTGTGGGAGAAGAGGTTGATAATAGTTGCAGAAAAATTCTCTCCAATGGTGAATTACTGTGTGGCTGGAGAACTAGGCAGGCTGCTGAACAGAGGTGTGTTCAGCTGCCTACAACCTTCTATTGTTACTGAGAAGGTGGTGACTTCCTCTTCATTGAATCTTTCCCCTTATTTTGCTCTTCCTTCCTGATGATAAATGCACTTTTTATTATTCTAACCAATTCAACATTACTTTTAGAAGTTTTATCACTCATTTAGATTTCACTCAGTGAGTCAAGCGGAAAAAATGTGTTCTCAAGCTGAGAGAAAACCCTCCCATTTAAAATCCCTGAGCCAAGAGCACCTCCCATGCAATATCCTCCAGCTGTTCTTAGAGACAGAAATAATCTGTTCACATGGCACCCTCAGTGGGTTCCCACCTAGGCCACTCCGGAGCATCTCCAGCAGGAAGAGGATCTGCCCAAAACAGCAACCCCTGCTTCTTCCCAGACCTCCTACTGTTGAGCTCACCCAGCACTTTCCAAACTACACAAACCCCTTGATGTTCATCCTATTAAGATCTTCCCGTGCCAGCAGAGCATTGTTATTCCTGTTCCAGGGCCACTGACTGTCACTTTTATCAGCTAAATAATAGTAATTTGAATACAGCAACAATTATGGGAGACTATTTCCTCAGCTGAAGCCATTATCCCTGGGAGATTTACAGTTAGTGCTGTTTTGACAAAGGCTGGATGTACAAAGGAAAAGTTGCTTTGCCAGGCAGCAATGTACACAGTAACAAAAAAACCATGACCTTCCAGTTCTAAGATTTTTTCTGCTAAAACTGTGATGGATGTAAACTATTTGTATCTTCTCCTAACCTGCAGATTAAAGACATACCAAGGTGGTACACTTTCCTTAGTAAGAATAAGTAGAAGTTTGCAATTAGGATTGCTTTTTAACACGTGCTGCTAGTATTTCTGGGCTCTAAAGTGTCTTACAGAAACCTGAAAGCACACTAAAGTGCCCCAGCTCCACAGCTTTTGCAAAATAAAGACAATAGAGATGGAAATGTTATTCTCTTGTTCTCATTAGACATGTCAAATACATTGGAGATCTCTATGTGCATACGTTCAATGAGAAAGGACCACAGAGGTAAGGAGAACAGAGAAGAACACATTAAAAAGAGCACACTAAATTTGAAAAAATGAAAGAAGAAAAACATTTTCCTTTTAAGTTCTTTTTGAGCTTCATTTGTCACCGCTGCAGATGAAAAGAAGCTGCAAGCCCTCCCTTCTTGCCACTACTGTGGGAGACATAAATATAAGCAACTCTGGCAACAAACCAGACAACTTGTAAAGATGGGAAATATATTATGGAAAACCCCCACCAGCTTATTGACCAACTGATGCATTAGTCAAGCTGAAAATTTTTGGTTGGGAGGCTCCAAAGTGCTGGCTTAACTGTTCTCTCACAAGAGATACAAGGAGCGTTAATGTGGATTTCGGATAGAAAATGGTACATTGATGCCAAACATTTTAGAAAATCCTGCCTTTATCCCTCACAGAAATTAGAATAGAATTATTCTAGGGGACTAAGAGCTCACCCATTAAAACTTTAACACAGCTTACAATACTTGGGTGGAATAAATACATTACCTGGACTGGTAGAAGAGCTATACTTGTAAGGTTCAGGAATGCAGTACTCCCATATAAAAATACTGTCAGTCCTGTTCCCTCTCCCTCTCAAGAACAGAGAGTAGTATATGAAACAATTGTTATAAATGTCTGAAAATCTGAATTCTTAACATTTCTGAAATTGTAGCAACCAAATTCATAACACATACAGATGATTTTTTTTTTCATTTATGCCAAATGGAAGAAATATGGAGATACGTAATTTTTGATACATGCAGTTACATTACTGTTTTTCCACCAGTGTAACCAAACTTAGAGAAAATTCTACTGCACACAGGTTTAGTGAGACTTTGAGAAGAGCAAAAAGACCTTCTTTTACTCTTTTCTCTCAAAGGACCTCAAAACATCACCTTGACCTACTGAAGGTGAGGTAATCTGCTCTGTTTACAGTAATGGCTTGTGCTTCACCTACTCTTACAGGATGAAGAGCAAGGACAGAGCCTGCAATTGGAGAGCTAAGAGAAGCTTGGGTCTTTCTACTTCCACTTAAGAACAGTAGCATTTTTGTATTTCTAACTAGTACACTCACGTACTGAAGATACTAGTAGAGGTCTCAGGTAGAAGATAAAAAGTATTTTTTTGATGTTTCATACCTGATTAGGAATGGATGAAAGGCAGAGAATGGGATAAACAAGTAAGAATAGCAAAGAAAAGAAGAAAATGGAAAAAGAGAAGATTTTTCAAGGAGATGGTGACTGTTAGCAGAAATAAGCAACTTTCATAGTGTACTGTATAAGTATGTGTCTTATCGTATGTTTCAGAAGTCACACAAATGACTTACCATAGAATTCAAAACAAGTACAGAGATGCTTCTGCAATGTACTCTGAACTGCAGTTTACCTAGGCGTTTAGGAAGACAGTGACTAACAGAGTAATAGCAAAATCCAACTCTATTTTTCAACGATGGAAGAGATGGGTTGAACCTTCAGGAAGATATTTCAACTACCAAGTAAACCATCAAATACTAAAATTCCAAATTCTTGCTGATAAATGAAACAAAAAGACAGACTCGGCTCTCATAAGATCACTTTATATAAACTCTGGTAGCAGTAAAACAATATCCTCTACAATCCATACAAATTACCTTATGATACTGTATTTGGAAATCAAAACAAGTCAGAAAAATTAGTTACCACTTAAGTTTGAGGCATTTCATCCATTCTAATAGTGTCAACGGTTGGCTTTGCAAAACCTTCTGCAGCTACTGGCAATAAATCCCGCTGAAAATTTCAAAACTTCCTACTTCTCCAGTTGAATTTGCTTCACCAACTTCTCTTCACAACTGCTGGCCAGGACAGCAACATTTTCTGTGAAAGACAGACAAACATGTTATTTCAAACAAATTTCAAATGTGATTTATTGTTAAATGTCCTTCTTCAGTGACCTCCTGATCTCTTAAATGCTGCAAGAGCCATATAAAAAGACACTTGAATTCAGAATTCTGGATGCATAACTGGCACACCAGACTTTTAGCCACTTCCCTAGCATTTTCTGAATCCTAGGAGCATACTGCTGCAGTTGTCTTTTAATTTTATCTGCTATATAGCCACACTACTAGCTTTGCAATGAAAGCAGTGGTTGGAGTGTGCACACACTGAAGACTGGCCTGTAGAAGTTAGATGGTATAATAAAGGGCTTTTCCTAGAAAAAGTAATGGGCAGTCTTAACAATCTTATTTTTAATTACCATTTCTAAACAAAATATGAATGAGCAAGGTAAAAAAAAAGAAGAAAACTAGCTAAATATATTACATGTTTTAACAGAACAAAAGCACATGTCACTTGTCACCTCTGGCCACATCTCTATAGGAAACATCAAGACAGGAAAACATTGCTATAGCTGTATCTGTGTCTAACTTAAAACAGATAGAATAATGGTAGAAATGGTACTTAATGCATGGCAAACTAAAATTCACCAAGGGCTAGCAAATAATGTACGTAACATCCTCAGGGTTCCCAGAACTGTTATTCCAGGAACTTATCTGAACTGAAAGCAAACCTAACAAAACCTTAAAATCAAACACGGTTACATTTCTAACTGAGCTACTTACTTTAAAAGTAGATAAACTGGAATACTGTAGTAAAATATCAACATTTACATCCATTTTCTAGTTTCAGTTGCATGCAGGCACTTTTACTTCTGTCCTAAAATCCTGCAGACCACTCATGCCAGTAGCAAAGGGGTTTGCTTTCTATTTGCCTTTCCTTGCAGAATTGCACTCCAACAGCTGTGGCAAAGCTGGAGACAACACAGATTCGCTACCACAGCTTTATATACATCAGGTGTTCCTTTGGCTTGTGGGGAACATTTAGGTGTATATTTTTTTTTAAGCTGCCATTACACTGTAATTTTCATGTGTCACAGAAAACATTTTATCTCCAACATAAGCACATTGCATATTGAAAGGCAGCTAAGTCAACAAGTGATATGAAGATCATATATGAAGTTGCTATTGTAGTCAAAAGCAGCATGCCGACTTGAAAAAAAATGCAATTTACCACTCCAAAAAAAAGTATCAAACCCTGAGCATGCTATATTTACTTATGTTTTAGTGCTCCGTACTAGAGATTAATTTGCAACATTTATAGTTAATTGATAAAGAGAAGATAAAATCCTTCCTTTTATCTGCTGCTCTGATTAGACAGTTAATGCAGAAAATGAAGATGTGGATAAATCCCTCTCCATTTTTTCCCTTGGCTTTTGGAGCAGCGGCTGCAGGCAGTGGGAACTCGGTATGAAAAGAGCTGCCATGTGACTCAGTCCCATACAAGCTGTCCTCACAAAACAAAGAGCGAGGAATGCTAAACAAATGAATCACAAGCCATTGCTGCACAACATCCCCTCCTTTCTAGCAATTGCCAACGCTGGGAGCTATCTGTCCTGTCAATCTGAGCGACAGCCCAGGAATAAAAGGGCACCCAATTACAAGATTAGTAACACGAAGGCTACATTTCAAAACCCACCATATGAGTTACAATTGCTATGTCAGGAGGCAAAAACTGAAGCAAATCCACAAGGGAACAAAGCCATGATTTGGGAAATATTTTTCCTGTTAATGTTGACTGCAAGTGAACTCTTCATGGGCCGTGAATGAACGGTGATGCTTCAGCATCCTGTACATTGCCCGATTTTTATCATAAGAACTACTCTTGGCTTTCAGACAGCTGTCACATTTGCCAAGCTAGTAGGATTCTGGCAACATTTATGCTGTTTAATGTATCAGCATGTTGCTATCTTGGACACAAAACCTTGCAAAAATACATAATTATCAATATGCATGTTAGGTTATCCTTTTTGCATGAGACACTAAAGAGAAGGGAAACAGATTATTTCCAAATTGACTGTATCAGCAAAACATAGCAAAAACCAATATCACAGGGTCGATATCAACAGCCAAAGCATTTCATTAAACCACAGGATTTCCCTTAATGAAATTTCACAGGCCTCCTGCACATGGTGGATTCATGACAGCTTTGCCAAAGAGGCTGCAAGAGTCACCTGGCACAGAAAACACCGATTGGAAGAATTTTCAGAGCCCCCTCTGAACTTTGAGGGGATATTGCTGTTAGTTATTACAGTGCAGGTGGATATGCTACTCGGTGACAGCATTTTCAAGTGGCATTCCCTAAGCGTTGACCAGGTAATAAAGAAGGATGCATTCTGTTTTCAAGAGTAATTACTTCTTCACTTCAATTGAAATTGTCTCTGTGGGTGAAGACGTGCTGCAGACAGACTACAGACACTCTTAAAGGAGACAGAGAAAGGGAATGAACCAGTACAGGGAAGGTGCCTTCCTTTCCACATATACTTGTTTTTAATACAAATTTAGGGATTTACAGAAGAGTCTCAGAAAAAGGGAGGTGAAAAGTATCAACATTTTTTTTACATTTTAAAACATTAAACATCCTGTCAATATATTTTTTAAAACAGAACTGATTCATGGAGAGAAAGGAAGTACTTATTAACTTGATAATGCTAAAGGACTCTTAAAAACAAGTGTCTGCTGCTCAAGCAATTTAGGGATTTGCTATTCCTGAACTACCGATTTGTAAAGCTTTTGACACCGCCAGATGAAGACACATCCCAAAAGGGCTACTGAGTAGGTTGAAAAGTCTGAGTGCTCTCAGAAGACTATTCCTTCCATTGAAGAAAGGAATGATTAGCAAGAGGAGGAAAAAAAATAAAGGCATTAATTGCTTTGGTTCTGGAAATTGAAAGAAAATAAGGCTTTCTGCCCAGAAGAACCACCAGCTATCCTTCTTGTAGTATGATCATCCAGGCATAGGCTAAAACCAAACTCTTAATATACATCTAACCTTACCTTCTGTGACCACATCCTGCTGACCCTAAACAGAAAAGAAATTACTACATCTTATAGCTGTAGTAGCCATCCTAAAAAGTTGGAAACAATTCACTGTAGCCAAACTGACTTTAGAACAGAAATCTGCCAATTGTACCTAGAAGTAGACATCACCTTGGGTATATTAATTGGGAACATATTTTCTTTTACTAAATAAAATACCTTGCCATGAGCTACAAAGATGAAAACACAGGGTAAAGACACTGAACACTGCACATCTGAATTTAAATGGTCAAAGCAAAAACACCAAACTACCTTCATCCTCCAAAGAACTGCAAACAATCATGTTAAGAACTAGTGATTGAATACTGAGACCACCCGGGACTGTCCAGGCCCTCAGCTGCATCTTTCCTATGGCAATTTTTAGTCAATAATTTTTGCCCTTGAATTACAGACCCAATATTATTTAGGAATAGGATAAAGTTTGCAGAAAGAAGACAGAAGGTACTGCTAGTCATCCATGCTTATGAATGAATCATGTACTACAAACTTCTTACAGATTAAAGAAACACATGGATAATTAAAGCTTGAAAGAGAGATTCAAGCTTATCCAAAAGGAACTTAGTAAATTCACAGAGCTGTACAGTCCTGTGTGGGAGGCAGGCTTGGGGATAGACAAGAGGAACAGGAGCAGCAACAGAAGTCTGCTGTATCATTTTTAGTGTTCCTTCCTGTAACAGCACAAAAAAAAAAAAATAAAAACCACAACCCTATTTCAACAGTTACTGAATATCTAGGCTTTTACTGGTATTTCACATTCACAAAAATCTTATGAATGTGGATTTCTAGAGGAGGACGCTTGGCCTAGCAATACAAGCCTCAGGTAGCCATATGGACATAGGGCTATAGGAAGAGGGAAAAATCAGCAGTCCAATAGCAACAGCAAAAAATGAAAGCAACAATAAAAACCCCACCCAACCCCAAACCCTCAAATGGCTGTTTATGAAACTCTCTTTCACAAACTAAACCCAAAACCTGCACTGGGATTACGATTTAAATTTCAATCCACACCCCCACCCGCCACCACACTCCTCTGCTGTTTGCTGAGCTTTATTAGAACCATCTGTGAGATCCTCCCCTTCCAGTTTCTTATGTCTGTTAATCTGGCAGCTGCACTTTATCATTCATTTCAAGAATCTTTGTTTCAAAGATGTTGAGACAGAAGGTCTTTGACAGGCTAAAAATTATCTCTAAAATCAACAAAGATACCACATTGTCTGCTGTGCTTTACAGATTAAAGGGGAAGAATAGAAGTTGGAGAGTAGATATATTTTTAATGGGAAGATAAATGAAGGTTTTAGGGATCAAGAGAATTTTTACCAATGCAATTTATCTGACAAAAGCCGCAATTTAGTGAAGTACTGCAAGTCACCACTGTGGAATAGTTTCAAAATCATCATTAAAATAGATTACAGAAGCAAAAGAAATGCAGAAGTATTTCCTTACAGCATCTCATGGGCAAAAGATAAGCAAGGGGAGTCCTAAGAGGAGGAGGAATGTTGATGCAGTACAGTAGAAGAGTTTAAGTGGTTTTCTTCACACATGATAAAATTATTACAAATTTTTGAATAAATGTCATGGACTTCAGACTTTTTTTATTAAAAGTACCTGAGAATTTTTTACTGTAATATATTGTACCAATATCACCATAAACCCTGACCATCGTGTTTATTTGTATATACACATGGACCTGTTTCACTACTAGCCCTTTGAAAAGTGGGTTAACATAGCAGTGTTGTTTGTACACATACCAAACATCCCACGCAAAATCCTTTCTATATAACCCTCCTAAAACATATTTGTTCACTTACATGTACAGGTACACATATTGCCACCGTGTGCTTCATCATGAGGGTCTAACTTCTGCCTATAGCATATGGCAGTGCATGTCATTACTTCTGAAAAATGATGAAAAGCAGCTTTAATTTACTCTGATATGTGTTCTGATATTCTGATATAAGAAAGTGCACCTCAAGTATGAACACAAAATATTCATGTTTCTAATATTTGAGGAACAGTACTACTTTCTGATAATAGGAAGAATTTCTTTACTTTTGCCCTGCTAATAAATACTTTGCTCTTTCCTATTTAAAATAACTAACAAGTACAGACAACATTAAGCTGCCATCAATGGTTGTATGCGTGTAAATTTGAAAAATCTGAAAAATTATTTGGACTTTGAAAATTTTTCCTACTTACTGCAATACTGGAAGGAACTTTCGCCACGCATGCATATGAATTGCACTTAATTCTCTAAGTCATAGCTGAAACATGTGCCGCCTTGTCAGCTCTCATGACCCTTATGATTCTGTTTTATATAACTTAAAGCCCACGTCTTCCCTGAACAAGTTCCTAATTCCTTGTTTAAATAAACAAGATCATTTAAAGTTTCTCAAGTACTCAAACTTTGACAAGACTTCTACAGCTTCATGCGCTGGGATTTGCCATTTTCTTCCCATCCTTTCCTTTCAATCATAATAGAACTTTTTTGGCTTTAAATAAGTGTATTAAGCAGTATTTCAAAATTGTCATGAATAAATTGGCTTATCTTTTCCCTTGAACTTCACCATAAAGAGCAGACAAATTAAAGACATTAATTGCCCAGGCGCTCCAAAAAGATGCAAATGTAATAATTTGAGTAGACAGATCATCCAAGGCAGACTTTAAATGTGGTTTCAGAAGCACTAGAAACAGTACTGTCATGATCTAACTTTATAAATTGTATATGCAAGTAAAAATTTCAAAATAAAGTAGTCCTGAAAATATTTACATTAAAAGAAAATTCATAAGTATTTTCAAATAATAGGATAAAACCCCCTAGATCTGCTCTTGAGAAGTGTCCTGGAATCTCTCAGGAGAATTAATGAAATAACCACAGAGTACGTGGGTGTCTGGTCAACTAGGAGAAGAGACTTGTATTAAAAGACTTAGTGTTACTATTGTTAGTACATAGTTCACTCCACTGGCTTACAAGCAGTTCTGGTGAAAATAAGATCTCTTGTGAAAGTAAGAATTTTGAACAAAAACAAAGTTTGACAACAAACTTCAAATTTCTCCCCCCCCCCGTTGTTTATATCTGAAAAAGTACCATTTGGATGAAAAAATCACTCACAAACCTCTTTTCAGGTCACCTTTGATCTTCACAGAATATATACATTTATATAAGCTAGAAACAGCAACAACAAAAAAAGCAATTTAACCCCCCCTCAAACCTCTACGTATCCCCCTCTTTCAAGGTATCATGAATATATTAAGCCAAAATTGCAAACAAAAGAATGCTTGGGACCATAAAAATGCAATTACACCCTGCTGCAAATGCCATTTTTCTTGCTCTTGAATACATAATGTTGATTCCCTGGTTCCAGTTCAACAAATAAAGATGTGAAGTGGCAGCGTATTTCCTGACACAACTCCAGGGCTGCATCTCAAACAAGCCTACCATTAACAGGCTGCTGCAGACTGCGGCTGTCAGCTTCAAACACTCTCCCCACGGGAACAAACACTTGTGGATGTACAACAAAAGTTTTCAGGATATCTCACTGAATTGTGATATGAAGAGCAACTGGCAGATGGAATGCATGCACGGCGTTCTCCTTAGGAAATCTGTTCACGTAAAATGAATTCATTTCCCGAGAGAAGAGGAAGAGGGTCTGTTTTAAGCCTGCTGAATAGGTTAATGCCACATACCAAGCAAATGAACAGCCCCCTACATCAGTGTACTTGAAAGAACTTCTGTACAGCTGCAATCTGAGTACCCGTATGAACTGTGACACCACCTTCCTGGGCATATCACTTTCAAAAGAACAGTAGGGTAATGCAGCACTCTGCAACCTGCTTAACTTGTAGGGAGTGACTGGCAGTTCGTCTGTATGCATACATACTGTTGATTCATTATGCAATTTGTTCCTGCCTTTAGCTAGGATACAAAATCCATCTCTGTTCGTCTTGCATGTCCTTTGAACCAGATGTCAGACAAGCAAAAAAAGACATGACCAGCATTTAAGTCTGGAAGTAACATGGCAGGAAACTGGTATATGTTTTGACTTACTCATAGAACAGCCTATCAGAGCGTTCACTAGTTAATTACAAAATTCCTGTAAAAATTCTGGTGGGTGGCAATAAAAAAAAAAAATCAGTAACAACTCATATGGTGGGAAACACAAAAAAAAAAAGGAAAAAAATAATTGTGGTTGGTACTGGTTTGAAAACAGGACATGATTTATTGAAAAATCTCATTTTTTCAATCCTGCTGTTTCCCAGCTTGTCAAACACATAGTTTCTTGGTTCACTTGCACTGAAACTATCCCTCTCAATATGGGATGCCACAGAAGTATTTAGCCCAGAAAACTGACTCAGCTCTAAAACACCACTTGAGCCCAGTAAGCCAGGATGCCCTGGGAAAGAGGGCTTGTGGCTGCACACAAAGTGCAAACAGCGTCCCAGACAAAGCTGGAAAATTCCAGAGATGTGTTGCACTGAGCTCCTCCCACAGCTATGGCCAGACAAAGGAACCGTCGTTCAGCAGGAAGCTAGAGAGAAATGATTTACCTGAATTTTTCTCATCACTCAAGTCAGAAATGCAATCTTTACTTAAATGTTAAGCCACACATGGGGGCCATTAGTCAAAATTCCTTTTCTTTTTAATATCTTTACCAGCTTTGACATTTGATAACACTATTACTTTAAGTCTGCTCTGGACAAGAATTCACAATGATCTTTAGGGTAATAATTTTCAAAAGATTATGATAATATATCTTCCATGTATTGCTATCATTTGTCAAAGTTTTACTTTAAAGCAGGTATTAAGATAAATGAAATGGATCAAAAATGGAGTACTTCCAAGAACATAAATGATGGTTAAATTAAGTTTGCAATGATAGCCAATCCACACATTTTGACTTCTCAATGAAGTACCATTTCATCTTGCAATGAGAAAGGAACAAATGTAACACGTAAACCTACGGCAAGAAACTACCACAGAAAACAGGTTAAACTGGCCAGAAAAGTCAGAAGAGAAATGCAACAGATACTCCCAGTGCTGAATTGGTGAGATAATGTCAGTAAATGAACATTGGCTCAGTTAAAACAACCAGAACTCTAAGGTCAGGCAACAGTATTAAACAGAGCTTGAAGACAGGTCAAAACTTACACTGCTCTGAATATAAAAATCTAATTGAACACTTGACAGATTTAACAACTCAACAGTGCTTGCTGAAAAGCCACCTTACGGCAAAGAGTACTCGGAGTGAGAGTGACACCCCACAGCAAAGGTCTGAGGGCTTCAGGAGGAGGCTTAGCAATTTATTGCTATGCTATTTCTCTCCCCTCAAGTATCTGAAGGCACTTTTTCTTGTTTTGACTGCAGTTTAGAAACACTGATGGAAACAAACTATAGTTGTAATGAGGAACTGCAACTAGTGCCTAGTATTTCTGAAATATTAAGATACATTAAAATGACACAAAATTCAGCAAGTGTCCAATGGTTCCAAGTTTTTTTTTTCCCCTAAGTTATCTAAAATTCTCTTGCCTGTAACCTGCACTGTCCTTTTGTCTTGTTTCTTCAGCAGGTGAAGCACAGCACTGCACAGTTTAAACCGTTTAGCCACTCCACCCCAGCATACACATTGAACACACCGGGAAATTCTGCATCATAATCTGAAGCATTTTCGTCTTTCAAATCACTGAAGAAAAGCAAGATAATTTCTTTAATCTCCCTCTTACTGGAGGGGTTGGGCATTAAATGGTTTTGGCAGATTGAGCTGTATAAACCAGCTGCAAGCTGGAAACAGTTGGTCCTGTGCAACACAGAAACAGGCAAGGACAGCAGACAATGCACAGCAAGTGCTGTAAGTGTTACTCCAGTTTTGGCTTGTCGTTATACAACACCACAGCTTAGCTGCAGCATCACTTTGTGCTTCTAAGTAGGGCACAAAGTTTCTCAAAAACCCCAAACCCAGCATATTAAAAGGATGATACAGATATTTAGTATCAAGATGTATCTAAATTATACACTTGTATAGATATAGGAACTCATATAAAATGGGAGAACCTGAGAAGCTTTAATTCTAAACTCCTCTACCAGACAAAAATGTTTATTTGAAACCTTCAGTTAAAGAAAAACAAGACAAAGATACAATAGGGTAGTAAGATACTATCAAAACAGTGATGCAAAAGGAGTCCCTTGATAACAGGTGTAGATGAAAACCCATGCCTGAGAAACAGCTTGCTGGGAATACACAGACGGGAAGAAATAGGTAACAGCAGTAAGGGAGGAGTCCTGGATCAAAAGAAAGAACTTACACTGGACAGGAGCAGTTTGACAGTTTGGTGTGCACCACAGGGCCAAAGTAACATAGCTCACTTAGCTAAAAAAATTGCCCAGGGTGAAGTGACCTCAATGTTATACTTTAATAAAAGACTTACCAAAGCTACAGAGAAATCCATTAAATGGTCCTCTAGAACATGATTTTATTATATGTTAGCTCAAAATAAAACTCCAAATTGGAAAAGCTGAACTAGTTACGTTTTCAAATGTTTCACTCCTAAACACAAATTTAGGGACAGAAGAGTCGACTGCCATGGAAAAGTAAGAGTGCTCCATCTGTGCAGGATAAATTATTAACTTAGAGTAAGTAATAACTGACCATAACAGCACTCATCTAAGAGGGAATGATGTGATTCAGCTGATGACATTTGAAATAACAAAGGTAACAAAATGCAGATGAAGCAAAGCTGCCAAATATCAAAGATGTTGAAAAGAAGATCAGAAGGATCATAAATACCCCGAGGAAAGCCCCATCAGGGACAGAAATAGTTTACGAGATGACAGCGGCCTAGCAGATCAGACCAAAAGTCCAGCTTGCCCATTAGTCTGCTGCTGGCAGAGGCCCAGAGAATAAAGACATAAACAGCAACCCTTTCTCCAAACCTTCTCCCCATCTCCAGCAATTTCCAGCTTAGAGACTTCCTGTAAAAGAAATGGCATCTTTGTACTTGATAGTCTTGCATGGAATTTTCCTACATAAATTTATCCAATTACCTTTTGAACCCATTTACAATTTTATATCCACAACATCCTGTGGAAGGACATTCCACAGCTTAGTAGCTTTGTCTATAGTACCTTTGTGCATTTGTTTTCAACTGCCAGGTTCGGGGGGGGGGGGGGGGGGGGGGGGAGTAGATAAGAAACTTGTTGTTTTGTACTACCTCTGTTTATTTTTTCCTATGCCTTTATGATCTACTATTTCTTTTCCAGGCCTCCCTCAACCTATCTTCCAGTTCGAAGTGTCCTGAGATGTATGTAATCATTCTGAGTGGATGCTGCTCCATCCCTCGACCTCTCTGCCCTGCAGTCCTCCTTTGAATTCATTACTGCACATCATATTCAAATGTCTTTGAGAAGAGGGTGAAAGAATTCTAGAGCAGTGAAAACAGAAAAGCAAGTTTAAAGGTAGAGAAAATTTTTCAGGGGTGGGAAAAACCAAACGATAAATAAAGGTTCACTGTGATGCTACATATTTGGAAGCAACAAAACTGTTCAAGCATTATTAAAAGTAGATTTAAAATAGGGAAAAAATCTTTAAGAGTAGTAGAAATTTTTTCTGTGCCTTCGTGCTCGGTTTCGCCCTCAAATGAACACTTCACTGCATTTAGTAGCTTTCTACACAATCTATGAAGAGACAACCATGCTAGAGGAGGTACACTAATGAGACTTTGTACTCCAATGGTATTTAGCAAGGAAAGAAAAGAAATAAGGGCAGTGAAACAGACTGCAAATAAATGAGAGAGTGGGTGGTGGTTAAAGAAGGATGAAGAATGATTAAGAGTAATCTTATACTTTTAAAGTATAAGGTAAAGTATACCTGGAATTATTTTCCAGTGTTAAAAAGCCATCTGTGACCTTTCTTGTTCATTTCCAAAAGTACAAACTATTCCTAAAATATTGAAGAACACATTTGCATCTAGTACACCGGTGAGTCTCTGAAAAAAGGCTTCTCTCAGACTTGGGATGCCCTCAGGTCACACTTGCCAGCACTGAAACACTGTGGAGCAACCTGTTATGGGCAAAGTTTCTGCTCTTGGTTTACTACTACCTGCTTGTACTCCAGTGCTGCAGCAGGAAACAGCTTGTTGAAAGTGTTCTTTATTAAAGGACTAGTTAATGAATTCCATTTGAGGTCAGGTAAGGTCACTACAAGTACAGTCCCCCTGGGGTAAACATCTTGTATTAAGAAAAAGCTTAATAATATACTGATGGCAGGCTCAGCACACACGTGTGCAGTTTCCTCACTTTTGGAAGCTTCTACATAAGGTCAAGTGTGGGTGCAAGAGGCTTGGTAGTTCTAGAGATGGATATCATTCATTTGCTGCTATAAAATGTGTTCTATCAACATTTCTAAGAAACTGCCCACTTCTAACCCCCACTGCCTCAAATACCAAAAAATCTAATTAAAAAAAAAACAAACCCACAGAAGACACACAAAACATTCCACATAGAAATGTGCTCATAAATCCTGTAAGTGGCATTAAAAATTTTGGTTTCCATTATTTCATAAACTACTTGCAGGGGTCATTTGTCAGAATATTTTAATTTTTGTAGTCTGCCCAAGCAATCTCAATTTTTTGTTGTTAAGTTGCAGCAAGTATATTTAAGATTTTCCCAAGAGTAAGATAGAGGAGAGATAAAAAAAAAAAACATATCTAGTGCTCCATATGACACCCCAGCTTTCCTGCTTCGGAATTCACTTTATAATTGACTTTTGATGGCTGCAAAATGTTTGCAGTCTTCATAAAATCCCTCTAACTTGGCACAGTTATAAAGGTTTGGGGGGGGGGGGGGGGGGGAGGGAATCAATGTTGCATTTTCAGTAGGCTATATGAAGCACTGATAAAATCCAGTATTTACTGAACACATTTCAGCACTCTGGGAACTAAGGAAGGGGTATTTGCCTTAGAAAAAGGCAGGGCATGACTGGAGGAAACACTACATTTCCCTCAAATGACTGTACTTGAAAATATGCACATTACTGAGAGAAAACCCACTGATATTTGCACACTAAGTAACACTTCCGATATTTTACAACTTTTCAGCATGTGACTTCATATAATACTATTGTGAACAGCTACAGTATATGAGCAGTCTGGAGAAATAAAATGAGCATATTATGCTGGTGCTTTGCAACGTTTGTGGTGCAGAATTCTTCACATCTCTCCACTGCCCACTCTACATAAATGTGTTGAAGTCTGAGCTGCTGCTCTGCCACCATTTCCCCACTGTAACCTGTTGCTTTTTATTCTCTCAAACCCCATCTGCAGGTCATTTTTCTATCAAATGAGGTGGTTAAAACCCCTTCTCCTTTTTTCTTTTAAACCTAGGGGGAATTTCAAATAGTCCAGCACTAACTGACAAGAATTTATTTTAACCATTTATTTAAAATACCAATGGGTTTATATTGCTGCAGCTTAACAGCTCTGGTCGGTTTCATGTAGTCTCCCTTCACTGCAAGTTTTTCTGATGCCTGTGTTAGCATGCTGGGTGCACAGAAGTATGGCTGAAAGACTAATTGTCATTATTTCCATTTAGGCTCAGAGCTGTTTCTACACAAAATTTTGAGCATTACACAAAACACCAATGGGTAGGGAAAGTGTGTATCGTTGTGAAAATGGTTACTTCACATGTAAAGATATTTAGAAATGTATACTAAGGCAACCACATACCTCTTTCCCTTTGTAACTTAAGAAACTTGGAGCTCTTTTTCCTCATATAAGTGTAGCAAATTAATCCCAAATCTACGAGGAAGACGGTACTTAAGAGTCAGAATTCTGTGTGTTCATATTAACTGAAGTTCTTTTTCCTCTACAAGACATTCCTCCGTATTTGTATTAATACTTGTCAGCATTTTACTACCATGCCAAAAGGCTGAAAGGGAACCTGACCTGGATAGGATTGTTTCCTACACTTTGCTTTCAAAATGATCTAACAGGCCACTTGGTTTCATGCTGACTGATGAGGTTCACACAGACCACAGCACATATTCATAAACTTTGTGTTTAAAAAGAAGCTGTTTAATATAGTTCTGCTGACTACAGTTTGAGTACCTCTCTTATAGGAAGCCAACAGAACAAAAAAAAAAAAAGAAAAAAAAAAGAAAGAAAAAAAAAGAAAAAACATTGGAATACTGTTGGCTTTCAAGTAATAAAGTTTCATAGAGGTTATATGTCTGTGTTATCAAAGAAAGGCAGAAGCCAGAAGCCAAGACAGCTAATGCTATTGGAACGCGCTCCCCAGAAAAACACCACCTTAGGAGCACAAAGCCAAAGCCACCAAACCAAAAGGGTCAGGCATCTGTCCTTCACACACTCATCACAACACTAAAGGTTCATGCTTCACACTGAAAAACAAGTGCAAAAAGTATTAAGTACATGCATTAGGATCCTTCCTCTTTTTAGCAAAAAGTCCTTAAGCTATTGTTTTGTCAACTAAAGTGGTTTATTCTTCTCTGAATTATGAGCTGTGCACTAGCTTACAGCAGTGTTTCAGCCTGGCTGTGCACCATGTACTTCGCAGGTAAAAACTGACAGGGAAGGACAACGGTAGGAAGACGCGAATTGGAATTCAATTCCAATCATCTGAAATCAAAGCAGGAGCTTCTGGGCTAAGATGCAAGCACTAATAACCTGGTTGTAAGCAAGGAGTGGCAAAGAGACCACTTCTGCAGCACAGAACAGTAAAAGATGCTGAACAATAGAGAAAGCTGTGTCATGAATATGCTCTCATTTATTTTAGACATTTCAAACCTGGATTGGCTTCTTGATCTCTTTTATGACATGGCCAGGGCATCGTCTGCCATGCAGCAGTTTGGGCACAGGTCATTAAAGACAGCAGTGCCTTGAAAGAGCTTCTTCTAGCCAGAAAGAGGACAGGCCTGTTCCTCAGATGTCACCTCACTCCCCCTTTACAGCAGATGACAGCACATACGAGGATACCTTATGCTAAAGCAGCCCACTGAACAGAACTGAATTACCTGACATCTTCCTCTAAGCTGTTATTCAATAAAAACTCAAACTAAGCATTGTTTTGGCTATCACTGGTTATCTAGACTTCCAAGAGTTTGCCTACATAATAGTATATACATCTTGGCTTGCTTTCTCACTTCACAAAAGTTGACTGCAGCCTTAACTGGGGTTCTTCAGAGTACTATACTCTCTAATAACTTTTCCTGTAATTCTTACCACTCATTATCATATAAAAATCACTTCATTCCAGTAACTTTAGGGCTGCTAACAGAATCTCAGATTTGTTTCTATATGATAGGTGACACAGCCCAGAGGGCAGCCTTTGCAACAGAAGGCCTACAGTTAGATACCTTACAGATACTCAGCATTAGCGGAATAAGCAATGCTCCTCATCTATGTTACCTGTATCATTCCGAGTGAAGTTACACAATGCTGCCAATACAGGTGAAAGCCTGAGGATTTGCTCCTTTCCCTGCCCTTGCTGTCAGCCACATGGTTCTGCTTCCTCTTCTGTGCCCATCAAATCACTAACACAGCAGAAAACTACCGACTTTTGCCAGGTTCAAGTTCTGCCGAGTTGGCAAGTTAAATCAGCTGACAAAGATCTGATGTGGTAGTACCAAGGTGGGTGGGGAGAAATGGAAAGGGCAGAGTGCTCAGGAGCCTCCTCAGCAGCAACAAGGTACTAGACTGGATTATACCCTTACCAATATCTTCCCTTTGAGAATACTTTCTCAATTGCTGTACCTATTTTAACTCCGTCACTACAATCCGTAAGCCATACAGTGGTACGAGCACACAAGCAACTGTGTAGTTGCAAGTTTGTCTCTAGCATTAGAGAAAAATGGAAAACAAGTGGAAAACCTGATAGTGAAATACTTGATTCATAAATAGTCCTCCTGACAGACCCAAAGCTGAGTCAACGGGGCAATGTTCCTAACCACAAACATTGAAAACCTGCTAGTATGGTTCAGCTGCCTCAGTAAACTCTGTTTACTCAAGAATACTTTATTGATTTGATGTAACTTCATAAGGAATTGACCTGGGCTAAATCAACACCATTAAACGAGAATATCTGCTAATAAGCGTTAAACATTTTTTAACTAAACTTGCTCATGGTTTGGGGTCTTTCCCCCCTGAATTTACGTATCACTTACTTTTAGGTAAACCCTTAATTTTTAGGCTCTGCCTCCATTATCATTTTTTTCAGCAGAAGAAGAAAAAACTAAAACACCTCCTACCTTTTCTCCCCCAGCTGTTTGTTCCTATGCCAGCCTAACCACCCAAGACAATATTGCTTTATGCTGGCAGTTGGACTTTTTTGGCAGGGTTTTCTGTCTCCAGTTGAATCACTTCCCTGATTCAGTTCACCACATGGCTGCACAAACACACGTGCTGGCACAACACGGGAGGCACCGCTGGACTGGAAACAAATGACCAGGAAAGGATGGGAAGTTGGGCTTTACCATGCTGCAGTGCCACCACAGATGTAATCCTACCTTCATTTTGCTTCCTGTTCTCCACACAAAATAAGAAAAGTAAAGAAACATTAAAAGGTGGGAAAGAGTGACATAAAATTGAAAATGAGGGAGAGATACGGCAATGATGAGTAGGGAGCAAATTCCAAGTATTTAACTGGTTAAATATTGAGATGATAGCTTATAAGCACTCCACAAGTCACAGAAAGTCTAAGTTCCATAGAAAAAACATCTTCCACTTTGTCAATGCAGATATACTATTTGATATCAAAGTCTTCAGAATGGTGATGCAGAAAGTTGTCTAAGCAGATGATTTACTACTTGTTGGGGTTTTGGGGAGTTATTCTGTTTTCCTTCTTGTCTTAAAGAATTTTTCCATACTTGTTTGTCAGGAAGGTTAATGGCTGTACTTAAGAGACACAAAAGGACCTGGCCACAGGGGGAGGGGTCCAGCCTGCCGGAAAAAGGGGGTTGGGTGGAGCCCCCTGGGGCTCTCTGGCTCTGGGGGGTTTGGCTCCCTGCTTCGGAGGAGAAGCTGCCCTCGTGGTGCGGAGAACTCACCCCTGCCGCGTCTCCTGCTTTCCCTGCTGTGTCTCCTGCTCTCCTGGCTGCCTACCAAGGATCCTCTGGACTCCGGGATCAGCTTGGAGAGAATTCGTCCCTGCTTCACCCCCTGTTTTTTCCTCCTACCCTTGCTGTCTCCCGAGGACCCTGCTGGACACCGGGATCGGCTGCCCAGGCGGATTCGTGACGCGGGTTTTTCCGTCGGCCATTGCCCCGTGGGGACTGAGCTGGCTCCGGAGCGGCGGGGAGACCATGGTGCCCTCCCTGCTCCCCGGGAGCCCCGAGAGGTTGGGATTGGGTTCCCTGTGCTGTTTTCCTGTTACTACCGTAGTTATTGTTGTTTGTTTGCCTTGATATATATATATATTTAGTAAAGAACTGTTATTCCTACTCCTGATATCTTTGCCTGAAAGTCCCTTAATTTCAAAATTCTAAGCATTCGGAAGGGAGGGGGTTGCATTTCCATTCCAAGGGGGGGGCCTCCTGCCTTCCTTGGAATACACCTGTCTTTCAAACCAAGACACTACTCAATACAGAAAAAGACTTCTAGATTTTGTAAATTCCAGGTTTGGCTACATTATCCCCTCAAGTATACAAATAGAAAACTCTCGTGAATAATGCCAGCAGCAATTCAGAAAATTCATGAAAAGAAGTACATATCAATCTGGTAAAACACCAAAGTTTTAGAAAAAGTCTTAATTTAGAATAAAAGATGGTTTTGGAAGAGGATGGGGAGGGGTGTGGAATTAATTTCTGAAGACAATATGCTTCAGAGTTTGCGTGTATGTTCCAAGTTACAGAAGAGCTAAGCAACATCCTGGCAGTTGTTACAGTACTGATTCCACGTGCCTTTTTTATTATTATTAGACAGTTCAACTGTCAGCAATTGCAGTGACCTCTGAATAGATCATTTACAATCCTCACTGTTCTAACCTGTCAGTTCCCTCTGGCCAGTGCAGGTGGAGTGCAAACTCCTGTACCCCTGCTAACCTTCCATCACAATTACTTCACTTTTTATTTAGCATTTAATACATATGCCTTGTTATGGTGTACCCTCTGCCCTTTCCCTTATCAGCCATTACGTTGTGGTTTTCCAAAGTAATGAGATGCTTTTTTGTGTTCTGTGCCTGGCATGTCACAGACATTATGAGAAATAAACAAAAACATATAATCACAATAAACATTTAACAAACATCAGCATTTAATTTAGCACATCATCTACGCTATGTTATTCAAAAGTGGTCATAAATGACAGTTTTATACTAACATTGTTTTGATGACTAAACTGGTTCTTTTAGTCCAACAAACTGCAAGTACAATGGACATAGTAGCTGATTACATGCTGGAAGCTACTGTTATTCTGTTAACTAATCCACAGGATTCCAGCAGTTCTAGGCATACAGTGGTGGAAGGCCCCGTGCTTATGACTCATGCTACAATTTTTCTCTCTCCTATTGTTTTGCAAATTCTCTGATTAATCTAAAAATCCATTTCAACTAGAAGCTTCCAGGCTCAGCAGAAACTTGGAGATAATATATCTCAAATGAGTAATGCTTCAAAAGGGTGTGTATCTACAACATCTTAAATCAATCTAAATCTGGGCTGGCACAGCCCTACCCTTGTTCACTGGCTTCCAAGCTGCTTCTGCCCCTTCCTGTGCACACACAGAGACAGTTCAGGGGGCTGATTGAGCTGGAAACCGTGCAAGTGCCACCACGAGGACCAGAACGAGTGGGCTTGCAGTGGTACAGGACATGTCACACAATACGGTTGTGGCAATCCAGATTTAGATAGGCTTATGTGGAGATATACCAAGAAGAGTCATTAAGCATCCTGAACAAGCCATGTATCTTCTGAGGTTTGTGTTTCATTTTCAAGTATTGATTTATTTCCATCAAACGTTTTAAACCTGTACATTAGCAGAAAAGTTATCCTACATATACTAGTAATATATTCTCTTAATGGGATACATAATTATGAAATTTTGTCTGAATGGATCTTTTAAGAGCAGATTTCAACTTCAAGGATTATGAGTTCAGTGAGAATGATGCCTGCTTTCTCTGCCTTATGGCTGGCAATAATGCTTTGAAACTGGGGTTGATAACATCTAGGATACTACAGCAGCCATGCTGAAATCTAGGGCTCTCATGCACTCTATTGCTTAAGGCTTTGCTTAACAGACTGTTTTTGTGTGGTAAAACAGTGTCAGAAATTACAATATACCAATGAAGATATGCTAAATAAAACTGTGCCGCTTTTAGAGGAATACGCTTCAGATTATATCAAAGTTATAATAAAAATCTCATGGGTCTGCAAGAGCAGTAAGAAGGGTGCAAGACAAGACTAAATCTACTTCCCAGTGATAACTTTTTACACTGGGTACCCCACGGCATGAATCCAAACACATCCTCAAAAATTAATGCAGAAAATGGCAAATCTTTTAATATAATCTTTCCATACAAAGTACTTCTATCAGCCTACCACCCTTTTTCAGACAGGGAAATTCCCCAGGTCATCAATAATAAATACATGCAGCTATCAGTTCACCTACGAATGGGTAGCTTTTAGCACACAGAGAAACCGGGAATGGAAGATGAGAGGATAGACCTTAATAATTTACAAGACTCATTAATCTTATCCCAAAAGACAAACAAACAGAATTTGATATCTTCTCATATTTCCAGACCAAATCAAGATACAGTGTTTCAGAAGACATTAGGATCTATCAATCAACAAATGTTATCAAAATGTTCTTCTGTGGAATATCTTGTCAGCCCAAGAGTTCACCATCTTAAAAAGCCCCTATTATTAGAGACAAAAACAACAACAACAAAAAAAAACCAAGAACCTTCAGAAGCTTGCTGTGTTGAAAATTAGATCAAAAAGGGATGAAAATTCCTCACTATGGCAGATGCTGAAGATCTTTAAAATGTTATTTTAGGCAGACAAGATGTAGGTCTAGTCTGGTTGTGCATAGAATAAAATTCCAGTACTCTACTAATGTAAAGTATGCCTAGGAACAGAATTCACACTCAACATCAAACACTTGCTTGGACAGTACAACATAGAGAACCAGGAGAAGGAAAAAGACAGCCTACAGACTCATCCTAGGACTTAAACACTCAAGTTCTGTAGCTGGCCATGCAGGTGATCCATATTCCCATAGCTATTAGTTATAGGGGGCAACAAAGTGATTGGTAAGATTATCTGGAAAATAATAATAATAATAATTATTACGCATCACTAGGTTTTGCTATGGCCAGAACTGCAGTGTTTCTCTAAAAAATAACCCTAACACAAGTTGCCCAGCTTTCTTTGTGTCTCCTGCTATGAAAGATACACCCTACACTTCCATAAAACTGCTTTTGCTCTGCACGAACACTCGCTAGTAATGAGTGTTTCCCTACAGGGAGAAGTGATCTAGTTACACCTCTACCTGTATCCAATCCCATACTTGTTTATGATAAGTCTTTCTTCTGTTTTGAAGTCCTCTTAAATGAGATAATCTAAATGCTAGAGTAGCTGGCTGGAACACCCAGTCACAGTCCGTGGGAAAGGAGCAAAGCCCTGTGCTCTTCCACTGGCTTTGTTAAGTAGGCATATGAACAGAAGCTAGGCAGTTTCAGGTGCTCTACCTCCTTCCTCACTCCATTTAGATTCATCTTACTCTCCTAAATCCACGGGTCTCAGACAAGGATTTTCTCCAGGCATTGTGTATGAACTACTGTACCTTCCCTTCCTTACCTACATAACTAGTGAAGTTTCCCTTCCACCAAAATCAACGAGCAGAATTACTATATTGGATAAAAGCACTAAAAACCCAGACATGCCTTCGAGCCCGTGCCTCTTACATTCCTACAAAAAGCAGGACATAACACACTCTTTTACTGTAGATCCTTCTGAAATGGCAGTAATTAAGGAACATGCCATTTCCTTAATTTCAATTTCCTTTTTATAAAATATCTCTTCACACTCAAAAGCTTATATTACAAGCAGGGAAGCACAGCACCACACTGCCTTTTCAAAGCTAACTGTGTATGACGCTTGTTCTTCCTTAAAGTTCTTTTTCACCACACTAACATTTACCTTCTGCTTAAGGCTTTTAAACAGCATGTCATAACACAAGGCGTGTTCAACAATTAGACTATGTCAGGACTACAAGGAGAAAAAAGGTCACTTAAAAATTATAAAAAAAGAAGAAACATGAAATAAGCCAAGGAAAAGATAACTATGTATTTTTTAAAATAGTACTGATACACGTTATCACAAGAATAACGGTCATCTTCCTGTAAAGTTTTTACTGAGGTTTTGTATTGCATATTCTTTTGGAACAGGACACAAAAAGATTAATAGGTAGTATCTTTAGAAATTCAATTTTCTTTTGCAACTAGAGTGTATCCACTTAAACTTAATTAAACTCTGACCAATTAATTAAGGCAGTTAAGAAAAACATTTTAGAAGAAGGGTGATCTGATGCAGCAAAATTATGTCAGTGAATGATCTGAGACACAGTCAAGATTAAATATTAGGAGCATATGTTCACAGAAGGAAAATAAGAAGATATCCTGTTAAGAAATAGTTTTTCCTTCTGGAATTTATGAGGCTATATCAAGTTCATTATGCATAAAAAACTTAAATGCTTCAAAATAAAAAATGTGTATATATTAATTTGTCAGTCCAGCACAACTGAATGTCTTAGACTATAAATATCACTCCCTCACAACCCACACAACTCTGGCTAATTAAACATTATTTCTGTTTTAAAAACCCTCCATTCCTCATTCTCTTTAAAGTAGCAGCTGCAGTTCAATCCGTTCATCCACAATGTTGCTTCTTAAGCAACCCCCGCACCGCTCAGGATCATTTGCAGTGTGGCAGACTCACAGCAACTGGGAGCCAGTCTCCCTACTGCTTCGCGGAGATTGGCATCATCTTAATCCTCGTGGATAGATGAGCATACAAAATTAGGGTGTGGATGAAGTTTAAATCCTGTAAGAAAAACAAGTATTGCTAGATTAACAAACTTCAGTTTTGCAAACAGTACGAAATATCTAAGGTTACTTAAAATTCAAAGTAGTACACTGAAAATGGTAACTAGTGGAATTTATCAAGACACTTATTCAGATCACATCATATTTCAGTCTTAGCAAACCTTTATTGCACAGAACAGTGCTTTTCTAATATCCAGAAGTAAAAGAATTTTTGAAAGACCATTCTGTCTCCAAAGAGACCATTAGGATCAGCGTTCCATTCTAAACAGAAATTCCTATCTTCTCAAACAGCTCCAGCTCCTCCAAAATAACCAAACTATCCTGAGTTCTCTAGCATACTCACCTGCCAAAAGAAACACACACTTCTAAAGGAGGAACAGTAGAAAACTGAGCAGCATTATTTCATGGCAGTGAAGTTTGAATGAGCACAAAAATATTGTTTCTTTTCTTGGAATTACAATTATCAAAGGTTTAGCCTAGAAATGCTCTTTTTTAATCAGGCTGCTACGAAGAGCTGCCTTTACCCATTTCTTTTTTTCCACAGATTATCTTTAAAGATCTACTATCTGCAATTTAGAGATGAATTTTGACAACACCTTAAAAGATACATCTTTGTGCATGTGAATGCTGTCCTGAACTCTCTAAATCAGTATTTCCCAAAGTTTTGGACTTTAGCACTTCGAAGTCTCAGTTCTCAGTAATTTTTATTTGCACAACCCATTATCAAACTTTTAATTTTAGATCTTAAATACAGCACCAGTCCTGTCAGGCACTTCCTGACATACAGTAATGGGCCATATACACCAGCTATTTTTTTGCTACAAGTAGTCAAGAAATACACATGCTATACTTAAATGGAACATAGTGTAATTATGCACCAGAATTTCTAACATTTCACCTTCCCAGCCTACATATTACTCAGAAGGGTTTTGTGCAGTTATGAACCTTGTTTCACATCTAATCCTCATGTCAGACACTGGAAGTTTAGAAAAACTTTCCCATTCGTAACAGGTCAGAACATTCTGACTACAGACCACACACAAAACACACAACTTCACAGCTCAGGTATTTCAAAGGCTACTAAGATGCTGCTGTATAAATTACAAAGGTCACAGTGCTTTCAGCCGCCCTCTAAGAATGCCAGAAAGCCCCTCTTTCAGTCACACTGCAACAGGAAACAGGGCTCTGGAGGTACATTTATTATCTTGAGTTACAGCACAGTGACATTCACTTACAAGGCTCTTAAGTTACCTCATCTCTGTAGATTAATTTTCTCTAGTTTTCCTCCTTTATAACTTCATTCCTCTCTTCAGAGAGATTTTTCTTCCCCACTGAAAAACTAACATAACACCAAAGTTGCAGTGCTACACTTTTCTCAGTAGTAAGAGAAAAGGATAAGTGAGATACTAGATCTTATACTGGAATTTATAGCTGGCTGATACTGTTGTTGAGCAGCTCTCCATCATTTCTGAAAAATCATGGAGAACAGGAGAGGGGCCTGAGGACTGGGAAAAAGCCAATGTCACACCAGTCTTCAAAAAGGGCAACAGGGAAGACACAGGCAACTACAGAGAGGTCAGCCTCACCTCCATATCTCTGGGAAGGTGATGGAGCAGGTCATTCTGGAGGCCATCTCTACCCACATGGAAGAAAAGAAGGTTATCAAAAGTAGCCAACATGGATTTACCAAGGGGAAATCCTGCTTGACTAATCTGATATCCTGTGAAGCCATGACCAAATGGGTAGATGAAGGGAGCGCAGCGGATGGCATTTCCCTTGACTTCAGTAAGGCTTTTGATACTGTCTCCCATAACACCCCTGTAGAAAAACTCAAGAAACGTGGCATAGACAATTGGTCAGTGAGGTGGATTGAAAACTGGCTCAACAACAGAGTTCAGAGGGCTGTGATCAGCGGTACAGAGTCAACCTGGAGGCCTGTGGCCAGTGGTGTTCCCCAGGGATCAGTACTGGGTCCAGTTTTGTTCAATATCTTCACCAAGGACCTGGATGAGGGGGCAGAGTGTACCCTCAGCAAGTTTGCTGATGGTTCGAAACTGGGAGGGGTGGCTGACACACCAGAAGGCTGTGCTGCTATCCCATGTCATCTGGACAGGCTGGAGACTGGGTGAAGGCGAACATCATGAGGTTCAATAAATACAAGCGTAGAGTCCTGCACCTGGGGAGGAATAACATCAGGCACTGGTACAGGTTGGGGGTTGCCCTGCTGGAAAGCAACTCCACGGAGAAAGACCCTGGAGTGCTGGTGGACAGCAAGTTATCCATGGACAGCAATGTGCCCTTGCGGATAAAAAGGCCAATGGCATCTTGGGGTGCATTAAGAAAACTGTGTCCAGCAGGTGTAGAGAGGTTCTCCTCCCCCTCTACTCTGCACTAATTAGACCACACCTGGAATACTGTGTCCAGTTTTGGGCTCCCCAATTTAAGAGAGACAGGGATCTACTGGAAGGACTCCAACAGAGAACTACGAGGATGATTAAGGGACTTGAGCATCTCCCCTATGAAGAAAGACTGAGGGAATGGGAGCTGTTTAGTCGTGAGAGGAGAAGACAGAGAGGATCTTATTAATGTGTATAAATATCTGCAGGGTGGGTGTCAAATGGAAGGGGCCTATCTCTTCTCTGCAGTGCCCAGCAATAGAACAAGGAACAGTGGGTCTAAACTTGAGCACAGAAGGTTCCATCTCAACACGAGGAGGAACTTCTTTACTGTGAGGAGGATGGAGCACTGGAACAGGCTGTCCAGAGAGGTTGTGGAGTATCCTTCTCTAGAGACTTTCAAAACCCATCTGCACGCGTTCCTGTGCAACATGCCCAAGGTGATCCTGCTTTGACAGGAGGGTTGGACTCAATCTCTAGAGGTCCGTTCCAATGCCTAACATTGGGGGGGGGGGGGGATTGTAAGGTATTTTGTGGTATAATCTGTAGCACGAAACCTTACAAAACCTTGACAATTTCTTTTTCTTATAATTTACAGTTCCTGTGTAGAGAACTAAAAGTCATTAAAAATACGTCATCTTTATGGAAAAAATAGTCCCCATTATAAACATAGGATGCAACGTAAACTCTTCTGCAAATGCCAGTCTATCTGTAAACACACAAGCTCATCTCTGCACTGCTAGCTCTCTCCTCTGTTGCAGATAGCATGGAAATCAAATAGGAAAGACTCTGAGGCACAATTGTTGAGGTATTCCTGAGGGACAGTTACAATTTCATGGATTAATCACTCCAACTTTCTGTTTTGTTAATAATGTAGCTGAATAAGAATGATCTGATACTACTTGTGCATTCATTTTAATGAGTCCCTGGAAAGAACTGCCTGGAGTGAAGCATGCCCAGATCTCCTGAATAAGCAGGAACATTTCTGCACAAAGACTAAAAACATCTTCAATTTATATACATTGATAACATCTTTTTGAACCTGAAACTCTGCTCTGCTTCAAAAAAAAAAGTTTTACAGAAAATTTTAGAATATGAGAATCAGTGCCTGAGCTAACAGAATCCTCCAACCCCAGCTTCCCCTTCCCAGCATTAGTATATTAATCTCCTTTCCTTTTAGCTGCTCCAGTTCTTGCATAACAATACCATTTCCTGAATTCAAATCTCCACAAATACATTTTAACACTGAATAGTACTTTAAGCTCTATGAATATTCCATCAGGCAGGACAGCTTTCTGAAACTGGGATACATTGCCACAATTACACATGATTTTCTTAGCACTTTCAGAGTCAAGAATCAGAATCAGTGCAGCAATCAGGAACCTAAAGATCTTGCTGAGACATAAACCTCTGGAGATTTTTAACAAGCTATCAATGCTTTGTTTAAATCCTCATCACTACATACAGCAGCCATTTATTTCCCTGTGCATATTTATTTGGGCAAACTTGTAAGGAAATGCCAAACAGATATTTTTAAAGGAAGAAGCAGCACATCACTAGCATCCTCCACCTTTCAGTACAGCACGTAACCACTTAACTTTCTGAGAGTTCAAACTGATAGGGCTTAAACCTTAACATAAGTGGTTATTCTGGTAAAACACAAAAATCAAACAAGTATTTGACCTACAAAAGATGCTAGTTTTGATCCGCCTGCTAGGTACTTCCTTTCATTACTGGTATTCCTATGGAAAATACTCACTAGACGCTAAAAAACCCACCAAAATGTGTAATTCCTGTGTTCAAGCTCCTACCGCAACACAGGCTGGAGTTTCTGTGTGTTAGATACTATCTGAAATGTGGTACTTGAAGCGTGAGTTGCAGGATGAGGAGGATGGCAGTTGATGGCAATGAAGATTGTAGATGGATATGGTCCAGAAGAGACCTTTGACTGAAAGTGTATCACAAGGAAAAAATAAATTGTCTTGAAAAGCAACTATGGGGAATAAATGTATTGGACTTGAGAGGTTTCATTAAAGCAAATTATTCATTAGCATAGTTTTATGATCTACTCAAAACTCACGAGATATCTTTTCTCTAAGGGGTTGGAGAATAAAACCAGTATTACTAAGGGAAGATTAATTACCTCTTGTAGGTTTAACATTTAAAACATGTCTTTGTAGAAATTAATCCCCAGTGAAAAACACTGAAACACATTCAACAGGACAACGCAGTATTCTGTATGCTGAAAAAATAAAAGTTCATTGCATGGAGAACAATAAGTATGGACTTAAACAAGAAACAAAAGGACACAACCTTTCAATGTCCTTAGTTTAACTTCAAACATTTTTTTAATCAGCCACACAGGAAGATGTTTTGGTCTGCCCCAAAACACAGCGGTTGCTTGATGGAGCAAGTACTCAGTACTCTTATAACCTCAGTTATTTAGCTCAGTGAGCGAATGCAAAGACTGGAGCATGCCATGGCAAGGTGAAATGCCAAGGAGTGGAAACAGCTGAGCCAAATCCACACTGTGTCAATCCAGTCTAAGCAGTGCTTTCCTAAAGAATGAGAAACAGAAACCAATGCAATTTAGAAAAAAAAGATCTTGGAAATAAACAAACCAGGAAACAGCCTTACAGCTCTTGCAGTAAGGCCACTACGAACAGCATCACATCACCTCCCTCCCCATGCCTCCTTTAAGATAAGTCCTCTACATTGAACCTGAAAAATCAACTGTAATGGAAACAAAAAAAAAATCTAGAAGGACAGATTAGATCTCAAGGTATAACTACCTAACTGAAAACAAATATGGAAGGCTGAAAACAAAATTACAGTTAATCCGCCATATTTCAGCTCACTGTTAACCAGACAGCTCTAATTCCTAGTATCTTAGAAGTCTTGACATCCATATCAAACTTTTATCCTGAAGCTAAAAATGGGGTAAAATTTGTGCAGTATGAACACAGCAGTGTACAAAACATTATGAACAACAGAGCCTGTTTCAGCTTGCAAATGTACAAAACGTTCACCGGGGTTTGGAACAGAAAACATCTGAATTTACTCAGCAATAAGTTTACTTTCAAAATGATCTATTAGTAAATACTCAAATACATTTAAAGCAACAAGCTTTGGGATATTTGTTTTTCTCTTTAAACAGTGTGCAGGCAGCTGTGCCTTTCTGAGCCCATCAGCACATTGACAAGACATTTCTTAAGGTTTATAATCTGCATAAGAAGATAAAAACCTGCACTTCTGGTGGAAGGGACTAACCCTCCACTTCTTCGGCCATGTGTTCCAGCTGTAGCTGATGCAAGTGCTGGTGGGTTGTGTAATCAGCTAGATAGATGTTGTTCCTAATCTGGCCTGAAACTAATCCCCCACCCCAGGAAACTTCCGGCCAGATTAGGAACGCAATTCAGCTGGACACATCTGCACTAGTGGTAATACTGCTGAGACCCCCTTTCTCTGGCAGCACTGTCTAAGAACAGTTTAACACAATCACAAAACTGCATCTGCTGAACTACACTCAAGTACCTCTGGGATGTTCACTTGTAAACAGCTTCATGCTTTTAATATTATGCCACTTCAAGATTATATGGAAGAAGGAACTCTAATTTCCTAGCCTGTCATTTCAGCTTTTTTGCAAGTTATTTCTGACCACAGAAACACATTTAGAGAAAATGTTCTTCCAAATATTATGATAATTCTTTGGTAAAAAACTTGAATTGGGCATGGAATAACATCATCTCTTCCATAAATTCCAAGATTTACTCCTTTGTACTTATCTCCTATAAATCATGTATCATATTGGTATTCTAAATAGTGGATTTTGTTTCTGTGTGTCCTCTCAACAACCACCAACCAAATAAAAGGTGAGTTAGGACAACAAATGCATCTTAAAATCTGCAAATTTTGCAAAAATACCAGCTAGTAAAGGCAGAAAAAACCACGGTAGCACACTGCTGAGGAAGGCTTAAAAATTGACTGGCCAGCAACACAAGTCTTCCATGCAATGCTCTAGTCTAGAACAACCCTGCTGCTCATCTTTGGGAGAGGTGCCAAAAAGGCCATGGTGAGATGCAGCGAGTTCAACAGAAGGGACTGGCAGTGGTGGAAAAAGACTAGAACGGGGATCTGAGGAACAAAAGAGCAAGTGTATTGGAAATTAAGCTCTTTACCATAGAGGTGGTTAAAACAATAAAACCAGTTTTCCAAGGACTTGTTTTTTGCTCCAAACTGAGAGGAGTAAAAACTTATTTTCAAATGAGATATTCCACATAATTTTGCAGTTTTGTGCTATGTCAGGAAATACCACCATAATGAACAATTGACAGTTAAAATGTTCAACAAAATATATTTCATCTCTTTTGGGGGAAAAAAACCCATATGTAAATAATTAATGCATTTTAAAAATAGTCATAAACCTGACATTTTTTTACTGCGAAAGCTTCTATCCACCTTCTCCAAACATGCACAAATAGACTTGTATTTTCACCCCACATCTTATCTTTCTACTTAATGCTTCAAACTTTCCAGTGACCTCAAGTGCTTCCATTGCCCTGTAAGTCCCAAAGGGATAATCAGCATCATAAAAGCTCCAATATGAACAGATACCAGATCCATTACTGTGTAATCTATCTGATAACTGATCTATAATTATGAAATATTTATTGACATTTGGCATGTAGATACCAAACACCATCAAGCTTATTAGGCAGTTTTGTCCAAGGACACATTTCTTGCAAGAATTATTCCAAGCTGTTGCAAGAAGCTGGGGTATGTTTTGAATCATCCCAGTTTATTGAGAATATAATCAATCCATAAAAGCATAACTGTTTACTTTACAGATCACATATTCAATAAATTCTCACAGAATCAGCTCATTAATTTCTCCCCCATCACCCCCAAGTAAAAGTCACAGGAAAGAGAATGATCATACTGCTTTAAATTGATCACTTCAGTTTTGCTTTGTGTCTTTTCATCCCGAACAGAAAAATGGCAGTCATTTTCTCACTCTGGCAGCGCCTTGTCTCTTGAATACACATTAACAGTTGGCTTCCAGTTTTGAAGATTTTTGGAAGGTTGGGATAGTTCTCTGAACAAAATCCCAAAAGCAGCAGCTAGCTCCTAAAGGAACTATCTTCTTTTGTGGAGAAATTTTGTACCTTTTTTCTTAAGACTCTCACAAAAAGGATGTAGTCATTACAAAAGAGACAGCACTTCAGGTCGGTCATTTTTTATGTGGCCGAGTTCGGACCAAGTCTACAGGATAAATTCACTATGCCCATCTACCATATTAGCTAAGCTGAACTTGTGGGAAAATGACACCTAATTCAGCATCTAGATGGAGACAGTAACTACAGTTATCAATATGGGTATAGGGCAACTCATTTGTATTTTATGCATGTGTAACAACCCATGAAAGAAAGAAAAAGAATTGGAAGCTATCAAAATACAACTGCTGCAATGCATTATATCAACAGATATTTACTGGCATAGCCAAATTTATTTGTTAATATTTAGTGAATATTTGGCACATCAGAATGAAATTACTAAATAATCATGGCAGAAAGTTTTTGAGACAAAACTCCTTTTGAGAACCTGACAGTAAACAGACAGGCTTTTTATTCTGATTTTCATTAATAACTTGAAACCAGCGAGATTAACCATCAATTGCAACAACCTTCCTTGTGAAAAATGAGCCCTTCCAAACACTGTAAAGATGACAAAAATTATCTGAAGGCCCACGCAGCCTAGGAGCATGGCTGGTTTTGAAGAGAGGGATGACAGTTTAACAAGTTTCACTTTGTTATATGCAGTAGAAGAATACAAGCAGAAGTACTCCAACAAGTGTTTTTTCTGTTTATAAAAAACAGATTTTCTATTATATTCCTGATTCCACAAAGATGAAGCTTCTAAAACTTTCAACAGTGGAGAGCATTGTTTTAAACCCCCAAAATCTAAATAACAATGATTCTTCCAGAAGTGCAACACCACTTGCAATGTACTCAGAAGGCAAATTCTGCTCATGTTTTCCAGCATTAAAAGGCAGATTTTTTTTTCTTTCATTAACAACACTTGATTATAAAATAAATTTAGCCTCTGTGCAAAGAGGAGTGAACATAATGGCTCCCTTAAGGCACAACTTTGAGGTATGAGGGATATTAGCTCAATTTTTTTTTTCAAATGCCCTGGAGAAGGATGACAGAAAGAAACGGCTTCCAGTTGTCATACTCCTAATCCATCTAGTCTATAGATGGCTTTGCTCCAGAGTTCCTTAATAAGCTTGATTACAGCACAACACTGTCCTTATAACATGCATACTGCAATCTGTGTGGTCTAGTTAGACTGGTTCAGGGAAAGCATTTTGGGTTTTGAATTATTATTATTATTTTTTAGAAAAAAAACCTGGGATAGCAAGAGAAGGTCATTTCATTTAAAGAACCCACAGGAATCTCATAATATTTTAAATATTTTTATTTGTGTGAAGATAGACATTTGTGCAGGATGTGGTAGGGAAATTTGGGGTTTGTATATTAGTTTATTTTGGGCAGAGGAAGATTGCTAGTTTCCTACCAGTGTTTTTCCTAGATTGTTTTGCAAAACTGCCTCTAGAATTGATTGCCTGTTAAAATATATAATTTGGGGAATTCGTGAAGCAGAAGCAAGACATCCATGTAATGGGTCAACAGCAAAAATTATCAGAAGGGGAAGCAAATCTGTGTTGTTTGGGTGTGGGAGAATAATGAGCAAGTACCAGTGGCACAGTTCAGTAGGAGAGCAACATTTAGGGAAACAGACTACATTGAGTCTATAAGGAAGGAGGAGGAAAAACAGGAAAGGGTGTAAAGAAAGGGCACAGGAATGAACAGAATGAGGACTGACTGGGTAACAAAACCCACGCAAAGTGGACCATCTTGGAGAGATCTGATCTAGCCTGCTAGGAATTCTTCCGCAAAGGACAGATAACATTTATAACAGTACATGGGACTGAAAATTCAAAGCATGCTCTTTCACTAAGCCCTGAAAATAACTTCATCTTAACCACATCCTAGATTTCGTCACAAATGCTACATTTAAAAATGCAATGAAGCATAGGCTAAACAAATTACCAACTATGTCTCTAACTTTTAAATTCAAATAAAAGCATCAGAAATCTGAGAGCACAGTAACAGTTTCTGTTGTGACACACTCAACTTGGAAGGCCACCATCTCCTCACCCAGCTGTACCAAATCCTGCTGCCACTGTTCTGCAGATCTGCAGCTCCCTCGGGTCCACTGACACACTCCTCATCCCAGGTATTAAGCCTATGTTTCCATGGCCTGATTTCTAGTGTACCCCTATGAATTCATTTTCAGCACAAATGAGCGAGCAATAAATTTTTGGTAAGCAGGTGGGAACACCAACATGGCTAAGGAGATGTAAAAACATTTAACATAACTCATTCTTGGTGATGCTGACAACCTTCTGCATGGCTGCACGTTGAACTGATTTGTGTAAGCAGTAACTCAGCTAAATAAGCATCACTCATTCCTGGTTATTCTAGGACCTACGTCTTGATGCAGATATACAAGTACGTGTGCTAACACAGCACAAAACCCAGAGATAAGGGTCAGGAGGAGTAGGGCAGCTCTTGAGGATGGCTTATGCAATATGCCCACCAAAACACTAGCCCAAGAATGAGGGTGCTGAGCCAGGTAACAACTAAAGGATCACAGCTAGCCACAGCCAGAAACAATGGTGTCATTTCCTTCTCTCCCAGTCCTGGAGCTTGTTCTGTTACCTTCCAACATGCTTCAGCCCTATGCTTGCCTGACTCAGATTAGCTCTTTAAGGGTCAAAAAGCAACATAAATTAATAAAAAGCTATGGTTGAGCAGAAGTAACAGCTTACTGTCATTTCATTATATTCGACATAGGGATATCGCAATAGGTCACTCCCCCTTACCGTGATCCTGGTGCCAGTCTGACTCCCTCCTTTGTGCTAGTTCTGATGTGTATGAGCCTCCTCGTGAGTCAATTAAAATTGCAAACGTACTGCTAAAACTGTCTTTTTTTCACTGGATTAATTTTCTGTCACTTTAACAAGTTGAATCAAGTTCAGTGGAGAGCCCACAGGTGCTGGAGACAGGGGAAAAGGCAGAAGCATGCAGCTGGGGAGAGGAGGGACTATGGAAGGATGAAAAAGGCTATTATTTCTGGATTAATTTAGGTGCTGTTTCATGCTACAGCTGAGTGAAGAAAAGGAAGTAAGATCTGTGAAAAGTACTGCTGCAGGGTAATTAAGACCTAGGAGTAAACTTGCCAAATGGTGTTTGCCACAAGACAACAAACAAATGTGAATCAGAAGGTGAATCAGTACTTGAGCAGAGGAAGGAATGTTTTCTCTCCTATTCAGGATGCACTTCAATTGTTGGGAGAAGGTGTGAGTCATTAACACCCGCATGTACAAGTGAGACATCCAAAGCTATAAATACCTGACATACTTCAAGGGCTCTTTGGAGTGGCAGAATGAAAATCTAGATGTACTTTTTCAAAATTATAGAAGCATGAAGCCATGCATCATTTCACAGGTTTTGATTTGTTGTGTTTATGTGCTTCTGAATTGCATTATCCAAGCATGACGAGTTATAACCTTGAAAGGACTCGTTTTCTTGCTTCTGACGCTCTGGATAGCTAAACAGCTCTTTGGGATAAAAGATGAGAGGTGCACAGGATTTGACAGTACGATATTTTGAGGCAGCATTTTTGTATGTCTGAATTTGGAGCTTATCGTAGCCATTAAGTAAAATTACCTTCCTGATGGCAGCCAAGAATCTCATTGGCAACAGTTGCGTGACAAAAACAATCCTCCTCCTCATTCTCTTTGACTTCATGTCTGCTTGTAGGAGTTCAGCATGAAGACAGTAAGAAAATTTCAGTGAGATTTTGCAATATTGATTTTTACAGAAACTGAAGGATTATTTAGACTATAATACACTCAAGGTCTTCTTATTCAGTTTATAACTCCTAACATAATTTATTACTTTTAAACACCGTTTATAAGGCTGGTCAGACTCCAGAGAGGGTTTTCATTCTCAGGTGAAAACCACCACAGTATCACAGAACACCAGTGCATTAATGTAGCAGGATTATCAAACACTGGTGAAGGGTTGGTTCCTAACGTAGACACCTCCAGTCTGGCTGCTTAAAGCCAAATATTAATAGTAATAAAAGTATAGATCCTGTTCCATTAGATATGCAGCTTTAACATTTTTCCCTACAGAAGTCATCAAATTGAGATGGTATTTAACTCCTACACAATCATTCTAGAGAAAAGTATGTTTTCTCCACCTGATGTGTTCTTCATTATGATCCTTGCAATGCCTTCTACCTTGGATAAGGGATTCCTAGGAATGCTGATGGACTATATACATGACTATGGTACAGATGCCTTCCATAAGGGAACCATAAAATACCACAAGACACTACTCTGCTGTGACTGACAAACTCCTGGGTAACTGATTGCATGACAGGAAGAGGACAAAACAGGGCTTAAGATCTTGGATACACATGAGAGTCATTCATTTACCCCTGACCCCAAATCTCAGAATAGAAATACACAAGAGGAACACAAAAAATATGCTTGGCTTTGTGTAAGCACATAGAAAGTAGGATTTTACAGTAGCATAAATATTTAACTACACTTCTGTATCACTATTGATATCCTTTTGTAATTCAAATTCCTTTAAAAATTCCTATTATAAAACCTCTTTAATGTTCTATTTCTGTTTTCCTTAATTTAATAAAAACTCATGAAAGAAATACTTCTATGAAGAACTTAGAGCCCACCTATCGAAGTTATTTTGTCTTCAGAGACTGATCAGGTATCATTACAAACCAAGGCTATAGAAAGTCATCTCTAAAACCTTTTGTCCTTTTTGATGGAGAGGTTTTTGCAGTGTAAAAGCCTGACTGCTCACACTATCGTTGCATTTGAAACTTTGCATTTAACTAGTGCTACATCACACACCATTTCACTACTGTTTGGAAACCAGTAGAATAAGGTGCTGTCCCCTCCTTTGGTATTAAAGTTTTGGTAAATTCTGTCACTTGGTGGAGGCTTTCAGCTGTTACACACTTCATAGCACAGTCTTTTCAGAAAATGAGCCATTTCCTATACATTTGATAAAAAAAATGATGCTGTTTAAAAACCTAGAAGACTGAAACATTCACACTTACTGCTTCAGAGCAAATAAATCAACCAATGAGCTCATCATCAAAAGTTTCTGCGTGCCAGAGCCGCCCAGCCTGCAATGTGATAACTCAGAGAACCTCACAACTAGAGCTGGATTATCCTATCGATGGATTTGTACACAGTCACCAGGGTAATGCTCACAATTTGTGTAATAAGAAACCTTTAAAGAACATTTAATTAGCTTGTACTGTGCCATTTATGAATCTTATCTCTCCTATCATTCCAGGAAGCAGAAGCAAACTGCTACCGTACTGAGACTTGATGCAGTTGCCTTTGTGTAAGTGTCTGAAGGACAGTGAGGTTTAAATAGCTGTTGCCATGAAGTCATGAGCTAAATTTGCAGCATGTTTCATACAGTGGTTCCCTAACATGACAGCAATAAGAAAAACGTTTGTTTGTCTCACTAAGTCTAAGGTAGTGGTAGGGCTTTTCAGGCTGGAATCACAAATCACTTAACACCGTGCAATTTAAAAAGAATCGAGAGGATGCAGGTTTTCCACAGCAGGGCCCCATCAGGCTGCCGCGCCAGCTCCCAATCTTCCACCAGCTCCTTCAACACACATTCTTGGACTGAAACGCACAAAGTGGGAAAAGCTAAATATGCGATGAAAGAGACATACATGTATAAACCCATCTAAACGGTGAAGAAAAGTTGCTCTTCAAATGTCTCATTCAAAAAGATGGCAACATATTAAAGGGATTCTTCTCCAAAGAACCCCCTGCAGAAGCGTACCACAGAAGGCCATTTCTGGGCCTATGCAGCAGAGGTGTACTGTCAAACAGGGGAGGCACAGCCCAATGCTGTTCACTCAGCCTAACAGCGTCTGTCTTGAAGAAATGGGTTGATAGATTTTCCTACTGCCTCCACGTATTGTTTTTTTAGCATTACCAGTCATCTGAAGAATGGAAAAAAACACATCATTTGAGAGTGGGCTGAAAGTATCAGTCAAGAACTAAAAACTTGTCAGATGGAGTGATTTACAAAGCTGCTGTCTCTCAGTGAGAATATGGTGAACGACTGTGCGAGCTCATTTCAGTGCAATGTAAAGCAAGCTAGCTTTAAGAGGTTTAAATCCCTAACAGTGATGTAAACTAATCTGCTTCACTCTGTTCCAAAATCAACTAAAAGGTATTGCAGCTCCGGTCTGCATCCTGGAGGCAGGGGCACTAACCTGTAGCTGAGGGATGACTGAAAGGCAAGGGACAATATCCCCTTCATGGGTTCCACTTTATCTACAAAGAATTTATCAGTCTGTGCCAACAGAGAGCAGAACTGAGTGAAGGGAATGTGGCTAGCAGCTGTGAGAAGTTCATAAATACCTGAATCAAAAACAAATGTAGTAAACATTCTGAAAAAAAAACCCTAAAAATAACTTAATTAACTAGATTTTTTTTTTTTTTGGTACTAAACTGCCTCATTTTTAGAAATAGCAGTGGTAATGAGACACACAATGGTCAGCAACAGGCATCCACAAGAAAGGTTTTGGGAATGCACCAGTGCTCCAGGCTCTCAGCTTTGCTGCACTCCATTTTCTCTTTGATGTCAGTAAGTTATTCATCTTATTAGTTCAAGCTTTATCTTTTGATCAAGCTTTTGTAAGATATAACTTGGAAATTAGTTTCTTAGAGGGACAAGAGCTGTCAAATAGTAACCCATATCAGATCAACCCCAACAAAGTGGTAACAGCTTAGGACAAGTCAGAGCCAATGTTGGAATTTCAGAGCATACGTGCAAATTATTATTTTTTTTTAAAAAACCACAGTGTTGACATTACAAGGGAAGAAAAGAGAGGAAAGATCATATCTTCTGAACCCTTGATCAAATTACTTCATAATTCACCCACTAAACCTATCCCCTGTTTCCCATAAGAGACAGCAATCTGAGACTGAACAAGCACGTGGATTTTACAGAATGAAGGGAGAAAAGGGAACCAACTACAATGTTGCAACTAAATCTCTAGAGAATGTAGAAGCATTCAGAGATACTTAAGTAATTTTATGGAATTTTCCAGATATAAAATAGGAGGCCAACTCAAAATTATCCACAATCAGTGTGCAAAATATACAAACTAGGACCACAGAACTATATAGTCTGCAATTTCCTATGGTTTTTCCTCAGTGAAGTTTTTTCAAAGCAACTGTCCAAGATATTAGATTCCAGTATTTCGAAGATGGTATCTGGTAGCTCTTAATTTATCCTAGCCTCTCATCTCTGAAGCAATTCTGTTTCTGTCTCAGTGCCTAATTTCCATTTTACACATCCTATAATTGTGTTTGTCCTTTAGAAGTCAACTTTAAAGGACAAAAAGATTCCCATCATTAACACATCTACAAGCAATGTGCTGCCTTTCTGGGTCCTTCAGTTGAGACATAATTATTAAAAATAATTAATTTTCCTTACATATATTAGAAAGTTAGAAATTGCTTTTGTACAAAAAGTTGTGGGCTTGGATATTTCTTTCTTCTGGAAGGGGTGTATCCTTTGCAGAGGTTTCCATCCTTAACTTGTGAACTAACTCAGTGCTTGAGTTATCGTCCACTCTGTCTTCTATTAAGTCCTGGACGTTTTAAATCATATTTAAATTCTCAGTTACCCTTTGCATATTTAGGAACTACTACTCTCAGCCCAGAAATCTTATGCAGGATTTCTAGAATTCCTTACTAAGATTTTTTCAACATTTCACTTCAGCCCATCTACCTTCTCTCTGCTTTCTAAACATAGCAATCTCTTATTTTTTGCAACAGGTAACACACGAGCTTTTTCTTAAGATATGGACACTAAGACTTTTTATCTCATACAACTAAAAGCTGGCAAGGCCTCATCAAGATGAAAAAAATGTGAAAAGTAACTCAACATTGAGCTATGCCTATTTCATGATACGCTCTTTTCTATATACTGAGTATAAATAGTGTCCGCAGCTGTGCAATTTATCCTTAGCCGTGAAATGTCTACACAATCTTACCATTTCTAAAAGTGTCTGCACTGCCTACAAATGAGCTGCATTAATATAAACAGCACAGAGGAGCCAGAGAGCCTATAAAACAAAAGCCCTAGGTATAGAACTTCACTAAACCTACAAGTGTCACCTTCAGATTTAAAAAAGTAAGAGCTCATGACTATTTCACAGTTGATCAATTTGCCAGGAACAGCTTCCAATGTTTTGATCGCACAATCTTGAATTCCTGGTTTGCACTCCTTGAGGAAAAATGAGAGCTGGTCTGAAAGCACAGAGCCAGGCACCTCCTCTGTACTCTTGGCTCATCCGTGTGCTTATGTACTGGAGATACTTAAACCCTGCTGAAAGTTTAAGAATTGCCTAGTTTGGCCAAAACACCCAACACCCTCCTGACAGAAAAGATAATGAAAACCCCTGGAAAGACTGACAGACTAAATAAAACAAAGGCTCGGTCTAACAGCCAGGCACAGTAACACAGCTAAGCATGGGTTCATTCTCTCAAGTCCTAAATAAACAGTTTCATCATATAGAGCATACTCTTAGAAAACCCAACACAGTTCACTTACAGTGTTTTGCACAGAATAAGTGAGTCTAAAAAAAGCTGTGCATTGCATCTTATCTCCATTTTAAGAATGAGCAAGTTTCTTAACCTCTTTGTCTCAGTTTCCAAGGCTACAAGTGAGGCATGACAAAGGCAGGAAGAAAACCCAGATATTTTTTGGCTCCCAGGTTCCCCCCCCCCCTTTTTTCTTTTTGCTTTTCAGCCATCTTATCTTCCTAAACTGTAGGCTTCAGGTATTTAAATGTCTGCATTACTCTATGTGCAGCCTGTTTTTTTGGCGATTATAATCAGTTTTCATCTTGCAAACCCGGACAATTGTTTGGTGGGTAAATTTGATCGCTTCTTGCTTATATGCACTCAGAAACAATCAAGGAAACAATACCCTGACCAGTACTAGTTGAAGAAAGGACACATTCCTATAAAATAAGTTAAAACGAACTATTTTTAAAGGTATGCAAATCATGTGAGAAGACAGGAAACCACATCTGAAGTGTAAATCAAACCCATTGTTTTGCAAAATTTCTGGAAAAGCTTTGAAAACTGGCTTTTTCTACTCTTCTTCCCCAGAATGTCTTTGTTCACTACAAGAGGAAAAACAAAGCAACAGGAAAACGAAACAAAATCCCTCCTCCACAGAGAAGTCATGAAGTCTCCTCCCCCTTCCAAAAGGGATCACAGTTTGCCAGCTTTGGCAGCCACTGTAGCATTTAAAATAGAATGAATCCCAAAATGTGATTTGGCAAACAACCGCTGAAATATTCAGTAAGTCTGTTTTCCCTCTTTCACTTCCTTTCTACAATTCTAATAATATCTAGAGAGGCTTTCAAACACCTTAAAGATTAGACGCACACAACTAGCATCCAGACAAAGAGCCCCATGAACTTTAACACATATGCAATACATGAATCAGACAGACCTATCTTTGTGAGGAGAGTGCTCCTTGTATGGCCAGCTCCCAGAGGGCTGCAACATTTCAAACAGCTGCTCTTATTCTCCTGTACAGCTGGAGGTTTGATGGAGGCACCCTATGTGACCTCCTAGACCTGAAAGCATCAGTTGATTCATAATTAGTAAAAAACAACAGTATCAATTTTTCAGTGCACACAGGCAGGTTTACGGTTTCCACAACACAGGAAATCTGCAGCTACGATGAGGTGAATCCTACAATCCAGAACACATGATATTTTATAGATATTTTGGAGACAGCATGCAATGCTGGGTTGAAAGAAAATATAAGGCTAAAATATGGTAGATGGATTGCAAAGATATGAGGCTTTCACAAGAATATCCAAATACATGGCCAAGCCGAAGCATGCTAGCTGGAGTCAGTATGCAATTAACTCCTCCCAAAGCAATGGTTTTTGAAAAGAAGCTATTTAATATGAAACACAAGTTGGCATAGGTTGGGAACAATAGGCCAGTTGTCACAGATGTATGAAGCAACAACAGAAAGCATATTGTACTAGCATAGGTAAGAAAACTGAGGAAAACCCCACAGTTCAGCTTTAACGAAATGTTTTCAACACAAAGAGCAGATCATTCTATTTCATTGGACTTAAATCTTTGAAACCATTGACTTTTCATGAACTAGGAAGCACTGTATATAAATGAATCCATCTTACGCATTCACAGAGTAAGTATTTCTGAATGCACAAAATACTAGTTTTAACATGCAACTAGCCAGCCAGCAGACTGCTTTAGATAGTAGTTTTCTATATGTTTATGCAGTATCATCATTCGATACATTTATGCAGTATCATCATTTTACCTAAACATTCCTGTTCAGTATCTTGCAACACACTTTCAGAAAATTTCTGGAGCAAAATTTTCTCATTCAAAGAGTAGCAAAACTTTCCAAGCGTTTTTGACCACCATTTTGACTTCTGCATGTTTTAAGTTTTAGAATTTTTACAATCCCATCCTGCTGCCTGACAGACATTTCTACTTTGCCATCAATGAAATTGTTCAAAGGCAGCATCCGGAAGGATGAAAGATTGATTTCACAGATCACTGGTCCAGGCAGTGTTTGTAAACTGCTGACCCAAACCCACAAAGAATTGCTAGGGCCTTGTGGATCAAAGGGAGACTTAAGAGTTCGCTGGTTATTTTACATTGATTTGAAACCTGACAGTTTAAAGAAACAAACAAAAAAACAAGTCAACAAAACCCCCATATAATAGAGTTTATTCTAAATGAGTCATATTAGCCCACACAATTAAATCAGCACGTTGTTCTCATTTCCCCTCCCTCAAAATGCATCGCCTTCTCTCAGCACAATACTAGTGCACAAATAATTCAGGACTTGCCAAAAGCTACCACCAAGCTCTAACTACAGCAGCCTTATTCTGTATATTCTTAAATCAAAGCAAAACTAAATCAGCCTGCTAAAAACATTGAGTACTTCAAAATCTCCAACACAGATTTATAAAATCATAGAATGGCAGGGGTCAGAAGGGATCTCTGGAGATCATCAAGTCCAACCCCCCCGCCAACACAGAAACACCCATGGCAGGCCACGCAGGAACAGATCTAGGGGGGTCTTGAAAGTCTCTAGAGAAGGAGACTCCACAACCTCTCTGGGCAGCCTGTTCCAGGCTCTGTCACTCTCACAGGGAAGTAGTTTTTCCTCATGTTGAGGTGTAACTTCCTGTGTTTCACCTTGCTACCATTAGATTAAGAAACAAATCTCTGCAATGAAGTATTAGCCAGATCAGCCTACTTCAGAACGAGCCTCATTTTTTTTGGCTGCAAGATAAGACTGTGGCACACACATGAAAACTGCCATGTGAAAGAAATGACAAAAAGCATCAGTTAAGTTACTAAAATAAGTTATTTTAATAAAGATCATTGCTACTAAATGCTTGAGACAACTTAATGGTATTTCCACTTTGCCCTTTTGCCTGCTGTTTCCAACTGATTCATCTCCAGAAGTGCGAATGTTTGCATTGTCCAAGTTTTTGTCACAGTCCGCATTATGCTGAGAACACTATGCCCTAATTTTAGATTTTAAGTATATTTTACAAAAGAGATAAAAAAAGATAAAAATGTGGGTGTATGTCATTCTGTCAATCATTCTCATCTTATCAAGCTTTAGTCATGACCTGACAATACCAAAGGACTGGAATGCATTTTACTGTGTCACAGACAGCCTGTTTGATCCCTTGTCACAAACCAGGGAAAAAGTGATCTTCTACAATGAAACCAGTAAAAATGAGGCTTCCTTACTTATTTACTCAGTCTCTGACTTGAGAGTTTAAAGGCAGCATCTTTCATGCTCTAAAAACAGCAAAAACCCATTTACTCTTCTGTCTTAAAATTGAAATTTCTGATAACAACAACCTGAAAACTAAACCACACATGAAGTGGCATCCCAGTTTCCAAGTTTTTCGTGTAGCTGAACAATATAGAAATTAATTCCAAAGCTTACTCACAAATCACATGCTAACTTTAAGTATTCAGCCATGAGAAAAGTAAATATTCATCAGCAGGTTTGACCACAAGCTTCTGATATGCAGCGTAGCTCTTCCAACTCATGGAGAGAAATATTTAACTAGCAAAATGGACTGTTGCTCTGAACAGACCCTAACATGTGACCCAGCATGTGCTTCAACAGCAAGTTATGCAAGAAAGATGACAATATAACAGAGTTAGAAAACCAAAAAAGAACAGTGCCAGGATAAGCCTCTAGAAATACACTTGGTGATATAAAACCATAAATCTTTACCGTTTGAGCTCAAAACTTCAAGCTCTTAGCAGCAGTGGCCTAACTCAGCCTAAATGCTGAGCCCAAAAGACATAGCCATACTGTATATTATGGCAACTAAATAAATATTTACCAGAGCTGTTTTCAAAAGGCAGGGTTAGGAAAGTGAGTAAGACTATGAGAGTGTTCTGGGTTCTCTTTTAAATGCTGGAATAGTTGACATCAGGCAAGCTTTTAGTTCTCTTATTTAAGTCAGTGAACTATGGAATTTTGGGGTTTGATTTGGGATGATTGAAAAAGCTATTTCACTCTACTGCCTATATGCTTGCAACACACAGACAGCTGGAATGCTCACTACAGGTTTCCTCAACCAGCATGTCAAAGGGGGGGGTGTATGTGTGTGGAAGAAGCAAACCCAAGTCAAACCAAACCAAATCTCTGGGAAGAGATGGGCACTGCAGCCACACTCCTCAGACAGTGAAACGCCAGGTTCATGTGCTGCTATGAGCAGTTTCTACATAACAGTTACCTTTTCCTGCATTATGAGGATAAAAATGGACTTTTCCTGAGACATGAATATAACTGGAGATTAACACTACTTCCTAAACCAGCATTAATAGCTATGTATGTAATATATACATATACACATCCAGACAAATTTGAGCTGAGACACACAGTTCTCAAAAGGAAGAGAATGTAAGATATATCCTCTCTGAATCAAAGTTTGCAGAATATATTTCTTCTCAGTAACAATAAAAAGTTGATTTTGAGATAATCTTTTCTCAACCTGTGGATTTCAGCGCAATATCACAGAATCACCACATCTGTACAAAAGCTTTGTTGTCAAAGATATTTACAATCAGACAGTCCTCTTCAACTACTAACAGAAATTATATACACCTTAACTTTCACAAATACTCAAATGGATGTCTTAATAACCGCTTTCTATAAAACTATAAATATGCGAATACATGTAAGATATGCATTAGCAGAAGCTGGTGCATCAAAGTGCCGGAGCTGACTAGTTTGCAGAGCCAAACAACAAAATAAGCTGCAGCTTCTAAAATTGTTTCTTCAGTTCAAGGAATTCCGCCCCCCCAAAGGCATAATTTCTTTTCTAAGTCATCGCCTTTTTGACAGATTCCAAAACAGGCCCTTCAGCCCCAAGTTGGCTTTGTCCACTAGCCTCTAACTATGAAGCAAAAGAAGAAATTAAACAGAGAAAATGAGTAATTTGAACAGAAGTTCCAAAATCTAACCGCTTCTACCATTTATGCCAATATTTTCTCAGGAAGTTATAATTGTATACAGAGCAAATTCCAATGATTTTCAATTCTAAAAGTACTACAGAAAATATTTTCTCCTCAAAAGACTGAGCATTTAAACCTCCCATATGAACTGAAGAGGGGGACTACAGGTCTTCCAGAGCTCGAAGACAGGAACATGTCTCAGGCTTTACAGGGCTACAAGCAGCAAATACTTTATTAAAACCAAAATAAAAACCTGAGGTCATGCTCAGAATTGTAAAACCATAAATGTTATAATAAAATGCACAAAGCTCAACAGATTTGCTCATCTGAAAAATATGCAAAAAACACCTTTCAAAAAGACACATTTATGCCAACACATCTTAGAGAGGCAAAAAATATTACATTCCCTCTCTTTCCACATTGTGCACAGCTTTTCCAAAAGGAAACACTTATCACAGGTCCTAGCACACCCTATAAAACAGTGCAGACACCTTTGGGTTGCACCAATTAGCAAAGCAGCATTTAGAAAGATAGTTACCTTAATAATGAGAAGTCTTCACTTTTCTCTCTCACATACAAAATAAAGGCGGCAGACATCTTTCTTTTTTTCCCCCCTTATACTAAAGGCTAGATTCCCAATTTTTCAGGTACCGCTCAAATAATTTTAAGAATCATATCCTTTTTGCTCTCTGTGTATTTTCTGTTCTTAAATGACACTGTCATGTACACCCAAGGATATGAAAGTGATGAGTTAATGTGATGTATAGAGTGTGTTCCTTATCGGCCCAAGAAAGGCACCTTGTGAAGATACGATTGTCCATTCTTCTTGTACTTTTTAAGCTCAGAATACAAATGGAGGTTTAGTTCATCTCTCAAACTAATGAACAGTTTCTTTTTTGTGGTGTGACAGCTCTGCCTTCTAGACTAGACAATAAAACCACTGCCAAGAAAAAACCAGGGAGGCTCAAGAAAAACTGTTAGAGGTACAGATTGATGACCGCAAAGGCACAGCAGAGACAGCAAATCCTGTATTGAGTAGTCCTAGAAGGATATGGGAGTTGCCAGGGTTTTTAACTGTCCACTGTAAACAATTTTTCAGAACTCTTAAGCAGATTACGCAGGCAGGGCAAATATTTTACCATGCATCATTCAATGCACAGATATCTAATACACATTTATATTCCTGCAGAACAACTAGCCCTGAAACTTCTGGGAGAGGCTCGTGAAAAAACAGTGGTGGAGAAAAAAAATGTTGAACCATGTGGCAAAAAATCAAGTAAAAGTATCTGAGACCTACAGACTTAAAATACTTAAGTTATAGATATTTCATCAAGTGGCAGGACAACAAATCCTCTATTTCCTCATATTTTGTTCACAAGAGGAAAGAAATAAAGTTTTTAAATAACAATCAAAACTATTCCCATATCACCTGAAACACAAGTTTGAATGGTTGTTCATTACGAGCAAGAGAAATCCAAGCAGCCATACCCATCTGCTGTAGAGCCAACTTTGATGAGACTGTGCAAATGAATGCTCTATATACTAAAAACACAACAATACTATGATTTTTGGAAAAGCAGAACACACATTTCTTTAGAAATGATTTCACTTGTTGGGTAACTTTTTTTATCCACAGCTCAGCTATTTTCATCCAGCACAATCACTGCAACTGCAAGCCAATACTGCCTTCTTATTTTTCCAATACATTTCCAACCTTCTTTTGTGGTTGTTATTTGATGGAAAAAGTACACCAACTCTTTTAGCCAGCACAATAAAAAACAATTTCAGTGAGTTATCCATATAATACAATTTCAGGGACTACTGGCTGAACTTATAACCCCCTCTCAATAAGCAGTGTTTGCCGCTGACGACAACATTATTCATTATATGGATTAATATTTCCTTCTGCCTTTTACAGATTTCATTTCATTTGAATGTTTAAGAACTTCTCTGTGATGTTGTCCAAAGTCAGCTTTCTATGTAGACAGACCATGACTTACCATGCAAAGAACTGCAGGTTTACTCAACCCTAGGGAAAACCACAATTATCTAACATTTGAAATCTTAAGAAATCCAATTCCCACTTATATTGAAATGATGCTGCTTTGACATTTCACCTGTTCAGTGTTATTTCCTATAAGAATGAGTAGCATATGCATGAACCTTCCATCAAGTTCCCTGGCTGTTTAGGAATGTTTTAGAAAATACTGTTACACAGACTTTTCCATGATCTCCTCTGGAAGGGGCTGAGCAGCAGCCCCTGATAACCCCTGCTGGTTATCTTTTTCAACATGTTTCGATACAACACCGTTTCTCAGTCTGCAAATGTAGCTTCAAAAGGTCTGCCCGTTGCTATCTCCATCGTTCAGGAACAGCGCTGTTGATTTACACCGATAAACAAAGATAATGTACAACTGTGAGCAACGGAGTCAATCTGCAAAGGACAGAGTAGGAAAAAAGCCTGCAATGTTATCAGGGGAAGAGCAGAAGAAAAAAAAAAAAAAAAAAAAAAAAAAAAAAAGGGGGGGGGGGGAATGTAGGGTGGTGAGAACTGGGCTTTTTCTTTTTTTTTTAATGCAGCCTTTCTTGCCATTTACAGTATTATCCCATCCAGTATGAGTTGCAATGCTGCATTTAAAGCATGTATTTACTGAATACCATGCTGATGCTGAGTGGCAATACCAGTCAGAAGGGAACCCGATCCACCTCCTCTCTTTGAAAGCAACTGCACAAACAAGCAAAACAATCAAACACTTCGCACATTCCAACAAGCAGAAAACCTGAGATAATTACACACAACACAGAGAACTCACCATGACTAGAGCTCTAACTGCATTGCAATCTCACCTTAAACCTGCAAAGCTGTCGCAGGAGGTTTTTCATGGCAACTGTTCTAACAGTATCTCTTGATCTGCTGCTAAAAGCAGGTACTTCATATACCAGAGCATGACATTCCTTCTGATGTACCAGTTTCTGAACACATCACCCAACAGAACCACCTTTGGAAGAGATTCGCTCCCCTTCTCAGAAGATAAGTAGTTAACTTGTAAGGAACCATGAACCAGGACCCTACCAGCCAGCAGGTTCATGGAGCAAGATGACAATTCCGATACCGCAGCCAGAACCAATAAAGATTACAGGGCAAATAAAGATGTGCTAAGCTGCTTGTACTGACATTTTCTCTAACAGGGCTATTGCCTTTGCTGTACAAGAAATACTTACTAGGCAAAATTTGTAGGCACAGGAACACTTCAAGCTTCAGCAAGTTTTGTCCTAACATGCCTTCTCTTTCTGCACTTCCCAAGCAATCTCTTCTAGCCACAGATAGTGACCTTTAAATATGAGCCAGTCCTCATTTTAAGCAGGCCTGCTGTAACACTTTCAAACTTTGGCTGGTAGAATCGACAGATACATACTGACAGCTTCAACAGCAGCAGGGCAGGCTTGAGACTTTTCTTGCTAATAATCTGATATTACATTGTTTTTTTGTTTTTTTTAAAGACCACAGTATCAAAATAAATTTTACAGATATAAAGATCTAAAATAATCAACACTTGTAGCTTGGATGCATACTTAACAGCAAGTTCAGTAAGCCGTCCCACTTACTACAACAGAGGGCAAACTGTTGCAAGAGTAACGCAGATGTTAAGTGATCACAAGAGTTCTCAGGTGCCTCACATTCTCTACATCTTCACTGTGAGCTATCCCTCTCCTTCTAAAACCTGAGAATGTCTACAGTTTCCAGTACAAAAGTCATTAAATAAACTATCTTCCCCAAAGATCATTCCAAACAGTAGGAGTCACACTCCTCAACCATAGTTACAGACTTGAAGTCTGAGACCAGAGAATATTGTGCAACCTGTTTTTAAGCAAAACTACCCAATCTAGATGAGGGAAGCAGAGGAAGACAATTAGCAAGGTTTAAAGCAAATGGAAAACCAATTACACAGCACAACTTACTCCTCCATGGAAAACTCCTATACCAATATTTATTCTCTCTAAGCTTGTATATATTTGCATTAAACTTCAACGTTTATTAAAGCAATATTGATGTAATTCTGACCTTTGCAGAGAGAAACAGTGATTTTAATGGGGTTCCAGACAGGCTCAAGGGATATTCTGCAGATTATTAGGGATGAATACAATGTTAAAAAAAGACAAAAAAAAAAAGGGCAAAACTCGCCTGAGGAAAAAAGGTGCTAAAAGACCGGTTACCCAAGGACAGTTTCTGCTTAAGAGATACAGTATCTTTAAGTGTCTCCATGACCTTCAGACATTCATGTTTCTGAATTTACTGGCCATTTTGTGGGAAAATGATATATTTTTTTTAAAAAGCGCTCTTCCTTCCTCTTGCTGCAGTAAAAAAGCCCACAGGAAGGACACCAACAAGTATAAAAGCAAAACAATGACTCTCACTAAGACACTATTTGGCAGCTGAGACAACAGCAAGAGCATCTGTGCAGAGACTTAGAATAAGAAGGACTATACATGAAGTCAATTCAGAAGGATGTCTATATTTGTTCATGTTTATAGCATACATTTAAATGTCTTTTAAATGTGTATACAGGTTTTCCTGACAGTAAGAGCCTCAGAGCTGGAGGACTGTATAGAAATATATACATGCAGAATTTACATCTTTTGTATTATATACTGGCTTCCTCCTTTGGTGATCTTTGTAGAGATGCCTGTGTAAACACAGGCATGCATCCAAGAAAGAACATATTAGGACAGAGATCTGCACTTATTTAATGGTGTCACAAAAACACATGAGGTCAAACTGTGAACGCATCACCAAATAGTTTCCTATAGAGCCTCTATCAAACAATATAAGAGCCTGCTTAAACATCAGTAAAGCTGCATTTGGCAAATTATGTGCTAGTAGCAATATTTTCTGAAATAGCACTAACTTTATGAAGTCAGTGATCTTATTTTTTTAGCACCACACTGAACTGGTGTCTCAGACAAGATGTTACTAAAACAAGTATTGCTAGAAGCCTTCAATGTTTACCCTGGCATGATTTTTATCCATTTGTTTACTGTGATTTCAAAAACTTTGCTAAGACTGTCTCCTGCAGTTAACAGTGACTGCATTAAGATGGCTGAGCATTTTCAGCATTTATGTTTAAGAGTATGTAAGATTTTTTTTAACTGAAATATTACTCTTAAGTAAAATGCAGGATAAAACCTACAAATGCAAAGATTTAAAAAAAGTATTCTCCACTGATTTTTTTTTTCCTTCACTTTAAAAGGATAAAATATTTTCCCACCCCCATGCTAAGCATTTCATTTTATGGGGAAATTAAACATCTGTGCTCTAAAACCTAAGAATTGAGAAAAACACTCCTAAGCAAGAACTGTGAACTCTAAAGGCGTTTTGAGTACAGGTAACAAATTAATTCTGTTAAATGCTTCTTACACACCATATTTACACATCTTTTAAACACAAATGTAACTACTTGGTGATCAAAATGTAGCTGTTCAATTGACAACACTGTAACCTTTGTTACAACTACTGTAATTCATGCAGAAGCACCTCAGTTAAGGCCAGGCCCGTACACCAGAGGTATGGGCAGTGAGCCCATTGACAGATCTACTAATTGGAGGTTTTTACAGATTGATTAGAAAAATCTTCCACCACTTCCCCAAGTGGTGCAGTTTAAAACTGATTTTATACTCTTCCTGCACAACAGTATGTGATTACAGGGAGTAATGGCCAACTAGGCTCCAGTGGGAAATTCTCTTGTTCTTGGTGTCACCTGAACAGACAAACCCAAAACCATTTGTGGTAAAGCTGTTTTGTAACTCAGTGAGCTAACGGTAACTTTTGTAATAGCTGATAGGGTCCCATAAGAAAATGACTTGAAAGAAAGTGACCTCAGAGCTACACCCACTGCATAGTTTTCCTCTATGCACATTTTCAACCATCCAGCAATCCCAAATCAACTCAGTCCGCTTAAAGAGAAATGGTGAAAGAAATTACTTCAGTGACTCAGCCACTTATCTATCTTAGGAAAAAGGATGACTGAAAATCTCTCACATGGTTGATAGTTTCTGCTTATTATTTGGAAAGTCCAAAAGGAAATGCAGTCTCTACAATACTAAACCACAACTTATTGAAATAACAGCTCAAATACTGGACAACTAGAACTGTTACTAAGTAAAATCAAGTAATTTATCCTTGTCACTAACACTGCAGAAATACTAAAGCTCTCATATTCTTCTCAGTGTAAACTGCTTACTTGTTCCACTTCACCCTGCTTTAAAAGAGTGAAAGTCAACTAGCAAGTCCTATTCCAGTTTGCAGTCTGTATTTTTCCACTCTAAATTTAAAACTGCATGGTAATGGAAGTTCTACATTATTGTGCTGATACATATGAAACAATGAAAGCATTTCAGCCTTAGGCCAATGTAAATCCCAGTGCAATGCTTAGTCCTTAAACAGTGCTCATGTGTGGGAGCACAGAAAGGTGGGAGAACTGGTAATGCCAATTAAAACTCCACAGACAAGGTCTGTGTACCAGCCTATCGCAGGCAGCGCAATCTCAGAAAGCAGCACCATACTCCAACAGCCCCTTCTGGTATTAGCACAAAGAATTCCAAGCTTCTTTCCCTTGGCTACAGTCTGGGGCCATATATCTCGTCCTCCAAAAATCCATGTTACTTTACATAGAGTGAATTTTGCCTCACTGGTGATTTTTGGCTGCCACGAACAGCCAGTAAATGCTACATATGGCTTGCAAACAACCTGACATTACTACTTTGAATTTGCTTCAACTAATAAACCAAAACACCTTTTACAGACTGATTTTTATATTGCAGCAGGTTAATATTGGGAGATATCACATATTAATAGCAGAAAGATAAGGGTTTATTTTCAGTTTCCCCATGTCAGGTGCTTTCCTCACAATCTCTCTTTGCGTCACAGGTACTCCACACTACTACTCCACACTACTCGCAGTGATTTCCTCAAGCGCAAGGCTATCTCCTCACGCTGCCCGTGTCATATGCATTTCGGTATTCCGCCCATACCCGAGTGTCAGCTATGACACAGTGACTACGCGGGAGGGAGCAGCTCGGCAGGATTCCTCGGGAGCTGCAGCGGCAGAGGAAGTACGGGGTGGAGGCTGGCAGGAGATAGACCTCATCTCTCTCGCGGTCCCCAGTCCACACCTTTGAGGCTCTCTTTTCAAACGCTGGGCAAGAGAGGGTCTAGCAGCCATACATGCAAAAAACCAACACCCAAAACCAAATAAAACAGAGAAAGAACCAGCGAGTTGACACCTCCTGAAAGCCCGTCTCATCAGAAAACAGACAGAACAAGAAAAGCAGCGACAAGGAGTCACATCCCTTTTGAGAAAAGGGGAAGAAAAACCGGACAGTTAGCGGGGTGGGAGGGTCTGATTCGCAACTGGGATGAGGGGCAGTTCAGGAAAAAAGTGAAGCCTAAAAGCAAAGCCTGAACAGGAAAAAGGAAAGTAGAGACACAGGCGTGTAAGCTCAGGAACACGTTAGAGAAAAGAAAACAAGTTACAACTTGTTAACTTCTAGTAAGCTTTTCACAGCCGTGATTTTCTTAGCCTGATACAGAAGATTAACATCAATTACCAATGTCTGTGACCCTAATCAATCACAGTAGTTACCTTAATAGCTTATTATCCCATTTAGGCAAGAAAACATTTAGAAGCCATGTAGTCTAACAGCATTCTTCCTCACCTGCCCCCTCTTTAAATGATTGAGTCCAAACAATTCCTTTCTTTGTAAAGCTCAAATAGAAAAGAATCCATATTTTGGTAAATAGCTTTGTAAGTAGGTTTTCTAGAGAGATGAAAAGTCAGGAAGACAAATTTTCAAAAAAGTTGTGACAGTATTTTGCCACTTCACTCTTTCCCTCAAGGAGTCGTAAGACTTACTGATACACAGGGAATGCTGTTGCTTCAAAATACCCATGTATTTGCTTACATGCTTAATGTATGTTCTGAAATAGAAGCAAATGGAACCCCGTGTCCATGAGTAAAGCTCCTTCTCTTATCAGTTGCTCACTTGCACACACGTGGAGCTGGGTGAAAATGCTACTAGCAGAAAGGATGGGCAAGAAAGCCCATTGGCTCCTGGCTCTGCAGCTGGTACCTGCTGCCCAGGCTCAGGAATCACACCCCACTTGCTGCTGCGTTCAGGTGAGAAAGGCATTCCAGCCAAAGAGAACCACCCAAGAAAGTCCTTCCGGAAGCTTGGGAGTTCTGTTATCAACATAAGATATCCTAACAATAAGGTAAATCTGTCATGAAATGAATACATAAGATTAATCATGGAAAGTTACTCATGGAAAAATTGGTAATGTGCTTCTTGCATACTTCTGTGTTTTGGAGAACAAAATGAGGTTTTCCTGAAAACACACTGGAGCAGTGGCTCTGCCAGGCAGATGCTTCATCTGGATAAATCATCTTAGTTACTTTGCAGACAAAACCGTTTGAGCCAGCATAGAACACAATTAAGAGCTTCAACTAGTCAAAATGAGCAAATAAAATATCTACAAGTATTTCCTGCTCTGCTACACCACTGGAATCAAACTATCTAGATGAGGTTAAGTCAAACAAAAGTCACATAGAGTTAAATGCATCTGAAGTATAACAAAGGTAGTTCAGCTGGAGTTTTTATACAAGTTTAAGTAAACTTTCTAACTATAGACCCTAATTATTGGAATTCCATAAAGTCTTGGCTCCTAAAGCAACTGCATGTTCTTTCCTTCCTGCCCATAAATCTTGTGTATTATCCCCCCCAAATATCTGCGAATAAAGTGTTTAAGCAGACATTGAACTGCCACGATAAGCAAGAGGCAAACTTTGGAGCCCCTTCTGAAGTGATTAAAGACAAACGAAAACCAAACTCTACAAAACAAAACATCAGACATGAAGTAAACAGAAATTATGCTCTTTGAGAAGGGACCCCGATTAAATTCGAGGTCAGATATTCACCAAGCAATGCTCCTCATCCTCACCTAAGAGCAGCCTGGCCATTCTAGGCCAGGAATCAGCTGCCTGGTAAGTAACTTACCCCTGCAATGTATTTACATCGTTTCTCTTGCCGTCCCAATGCAAATCCCAGCCTTTCCAGTCCAGTCTCAACTTCACCCGCAATAAAAACAGGCAAACAGACCGACCCACCTAAAAGTCCAAAATAACCTTCAAGAGAAGGGGAAGTGCCAAAGCCTGGAAGAAGGATGGAATGCAGCTACACCCGTACGCGCTAACACGTAAAGCCTTTCATGTCAGGCACTGGCAGTAGCAACCGAGTAAGGGCAGAAGCCGGCAGGGCAGCATCCACCTGGCTCGTACAGCAGCTTTATCACCCCGCAGTTCCTAGAAGGTGCCCGCTCCAGAGCCGCGCGGCGCTCCGCGGCTGGCTCTGGCACAGCTTCGTTCTTCAGGATCCCGCCGCAAAACTTCCCTCCAAGGTGCCAGGCAGGAGAAAGTGCCGCGGGCCCCGGGGGCTGTCGGGGGCCAGCGGGGAACCCGAACGCCGCGGGTGGGGGCGAGGGCGTCACACGGACCCGCGGGGGGCCCCGGGGCGGCTGCCGGCGCCAGCCGGACTCTCCGGGCGCAGCAGCGACGGGCATCGCCCACCCGGGCGGCAGCGAGAGGGAAAGCAGAGGGGGGGGGGTGGAGGGACCCCTCGCGAGCAGCGGGCAGGCGGCAGCGGCCGCTCCCCTCACACCCCGCCGAGCCGCGCCGGGGCCCTCGCTCGCCGCCCCCAGCCGGGGCCTCACTGCGTAACTCGAGCCGCCGCCGCCCCCCGGCCTCCAGTCGCAGCGAGAGGGGCCATCACCCCCCTCCCATCTCCGGACCGGCTCCTCACCTGGCGCAGGGGCTCTGCGAACCTGCGGCGCTTCCCGCCCTCAGGCGGCGGCGGGGAACCGGCGGCGGCTACCGCCAAGGAGGCTTCGCCAGAGTCGGTTCCCGCAGCTGCGGGGCCCCGAGGTGAAACCGATTTCTGGGACGGGGCTGCGACCGCCGCGCCCGCGCGCAACAACTAACTCCGGGCGCCGCCGGCCGCGGCCCGGCCCGGCCACACCCCCCGCGGACCGCCCCCCGCGCGCGGCAGGGCAGGGCTGAGCCCCGCCCCTTAGCCCCGCCCGGCCGCTCAGAAAGGCCGCCTATTGGCCGGAGAGCGGGGAGGGGGCGGGGCGCCGCCGCGGGTGGCACGAGGCCCGCTGGCGACCCGAGGCGCCGCGGGGAGGTGGGCGGGGCTGGCGCAGGAAGACCACAGCTCCCTGCATGCCTCGCAGCCGGCGCGCCGCCCGGCCCTTTAAAACGATCCCGGGAGGCTGCGCGCGCGTAGAGATGAAGTGTGCTTCCGCTCGGAAGAAGAAAGTAGTCCCGGGGTGTCGTTGGAGTTTCTGCCTCGGGCTGCTGAGGGAGGGCGGGTGGTGGGCGCTCCTGGTCCGGATGCCGATCCTCCTGAGGGGTTTCTCCGGGATACGTGATATGGCCGAGCTGAGGCGGGAGGCGGCGGCGGAGGGATCCGAGCGGGACGGGTTATCGGTAACGCGGCCCTACGCGTGAGCGCAGCCGTAGCGGCTGCGCGGTCTGAGGGGAGCGATCTCCGCCGGGCGGACGCTCGGCCTGTGGGAGAGCCGCCTCCGCAGGTCAGTAGGGAGGGCCCAGCCGCGGGCCCGTCTCCGCTCCTCTTCTCCTTCCCGCCTCTCCGGCCCCGTTGCGGAAGAAGGGGGCCGGCCGACACCCCGTTTCCACCGCGGTGGGCAGCGGGGAGCGGCCCCTCTCGCGGAGCAGCCGGCGGCCTGCGGCCGGCCTTCCCCAGTGGCCAGGCCCGGCAGCCTTCGCTGCCGGCCTCCCGGCCTCCCCGCGCCCGCAGCTTGCCGGCGGGCTGCCTGTTTGCTGCGGCCCCCTGGTTAGGGGAACTGGGGGTCCGCCGGAGCTCGCGTGCGGGGAAGGGGAAGAGCCGAATGAGGCTCTGAGCGTTCGGCTTTCTGTGTTTTTCGTATAACTCTTATCTCTTCCCTCGGTTCCCACAAAGTGATAAGAAATAATAATGTTTGGTGGCTCCTTATTTCTATCTAATTATTGTTTAATTATGGCCACATAATGTTTCCTCGTCAAGCAGGTTATTAATTACAGTATGGTTTTCTGATCCTTTTTTTCAGTAATCTCTTTTCTTAGTCGGTTGGCTGTTCCCGGGGAACTCAAGTTTCTTACCGTTGAGGTGGCAAAAAAGCTCCAAGCCTAGAACTGAAAACACAGCAGCCACGTGCCTTGTCAGGCGCCATTCATTAGAATCCTGTGAAATAGCAGCACTGGAGTGAAGCTGGCCTGGTTCGGAAACTGATTAGGGGGGTGCTGCTGGTGGACCCCCGAAGAGAGCTGGGAGTCGGGGTGGAGCTGACTGTGGGAGGTATTCTAAGGAAAGAACACACGAATCATCTTGTGAGTGGTTAAGATTGATGTGACTTGGTGTTAACTTACTGTCATCTGGGAAAATGAGGAAAGGCAGGACAAATATACGTTCTGTCTTTCCCTTGACAGAAAAAATTCCAGTTCTGTTCAGAGAGAATGAGAGCTTCTGCTTGCTAGAGAAGTGACCTCCAAATTCATATTTTAATATTTATAACCAATATATGTATATTTATAAATTATAGAAAGGCACTACTGTACTGATACATATTCATATAAAATATATTCAAAAGTAGAAATTAAGAAGGGATAAAATGAGTTAGAAATATTATTAAATGTACTATTAAATATTAATATTATCTTATGAAGTCATTACACATTAATGTTACAAAAAATCTCACAGTGGATTGTCTTGCATGTATGACCCACTTTAGAGACCACTCTTCTAGAGCACTTAGGTTTCACCCCTACCCTCTTAGGACTGCCCTTTTCTAAGCAAATAGCAGCTGTGTGTCAGGTCAATGCTCATTTCACTGCAAGGGGAATTTTTTTATTGGTTTACAGTTACTGCCTTTTTCAGCAGGTGAAGTCTTGTTAGAGCTTTGTAAACATGGTTCTGTGGAATGTAAGTTGTGTAGATGGCCTGCGCTTGGCACAGTATGGGCTCAATAATTTGGGGTACCATGCTCTAGCAAGTTTGTTATTCTGAAGTGACTGTTCTTAATTTCACAAGAATGTACACATAACCAGCTGTTGATAACAAAGAAATTATTTTTGTGACATACTCTTTTAAATCCTGACCATATGTGTAGTGACACAAACTATCCAGTATTTTAAGATATGAGTAAAATGCTGCACTTCTTGTTGTATTGTTTTGGTTTTTTTCCTCACACCTATATTATATGCTTGTTAGAAGGGTTGAGATGCTCAGCATTTTTAGAACTATACCAGTTGCTGGCAAATACTGTAACTTTAGAGTCCAGGAAATTGAGGGAAAGTGATTAATTTATTTTCTGTCCTTAGAAATCTGGGGTGTCTTGAAATGGAAGTGGAAAGTACTAATTCTGAGGAGATCTAGGCTTACAAATGGTGCCTAAAGCAGAGTGTTTGGCTTAGGCTTAAAATTCTGAAGTTAGCTTTTGTATGGGATACTAGCAGGTTTCAAAATACAGAAAAAGATTGTGTCATCTGTCCCCAACATTGTGATTGCAAATGGACTATTTTTTTCTTTTGCTCATGGTGAAGCACACAGGGGGTAACATGTCAGGTGCACCTTTTATGGCTCAGAAAAAGAAGAAGAGATTTATATTTCTGATATTGATGTTTCCTTAGCACCAGAGAATAGTGTTCAACTCTTCTATGGGTACTTAACTGTGAGGGAATGACTACAACAAATTCTAGTACTTTGCAGTAAAGCAACCAAGAGGAGGGAGGTTCTTACTGCCTTCCATCATCTGTTCTTGCAGGACGTCTTCCCTAGACAAGCCCAGGCTTTCTGTGTCCGATGGCCAGGCACTGTGCAGAGGACTGAGAAGAGGTGCTGACTTCCCTGGTGCTGTTAGACTTCTGAATGAAAGCAGAGACTGTGAGTGGTGGTTTTGCTTTGTACCTGCATCACAATGTTGTTCTTCCTATCAGAGCACAGGAATCAAGAAAATTGTAAACTAGTGTGTTCAAGTTAACTTTGTCAGCTTTCTTTTTTTAGTGCATCTGTTCCCAATTTAGGTAAATAATGGGTCATTTAGTATCAAGGTGTGCCCAGTTAGCAAGGTGCGTGTACCTTCTCACCTGCCAAAGCAAGCTCAGCCTTCCACAGTAAGTGCTCCTCTTGGCTTAAACAGGATTTTGTCTTGGGGACAATTCTTGGATGAGTTTTTTGTCAAGCTTACCACTGACAGGGACAAAAGTTACAGGCAAATTTAGAGCATGTTTCACTAAAACAAGCTAATAGAGGTTTCTGAATTCTTGCTGTACCTCCTGCCCTCTCCAGGCTGTGGTTGGAACCCCCCCCCCAGCCAGCTACAAAAGCACTCTTGCTCACTGTTAGTGACGGGCGTACAGAGCAGTGCTGATTTTTTGGAGTACTGTGGCATGTGCTGTGAGAATCTGTTGGGTATTAGAGCACAGATAAAGAGGCTGCACCTATAAGTGTGAGATACTTTCCTGATAGTCATCTGTGAGAGAAGCTTGCATGCTCTATTTTGAGGACAGTAGGTGAATGAAGAAGAATTCTCTTTTTTTCTTTTTGCTAATTGTTCGTGTGCCCTGGTAAAGTGCCCTGGTCAAGTGCCCTTCCTGTCTGTGATTTGAGTGCCTTTGCAGAGCCCCCAAAACTTGTTTGCTTTCTGCATTTCCTTTAGCTTTTTTATTTTTTCCTTCAGTGATTATCCCTAGAAAGAGGAGAAATCTCTTACATTCATGGGAACAGTTAAAGTTAATTTCTTAAGCTCTGAAGAGGGGTGTTAAGTGTTCCCTAGGTATGGTTTCACTAAGAACAATTTGTGTTCAGAAACTACTACTGTTTTCCCCAGTGGATTAGTTCATAAAAGCAGCTAAAGCTGGTTGGTCTGGTTGAAATCTATAAAGCAAGTGGTAACTAGAACTTCTACCAGTAGTGTAGGTCAGCCTCCAGTGGTGAGATTGGCAGTGTTGGCTGTGTTGTGCTGTTGTTTGGCTACCCGTTTGGCTACCCGTTTGGCTTGTTCTTGCTCCAGTGGCTTCAGTAGCATGGCCATTAGTTCAGATAGCAGCTATTGGTTTTTACTTTGGATAGTTTAATACTGATCTTTGAGTTTTGAGGGCAGAACAGCTGCATCTGAGTTTGTCCCTGCACTGCCAGTGTTACTCCTGGCAGGATAGGTCAGATGGTAAGCAATTGAAAACAGACTAGTACTGTAGTAATCTCTTCCATAATGGGATTGCTGGGATGTACCCATTAAATCTTTTTGTATGCACGTTAATCCCACCGAGGGTTAATTCTTGTTAAAGGAATAAATTGTGTTGTTCATACCTATTGGGGCAGGCTGGAGGCTGACATTCCATTTCTGAGGGGCCACTTAACAGCTTGATAGGGACAGCCTTTGGCGAATTGCAGCTAGAGCTAGTTCTGAATGACTGCTTATCTGGGAGAAATCTTCATTCTGTGTTACAAGGGAACAAAGCCAGTTACAGCAGAATAACTGAGTTCTTCTAGTTGCCAAATTTATTAGGAAATCTTCCTTGCTCATTGACCTTACTCTTGCAAATGCTGATGCACTTTCAAATGCTTGTTAATGATTTTGATCCTAGAAACAAATGATTCTGCTTTCCTTTGCAGGAGACTAGAGCAATAGCTGACTTTGACTTGTTTCAGTCTTTTGGCTCTTATGTCTCACATAGCATGCAATAAATAACAATAAACCTTATGCTTCACTTTTCCTGAAATTTTTACGACTTGGATTGTTCATACTGTTTCTTCAGATAGAAGGGAAGTCTAAGACTTTGGGATGTGTCTTTTGGGCATTATGGCTGGGACAAGTAATGAGGCGAGGCGCTGAAACTCAGCTTGTAGTTCAAACAATCGTGGTAGCGTGAAAATGGAGAGAGTTGTTTCATTTAGAAGGCTTGAGTGGCATAAAGGTTTGTTATGATGGTAAAAATGTGTGAAGTACCTAAGAGAATGGGGATAGTGAAAGTATCAGTTATTGTATTCAAGAGACTTAAGACTGATGGAATTTATTTCTTAATTCTTTTTCCATTTTTTTTTTTCCACTGACTAGTGCGAAACACAGAGGATTTCTTTGCAATTTAGTGAATTACCAGGGGAAGGTCTACTTCTGTTCTACTGTTATGTTCAAAATGAGAAGATAAATTCATAGCTTTAATTACACAGTGGTGTCTAAGGAATTGTTTGGAGCCAGGAGAAACTCTTAGCAGTGTTCATAATTGCCCTTTGAAATATTTGTCATCTGTAGAGTTTGCTAGCATTTTATGTGGTGGCCTCTATGACTTGTGCTTTCTGCTTGGGGGTGTAGTTCTGAAGGAGCTTGAGACAGCTCTGCTGCTGTTGCCCTCTGATGCTGGCACTCTTTCACATTTCTGTCAAACTTTTAAACAGCTTAAACTTATTTGGCAGGTAAATTATTTCAAGGATTTGGACACTGAAAACCAAATAGTTTGTGTGAGGTGGAGGTAAGTGTGACTACTTTTGAAGAAGAGTGGGAGTAATAAGATGGGCAGGTGCTCAGGCCTGTGGTTAAACTATAACTTGAAACTGCAATGTACAAAGTTGAGGGGTACTCAACCTTAGCTGCTCTGGATCTGTGTTGATACAATGAACAGCTGCTGAAAAGACAGTTCTGCTCCTTCTCTTTAACCTGATGCTTCTCTGATGATGCAGCAGGGCAGGGGGTGCGGCTGGCAGCAAGGGTCGTTGCTTTGTTTCCTCTCTGTCCCCTGGAACCAGCTGGATGCATTTGAGTGAATGGTTTCTGGCTCGAGGGGAGAAGTTATGTGGTTTGTGGGAGGAGTAGGACAATTCCTGTAGGTGCCACCAGCTGTGGTGGTAAGTTCAAGTGTGCTGGGTAGCTAGCTACTCGGTTTGTTCCCTGGGTGTGGAACATGTCCTGGATATGGCAAGTGCAGGGAATGAGAGTTTTGGAGAGGTTTAAAACCAAGCTTAATGGATGAGTAGGGATTAGTATTATTAGTATGGGACCTAAGTATGTACATAAGCCTGGAGTACGGTTGCTTGCTTTAGTTGGATGGGTTCTCAGACAGCCTTAGTTTAAGTGGTGATTAAATCTGACTTAGCTGTGTCCACTCTAGTTCCTTTATCTTAGGTAGGTGGTATGACATGCAGTATTGGGTTTTTGTGAATTTTTGTGTTTACTACTTGAGAGAAACAATTTGTTTCTCTTGGAATTCCTTTGGCTGCTGTTTCAAAGCTTTGGAAATAAGGTAGTGTAGTGTGTTGTTTTCTAACTTTGGAGTACTGTTCGCTGAAAACTAAGAATTGACTACACATCAATAATGCAAATTAAGTTTCCTGGGGAAGAATGGATGGTCCTCGTTTTTTCTGAAAGAGTAAGTTAGGTAATGATCTTGGGCTTATGACTCTGGCACCATGACTGTTGATCAAAGGTTGAATTCCTGATGTAATGGAGTTAGTGTCCCATACTAGTGCTCAAAGTGTGCTGTGTCTGATGATGTAGTGTCAGGCTCCATATTTGGAGGAGCAGTGGGGAGCTGTAGTAAAACAAGTTCTGGTAAGAGTACAAGTCTATACAACAGAGAAAACAGATAAACACCAAACAAAGTACTGAAAATGGTAAACTGTGAATCTTCTTTCACACTTGTAAATCTGGAATTTGCTAACATCACATGTCTGTCAGGAAGATGGGTGTGGGGAGTAATGTTCCTGGTGCAGGATAAGTGTCACACAAAGGTAAGAGAAGAAAGGTTGGTATAAATTTTAGTTTTAAGGGGTTTGTTTGGTGGTTGGTTTTGATTGTGGGGTTTTTTGATTTTTTTTTTACTGATATTGTAAACCTTTTCCATTGGTGTAGTGCTCCTCTCATGTTGTTTCTCCACCGCTTACTTAAGAATAAGCATAATCTTCTTTGTTTGCATTTTCACTTATCCAGTGCATTGACAGACATCTTCTGATAGCTGAAGGATAAAAACTGTAATACTTATTGAAGAAAGATATTCCATTTAAAGCTACCATATCTTTAGATACAAAAGCATCTTCTTGTAATGTCTCAATCACAAATTCTGTGGTATTTCTAGAGCAGATGATCAAATCTTTGTGGTCTTCAGAAGTCCTGAACTGTATAGGTGTATTAGAATGCTCTTAGTTCTCCTTCAGGATGTATTTCTCAGTGAGCAGGTTTTACATTACTTCTTGCTGCTTGGATCACCATGTTTGTGGTTGTCTCATTAGAGGGGGGCTCTAAAACAGGAGCTGGAGGTTTGTGATTTAAAAGAGTACTATAGCAGTGATAAACTGGGAGAAATTTAGAAAACTTAGTGGAGGCAGTGGAGCCTTAGAAGATTGATTGTTTCTGTCAGAATTTAAACTTTGCCAGTGTAAAATTGGGTAATACCCACAGGAAGAAGATGTTCTTCATGTGTTGGCAGCATAGTTATGTAAAAACCATGGCATGGCAGGTTTTTCAGTCCTGCCATCCTGTCAGTTACTGTCAGATGTGCCCATACTGAAGCCTTTCTGAGCAGATTCCTGACTCAGGGTGCAGTTACTGCAGTACGCTTTAGCTGGTGTTGCACGTGAGTCATGCTTCTGATGAAATGAAATTGAGATAACCAGTATTTAATTAGGTCCTTACTGTTTCAAAATGTACGAAGCATGACAGAATAGACTTCCGCTACTCTTCTGCGGAGTTTAATGAAGATAAGAAAGTATATTTGCTGCAATTCATATAAGATATGACAAGCCAGTGTAATAAGTAACCCTTGTTAGAACAAATGAATCAGAATTTATGGAATTCAAGATCTGTTTTGCAGACTTCTGGGGAAGAATCTTGACTTTCATCAGGAAAAGACATGTTTAACTTCAGATGGGAAAGAAAAAAACAAGTGAAAATGGCAAGTCATTTTGAGATAATCCTGATTTTTTTTTTTTTTTTTTTTCTTCCCTCCCACTTTTGACTATTTTGGGGCCCTTAGTTATTGGAATAGTTTCAAATGTTCTTCATTTTTGATGCCACTAGGCTTTTAGTGAAAGAGCTGAATCTCAGGCTTCAGACCTATAGAAATGTAAGTTGCTAACTCCTGGCTGTGCTGCTTGCATCCCTTTTTCTTCTGCCAGCTGTGATGGTTGTTGAAGCCTTTGCTGAGCCATTTCACCCTTTAATCTGGCATAAACTAATTTGATAAATGAATTAAAAGCTTTTCCGTTTCTTTAGTCTGCTGGAATGCATGACTTGTCCATTGAACGGAGAGGTGCCAGGCTGAAGATGATGCTATATGAGTAGTTAGTTAAATAGGCTTAGCCTGCCATAAAACTATAGCCTTGGGGAGTGAAGAGCTATTGTCCGCCCCTTCTAGCACTTGGCTTTTCTTCATGCAGACAAATGACCTTTCTGAATGCTTCTCTTGATGTCATGTGAAAACTACAACCCAACTAGGATCAGAATGAGTCAAAAACGTTCCCTTCTGTGATTGGAGGTGGCTCCTGTAGCTTAATATGACCATTTACTGCACGTGGAAGTGGGAGTTTCCATAGGTGTTCTTATTAAGCTCTGGTGTTTATTCGAGCCTTCTGAGTCCTTTCAGCAACGCATCTGAGCTGTATCTGGCTTGCCCTCTTCCCTACCATTCTCCCAAAGGGAAGAGTTAGGGAGGGAGAGCAGCTCTGTGAAAAGTCATAGCCGGGTGAGAAAGGAGAAGGGAGAGAGACCATCCGCTCTCTGCTGCCACAAGCTCCTGCTGTCACCTGTCCTTCAAGCTAGGTCATATCAAAATATGCAAAGCTCGAGGAGGCCTGCAAATTGTATTCATCTAATGCTCAACGTAGGGCACCAGTGTTTTGCCTGATTCCATTCTGCTTCGTTGGTCAATGTATAAATCATTGCGTGACCTCACTGGGGTTCTGTGAACTGCTCACTGACACCAAACTCTTCATTGAAATATGGAAGCACAAATTGTAATTTTGTTTTTTTTAAGCTCTGAGTATAGGAAGAAGGAAGGCACAAAAAAGGTTCTGAATCATATTAGTTTGATCTCTGGCTCTTTAAATGTCAATTTAAAGTCTCAAATAATACTCAATTCATCCTGCTTTCTGACGTTTTATGTCTTTGAACAAAATGGCATCAATTGTTACTTGTTCCTTGGGCAGAGGTAATGTGACGACTGCTTTTTCTATAGTTGTGGTTTAGCTTTTTGTTTTTAAAGACTCTATTCAAGTGAACCAGACTTTCTATTTGGTCCCATTTAAACTAGTGTTGTTCAGGACAGGTGCAGGCTGGAGAAGGCTGCCTTGGAAGCAGGGACATGAAGAGGTGGTGGAGGTGATTGGATAATCCAGCTGGCTTTGAGCAGCTAAGCCTTAGGTGTAAGAGCAGAGGAATCTGAGGCAAGACAGTAATACAGGTCTTCTGCAATTGGCACCACAGCTGCTTCTGCTCTGCCTGGTGGGGACAGCTGATGCAGTCATGCTTCTCTTACTGTCAGTCTTTAAAGCAAGACTGAGTAACTGTTCTGTAAATTTGAATTCCTCAGTAGGTGGCCGATGCAAAATGGGTCAGTCTGGGTGATGGCCGTTATCCCCTCTAGCCTGGGTCTGTGGGTATACTGCAGCTTTGCAGGTGTGAGAGAAGCTTGGTTTTAGCTCTATCCCAGGAAACTCTCTTGAATACAAGTACGAAAAAACGTGAATTCTGTTATAGATGGCTTACTTGCCTTTTCTCTAGAGGAAAATACTTTAAATATTTGGGGGTTTTTTTTGTTGTTTTTGGGGTTTGTTTGTTTTGTTTTAGGTAAGTTACTTGCATAATTTTATTGCCAGTTGTAAAAATGTACTTTCTGTCCCAATGCCATTTCAACAATGTATTTCTCAAGGAAATTACAGAAAAGACGTTTATCAGAAGGGTTTGCAAAGCATGCAGAAAACAAAGGATTACAAGAAACTTTCCAGCATGTTCCTTAAGCTTATGTTCTTGCATTGCTGTGGAAGAGTATTGGAAGTATTGATATGCTAAGGGTGAGAGAACTGGGGCTGTTTAATCTTGAGAAGGCTGACAAAGGATCTTATAAATGTCTATAAATATCTGAGGGATGGGTGTTAAGTGGAAGGAGCCAGTCTGTTTTCTTGGTGCCCAGTAACAGGCCAAGGAATTACAGGTATAAGCTGGAACACAGGAAGTTCCACTTCAACATGAGGAGGAACTTCTTTACTGCGAGGGTGACAGAGCACTGGAACAGGCTGCCCAGAGAGGTTGTGGAGCCTTCTTTGCTGAAGACTTTCAAAACCCTCCTGGATGCATTCCTGTGTGGCCTGCCCTAGGTGAGCCTGCTTTATAGCAGGTGTGTTGGAGTCGACCTTCTCTAGAGGTTCCTTCTACCCCCTCACTTCTATGATTCTACGAAATAAGCACACCCAAAGAGATTAAATTTTTATGTGGAAGAAGAGGGGGAAGACAGGAGATTTCAAATGCATAGTAAAGTGTAGAAACTGGGAGGGGGGGGGGGATTACTTCAGCTTTTATCTCAGTGTTTTTATATTATAGACTTCTGGGAATTATGTTTGGAAAAAACATTTCTTTATTGATGCAGGATTCTTTATTCTCAAGTCTGAGGTCAGTAATGCTTGTCTATAATGAACTTTTGATGGACACATTTAGTAAATGCTGTATAAATGTAGGAACTGAATTGTTCTATAACTGTTGCATGGTTGGGTTTATTTCCTTCTGGCTTGTGTGAATGTGGATTGGTGGCTGACCAATAGAAGACTTTGAGCAAGTGATGAGTCAGGGCTGTGATAATGCAGCCTTGTAGTAATTTATTTACTGCAGCTTATCGGGGAAAAGGTACACTAGTCTGTCATATGCAGATAAATTTTACTCAAGTAAGTTGTCAGTTTACAATAGGAAATGTATTTGTCATACCTCCATTTTTGAGATGTGTGTCTCTGGTTCTGAACTTGCTTGGTAGCATCTCACTACTGTGGATGTATTTTTATACCGTTGTAATTAAAAATACAGAAATTTGAGCAGTTGGAGGCTTTTGCAGATCAGAGGAACAAGTTTTCTGACATTTGCTGTGACTTTCTACTGATAAGTTACTTAGTAGTGCTTAGAAGATAAATGAAATGCGAAGTAATCATCCCAAAGATGCTAGACAGTTCATCAGCAAAAGCTGACTAGGAATTAGCATGTCAATTTATTTGAAGAAATAAAGAAGTGACAAATCAGTGGCGGAGTTGACAAATTAGTTGCTTTTTAGACACTGAACATATAGGAGGGGGGGCTGCAAGTGTATTGTGTTCAATACTGCTGCAGCAAACCATGATTTGTAACTGTCTTTCAGTAATTCAAACACTCTGGGAAGCTTGCTGAAACCCACAAGGAGATGGTGGGAAGAAAGTGATGGAGTTGAAAGAAATTGTGTTGATGAGAGGATGCAGAGAGATTGATAAAATCTAATTTTTAGAGTCATAATGAGAAATTAAGGCATCAGATGCCACTTCTCATTGTAGAAATGTATTTGTTTCTCTAAGTGATGTTGTCTCTACAGTCATGTTAACTGAAGTTGCTGTGCCTCTGGCCTTCATTTTAGAATTAAATGACCACTTGGAGGTTACAGGATGGTCAATAGCTGATTCTTGAAGGAATCAAGAGACCTGAATATTCCCTGGGTTCTTTCTTCCAGTTCTCTGGCAGTTTTTTCACTTGTCTCCGCATCAGATTTTTGTGACCTTTCTCTGATGCAGATAGACCTCCCTTCAAACTTTATAGCTCCCAGCCTCACTAGTGCAGCAGTCACTCTGAGCTGATGTACCTGTAGTAAGGAAGAAATATTTGGCGATTCAGGTTGGGCTTGCATATTGCTGTGCAAATGGTGGCATGAGTGTTACTTAGTGAACCTTAATTTAGCTTTGGCACAGAATGTCTTCTCAATTTCGCAGAGAGTGGAGATTCCCATTTCTTCTCAGGTGTAAACCCCTATTGTCATGCAAATAATAGTACATCCTCTGTGGGGCTAGAAATGAGAACTTACGAGAACTTACCTTTTGCTTCTGCGCAAAGAAGGGTGTGATGTTCCAGTATCTTCTTGGTCCCTCAGTTTCCTGTCCCTATAATCTTGTGAAAGTGTATGCAGTTCATTGTGCTGTGTCCTCCACTTGAAGGACAGAATATATTGAACAAGTGGACTAATTAGCAGAGTGGCAAGCACAGCAGCCCTGAGCTAAGCTTTTCATTTGAAGAAAAAAAACCTCCTTAAAGCTGCTGCTGAATTAAATCTACTTGAAATCACTGAAAGCTGGCTTCTGTGTAGAGAGCTCAACAAAACTCCTCTCTGAAATGACAACTTGCCATTGTTTTTTACTATGTGTTCAAATGCTTTGAATTGGGGTAAATACTACTTGCTTTACTTGGAGTTGAGAGTAAATCTGAGTGTGATCCAGTGCCTGAGGGGATCTTTGTATAGGGGCACTGTAATAATGGAAGTCCAGCTCTAGGTTCAGTAACTGCAGAGAAGATCCTGGATTCCTTGCCAAGGATGCTCTTAAGGGATTTTTTCTAGTTAATAGCTGGATAAAGTGAAAGCTTTCCATCTCTACTTTAGTGGTAGAGAGAAGAATTGTCTCTTTATTCTGCTGTCCCTCAAGCTTTTTGAGGACTGGGAGAGGTGTTGTCTGGTCCTCTTCTATTCCTGTGGCCATTTTAAGGAATTTTTTCAGCTGCTTTTATGTCCTGTCTTCTATTCATCACTGTCTATGTCCTGAGACAGAGTGCTTTTTTTTGCAGTGGTTGGTAGCTGTCCCAAAAACAAAACAAGAAAACAGAAAAAAAAGAAAGGCATTGAGGGTGTTTTCTGGTTTACTTCTGTGTTGACCAGAATGTGTGAGCCAGACAGTCTACCATGATAGTGTCTGCCAGAAAGATGACCTTCATTTTGTTTTTTGGATAGATGTTGGGACCAGATCACCTCTAGCAGTCCCTTCTAGGCTAAAGCAATCTTTGAGTCATTAAATGTGAATGATACAAGCGATGTATTTCTCAATTTATGGAAGTGGGATTAATGCAGTACAGCAGAAAATGTGGACTTTTTGCACATTGTTTCCTTTTTTTCCCCTCTCCACAACTGGGCAGGAACAGCCTCGTATAAATCAAGTGATGTTAGGAATTATTACTGGGAAAGGCATTTTAAATAGGGACATAAACAAGTTCATAGTGATTAAGACATGGATGCTGGAGTGGAGGAAAATTTCAGTGTTAAGTGGATGACTGTTCTGCTTCTTGTGAATTAAACTGTTAACTGTAAATTAAATGTTCTTCAATTGCTTAAAAATACAATTTTTACAAGCTCAAGCACTCTTTCCTAATCAGCTTGGTATACTATACTTGGTTTAGTTTCAAGTAATAGTCTTCTTTTATTTGTCTTTTGTATGCTAAGCTTCAAGACCCAGGCCTATTATGTTGTGGATTGTCTGTTGCAGTTGTCTTCTGTGGCCTGTGTTTCTACATTGCAGCCTGCTCCTGGAGGTTTACTCATTGCTGTTACTTACCGGGAAGTGGCAGGAGAGGTCACCAGCCTGTTTTAAGAACTGGGTGCTCATTGCTGTGCTACTTAGAGCAGCCAGGTAAATGTTGCATAAGCAACTCCTAACTAACCAAACCTTTAAGGGTTTCTTCTGGAGTGGGTGTTTCATCATGAAAACCAAAACTAAGCTGAGATGTGAACTGACCCTGCTGGATTCTTTTTAGTGAGTGTACCACAGAGCTTTGGAATGCATGGGCATATTTTCTCTGCAGTTATACATAGATGACCCTTTCTAGAGATCAGGAAACAGTTCCAGGGTGGGAATTAGCTGTTTTGGGAGACTGTTAAAGACCAGTCTGTTTTTTCAGAGGAGCCTTTTCTAAATAAAAGGGGCATGCTGGTGACAGAAAAGACAGTTGTTTCATTGAAGAGCCCCTGACCTGACTTCTAGGATTACATGTGGTAATGGATCCTCAGGTGATAATCAGTGTACTCACCTCTAGCAGGATGCAAAAGATAACTAAGGCAAGTGACTTTTCTGAACTTGCAGCTGTGCTTGCACTTGGGTTCCAAAATGTTTAAGCTTCACAAAACAAAAAAAGACAGAGTGTGGCCTAAACTTGTTTCCCCCGTTTTGCTTTGTCTGTTTCTTACCAAGGCAATGAATTTTGGATTATGAGGTTATACTGGGGTGACATCTATGTTGTAGCCCTTCTGAAAATACAAATGTTTTTCCATTTTCCCATTACTTAGTGCTATGTAAACCACAGTATTACTGACCCTTTTTTTCAAGGGTCATGCAGACTTGAGGTTTTATTTCTCTTTGCAGTAAGAATTGTAGAATGTATATTCCAGTCATTCTCACAACTTCTAGATGTCTGAAAGGAAGTAATGAGGAACAGTTAGTTGAGATGTCCAAAATAAAAGGGTTAAGATTGGTAGCATTTTAAAGACTGTTTCTGAAGTTTGGTTTGTATTCTTAGCTCTTGGATATTTCCTGTGTGACCTTCCTCAAACCAGCTGTGCATCTTTAGGCATTTATAGAGGTGTTGGGACATTTATGCTTTAGCTCAGAGAAACCATATTTGCTTAACAAATATATATAGAAATGAAATCATCAAAAGGAAATGTAAAAGCAGTATAAATCTTTGCTGTTTGCTAAATACAGTAAATACTCAAACCTGCATGCCAGATACCTTTCAGAACAGTTATAGCTAAACATGAATTAGGAATACTTTCAAACCTAACTGCTTGAGACTTTGTATGTTATCTGTGAGACATCCATCCTCATCTGTATTCAGTTGTCAGCCTACTCAAAAAGATACACATACTGTCTTTTAGGATTAAATTTATCATGTATGTAGATGAACTTTTTTGCAGAATTTGTGCATGTTTCCCATCTGCATTTCTTTGTTACCAGCATCTGAGGAGCAGCTATAGAAGAGGGAATTTGGAAGAGCAGATTATTATAGGTCTTAGCCACGCTTTTCCGAGGTTCTTGTGTACTAGTTGGCTCCAAGCTTGAGGCAGTGATGCTCTACTCTTACTCACTATTTTCCCCTGTCTTCTTTCTACTTCTTGCCTATGATATAACAGGATAGGCACAAAGAAGAGTTTGCAGCAATGGTAAGGAAGGCAGTGGGAATTGGTTATCCACTGTCCTCACAGAAATTTGTTTGGGCTACTGGAAGCAGCTTGGGGAATGGATGAGATATTGTAAACATTTACATGTTGTTTTGAGAATTCAGCCTAGGATATTTCAGCATGCTGCTGTCGTGGCTTCTTTCTTTTCAATACTACTTCATCTGCAAAGTTATTTTCATTATGTATGCCATTGGTCTTCCAGAAATGTGCTCTCTGCCTGCCTCTTCCCATACCTCGACTCGCTGGATGTCTGGTTTATTGCTTACAACTGGAGAGCGCTCGGACTACTCTGGCAGGCTTATGGCGTTGTTGGTTTTTCCCTTGATTTCAGTTCATGATGCTAAATACCACAATTTCCGGTTGCCTTTGGTGGATGAAGATGAGGATCAGTAAATTTGATGATGAGGATAGGTTTATTTGAACTTGTCTATGTTCTGCTGTTAATGAGAGTGAATTCTTTTATGGAGTCACGGCAGTATCTGGGTTCTTGTTTGGTTTTAAAAGTTCTGTGTGTTTTCCCTTTTGGCAGTGAGAGGGGAAGCCTGGTATGTGCCTAGTAAGAGCACAGAGTTTCTTTTCAAATTTCCCTAAAACCTTTTATTCATATTTTGGGTATAGTCTTTCCCCATAGTATTTGTCTTCACACACTTCATTTATGGCACCAGAAAACTTTAAAATCTTGTTAGCAGTGGGTCAAGGAGCTGTCTGCTGCTCCAATAGGATGATTTGGCAGGAGCGTGCTGCCATTTTTATTCCATTTTTCTTTTCATGAATCCAGACAAGGTTTTGTAAGCAGCATCCACTGATATCTCCATACCTGCATGAACCTCTTTTGTGCTTCTTTTCCTTATTCATTTTTGCACTAGTCTATTTCTGAGGTCTGTATAATTTTTATGCTATGATGCCAATGATGTGTGCAAAAGAATCCCAAATTAAAGACTGTTAGATGAGCCTTGGCTGATAAGGGATTTTAGTGGTGTTCATGTAGTATACATCCAAATGTTCTGTATCATTTCTGATACATATTATTCTATTAACAGACAGCTTTAAGAAAAGGTGAGAAACAAATGGTGTAATCCAGACCCTCAGTATTCTTTCTATTAGAAAGAATTTGCTAGTATCAATTCTGTTGGCCTTTCAAAGGAAAAGAAATAGCAGATCAGGGTAAGTTTATATACCTCTTATTTTGTGCCTATCTAAAAATTGTGACTTTTTAATGAAAGGTTTTTTTTAGTGCTCAAACTAATTTGTTTCATGTTGGAATAGTGCAAGGTGATGTCAAGAAAATGAGGGCAAAAATGTATGGAAGCTGGCATGTCATATTTTTTAATTTAAATGAGTCTTCCCTGAAAACAGGCAGAATTATTTTTGTTCTGTGTGAGAATTACTGACTCTTCCCACACTTCATTTCCTCTAAACTTTGTCCCTGTACTCGTATCAGTGCATTTAAAATATCCAGTTCCATGCTATCTTTGTGACTCTTGAGGTCAGAGTAGATGCTTTTGTGTTGGGTCATGAAGCCTGTGGCGAGTCATTCTTTCAAGCATGTACTCCATCCCTTCCTCAGTGTTCTCACGTGCGAAGCATTCAGCCCCGTATTCTGTGAATGTCAGTAATTACTTGTTTTGGTGGGTATGTGCCTGAGAAATTCCAATCTCTATTCCTCTGTGGCAGCAGCTAGTTTTGTCTTCCAGAGTTTAAGTGAGCTAGGAATACATGCTGTACTTCCCTGACATTTTTTTGTGATGCGTAAGGCTTTGAGAGAGAGCAGAAGTGCTAAAATAGCTTTTAAAAAACTCTTCAATCTCAGCAGGTGTGTGCGCTCTTCAGTTATCTTGTTCTCCAATATGTGGCTTTCCAGTTCACAGACCAGTCACAGTCAGGATTCCCTGACATTTGGAGTTGTGTCTAGTTCAGAATACTTATTTGGTATATTAAAGTAGTCCTCAAGCATTAATTAATACTGTTTCTTGTTTCACTTGTGTGCTGCTGGAAAATGTTAGAACCGGGCAAACACCGTGAAAAACTTCGGTCTGTTCATTTACATATTTTTTAATAAACTGCTTTGCTTGTGGCACTTTTATGTTTGCATTCCACAAACAGCGAAGTGATTGAGTCTTAGTGACATAAATGATCAGAGGAACTGAACTTTAATTTTGAATGCAAGTAACAGTTTACTTACTGTTGGGGAAGCTGCCAGGATCTGGGCAAGTCTTGGATTATTTATAATCACTGGGGTTTCAGAGGAGTGTCTGCTCCAGGCAGAGTTGGTGGTGGTTGGTGTTTTAATGGGCTATCCCTTTTGCCTTGTCAATGTTAAAGTACTTACCGGAAAGCTTTGTCCTGTGAAAAATTTTCACACAACAGAGCAGGTGAAGTAGTAGGCAAAGTTGTCTGTAGTAACTGGAAATTCAGAGGAGATTTTTATGGACAAGTTGCAAAAGTCACTGCCATCCCTGGTAGTCAAATATGGATCTTCCTTTGGTAGAATATATTAAAATAGAAACCTCTCAAGATTTGTTTTGATACTTAGTTTTTGTAATTTGAATGGTTTGTATTTTCTCATATGAGATCTGTAACATGATGATTAAATCAATTTTGCAGAGTTGTGTAAGTTAATGGTATTATTTTTAAATGGCACCTAATACTATCTTAAGGAACGTAATTCTGAAGAAAGTGAGCTGCAGTGAAGGGCTGGATAGCAAAGCCTTCCCTCTGGGTGCCTGTACCACAGTCAGCTACTGATTTTAGCTGTCTAGGGGTGGGTACCGCAGCTAACTGTACAGTCATCTTGTCGAGGGGTTTTGCTTTCCCTTGAGTGATCTAAAAAGCTTGTTTATTGCTGAGGCAAAATGTCTTTCATGTATTTGAAGGGAGAGAGATTTCAATGTGGAGCTGTTCCTGATTTTGTCCGCAAAGTTGTGTATATACACCTCTCCTGTGTGAATGTGGGCTTAAGTACCAGAAAACAGGAGGATTTTATGTATGTCTGGTATATGCCCCATCCTAATGCATTTATGTAAATAAGAGTAGAATATAGAATTGAATACTTGTTTTTTAAAAATACACTTTTGCAGATGTTTGGCAGCTGTTACTAATGTTTGAGTATTAATAGCTTTGTTATTGTTTGCCCCAAAGATCCAAATAAAGTAAGCATAAAACTAAGCTTTACATCTTTCCTTTCTTTCCTTAAGCTGCTTGGAAACGCAGTGTAACCCTGGAATTTTTTCCTACAAGTCTTTATTTTGGTCTCTAGCCTTTGTTTTTACTGGCAAGAAGTAAAAATAAAAGCTGTTGGCTGTTCTCTGGAATATACTTTCTGGTTTGACAGAAAAATCTTCATCCCATTAGGTTTGGCTTGCAATTTTTCTCGAGTCAGAAAGACCTTTGTCTAATGAGTTGCCTTTAGGGAAAAAGTCAAATCTGATTTTTTCAAGCCAAGGAGATTGGATAATATGCTTCTGCTCCAGCCTGATGGAAGAAAATACCGCTGTCAAGAGAGAGTCTGAGCTTCCTCTGACAGCTCTGAAAGCGTTGTGGTTTTAATTGGAGATGTACTTGCTTCAGTTTTCTTTCTGATACTCTGGCTACATGTGGACAGACAGGAAGTGATGATCCTGTGGGTTTTTCTCGATAAATATTCTGAGTTTCAATTATTTACGTTTTGGAGTGCTTGGATTCTGATGCTTAGATAAGGAACACTGTGGTTCTTCTGTGATGTAGCAGAAGATTTTTTTTTTAATCTGTTTTTTTTCTGAATGGTTAGGTTTGGAGCTATTTGTTCTGGCAAAGAAGGATGGGAGACTTCAGAATAGAAGTATGGGAGAAAAATCTTCCACTCAGCAGTAATGTTTCTAAAACTAGAGCTGTCAGTGAGGTAATTGGAACTTCTGCAGTGTTTTATAATCAGGCAGCAAGTCTCATTTCTGATGTTGACTTCGTATTTAAATATGCTTAATCGGAATAAATGTCTTTATTACCTTACCTTTTAATTTGGTGGCTAAATAACTTAGTAATTCTTTCTTTAAACATTTTTTTGCCTAAGATCATCTGATACAATGTAGTCATTGAGAAGGGAATATTATTAAGGACTCTTTTGACCCTTTTCCAGTGTTCAGGGCCATTTTAAGATGGCATGTGACCTCGGGATGAGTAATGTCCTGCGTTTGACAGTGACTTACTGCATGACCAGAGCTGTGCAGACACTGTAGAGTCCAGCCTGATTTCACATGTTGTGAATCACTTTACACAAGGAAAACAGGTTCCATATTTTGGAAGCAGTGACCATTTTGGAGTTTGTACAGTAATTGCTTTAACTCTGCAAAAGACTGTTTCTTCATCTGGGGTAAGCCATGAGACAGCAGCGTGCAGAACAGAGAACAGCTGCTTGTAGATTGCATTGTTGTAACTTTTTGGTCATGAACATGTTCTGCTCTGACTCTAGTCCTCTCCTTTGAAAAATAAGAATGCAGATGTGTTGCACTGAGATGGTCTGCTAGATAAAGTTGCTTGATTTCACACTTTAAATGGCATCTTTGCTGTTTGATTAAGATGATCTGATTCTTTGAAGAAAAGGTTGACTGTGACTAATTGTACCCTTCATTTATTGTACATGTAAAAGGCTCTTAAAAAACCTTGGGCTTTAGATTATGCATCACCCATGTGTTTACATCTGCTGCCCTATAATAGGATCAATTACCAATGCAGCCATAGTAATGATGTTATGGAAAAGTCTGTCATTCTGTCTAGTCCCCATCATGGATTTGTTCTCACCCTGATTTTACAACTACCTTCTTCTAACTTTTCCCTTCCACTATACAGATGTGATTAGAAATTAGATAATATTGTAGCTTTCAGTCTACTCAAAATACAACTTGGCTACTTAATCTTTCTTACTAGAATAATGTTACAATTATATGACATAGCCTACAAAAGTTCATGTGAGAAGAAATTTAAGTTTATTTAAACTGTACTTCTGATTTTGAAAGGTGTTTGATTACCTACCGCTTGATTCTTCCCTGTGTGTAGTAGCACTTAGATGTTTATGCTGTACAAATGCTTTAATTTCCTAAATAGTATTGCCAAACCACGTTGGTACAGTCTGTAGTATTAAGTATGACTCTCATTGCATGTGGCTGAAGTATCCAGCTAGAAATTTTAAACTGGAAGTTACAGAATACTGTTGTAGATGTTCTGCACCATGAAGTCTTTGTTTTCCCCAAGAGATGAGGTAAAGGAGGAGAAGAAAAAGATAAATTAAGCCAGAGTTTTGATGGTGTAGGATGATGTAGGATCTTCTCTAGGCTCGTAAAGAAGCTTTATGTTAGTATACGTGACTAATGGATCTTTGGAAATCTTATTAATGTTTAAACATTGAGAGCATGGAATGGTAGGAAAGTTCTTTATTGGTGTTTTTCTTGGTCTCATCTTGGATTTTTGCACACAGAATGCTGCTTTGTTCTCTGTAGCTGAAGCTTGCACTCTTCCTCCTTGATTCCTGTACTTTTTTTGCATTTTCTTTTCTTTCTTTCTTTTTTTTTTTTTTTTTTTGAAGTCCTTTCAAAATACCAGTTGGTAGTGCACCCCAAACCAGACATCCAAAAAATTCTCCCCGCCTCTGCAGGTCAAGTTGTTACTGCTGTTCCACAATTGACCACTGTTGTGCTGGTTGCAGAGAATACAAGTTAGAAAAACCCCTAATCTCAAGGTCCTGCAGAGTCTGCTCTTGGGAATAAAATCAGTGCACACGAGAGCCTGGAGTGTTTGGAATTATGGTGAAGTCAGAAAAATGTATCACTGACTGTGTGGAGTGGGAGGTATATGTCTGTTGCTGGCATTGTGAGAGCAGTGTTTCTGGTGGAGCAGTGTTGCGCGTAAAATGGAAGCGGAATCTCTGTGGAAACTCCAAGTGGTGGCATTACAGTTCTGGTTTGGCTGTGGTCTTTGCTTCACCCTACAGAAATTGTGAGGGAAATATAATTAAGGACGTGCCAGATCTTCCAGAACTGATCTATCCCAAAATAAATCACAGTTCCTCAAGCACTTTAACAAATGCTGCTGTTAATAAATAAATGAGTCTTTCTGTATTCTTGCTTAGCTGCTGCAGCCAGTAGTACAGCAAGAGAGCTCAGAGCTGTTATAGTTTGAATTAGCTTTATTTGGAGGTGGTGCTTACGTGCATGGCACAGCAGTGCTTGTAGAGGTTGAGTTTAACATTGCTTTCAGTTTTATTTTTGCATTTGTGCAGACATAGTTTAAAAAAATAAAATAATGTGTATGTATCAGCCATAAAAAAGCTAAATGTAAATTGTTTCTTGTGCCTTGAATTTAAAGTGTCTCATTAGACACTCCAACTAGAGTTTGAATTAAGAAAGGTGCACAAATATTCAGGACAAATCTAGATGGGACTTGTCAACTGTCCCTTTCAAATCCTGTGAATTCTGTTAAGGCTCAAATTTGAGAAGCAACAATTCCCTTCCGTCCCCATTGCTGTTCTTTTCCTCATGTTTTTTGGTTTGCCCATTTTGTTGCATCCCTGAAATGAACATGTAGCTATTCAGTGGGGTTGAAACCAGTGGATAGAAGCTTTGGAGAAAAAGCATGGGACAGTTATCCACAAGAAATGTGACTGCAAGACTTGTATAGTTCCCATCCATTCTCAGTGAGCTTTTGGAGAGCTGTCTTGTTTCCTTGGTTTCTTGGATAGATCAGAAGCCATTGTAAATGCACTGATGTTAAACTTTCTTTAGGATGTGGCTCAGTAACAACTGAAAGGGTTAGTATCTAGAGCATATGGGTTAAATAAAAAATAATTAAAGAATCAAGTGTGTGTTCTCCCAGCTTCCTGTGTTTGTGTTCTGTTTATAAGTTGTTACGGTTGATGTCTGGCTGCCTTCCCACAGTTTAAAAGCAAGCTTAGACTCTGCTGCTGATGAATAGGTCCAGATGTGTGCAGACAGAGCGGGACCTGGTGAGAAGGTCACAGTGGGCATGAGGGACAGAAGCACTTGGTGTGCTTGGCTGCATAGGATACGTATTCTTTTAAGGCATTTGTGGGAGCGCTAAGTGCCAGTAGATTGATGTGGTAAGGCTCGTAAGAGGTCCTTGACTTCTGTAAGTCTACTGGAGGTGCCTGGATAACTAAGAAAACGACTGTATTTTTTCAGGCATGCTTAAAGCTTTATGTATATATATGTGTGTGTGTGTGTATATATAGAAGTAGATTTTCCAGGGTTTAGTCTATTCATTTAAGCCTAATTTTTTAAATATGTTAGTTTAGGACTTTTGACTGACGAAACAAGAAGATTGTGTAACATAAAGCAAAGCCTCATTACTGTCTTACTTGACAACTTCATGAAACAATTTATCTTGTATAGTTAGTGATTGTGTTTAAACAGCTTTCTGGGCATCAGTGAAGAGCTCATTCTTCAAATCAGTTTAATTTTCAGAATTTATTGTAATACATAAAGCCCCAGCCCAGGAATAAACTGTCTCTTGCATCCGAAGTCCTCTGAGCAGGCGCACAGTGCTGTGGCTGGTGGTATTCACTGGTTTGTATGTGCAAGTTTTGTGCTATATCAGATGTAGTACTTGTGATAGGGATCTGCAAGTGATGTAAGGTGCAAGAAATGGTGCTGTTACTTTTGTTTGTAGGAAATCTTTATATGTGGAACTGGGGTGGGGTGTGGGAAAACGCATGTAGTATTAAAAACACGGAGCAGAATTTTGTGTCTCGGATCACTTTGATTTGAGTACTGAGGGGAAAGCATACCTATCCAGGAGAAAGCAGCACAAGGTTGTAACTCATGAGTCCCTCCAAGCTTAAGCTCCAGTATTCTGTCTGAAAGGCATAGCAATACTCAAGTTGAGTATCCGTTTGCTCATCAAAGGTGACTTCTAAGTTGAAGGACCTAGTAAGTTAACTAGGATGGCCCTTTAAAATGGGATGAAATTGCAAGTCATAATTGTAGGGTGAGTTTGTTGAAGCTTTTTGGTTTGGGTCCTTTTTTTTTTTCTTTAGAATACTACAGTTCTGTATTTTAGTAAGAAAAGGAATCAATTTAATTATTCTTTGGATTTTCAAATTCCCATGGCAGGCTACAAGGATATGAAAAAAACCAAATTCTAACATGGGAAGAGTTTGTGTCTTAAACTGGTTGTATCTGGAACTGTTCTATGGGAATTGAAGCTTAAAATAATGTGACTTTGCTGAGTTACTTAGCAATAACACTCAACTACATGCATAGATACATTGTGAAAATATGGACAGGGAATAATCAAGTACAATCTGATTTTGAAACTTTGGAGGGCCACTTGGTTTCAGTTTTCTTTTGGTGTCAACACAGACACCCATGAGGTGAAGGTGCACAGTTGGCTGAACAGCAAGGTGGCTTGGGAAAGTGGGCTTTAGGTACCTCTGTGCTGAGCATGATGAACAGCAGTTTATCTCAACAGCAGCGCTTGCCTGGGTATGGGGCTCAGTTAACGGGAGCACTGTTGGTGATTGTTCTTCTTTCACCTTAAGCACAGCTACCTAAAGATCTGTCCTGAGCCCAACCAGCTGTGACTGGCCAATTGGTTTAGGGGGTAAAAAAAAAAAACTGTGGTATTTTGTGATGTCTAAACTGAAGTGCTGCTGAAGGGAAGCAATGATATAACTTAAGGGGTTTGCCTTTTTATTTATTCTTTTATTTTTTACCAGAGGTATGGAGAACTTGGTGACTGGCTCCAACCTTCCTCCACTTTTTACAGATGAAGATGGATCTAAGGAAGGTGGTGAAATTGCTGTAACTGGGTAAGCAACTACTTAATTTTAACCTTCAGCTGATAGATGCTATCTTTAGATTTGCCAGGAACCTATTTCTGTGGGAAGAGGGCATTCCAAATAATTTTTAAAAGCTAACAAATACACAAAAATAAATCCTACAACACTCCGTTGGGTTTGATGGAACATCCCGGGACTCTAGGAGAAACCAGGACTTTCCTGAACTGATGGAAATTGTATCAAACTTTTCTTTAGCATCTCTTATCTTTAAAAGTTTGTTTCCCTAGGGTTTTAGGCTTTAAGACAGATTTAGACAGCATTAGTGGTCCCCACTTAATGAATTATTTCCATTAAAGATATACTATTAATCAGTCATCTCTGAAAATTACTGAGAAACTCATCTTCATTTTTCATCAGACTGACTCTGCTTTTACAGACTGAAACAAGGCTCTCTTAAAATCACAGTGAAAAAAAGGTTGTCTTTTACGAGTACATGGGATTTTGGCTATGTTTTGATGCTTGAAGTTTCTTTTCTGTTTTGTGAAGCACCAAACAGTAAAATTCAGACTTTGCAGACGGGTAGAGCCCTGTAAAAATGAACATGGGCACATTTATTTCAGGCTGGTCTGGATTTGGATTTACATATCTGTGACTTCAAACTTCCCAGTGCCTAAAGAGGTATATGTTCAGATTAGGTTTGTGTGCAAGAGCTGGTAATGTGTTGAATGAGCGTTCGTTAGCTTTCACTGCGAGTGGTTAATTGAAGTCTTTTTTCCTGTGCATGGAGTTTAGAAAGCTGCCCAGCTACGGGCTGAGGAATAGGAAAGCTGAAACATTCTTCAAACCCTAACATGAATTCTAAGAAACTATATTGTTACATTTTCTTTTTGACATGCACCAAATGGAATTACCTTACAGGAGTGTGTAGGTTTTGTTCCCTTTCTCCCTCTCAAAAATGTTATTAATGTGAACTCAATCTGATATCTGAAAGTCCGGTGTAGATCTCTCCAGCCCTTCTGTCTTTACCAGGAATTACGCTGCACTTGCTGGTCGTAGTGAGTAATGAAAATATGCTGCTTTGTCTACATAAAGACAAACTTTCCTGTAGGCATTCAACGAACAATTCTGTTAATATTTCTCAGTTTTCTATAGCTGTGTTCTACATTGATAGGATCAATTATGTTGAGTACTTAAAATTTGGCATGCATGTAAGCAGCTGTAGATCTGAGTATATGAATAAAGTAGACTTGAAGCATATGCAGCTGTTAATAGTAATTTTCATGAATATAACTGAACAAGGACAAGTAATCTTTAGCCTGGCTCAAGAAGGGATCAGAATCAGATGAGTCTCAAAATCTTATTAATTTGCCCACTGAGCACAGTGGTAAGAATGACTATAGGGTTGTTGCACCAAAACACATGCTCATCTCTGTCTACCTACCTTCAGAAATACTTCTGTGTGCTTGCTTTATTTTTGCCTCCAGACAGCTTTGCCCTTTCTTGGAGCAAGCTTGATTGATAGAGTTCTTGTGGCAAAATTACGTAGTTGCTACTCAGGAGCCTGTTGGGAGCTTGTTCTGTTTGGGCTTTAAATACCCATATACATCAACAGGAGATTATTTTGAATGAAGTTCAATCCAAAATCATACACAACCACAAAACTTTAAGTGTATTTGTGAAGAAATATATTACATGCATTCAGAAAGGTGTATGTTGGTTGAAGACGAAACCAGTAATTTCAAATTCCTTATGGTATTTTTGAAGAAGCATAGATGGGTGTTTTCTTGTTTCTGATCCAGATCTTTACTTGCTTGACATTTCTGTGTATAATCCAAAACTTCACTAAAAATGAAACAAAATAACTCTTTAAGATCAAGTCCATAGTAACTATGGTAGTTATTGCAGTTGCTTGCATGGAACAGCCAATTCTTAAATCAATCTTTAAAATCTTTTTTTTCCCTTGCTAGTGTAATAACTGAATACATTTGCAACATTTTTGCATGTTTTAGAAGATTAGGGAGGAAGTGATTTAGCAATATGATGATAAAATTTTTTATTTTGCTATTACATGCTTTTTCAGATTAGCTCATTCTGAAAGTTCATTCAGTGGTGGAACTTCACAGCCTGCAAATAACCCAGACTTAGTGGAGGATTTGTCACAGGTTCAGCAGCTGCAAAATGATTCGTCTAATACTGCTGAAAACACTGAGCAGAAGCCTGAGGAGGAGGTGAGATGAAATAATAGTGACTTCTCAGTGAAGTAAAAGTGTGGAGTTTTGTCCTTCTAGTTTGTTTTATCTACTTGAAAATTTGTGACCCTATCCAAAAAAAGTCCATCCATTTGCCATTTTCATCTTTTTGAGTCTCTCTGGTTTTTCTCCTGTTGCACAACTGCTAGCCAGCTAGACAAGGAAAGCTGGCAGTCATGTCCAGAGACCAGCACGTGTGTCTCTAGCTTGGCCAGTGGGGCTGCGCTCTGTCTTTTTCTGAAGGCTGAAAGTTCAACTGCCACAATTTTATTTCTTGTGAGTCAGAAAAGTGAGGCTATTGTACCCTTCTGGGAGTAACTGGTGTCTTTGAAAGCACTATGCTTACTACTTTATAACTTGTGTACCATCCTACATTGATGTTGGTGATTAAATCATGAAGGAACTGAAGTTTGATGAGAAAGTGGTTTTGGTTTTTTTGATAGATGTATTTGATATTCCTCCTTGTAGTTTATTTTCAGCTGTGAGGCCATTTTTTCATTAAAGTAGTAGTAAAATTCCAGAAAGGAAACTAAGACTAACATTATGGCAGGAACATGTTGATCTGGGGAGAGATTAGAACTACTTAAACAGTTGTATGTAAATAGTATAAGAAAATAGTGTTGTCCAGAGATTACTGCTGTAGGAGTAGTATGGAAGCCAAAAGGATGAGAGGTGGTAGTTATTCCTGTGGGATCACAGTGTGTCACAGGCAAATCGTACAATGTTCGTATCTCTGTTGGAGGCAATTAGTGAGGAAGAAAGCCTATAGAGACTAGATTAGAATAGAAAAAATTATCCACATTTTGGGTGCTTACTGCATGAAGGTGAAAGGTTTGGAAGGGGCAAAATAACTAGTGAACAAGCGTTAACTAATACACAAAATCTCTCCAAACGTGATACTGATGCAGATGACTGGGAGGGAAGGTATGTGAGGGTGAGAATAATTAAAAAAACCAAAACAAACAACGACAACAAAAAAAACCCCACAAAACCTAAACAAGCTACTAACAGCAACAACAAAAAATTGCCGTTGCATTATCTAGGTTGATAATTTTGTGGGTTATCAGTCCTTATGGTTTTACAAGCAGAAGTTGATGCAAATGTTACTTTGTTGTCCCTGTGGACCAAGATACACTGCAAACAACTTTTCACAGTGAGACTTCATTGGCTTTGCTTAGAGACAAGTCAAAATTACTCTGAAGTAAGGTTTCAGGATTACAACCATGGAGAGGATGTATCGCAGCAACATACTTCTGATGAAAATGTTTGAGACGTGAATATTTATTCCTTCCAGAAGTGGCAATTCTTTTCCTTCAATCTGAATTTTCTTCCATTTTCATTTTGCAGCAGCAAAGAACTAAACGAGGAGGCTGGGCCAAAGGGAGAAAGAGGAAGAAACCCCTTAGGGACACCAATGCCCCCAAATCCCCCCTCACAGGGTATGTGCGATTCATGAATGAGCGTAGGGAGCAGCTTCGAGCGAAGAGGCCTGAAGTCCCTTTCCCAGAGATCACCAGGATGCTGGGCAATGAATGGAGTAAACTGCCTCCTGAGGAGAAACGGGTACCATTAAACTCCCTTTTCCTTGTTGGATTATGATTGCCGTTCAATGGGAATGTTGTTGTTTAGCGAGCTTTAGCCTGAAGCTGTGTTTAGGACTATATTTCAAAATAAGGGGCACAGGTCCGCCAGAGGTCAAATAATGAACCCTGGTAGGCCATCTCATCCAGGTGTGACTGGAGGAGAACTGTATCCTCTAGGTAGTGCAAGAATGTATTCAGAACGGGGGGTATTGCTCTTGTGAGGCATCCCACAGTTTGTGATCCGTCTGGACGTAACTCTGGTGTACCAACCTCAGACACAGCTGACACCTACCAGTTTTCCAGGCCAAAGCTGTGGGGCAGGCATTTATTCACTGTGGGCAAGGAGAACTTGGCAGGGTTTCTGAGCTGCCTGAAGGATTTTGCATTTCTGTTTATTTTACAATGTATATAAACATCTGGCATCTTAGAGTAAGACAAGTGTACCTGAAAGGACAGGATACTGAAGGAGATGGCTAACATGAATAAACTTTTAGACAATGTTTTAAAGTATTGCTAGCCCTAGGAAGAAAGTTGAGATCTGTGTGATGGCTGGGACTGTGAGAGTTAGATATTCTAGCTTCTACACACATTACCTCAGGAAAAGGGTTGAGTTTTTTCCCACCATTCATTCAGAATGTGATGTCTTCTAATTGAGACTACTATGGCCTTCTGCACTGTCTCATATGTGAATGGACACTGGGGCAGTGTTGGCTCTGGTTCTTGAACTCCTGGAGTGGACCTTGTTTAGTGCTAATGGGTGTCTTACCTTCCCATCTGATTGCCAAACGGAGATTACAGCAAAATGAAGTTAAATCACAGTGCAACTTGATGCTATCGTGTGAATTTATCAGAATATTTAAGTTTTCAAAAGGACAAAATAATACTTCAAAGTTTTTTATGATGGCTGGGTGAAAAAGGGGACGATGCAAGAGAGTTCCTCTTGTCACTTTTTACTAAGCTTGTAGTATGCAAATTCTACATAGATGGTATAAAGTGGTGTATAGGCACACCCTTTTAACCATGATGGAAAACGTGTGTCAAGGCAAAGCAGTTGGTTTGGTAACACATCCATAGTGAGAATGTTTTTGTTGTCTGCGGGGGGGGAATATAAATTCTGCCCCTCCACTCTCTGCCCTTAACATATTCTTATCATGTCCAAGACAGATTTTTACCCTAGGAAAAAGGAGACTGAGTTCAAATCTCTCTACTGTGTGCTGCTTTTTAAATTCTGAGGGAATCTGTCATTTTTTGAGTAAAGCTGAGAGTCTCTAACCTATAATGGGTCAGGTAAAAGCTACTGAGCACTACCTTTCTTTTTTTCCTGCCTTTTTTTTTATTAAGGCAGTGAAGGCCACTGCTGCTTCAGAACCTGTCTCTCTAATAGGACAGCCTAAAATTCTTGTTGAAGTTGAGGAATCTTGGTTTTGGTTATTAACTATCAAGTCAGTCTCCTGAAGCAAGCAATGGTAGTCATAGTATACTACTGCTGTGCAGGCTAGTGTCCTCTAATCCAGGGGAAAGGCATGTCTGACATCCTGCTCTTGTGGTTCATTTCCAGTAATTAATAAACTATCTGTCTGATGTTAAAAGGTGAAGGAAAAAAACCTCACATATCCCCTGTTCCAACTCTGTAGTCTTGCTACTTTCCTTTGTACTTGGCGAGTATAAGGACAGGTCAGAGCTGGCTGGACTGACCAAATTGTGAGTCTCCTCCAGAAAAAGACCACCACTGTAGTCATAAAGCAAACACCCTAATAACTGCTCCTCTTGTTATTTCCTTCTATGGGATGATACCTAACAAGATCGATAGATCTGCAGTAGAAAACCTAGAACATCTACTTAATAGGTAGTGCAGCAGAACTCATTCTTCCTGATTCAAAACAATCCATCTGGAACAGAAGGAGCAAAAACTTGTTTTAAAAAACAGTTAAAACTCAATTACTGCTCTCTTTTCAGCAGCACATTGCTGGAGATGAAAAAGAGTGAATGTCTTATGGAGAAATACAATGTCCAAAAGCAGTGCAAACCCAGCATCACCATACAGAATGTTAAGTGTCCTCAGCAAGGTCAAAACACTGTTGCAAATGTGTGGAGTTTGTAACTCTTATGTTTATTGTCAGGATGACTTAATGAAAATAAAAGGCTTATCAGGTGACTGAGTTTCACTCTGATTTAATACTTACTTCCATTGAATTTTAAACTCATTGGAGTTAAAAATTGGGAAGGCAACTTTTTGCTGAAAAGGATCCTGTTAGTGAGTGTTGCGACCACTCCTTAAATGGTTTTGAGTTCATCAGTTCCCCTAAAGAATTCTCCACTTAACCTCATTCTTTTATGCAGATGTGTGAAATGTCTTAAGGCTAGAGAGAAAAGAATTTCTTTTATTCCAAAGGCAGCTGAAATTGATATAACCTGTTCTCTTATCTTTACGCTACTCTTTTCCAATAGCCATGGTATTTTGTTCACCTCTCAGGCAGGCCAAGTGTGTGAGTGTGTAGAATGTAGTGCTTTTTGTCTGTGGGGCATGAAAATGAACATGTGTTGGAACGCCGCTGTTACTACAGATATGAACCTTCACTCCTGACCTGTGAAGGCCTTCTTGTTTGGCGGCATTTAATCCTGGCCACGGAAAGGCAGTTCTCAAGTATTATTCAGCTGAGTAGCTTACTAGCAGGTTACTTCTAGGTCGAACAAAAAAAATGTTACCAGAACAGTAATTTTAATTTTTTAAAACAAAAAAAAAGAGAAAACAGGACACCAGGATACAGTAATTTTATCCAGAAATCTTATGTCTCTGCATCTCACATACATTCTCATTGTTTCTTCACTCCTTTCCTGTTTGCATAGGTGAAATGGATCAGCACCTCATCTGACAAGTTGTTTTTCTTCCCTTCCTCCTGAAGGGGAGGAAACTCCCTGAAACTCTTGGACTTTTTTGTTTCAGCGATACCTTGATGAAGCAGATAGAGATAAGGAGCGTTATATGCGGGAGCTGGAGCAGTATCAGAAGACTGAAGCCTACAAAGTCTTTAGCAGGAAAGCACAGGACAGACAAAAAGGCAAATCACACAGACAAGGTATTGAGTGGGACAAAAGGACATGCCTATCTAGAACAACAGAAGTTTCCCAGCTAGTCATGTAGCACGACAATCATTTAAAGCCTTTGATTTAAAGGCTTATTGAAAAGTGAATATATTCTTTCTATGACATTTGCATTGGCTGGGTGTAAAATCATTAGATTTATGTGAATTTAACTGTATCTAGATTGTGTTGGAGGAAGTGCATTAAAAGCATCAAAGTTACACGTGGCTTCTATGTAACTTGTTAGGAAATCTGCACAAGGTTTTTCTCTGTAACTGTTGTGTAACTGCTTTAATTATTTGGTTCATGTTTTCTCGAATCTTGCATATATGGGGAGATTTCTTGTTTGTTTTTTCTTTTTCAGATGGAGCAAGACAGCCGGCCCATGATCATGAGGTAAACCTGTTCATTCTAGCCTTACATCACTGGGTAGATTTGCAGATCATGAAAGTTTACAGTGAAGTCAATAAAAAACAATTTAAGCTAGTTGAAGACCCTAATCAGAGGCTTAGACTGGGTTTTTCCTCTTCCAATGCAGTTTTTGATCAAAAGTTAGAAACAACCACGTACTCATGCTCAGGAATGAGTGATCTAATATAAAGTGGGAGTGCGGGCTATGCTTAAAAGATAAATCTTTTTGGTAATGTTCAAGAAATCAATGGGTGAAAGTCAGTATAATCGAACCATTAAGTATCTGGTGTGTTAGAAGCTCAACTTGCAAAATTTTTGCACTAAAATTTTTAAGAGCAGTAAATTTTAATTATTATTTGGTAAATAAACATCAAGGTGCAACTTACAGCTTGAGACCTAGATAAACCTTCCAAGCTGGCATCTTTATGTTGCTGTTTTGAGGTACTGATTCTCTGCAGCAGTATGAATGCTTGTGGCTTCCTTGAGAAGAAGATGGGTAATGTAACCAAATCATTGGGAGATCTCTGGCTTAAACCTTCTCCTGCCCCTCCTCCCCTGGCATATGTAAATATTGGGAAAGGGTAATAATGTCTGGGGAGAAGATGCCTATACTTTAGTTGAGGCATATCACAAATTCTGCATCCTGGCTGACTGTGGTATCTCTCACTTTGAAGTGCTGAAACTTTCTCCAGTTGTATTACCTAGGGCCACAGAGTTTCTTTCATCGTTAACTGATAAATTGCTAAGAGAAAGCAATGAAAAATCTTGTTTATACCAGCCTCTTTGCTTACAAGCAATAGACCTCTCTGAAAGATCTGTTTTTCTTTGTTGAGGTTTTTTGCCTTGGGAAAGCAATCAAGTCTCTTTTTAATGTTTTCATTACCATAGTGACATGGCATGTGTGAGAGGCAACTTCTGGTCTTGTCTACTTTAAGGAGAGTAAGTTTCACTTGTAGTAAAATGCTTTTGTATCATGTTTTTGATATGCCTTTTCATTAACCCTTAAAGGGAGTAATTGCAGTAAGAGTAATCTTTAGAAGTACATGGTCCCCAGGATTTTGGACTCTGTAGTCACTGAAACTATCCTTAATTGTGCAAAAACAGATTACTGGAGGCTTCAACTTCTAGGCTGACTGTGATGTTTATGTAAACTTTAAATTATACAGGTGGCAAACTGCATATTCAGTGTCTTGCCTCTGATCCTTCTAACTCCATGCTATCATTGCTGAAATGAAACAAACACAGTTGAGAAGCAGTCCTTCATACCCTGTGGGGCTTTTAAGGTTTATCGGATAGTAATTACATTAATTAACTAGCAACATAGTAGGCCAGCATACTTTTCTGGAAGCCTGTGCCTTTGCCTAGCATTTTTCACTTTTATGTTATAAAATTGCACATGCTTATCACCAGATGTGTTTTCACATCTTTACTGTGAGGGAGTCGGGTATTATCCTGCACAGCCAAGGAGCAATCAGAAAAGACCTAAATTGCTTTCAGAAGTAAATACTGAAGTTGTTACTGCAAGCAGGACTAAAGCTTTTACTTGTCTTGTTGCTTTCTCTTACCTGCATTGACTATTGCTAATGTGTTTGTGATTAGTAGGTATGATCTGATTAAATCATTTCTTGAGAGAACAGAAGCTCAAAGAAACTTTTCCTATCCTCCTTACTCTGCTTAGGTGTTCATGATAGTTAGTTTCTATGAATCAGTGCTCAACTAATTTAAAATATTGTATATAGAGATGACCTCCAGAAAGTGTTACAATGAGCAATTTAAATACTAATTATAATAAAATAACAGAAGGATAAGGCATGGGAAGGTGAGAGGAAACTTTTAATTGACAAATATAGCCATGAAAAACATGGAGGCACTCTCTCAATGAGCTCATCTATGGGTGTGGAAATAGAACAATTTCTTCCCCCAAATCCTATTTTCATAGATGTGGTATGTAGCAATATACACTACAACTATCAGCTGTCATCAGCATAACCATTGGTAATTGTTCTCCGTTGTTCAGTTATTGTGTTTGGTTATTGCTTTGTTCCCCAAAGTGTTTGATTCAGAGTGGGTCTGTCTTCCTGCAGTCAGTTACAGATCTTGCTGGCGAAATTTCGAAGAATGCTGCACACATCAGGGAGATGAGGCATTGCCTGGTAGTATATCTCTGTTTTGGTGACCAGTCACAAGTGATGTCCCCCAGGGCTCAGTACTGGGGCTAGTCCTGTTTAACGTATTTATCGATGATTTGGATGAGGGTATTGAGTGCACCCTCAGTAAGTTTGCAGACAACACAAAATTAAGTGGGACTCTTTATCTGCTTGGGGGTAGGAAGGCTCTAGAAAGAGATCTGCATATGTTGGATCAATGGGCTATGGTCAATTGCATGTTTAATAAGACCAAATACTATGTCCTGCACTTTGGTCGCAACAACCCCAGGCAGTGCGACAGGCTTGGGGATGAGTGGCTGGAAAGCTGACAGGCAGAAAAGGACCCGGGGGGCGATGTTGGTTGACAGCTGGCTGAACATGAGCCAGCAGTGTGGCCAGATGGCCAAGAAGGCCAACAGCACTCTGGCCTGGATCAGAAGTGGTGTGGCCAGCAGGAGGAAGTGATTGTGCCACTGTACTTGGCACTGGTGAGACCGCATCTCTAGTACTGTGTCCAGTTTTGGGCACCACAGTACAAGAAAGACTTTGAGGTACTGGAGCAGGTACAGAAAAGGGCAAAAAAGCTGGTGAGGGAGAACGTGTCTTATGAAGAGAGGCTGAGGGAGCTGGGACTATTAGCCTGAAGAAGAGGATGCTGAGAGTACACCTTATTGCTCCCTACAGCTACCTGAAAGGAGATTGTAGTTAGGCTGATATTGGCTGCTTTTCCCTAGTAACTAACAACAGGACAAGAGGAAGTGGCCTCAAGCTGCACCAGAGGAAGTTCAGGTTAGATATTAGCAAGAATTTCTTAACTGAAAGGGTAGTTAAGCATTGGAACAGGCTGCCTAGGGAAGTGGTGGAGTCACCATCCCTGGAGGTGTTCAAAAACTGTACGTACTTCGGAACATGGACTAGTGGTCATGGAGGTGTTAGGTAGAAGGTTGGACTTGATGATCTTGGAGATATTTTCCAGCCTTAATGATTCTGATTCTGTCTGCATCTTTAAAGATAAGGAAATGGCTGCCATAATATGAGCTCACAAGAAGAAAACAATCTGCTCTCAGTAGTTTTTTAATGAATTAGTGTATTTATTGCATGTTTCTTGCATTGTCTGCAGCTGACCATACAAGCAATGATGTTAACCCCCCCAGCCCCGAACCTCAGCTTTCTCTTTACTGTGCTTCACCACGTCTCTAAGAAATTTCCTCCAATCTGTTCCAGAACTTTGTTTTAATAACCAGATAAGAATGGTATTATTTGTTGACACTGGAAGTATCTCAATTTTATTTAAGGCAAATGATAGAAAGAATAATTTGGTTCTCTTTTGACTTTTGAGTTCTCAGCAAATACAGAGCTTCCCAGCTGTAATTCTACCAGACTTATCTTTTACTTTTAAAACAATCAATTGCCAGTTGTCTCAGGTAAGAGAGAGTATCTGAAATTCCATCTAGTCTTGTCTATCTTGATTGATTGCCAGATGTCATTCAGCTCACCCTCTCTAGCCCCTTTATACATGGCTGACACCAATATGATACTCTGAGCTCAGGTGCCAGAATTCCATTATCAGCTGTTAAACATTTAGGTTTTCTGTGGAACACCAAATCAGGTTTGACACTACATAATTTTGCAGGATGAGTTCATTGTACATTATCAACCATGATGTCTGAGGGGTTTGAAAAGCTTTTTTGTTCTCCACAGACATTCTCTCATGCTTAGCTTTGTTTCTGTGTTAAGTAACAGGTTCATTGCAGTTGCTGTAGTCTGTCAAACCAAATTTGCATTGGCTTTGTCAACAGCAATGCAGGCTTTAAAGCAAGTGTTAATTCCTGTTGATTTTGACATGCAGAAATGCTGGCTGAAGTATATTATGGTAGTTTTTTGAGTCAAATTAAGATTTTTTCTTTTTTTTTTTGGAAGTTACAGAACATTTTCTGATTTAATAGTTTGGTTTTTTTTTTAAAGTCTATAGTCACAAACTATACATTGGTGTCAAGTCTTCTGCACCCGAAATACTCTCTTACATTTTAATAGCTTCAAGTTCACCAACTTTATCAGAAATTAAGTGAATAGTTCTGAAAGTTGGCAGGAAACCCTTGGCTATAGGCTTTTTCTTAAGATGACAAACTTCTCTTGTGTCTTAAAGTGGAAAAAAATTGCAGTGTTTAGTTTTGCAGTATGCAGGAGACCACAGTCAGTTCCTAGAAGACCTCATAAACACAAAGACCTGCCAGAGCCAGGGTGAACCTCAACTTTCTAACAGCAAAATGTGGCTATCCATATTCACCTTTCTCTTTCCAAGATATTATGTATTCTGTAAGCAAGTTTTCTCCATAGCCTTACAGTGTTTATACACTTTCTTTTCAGTAGTGGCAGCATCTATCTCTATGTTTCAGAAAAGATGTGGCTTGCTTGAAGCACTGTGCAGCAGCTCCTGTCTCTCTTGGAGATAAAATACGCATCTCTTCCAGTTTCAAACAGACATGTGGCATTGGTACACTGTGCAAAAGTTGCCTATTTTTTTTTATTTTAGCACTTTTTCCTGGCTGTTTTCTTTATTGCTTTGGTGGTGAAAAGCAAAGAACCATGAAACTTACTGTGCGTTTTGCTTGCTTTGTCTCCTGTTTGTTGATATTTCTGTATAGACTATTTCAGAATGTGTCAGTTGGTTGATGGTGGAATGCTTTCCAGTGGAAAATATAAATTAATTCAGGTATGTTTAAAATGGAATGATTCTGATGTATAATGTCATTAGGGTGAAAGGGGATATTTTAGTATGTTAGTTACATGGTATTTCCTGTTTTCTTGACCAAAACAATTTCATGATTTCCTGAAAATGAACAGTATTTAGCTATGTATTATTCTTTCTTTTGTAGAAAGAAGCAGATACAAAGGAGAGATCTGTTTTTGATATTCCCATCTTCACAGAAGAGTTCCTGAATCACAGTAAGGGTAAGTTAAAGTTTTTGATCAGTAGAAATGCATTTTTATAACTGGTATCTTGCCTGTAGGTCTTCTACCACTGCTGCTAAGCCATGTCAAACTGAAGGTATTTGAAAACAGTCTTGCAGTCTTCCTTCCTAATCAGTTCCCCTGTTCGCTTACATTCTGATGCTTTGAATGTCTTCTAATTTGTCTATTTCTCCAGAAATTAAGTCCATTTAAGTACTACTGTAGGCACTGTCAGCACTCCATGGTATGATGCTTTTTCATCTATAACCCGGAAAGGCACCATTTGTAATCACCAGCTGAGTGTTGTAGAATGCTCTGCTTCATTGCTGAGCAGTCCTAGGTAAGAATTTCTGTATTTTTTTGACTCCATGGGAATGGTTTGATATTCCCAGCACGTGAAGCGGAGCTGCGGCAGTTGCGTAAGTCCAACATGGAGTTTGAGGAGAGGAACGCGGCTCTGCAGAAGCACGTGGAGAGCATGCGTACTGCTGTGGAGAAGTTGGAGGTGGACGTGATACAAGAGCGGAGCCGCAACACGGTGCTGCAACAACATCTCGAGACCTTGCGCCAAGCACTCACAACCAGCTTTGCTGGAGTCCCTCTACCAGGTGAGACTTTTTTTTTTCCTTAGAATTGTCTGATATGTTAAATTTTAACTTTTAATGTTTATACTGTGCTGTGAATTTACAACACATGGCAAGCTGTTGTAGTTCTATGGTCTTGGCTGTTTCTGAGCTTTTGTTGTATTAGATAATGAAATCTTAAGATGCGTGCAGGGGAAGTTTTAATGTCAGCCCTTTATTTCAACGTCGCTTTTTTTTTCTTACTACTCTTACTCTTCCTAATGAAGTAAGACACATTCAGTCCTTCCTTTCCTTCACTTGTTTTGTGAAGATGTGGCTAAATAGAAAAGACAGAACCTGCATGTTCCTTGATTAAAAGAAAGGCTGTAGCTGTATTGTCAGAGCCAGGGAATCCACTTTGATACTATGAATGCCCAGCTGAAAGAGTTCATCTCTGAGACCCAAATCAAAGAAAACCATTCTTCATTCATCCTGATACCATTAGAGCTGTTGTGTGGAGTTAGGAGGACTTCATTTTACAGAGTCTGTGACAGGTGGTGCATTGCTCAGTCTCTTCCTGTAGCAGTTTGCGTGTTAGCACAAATTGCCCCTAGGACAGTCTTAACTTTTTGGAATTGCTGCAGTTGTAAGTATTCTGTAGCTGACTTTGCTATCTTAACTGTAGGTAGTGGGGAAACGCCCACGATGGAAACTATTGATTCCTACATGAACAGGCTGCACAGTATTATTATGGCTAACCCGCAGGAGAACGAGAACCTCATCGCCACAGTCCGAGACGTGGTAAACAGACTTGAACGCTAGAGACTGGGTAAGTGTACGCTCTTGGCTGCTTTGGCCTGGTCTGCTCTGCACCCCTGGCATTTGTTCTGACACTGATTCTTGTGCTGATCACCATATCGGAAAATCAAAAAGTTTTCTTTCTCAAAGCCACAGGAGCAGATTGGCTTAATGAATGTCAAATGGGGTTAAAAATATCCGGCAGCATTCAAGGGTTCTGAAATTCCCCTTAGCTCTCAAATAATGACATAAACAGCTGTTTGTCCTATTATTCATTGTGCTTGTGCGAGGTGGAGAAGAATACTGATGGAATGGTGTTAAAAAAAAAGTAGATTATTTACATGTCAGTAACAAGGTGACTAGTTTAGAAGGTTCCTTTCTTGAGTGAAGTAAACTTGAAAAATTCTGATGGTCCCTTAGAAATTTCATCTCAAAAGGTTACAGGTTAACTCAACTGTTAGGAACTGAAAACACCCTACATCTCCCTGCTCTGTAGCACCTGTAGTCAAGCTCTTCTGTTTATGAAGGTTTATGTGTAAATGAAGCACTGATGTGTGGTTCAGGCTATGAGTAGCATTTGCTAGACTAATGATCATGTGGCTTACGCATAGATTATTACTGAGCTCATGATTCTGTGTTTTGGCTTCTGTTTAAGAGCTTAGAAAACTGTAATAGAGGACTGGGTAGAAAAACAAACAAAGCTATCCTAGTCTTTCTGCATTACTGTGCTGCTTTGCATTTCCCACCCCACTTACACTCCCACATCCCCCATGATGCACACATCACTAGACAGACATTAGGAGTTTGCCTACTTCTGCGTAAACTCTGTACATACCTACATTCTGTAGGCATTTATTATGTAGATATCTACTGTACATGTCTTGAATAGTGTTTAGAAATGCAAATGAAGCTGCCTTGTGCCATCTGCAAATATGAAGACAGGGCTTTTCATCCTTTCTGATTCTGACCTTTTGTGTTACTGTGTAGAACAGTTAATTACATGTTCCCCATTATAGTGTGGCTTATGCTAAAAGATCATTGTCCTTCCAGAGGGTAGCCAGATGGAACGGACTATAGTTCTAAGAGATGACTGAGTTCCCAGCAGAATAAAGAAATGCCTTTACTGCTGCTATTTATGAAGGGAACAGCTTGTCGATCCAGGTCTGGGATTTTTCAGTAGCTCATCAACCTCCTCATTTTTGTATACTGTTTTCAATTAGCACTCAAGCTTAGAAAGAGAGTTGGGGGATGGGGGGAGGTTTTACAGAATGCAGAAGAGGGAGAGCAGTTTCTCATCAGTCAGTTATTAGAAGGGTGTGCCAGGCCTCAAAACAGATCTTTGTCCTTTAAGCACCTTGCCAGAAAAAGGATACTAAAATCTAGACTGTTGTTCTCGTGTCACGTGGATTCATATTTCCTAAATGATGGACAACTTCGGTGTTCCTGAAAAGGCAAATTTTTTTTTTCTTGAATAAACTGGATTCATCTGTAATTGGTTGGGAAAAAATTCTTCCTTCCACTTTATAGTTGAAAAGTAGGACAACAGTCCCTTCTTCCCCCTCCCACCAATACCTTCCCTCTTTTCAGCAGCGATGCAGTGTAAGGCAATTAAAAATGTGATTGATTCACCACCTAGTGATTAATATTCACCTAGTTTAATTATATAAAGACATGCATGTAACTGGATATAAGGATCAAGTAATTCATAGCTATTAATTACACTGAATTCACTTGGCAATTTTTATATTTTATGACAAAATCTTGGATGGATGCTGGCCTTTATGGGATGCAAAGCTAGAATAAAGTAGAACTTCCCTAAAAAAATAGGGAACCTTTGGATAGAAAGGTTCAGCTGTCATCCGATAACCTGTATCAGCAAACTGTCCCCATCCTTGTCCCTTTGTTAACATGCATATGAAGTATATTAATTCTCCTAAATGTCATCTCTATCAATCAAGTGGTCTGTTTGAGCTTGAGACACGTTACAATTTCATAGCAAAATCTATTTATTATGATACTCAAACCACTGTGCTTCCCAAAACTGAAGTGGTTTTCTGTGGCTTAGGACATTGTATTTAGTGAGTATTTGATTATAGTAGTGAATGTGTTTGTGTTTTTCTATACTGCGTTGTGTAAAGAGAACTCCTTCATGCAGACAGTATATGGGGAGAAGAGGAAGTTTTGTTACTTAGCACTTCATTGTTTGGATGGAAACAGGAATTCAGTAACAGTTCTATCTCTGTAGGCTTCTTTGTTATTGTTCTTAGTATCATGCTTCCAGAGAAATCATCCTAAAAGTAATGTCACTGTGCCTATTTAATCCTGGTAGATTGTAGTCTTCTAATGCTTGTCTTTCTGTTTTGTCTGCAGGTCTCGGCCCAGGGATGCTTTACAAATTTTTTATTTTGGCCAGTGTGGAATAAGAAGCCATGAGGGAAAGACTAGGGGTGGGAGGCAGTATTGCAGGTTTGTCCTGGTTGCTGCCTTTTGTGGTTTGTCAGTGAGACAAACAGATCAATGCATTAAAAGATGTTAAGAAGCCACGGACACCACCCACTTAGCATTTGGAACTGTCCTCTGTGTAAACATTTAAGAGCATGCAACTTTTGTGCAATCTTCAGTTTCTTAATAATTTTGCTGGGTGTAAGGGTGTGTACGTTCTGTGGACTGGCTGACTATGGAGATGAAATCTCACAGTTTGTGAAATGAAGTTGGCCTAGTGTTGTAGTAATAACTTTGATGTGTTATATTGCCTATTGTCTTCTTATGTCTTCTGTTTTGGTTTCATGTTGTGAGATTGCCTTCTTCCACTTCAGTTTTCTTCTTTTGATCTTGCTATCTGATACTTGCAGTAATGGGTAGCAGTGCTTGTGTCCTCTGGTATAACAAGCGGTCTTCCTCAGTGCATTGTCTTGTCCTACCCTACTGGCTGTATGTTTACACAAGAGCTTGTCTTAAGCAGAATGCTGGTTTGGCTTTTTTTTTTTTGTTAGCCTGCAACTTCTGCAACCTGAGTTTGCTCTCTGCTAGAGACTGGCTATGGTTGATGCTTTGTGACTTGATTCTGCTATGAGACTTCCTCTCTGCCCTCTCCCTTCAAGCGCCTCTCTTGCACATAGCATCCTGCTCTTCTGTGAAGGTGTCCTGTTATCTCTTGAATATGTTTGGTGGAGCATTTTACTACTGCGAAGGTCAGTGGTAATGAAAATAGAAAGTGAAATGTTAGTTCTTCTCAGCAGGGAAAATAAGAATCTCCGTTTTAAACTAAAACCACAAAGCTTGTCCTTTCTCTGATACATTACTAAGTCTAATTAAATATTACTGCCTTGTTTTGAGAGAATAATCTCATGGTGAGAGTGGTATTCTATAAAAAGAGAAATGGGCAGGGGGATTGTGGGTTTTTTTTTTTCCTACCCTCCTGAAATCATCAAGCTGGGAAGCAGTATGCCTGGAAGCAGCACACATTTTTGCATGAATTATTAGAGCAGAGAAGGCTATTAGCAGCTAGGTCTATAGCAGCCCACGGAATTCTACATTACAGCCCATAAGTGCTTTCACCTTTTGTACAGTTCAAGTGTGGCCTGTGGAGCCTATAGCACTCAGCATATTATGTTCCAGTGTGACCTAAATGGCCTTTCACTTACATCTAGTAGAACCCTGCATGCTACTCTCTGTAATCTTGCTGAGCTATGCTGCACCTCCTGTCAAAGATGAAGGCACTTACTGTCTGTACTAACTTATGCAAATCATTTGCTGCCCTTTGGTTCCTGTCAAATTGCTAATTCAGACTTAGCTGAGCACTTGTTGGACACTTCTGGGCTTTTTGGTAGTGGTTGAAATGCTGTTTCTTCCATGTGGCAATCTCCTTGCTCCTCCTTAAGAATCACTCAGAATTTTTCTCTTAGGAATTGGAGACTGCTTTCATTACTGGATTGCGTTGCAGTCAGCATCACTTTAATGTATCTGTAATGTAAGTATCTGAAGACTGAAATGCAGTTTCTTTTTTTCACCATGCTGTACACGTGGACTTCATGCTTGCCTGAAGCCACCTCTAGATCCACACCTTGTGTGTCAGGTCTCCACATACTCAGTGGGCTTATTGCTGTAGCCAAGCAGCAAGTATTGCCATGCAAATTCAAGTCTTCCTTCAGGGAGGAAACTCCTTTTCTTGTCTTTGGTCTCATTTTCAGGACTTCACAAAAGGGAACCTCAATTTTCTGCCTTGATAACTCCACTTTCCTTAGCATGGATGGGACCAACTGAGATTGGCATGAACTTTAGCGGATTCTATAACAAATATTTTGCAGGGGGATGTTTCCAGAAGAAGCATGGATACCTTTATCGCCTGTGTGTATCTTATTTTTTTAGAATTGGTGACATTTGACTTTTATTGAAGTGGCCAAAATGCACTGCATAGCCAAAAGTTGATCTACAAAATTATGAAGTTGATTCTGTGGCACGTTACCTGATACCTGGAGTCGTATCCCATAAAGACTCCAGAAATTGCTATGTAATATGTTAGTGGGATGCAATTCCAGGCCGTGACGTGTACTGTAAATAAGGTATGGGTGGCTACAGGCTGCCCCTGCTTATGTAAAACTGTGGCATACTGCTAATACATCATTCTGCTGAGCAGCATGTGGGTGTTATGGGATGGGAAATGTAAGGTGATATTATTAGCTGGGGGCTGACAAATCTCTTGCTTTTTCCCACAAGGAAGGAGGTGAGGTGATATACCCATCTTGACTCATCTGGGGAAGACTAAGTTCTTGCTCACCAGTGATGTGACAAACAATGTTTTGTCTCATTAAGAAGCTTATTTACATTAATTAACCCTATAAAAATGGATTCTGTCTTTCCAGTGTTTTCTGAGTGTAACTTCAGTTTACATTTTTCAGTGTTGACTGATGAAAAAAAGAAAAAGTAAAAAATGAAGTGGGTGTCAAGGAGAAGAGCAGGATAAAATGCTGTTGTCACTTAGAGAAATGTTAAGACATGTATGAAAACAGAATCCATTTGCTGGATTAATGTATTTGAATTGTTGAGATGCCAAGTTTTCTGTACAATGGTTTTGTAATTAAACTTTGGACTTCTGTTGTTTTTAAGAAGTTGATGTGCTTGTTTGACACCTGCTTCATTAAAATTGTTCAACGTTGAATCCATTCTGATTCAATTTTAACTGCATATTCATGAAAGAACTATTAGTGGCATTGCTCTCGTTTCAGTGACTTTGTCAATCCCGTGTTAACCTTTGAAAGGAAATAAAGTGTCCATTCCCTCTCTACATCTAAAGTGTATCTCCCTTTGAAAAAGCTAAAGGAAGTAGTTATTTCTGATGATAAAAAGTTCAGAGATCTTTGGTTACCACTAATTCTTATTGGGACCCTTCCTGTTATTTTTGTTCCTCAAGTTGAATAACTTTAAAATCTCCTTCAAGCCCTTTTTTGACATCCTTGTCTTCCTTTATTCTCCCTAATTTCCCACCACCATATTTATTTTTCTTCCTTTAAGAACTTTATGTATCATAGCTGTTGGCCCCACTTGGTTTTCTTTGCCCCTACTAGATTTTTATCACGTATCCTCTCTCCCGCTTGCTGAGTACAGAGCCAAACTGTGGCCTTATGAAATTTATACTTTGGTTGTAGATCCTTGAGGAATTCTGCCTGCACTGCTGTTCTTTCTGAGGTGACAGTGTTGTAAGCAACCATGTTTTTATGTTACTTTTGTGATCACATTTCATTATTTTGATCTCCAAATTAATGTCTGGCCTTTCTCTGTACCAACAAGCTTGATTCAGGTAGTGCCTGTGATTTGGGACAGACTGCACAGTTAGATTTACAGTGCTTTGGAGATTTGGTGAAATACCGATTTATGAAATGATCAAGATGGAGAAAATAGAAGGAATATAGGAAACTCTCTTATAGGACAATAGCTGCCATGTGACACTGGCTGTTCCAGAGTTGGAGAAGCAAAACAGGTGCACACCTGAAGGAAAAAAAAAGGAGCAAAGCAGCAGTAAGTTCATTGTAAGACAAAGATGTAGTATCTGTCTAACCTGTGGTGCTGTATGTGGCATCAGGAGCAGGTGGTGGTCAGTCATGTTTGGTTCAAGACAGTGTAGTGGGCTGTATTATTTGTGCTGTTTTTTTCCTGTTTGTTACCCCCAGTTTGCTGCTGGTCAGTTGGATCAATGATGAATAATAATTTAAGGGAAGTTAAGGAAGTCAGGGGGTTCAAGGGCTTTGGGTTCTTTTAAGAGGAAGAGATCACTTCCTCTTTCCTTGGCCAGGTTCCTGTTGATAATGTATTTGGAATTTGAAATAAGGTCTTTTTTTAATTTTTTGCTTCAGTTCAGCTGCATCCTTCATTGTCAGGAGTATACTCAGTCCTGTCACCTGCTTCTACCATAGAATTTTTCGGCTTGTGAACGATGTATAGTTTTGCTGCTTCTTTGTTCCTCGTTGGCCATAGTATTTATGTTTTTTTTTTAACTGAAGCTTTTTCTTACATATTCATGATTTGCCATCTTAATTGCAAAATCTCTGGATTTTGTATGTGTTGTATCATTCTGGTATGTGGCAAAGTATCCACATGCATTATGTAATATAAGGAATAACGTTCATTTAAACTGATTTATGGGTTACTTTAATAAACCTGCTATTCTTATCATGAGGGGTTTGGGGTTTTATCATTTCATGTGTAGACACTGGTCATCTGTGTATCTGAAGATATGAAAATTGGAGCTTGTGAAGGTTTGAAGCTTAAGTCTGCGTTATAACTGGCATATGGAGACCTGTGCAATACATGTTTTTGAATATTTGTACCAAAGTAACGACAAGCAAATGTAGCTAGGATATTTCTAAGCACAATTTTGGAGGGCAGCAGGAGGAAAAGGTGGCTGTACAAATCATACTAGATACGGCTTCCTTCTCCAGAGTTTTCTAACTTGGAGAAACACCTTGGAGAAAAAAGATGTGATGCTGATAGCAGATACCACTGAACTACGGCTGCAGTGTGATCTCTCTTTCAGAGTTATATTGGGAGGGAGATCTCTGACTTAAGGTTTCACCGCAGTCTGAGGACAAATGCAACACAGGTTTGTTGGTTTTGTCTCTTATTTGTAGCCACAACACAGTGTTCAGACAGCTCTGTATCTTTGAAAATCAATCTTTATTTTAAACTATTCAGATTTTAATTGCAAGCATATCCTAACAAGAGCAACTTAGTACTGAAATGCAATCATTTCTGTTAATTACTTCATGAAGTGCTGAAGCAGTACTTGAAAAGATCTGCAGAGAGATGGACAAGTAGAGAAACAATGTAGAAGGGATTGCTAGTTCAGTTGAGTGGAGATGTGAGTCATGTGAAGATAGTTAAACTAGGGGTTTAGGTCCTGATCCTGAACTGCTTAAGCATGAGGTCAACTTTCTACATGGGAATGGTTCCACTGAGTTGTCTAGATTTACACTTACGAAGATGGACTCCTCAAATTATTTGGCACATCAGTGCTATAGATCAGAAATAGAAAATAATGAAGCACATCTTAAAACAAAAATCCTGAGGAAGCATGTATTCTTCAGAAATTGCCAGGAAATACTTAATGAGAATATATTTAAGAAGGTACTGAAAACAGTGTACCCAGTTAACCCACAAATGGGATTTGAAGCCATTGCATATTGCTAACCAGGTACATTGTTCTGTTTAGAATGCTTGTTTCCCTTCGTCTCTTTCATGATGTGTCTTTCTATCCAGGTTTGTGACATCAGAAATTTAAGCCCTCATCCTCTGCTATAAGTTCACTGATAACAGAAACTGTTCTAAGTAGCAAAACTTCTGCCCTTAGCTTGCATGTCTTTAGGGGAAGAGAACGTGATAAATAGTACAGTGGGATTCTGAACGGGCCTGCTGGGGGTTCCAGCACTTCGTAATAGTAATGTGGGACAAATTATTTTTGTCATGCAAAAAGCTAAGTTGTTTTACGTTAGAGATTGTTGAAATACAAGATTCTTCAACAAAGTGTAGGTATCGGTACATTTTTCTGGTTTTTTGGGCAGGTTGCTTGTGGCACCTAGAAAACAAAATTCTGATTAAAGAGTTGAGAAGCTCCCTGGTTTTAATAAACGGAAAACCTTGATTCTCCTGCTGGTAACTGGAAAAGGTTCCAGCTGGTCACGAGCGCTACTGTTTACAGAATATAAGCTTTAGGAAAAGTAAAGGGAACTATGAAGAGCGTAAGCAGGATACTCTTCTAGACTTCCTAACATGCTGCATATATTTTAATTGAATGTTGTAAGCATAAATATTTAAGCAACTGGTTAGAATTCATTCCTTGTGTGCATATCTGCTCAGGCCTGGCAACAGGTTTCTGGTGCTGATTTACCCTGGCTCCATAGCTGTCCCTGCACTTGTGCTGGTACAGTGTGGCTGAAAATTTTGCTCTTATTGATGTTAAATCATAATACATTATGCAGATATATTATTGAATTGATGCAAGTTGTTCTAAGATACAAGGATTCTAGGATCTACTTTCTTTTTTTCTGTTGGTGAATTGGTTCATCTCCTGAAGTTTTTAAATACTACTGTTTACAAATTTGTAGTTTTTGGTCAATCATGCTCTGGAAGGTAACAGGCATTCTCCCTTTTCCCAAGAAGTATGTCTGTGCATTGAAGTCCATCTGATCTTTTTTTTTTTTTAAATCAATTTGGATTCTAAATACTTACATTTAAGGAGTTTTGCCTGTCCAAATCCCATGCTGCTAGATATCCATCTGACTTCCTTGACTTGAGTAGAAGTATGATACATCCACCAAATACCTGTCTCTGGGAATCAGAAAGACGTCTAGTTTTGATTCTCAGGTAATGACACCATGGGGTTTCTCTTTCTATATCATACCAGCCTTTTTAGTTTTATTAAACCTGTCCCAGTGGTAGTCAAGAGAGAATTGCCTCACCTAATTTATTTGAAATACTATTGCTTAAGCCCAAGACACTTGCAGAGAAATCCCAAGGTGAAATTTTAGGCCTATAAACATACTGTTAGAGCCCCTCACCCTTCCAAATGGCTATTAACAACTGTATTAGTATTCTAATTCTTCTCAGGGGAAGTTTCTTTACCTCTATGACACTTCAAATTCCTGACCAAATTGGCTTTGTTTCTTGAATATCAAGGAAGAGAAGTAAATTGTTTGGACTGGGGGAAGAGCTGCAGGAAGTTTATCAGAAGTGCAAGCCAGCAGAATGGCTGAGTCCAGGAGAGTGAAAAGCTTTGGGAAATTAACCTAATGCCTCTCCGGGAAAGGGTTGTGGCTTTTTTTAGCATGAATGTTGTATATGCTCTGAAAAGGCAGTACACATGCTGTTTTCTTTGTCTATAAGTGTGGATTATGGAGCGTGTTGCCCTTGTCCTCAAAAGATCTCACTTTTCTTAAAACACTTCTACAGAAGCAGAACATCTGCTCCTTTAGAAGAAATGGAGCTGTATAGCGGAATGTGGCTTTCAAGCGGGAGGGAAGGCTGTCGTTTTTCTTCTGCCTACTGTCATTAATGAGGAGCAGCCCTGCTGTATATAAATGTGCAGAGTCAAATTCCAAAAAGCATAAGAATTACCTTTTGCCCTCACCCCATTAAAAATCTGGTCAGGGACTTTGTAGGAAAAGGACAGCAGGAATGAGAGCATAGTGGAGTAGAATTTGCTTTTGTTCTTGAGGGGAACATTCACCTCCTGCCAGTGCACAAATGGTTGAGCTTTTAGCCTCGGTAAGTTTGGATTCATTTAGACCTGCAAATTCCGTACATTCTTGAAGTGCTTTTGAGCAGAAGCAGCAGCAAATGTGAAAATGGAATTCCAGCTGCACCCTGCTTTCAGGACTTCATAGTTACATGGTAAATGTGCTTTTCCAGATGTCAGAGACATCTATCCACATAAGGAAAAGAACCCTTTTTGTACTGGGGGAAGCAGTGCCCTCTAATGATAAATCTTGGTATCTCAGAATGAGTAAGAAGCCCTGTTAGTTGGAGACAGAGCTAGAGAGCTTTTTCACGTGGAAACTGAAGTCCCTGGTTTTGTTCTAGGCTGATGGTAGTTTCTTGGGGTTTTGTTTGGGTTTGGCCTTTTAAAAATTACTTTATTTCTTGGTTTCATTGAGGATACATTATCCTTTCCCTAATGTGCTTTGAGGAGTAGTTGGGGTAGAAGTGCTACAGCAAGCATTCCTGGGTTACAAGGAAATGCTGGTATGGCAAATGAAACATGAACTCAGTTTGCATGTCTTTGAAGTTGTTCTGACAGCAAGGAATGGCTGTGATAAAGGTTTCTGGCTGGCTAAAGCTGATTCTGTGTGTTGGCTGATATGTAAAATCAGCACAACTGACTTCTCTTCAAGCTTCCTCACTAGCTGGAGCTGTGAATACATAAATCCATGTAATGGAAGCTTTGCAACTTTGGTATATAGAGTTATATACATAATACTGTGCCTTTGCAGAGCTGGTTTTAATATGGGAGCCTGCAACAGCTTCACACTTTAGCAGCACTGCCAGCTCTCTGGAGCTGGATTGTATACAGCGTGGTGGTATCTGCTTCACTATGATCTTACTCCAGCCAAGAGCATTCCTGCCCAACTGGGAGTTTCACTAACAAAAGAATCAAAAACGACCCAGGTTGTTTTTTGTTGAAAGTTTTCTGTATTTTGTGAATTGGCTGAGCTCATATAGAGGCCTGGCAAGCACCAGGGTTTGTACAAAGTAAGGAGAGAATCAGGGAGGAGAGAAGGGAGCAGCAGAAGCTATTTTTGGAGGTATCTTCCTTGCGTTTTGGCTCCCTATTTCATGGAACTGCACACTGAAATGATGTGGGAGCACAGACTGTAGAGAACCATCACCTCTTCAGCATCTAAAGTTGTCAGTAAATACATCACAATGCAAATCTAACTCCTGACTACATGCTGTTGCTCTTACCTGTATGTTTTCTTGTCCTGTATGTTTTCTTTCCCTCCCTTTCCCTCTTCCTTTGCTAAGCTGCTTCAGCTTGAAACCATCTAAAATTGACTAAGTGCCTCTGCTAACAAAGATTTTTCCTATAGAGAAAGTTTTTTCTCAATGAAAGTCACTGGAGGAGCAGTGAATTTGGAAGGAGCCCACAACTACTGCAATTGAAGTGTTTAGAAAAGGCAAAACTGTGGAAATAAGTGTTTTAAATTGTCTTGTCTTCTCTGAAATGGGGGCAACAAATCAATGCAGCAACAGTGCCTTTCTCTCTGGTACCAGTTTCCAAGCCAGATACTGACAAAACAAACTGAAGGTATAAAATTGGACTGCTTAATCTGGAGGGAGGGGCGTGAAGGGGCAAGATCACATTACTGATAAAAGAAAATGCAGAAAATAACAAATTCCTGTCTTTCTCCCTTGGGGTGTGCATTCAACAGTAGAAAAAATGTTCATGGAAGAATATGTTGTGCTGCTTAAGCATGCTTCAAAGAACGTATCTTTTCTTACCTTGTAGAAATTCCTCCTCATGGAATTCATTCCGGAGCATCTCAGGTTTTTTATTTATTTAATTTTTTTTAGACCTTAAGTCAGTAGAACTGATGTATATTACCCATGGGCCGGTTTGTACAGGGGTAGCTTAATCTGGGCACGTCCTTACCTTGAATTGAAAGTCTGTTGTATTTAATGGAGTGTTAACTTAGTTTATTCTCTGGGATTTGTGCAGTAATTTTATTGCTTGCAAAAGGAGCAATTTGAAGCCAGATGAAGTGTAGGTATACTCTGTAATGTACCTGCTGAGCTTGGCAATGATGCTTGGACATGCTTGCCTTATTCTGGTGTTTATGTTTTCTCATCACATCTCTTGCATCTCATTTTCTCGCAGTCCTGCTTTGACTTTGATGGTTATCTCCCTTCGCTCAGCAAATAAATCTGTAGGTACTGCATCTGGTTTGTTTCCAAATCTAGGAGCCTGTCTTGGACTGATGCAGCCCTTTGATTTCTGCAGGTTCACATGGTATTTCATGGACAACTGCTGTCTAGGCATTCAATTGTTAGTTAATCTATGCTGTAGACTGCCATCTACCAAGGCTTATCATGCTCTGGCTTTGTTTTTCCTGTCCTGTGTTGTCCTGATTTAGTCCCATGCAACAAGATGTGTCAAATGGTCTCGGTGGTGCAGACAAGCATAAGAATAATGGTGGATTCTGAAGTCAGTTTTTACCAATATGGTCATTTAGCAGTTGTTATTCAGTGATGTCCTAGCAGAATCTGCAATGAATTATAGCCCAAGACCATGGTAATGTTAAAGAAATGGATTATTCTGATGCTGAAGCACCAGCGGAACAAAGACACAGGAGAAATCAAAGACAAAAAGAAAAAACCCAAACCACAAAAATACAAAACCGAACAAAAATCAACTTGATGTGGACCAACTGTGCAGGGTGAGAGGTTTTATAAAGACTGTTCTCCTGTCTAGCTGGTCGGTAAGGTATGGCGGTGTAGATCAGCATTCATACTTTAGGGCACAAAGCTGAATTGTTCAGTCCATTTACATAGGTGATCTTACAACTGCTATGTGATATGAGCAGAGACAACAGTTTAATGAACATTAAGAGCTATTTGGATGTTGCTGAATTACGAGGCAGTTACGTGTTTAATGATTGAACTTCTTTTGAACTATCCTGAATACATGATGTGGTGCTTATGCTGGTTTAGAGGACAGACAGCATTAACTTCCTTAGGAACTCTTCTGGAGCACACTTATGCCCTGAACTAATATTAAGTACCAGGTTTGGGTTTCTCAGTTCAGGTTGTTGTCTTGTGGTTTTGACATTTTTTGGATCTAGTAGTAGATACTTAACAACTAGATCAACTGTTTTCTAGAGCCAAAGCTTCAGAGGAAAGATTTGTCCCCTTTGAAATTAATGATATTTTGTCACTGAATTTGCTGGAGCCAGGATTTCATCTGCCTTCTGCAGCAATTCTGTATGTGATTATGGATTATCAGTCTGTAGGAAAGCTGAAACTGGCTCTGTGGCTTTTCCTGGAGTCATCGAGTATCTCCAATCCTGCAATACAGCTTCACAGAGGGATCTGCATGGGTTTTCTCCTCAGAAAAATCAAAGAGGAACTCTTACAATGCGTTACAAGACTGAAAGAGCATGTTTCTTCAGCTAGAATAGCAGTGCTCTTTCACATATAATGGGGTCACTGTTTCTCTGCTGACTTTCTGGTGTTATTGATACTTACCAGCTGGGTTCCAATTTGATGAGAAAATATCAGCACTTTAAAATCCTAGCAATAAGAGAGTTTCAAATCACAAAAATGTCAGTCCTGTCAGTTAACGAAACACTTTTGTTACTTTCTGTCACTGCTGCTACTTTTTCTTAATGATAGGAAATTTCAGTTTGATTCTGAAGTTCTCTAGTAGTAAATTCCCCAATCCTGTGTTTCACTATCCAAGGTCAATGCTTTTCACATCGCGAGAGATCTGTTGAGAGGAAGATATCGTCTGGGTGAGGTGGGAGGACAGAGCCTGGATCCAGATAATCTAGGTTCAGTTTCCAGGCTCTGGACAGACTCTGTGTGTTTGACAGATGTTATTTCTGTCTCATGGTCTGCTCAACATACTAGCGAAAGATACTCAGATACTTCAGTGATGAGGATGACAAGAGAATTGATGTAGACAGAGTTCTTAGGCAGGTCATTTGTTTTTCTCTTCGTAGTTCCTCATTGTGCAAATGAAAAGAGCAAATATCATCCATTTAGACTGACAGCTGCCTGGACTTAAAGGGGCTGTGTCACACTGCCTGTGTCAGCAGTGTCCAGAAAATATCACTGTGATCTGAATAGGAATCTGTAGGCAGTATTCTGTTAAATCATCTACCTCCAATGATAGTTTTGGATATGGTTAAGAGGATTAGGGATTGGAAATAGTAATTTCTTCTCGGATTTTTTATTATTTAAGGCAGACTTGTGATATCTTTTTTCTGTTTGAGATGTGCTGCCTAAAAGAGTACAATATTGCAGTTGAATCTGTTTTTCATTAGTCTTTCTCAAGCTATGGCCTTTAAAAATCAAGCAGAAACAATATCTATCCAAGGAAGTGGCAAAGGTTTTATGTAGTCTTCTGGAAATGGTCCTTTTTTGTTTGTGTGGTTTAGTAGTCAGATAATGCAGCAGGAAGGTATAGTGGATAGAAGAGAATGAATGACATGACTGAGTGTGGGAGACAGAAATAACTTTTTGACTGGGCTAGTTCACCTAGCCAGAAATTATCAGTATAATGAAAGTGTGATTTTTAACTGTCTTTAAGCATAAAGGAGTAGTCTTCCTGGGCATCTATTTCTGTCAAAGTACTTAATTTTGGTGTGGCTGCATTAATAAAATTAAGTGATCCAATATTAAAATCAGTATCTGTGCAGTCTTACATAATTTAACTGTATCCATTTAGGAATGGATTTTTAGCATACTAATGAGGCCTTTCTGGGTTCTTTGACTACTAAGACTGCATAGTAAATAATACCATGACAAAAAAAATAGTTTCTCAGGATCCCAAGTTCACTACTTTCCATAATCTGTTATCTTCTCTTCACTGGACTACTTAGTCTCTTCTGAATGTCAGTCCTGCTCCTCACTCGGATCAGGGCAAAGTGCATTTTCACTTCTTTTTTGAAGATGTAGAACAAATGTCAGGATGCTGCAAGGGGTTTAACTAGGGGTGGGGGGTGGCTGTGTGTGTAATGAATACTGAGCTGTGTTTCAGCTAAGGAAAGTGTGGCACTGCCAGGAAGCTTGCATTGTGGTTGGAAGCTGGTTATCATGCTGGGAGGATGGAGCTCTCTACAGAAGAAAATTGGTCAGTCAAAATGACCTTTTCCCACCTTTTCTCCTCTTTGTCATAGGTGAGAAATCTTGTTTTATTAACCTGGTGTGAAGTTGGGAGAAGAGGAGACAACATGATGAACCAGATCTTATTTAGGCTGCACTGGTAGATTTAGAGCTGGCTCAGGTGCTGCCCATGAGAGAAAGGTTTCTGTCAGCTCCAGATCTCCCAAGAGATGTTGTTTGCTGAGCTTCTGTGATGAGAGAAGATTCAGAGCTAGTGTCAGTCTGGATGGTTCATTAGTTTAAATGTCTAGTTTGGGGAGGTATGCTCTCAAGCAAAGGCTTCTAAATATAAAATAGTCTTGTGAAGTTTTCATCTTATGAATATTCACTTGTTGAATTTACATTTTGTTTTTCATCTCTGAGCTTCTAGGAGAGAGCCTTACACAGAGGACAGCCCTTCCATCTGTCTGAATAAACTCATGGAGAGATTTTTGTGAAAACAGTACCTTGTTGTTTGATATCTCCATACCCGTCAGTGAGTTTCTCAAAACTTTGAAGACCCAGCCATTCTCACAGGCAAGCTCTGATAATCTGGGACTTGAGCAGAATTTTGATCTCCGTGCACCTTTGAATGTGTTGACTGAAGTGGTGGAGGTGCAGGTGGAACTGATAATAAAATGTTTGTCTTGAGAGACTAAGGTTGTTTGTGTCATTGTTCTCAGTACAGAAAGTTCTTGATGAACTTGGGAGAGAGCAAATGTCTGTCACATGCTTGTTGGGCATCTGGATCTGGAGTGGATGCTTTGGAACTACCATTAGGACTGTCTGTTAGGATGGAGGATTATTGCTAGAGCTTGCAGATATCTTTCTTCTCTATCTTGATATTCTCACTGGTTCTCGACCTCTTCTAAGAGCATTAGCTATTGCTGTCAGTCCTCTGCTTTCCTATACACTGCATAAATACGGTAGGCATACTTTGCAACCCCACTCACAATACTCTTGGATGCTTGGTTGCTTCTAGGCAGAGGGGTTAGTTGTACTGTTCTTATTTACGTTCTTTATTCAGCAATGTATCGAGTTATTTCCTAATCCAGCTTCATATGGTGGCTAATGGAACAGAATTGATGCAATTCCTCAAAAAAAAAGGCTTTTAGCCAGTAGACTCTAATTAAAGTACCACTCCCCCCCCCTTTTTTTTGAGACCAAAAAAAAAAAATCCTTCAAAGAGCCCACTTTCTTTGTATCAGATGAATATATATGCTATAACTTGCCAGCCTGACAGAGACAGAAGTTGAAATATGCTTGGAACAGTTATTTTCAACCATATAAATGCTGGCACTACCTGGAGCTTATTTCTCCCACAAGGTGATATTTCCACCATGTAATCTTGCTGCTTCCTGCTGTAGGCAGTATTAGGGAGAATGTGTCAGAAAAATTGTCAAAATGGCTTTCTGTTAGAAGATTGCATTTTAGGTATGCCCATGGGAAAAATGCATAGATTTACTTGAAAATTCGTAGTTCTTGGGTTTGACCAGCTTCAGTTTTAGGGAAAAGTCCATATTCCCCATTGAAGAAGCACTTGCATTTTTACCCATCCTACCCTCAGGTTCTCCAGGGAGATGGCTTCTTTGATCTTGTCTGCCTCTTCTCGGTGCTTAGTTGCCCAAGCAGGGATGGAGGAGAGGAGGTTTTCCTAGTAGAGCTCTGCTTTCAGGAACAAAACCCAAACCAAACAAACCACGACACTTAAAAACATTATTATTAAAACTAACCAGTTTAAGTTGTTGGGTTTTGAAAATTTCTGTCTGTATTAGTGAATCTACTTAACAGGCCTTGCCACGGTGGTAACTCATTGCCTGACCCACAGCCATCCCCAGGAGGAGAGGGTGATTGAATATATTGCAGCTAATACTTACTAGACTCTAGACTTGGTGACAAGACATGGTGGAAAAGTGTGCAGGAGGCTCAGTACATGAGAGTTGCTGATTTTCTTCCCCTGTGACTGTCCCTGTGCTTCAGAACAGCTCTTCGTAATTCCTTTCCCTTACTGATTTTTGAGACTAAGCAGCCTCTTACTCCCGCCTTGGAGCACTTAGGCTCTGTGTTCATGGTGAACCAGTCCCTATCACTCCCTACAGGAGCCTTTCTGTCCCACATTTTGTGGTTTAAAAAGGTTGGGGGGGGGGGATTCTTTCTGTCTCCCCCTTTCCTCTTGGGCCCTTGGACCTGAGCTGGCTATATCTGTGAAGCTCCAAAGCCTGTAAGTGATGCTGTTTGCTTCTGAGTCAGAGGCTTTTAAATCTGAGTGTAAAATGAGACTCCTACAGCAGTAAACAGAGAGATCATATACCTCCTTTGAAGTTACCATTTAAATAACCTCCAGGGCTTTACTAATGCGGGAAGCGAGCAAGAGGAAATAATTCCCTTCTTTTTCCCTTCTCTTGCTCCCCTCTCCAAAGCAGGGAAAATGAAAATGAATTCCCTGGCAGAGGAGGAACACTGGTTTTCAGGGTATTGCAGAAGAGATGAATGGCTCTCACTTGCAGCTTAGTTAATGAGTGAATACATATTCATTAATGGACACAGTTTATTAATCAATAAATACTGCAGATGATGGTGTTATCACTATGATAAAGTAATTTTAATACTCTGTATACTTTATAAGATAGCTGCTGCATCAGAGGGAAGCCTGTGTCAGCTCACGTGTCCAGGTCTTGGCTTGGTGCTGTGGTGGGGAGACAGGATCAGGGAAACAAAAAGGGTCCTAGCTGAACTATGTGAGCTGACCTGGTTTCAGACCAAACCCTGTGGGTTGTTCTCATGCTGCTAATTCACAAAAAGATGGATGTGTGTTTTCAGGCCTCCAGATGGACACCTGAGCTGATGGTTGGATTTTTTCTGAAGGCTGGTAGACACAAGTGAGTGTGTGTGGCATCTGTCAGTACTGGCAGGGTGTCTGGTGTTGTGCTGTGGAGGAGGTCATCCTGTGCCGAATGGGATACTGTAATGTTGCACGGCAGCACTGTGTGCTCTTGAGATTACAGTAGGGTCATCTCTGTGGGTTGATGGCATAAGGCTACCTGATACGAGCATAAAATAGCCTTCTGAGGCCTTTGTAGTTAGTGTGCTGCAGTGATATAATGGAACAGCTTTCTAGTAGGGCCGCAGGTTGTCCAGTACTGGATGGACTGGCAACTGAGGAACCTGGAGAAGTAATGCTCTTACTTGCCTGGCTGTTACTTGTTTACCAGGTAGGTTAACTAGTCAATACCTAAAAGAGTTCACTCCTTTGTTAAGTGGTTTATTAAATAGTAAGATTTATTCAAATAATTGAATAGACTTTTAGTGTAGCATAAGTTAAGAGAATGCCCTAAAGACATCTTAGCGTAAGTCTGAAGCTTACCAAGGTGCCAGAGGTCAGTGTCTCATGGGACCAAAGATGCAGTGCTCCTGGAATCCTGCTTTTTCAGACTGCTCTTAACCAAGTGTTTGGGGCTTATTTTTCATAAGATGAAATATGTGATTGCTTGAACATGTTACTAGCCAGTCCTTGGCTTCACTGCACTGAAAATGTGGGGAGTTGCCAAGGCAATTATACCTGCACTAATCCTAATTTGCTCCTTAATCGCTGTCTGTGTAGCACTGCCCATTGTTGGAGTGCAATAACGCTTCCAGGCTGCAGTTAGAACTGGAGCTCCGTTGTGCTAGATATTGTACAGACATATAGTAAGCTGCAATCTCTGTCCTGGAGAGGTTACTACAGCAACCCATTAGAGTACCCTTATAGACATCGGTGTCCAAAGTAGTTCTATGCATTCCATAGTGGAAAGGGCCTAGCAGACTTTTTAACCTGTGAAGGCAGCAGTGTTCCTGAATTCAGCTTTGTTCATATTCTTCCAGCATTATCAGCACTGAGATTTTTAGAATTTGAGGAAATTGCAGTTTTTAAGTGTGCTTGGAACTGTGTGCTGCTGCCTCCTCAGAGAGTCCTCTGGAGGGTGGAAGATTAGAGCCAGGCCATCCTCTTTCATATCCTCAGCATGGGTTTCTGTGTTGTCGAATGCATTGTATTGTGAGCTGAATTCTTTCCCAGCTTTTTTGTACTTTGCCAGATTCCCCTTGACCTTGTGCCAATCAATGATGAATTGTACGAGTCCCCATCAAAAACACTGCAGAAGCCAAAGTGATGCCAGCCTTGCTGTGTAGTACATTAAGTCAAAATATTTTAAGCTGAGGACTGATGGGTATGATTCTTCTATTTCAATCTGCTTCTTCAGATTAAAAAGCTGCTAAAAGCTTCGGCTTGTCTTGATGCATCTGTTGCTTCATGACCAATGAATGGCATGTCCAGAACTGGAGGCTGTGGGTAGGAGGATGATATTTTGTGATAAATGCATCTGATGGTGTTTTATGTTCAGAAAGTTTTCTAAAAGCCTTCTACAGCAAATGATCAATCTGTTAGAGAGATTGCTGAAATAGTATCTAGCACTTATTTGACTTTGTGGAACAAGTAAAGTCTAAAAAGACCATAGACCTCAAACACACACAAAGTCACTTTTTGCTTATGCATCTTTCTTGCCCTCCCCTCTGTTGTGTTGGTACCATGTTCGATTGGCTATAACTGCAGATCATCCTTCTGTAATGTTATATATCTGATCTCTTATTAATTCCATAGCACTTTTTACAGTTATATGGCTATAAGATTTAAATCTGCAAAGCATTTACATGAAAAACTATTAAAAAGGAGATTGTTACTTTTCATTCACCCTGCTTTCAGTTTTCAGTGTCAAAGGTTCAATGAGCCAGATTCTGTGGCGATGAGAATCGATGGTGGTAGAGTTGATTGATTTGAATTTAATGATATTAGAATGAGGATTTTCTGAGTAAACTGGAAGGCTGGAAACATGCTCAAAGACATAGCTGGTAGAGCCAGCCTGTGAAACCTTTGAAATGATGATAAGGCATAAGGATCAGGTGTCTTCCTGTCAGACTGCTGTGATCTGTCACAGCACTACTAGTAGAAGTTGGAGAGGTGCAAAGTCTGCAAAACGCAACTCATATTTCTGGAAATGTCTGGTGGGATTTAGAACTGGTTTGACCTCACATGAAATTTAGGGACTGAGGCCAAGCACTATTTCTGGAATTTGAGGTTGACCCATGGCTAGGATTAAGGGCTTGAATTTGACTGACTTTAATTCTGAGGCTGAACTTAGTTGACATCTGCTAGTTGGGATTCTAGAAAATCAAAGGAAGCTTCTTTGACTGACATGAAATTTAGTTTTCAAATACTGGTAAAAAAAAATCAAATACATTTGAGTCATTTTTCAACAACAAAGGGAGAACCCAAACTGATGATGCTTATGTCTGACTTCAACACCCTCATTTTTCCTGGGGGTGGGGGCGGGGAGAGGGATGGAGAGGAGAGTGGGGCAGAGAAGCGAAAAATATGTCTGGCAAATAGAAATTCAATTGGTTTAATATACAGACTATTTTGCTGCAGTCTTAACTGGAGCCTCTTATTAAGAATCTGATGGCACTTCTAAAGAGGGAGAGCAGCTCCCTTGGTGGGTGCAATCTCCAATCATATGCCAACATTGCTTTTGACATATTTATGACTCCAATAAAATCTCCCATCTGGTATATTTTAAAATAAAATTGAAAATTTATCACTTTGCTTTAGTTGGTTTGTCGTTCTTCCCTAGAGAAGATAGCCAGGCTGAGATTATTGCATCGGCAGCCTGTCAGCTGAGGTTAGGATGAGGTGTGATTTAAATTTCAATACTTTCCACATTACAGCTGTCTATGGTGGGGAAATTACAAGGAGAAAAGCAGAGTCTGTTATTTTTATTCATTAGTTTCTCCTGATTTGTTTTGTTTTTCTTTTAGTTAGTTCCACTCACTGCATAGGGCACTTATGGAAAAAAAGATACTCCCCATTTTTCTGAGTTGCCACAACCTTTGCTTGATCAGAGGCTCTTGGGAGGGGATGAGACAGAACCAGAGTGCCGTCTGCCCCTTCACTCTACCATTTGGCTGGTCTGTGATAGCAGGAAGAGATCCTTTTCCATATGCAGTGCCATGCATGTTTATAGCATTTGTGGAGCCTGCCTTAAAGAGACTGTAACTTTTTTTTGCAGAGCAGAGCTAAGGGAGCAGCATTGGTTCTGATTTCCCTAACAAAGGACAAAGGGAGGGGTGTGGATGGTGTTTTGTGTCACTTAACGTGGATAGCTGTGTCTAAGCAAGTCTACATTTCACCATGGCAGAGAGAAAGGTACATTTCTGGAAGGAGGAGCAAACTTGCTGTGCATGTGCCTGGATGTTTCTCAGCTTTTGTGATGAGTTTAGGTCAGGCACCTTTAAATAGTCTGCAACAGATGACATGAATCACCTGCTGCAGGGTTTCTTTGTGTGTCTGTAGCTGAAGTGAGTCTGGAAGGAGAAGCAGCCAAAGCTGTGTCCAGTGCTCTAGCTGCAGACCAGAGTCTGGCCCCCAGTGGACCACTGGAATTTCACATTTGGCCTGTAGTGGACGGGAACTGTGGAATGGGGCTGACATATGAGTAAGGTGCTTCCTCGCAGAATTGTGTGCGAATCTTCCTGAAGTGGAAGGCTGTTTCTAGGCCTTAAGGAGCCCAGGCATGCAGCGGTGTGTTCTGCCTCATGCTGTGATTGCTGCTGGAGTCATGCCTGGCTGGCTGCTCTGGCATCGCCCACTGATGCCTTTGATTAGGTGCGTTTGTTTCTGTTTAGATACTTCATCATCGGCTGTCAAATTATTAGAGGTTGTATCTGGGCAGTATAGGGGAATAAAATACCTTTGTCCTCCATCTCCTGCAATTGCTTCATTGCTTAGATTACGACTCGAGCCACAGTGGAACTTGTGACTGATGCCCTCCGGTGTAGTTGCGTAGGTAGTAAGGTGGGAGGGCACGGTGGTGATTAAGATGCCCGTGTGAAGGCTGCAATACTTTACTCCCCTATAAGCTCAAATCCTGGGTCCCCTGGTCATGGGAAAGACTGGGAGAATTTTAAATGAATCTCGGAATGGTCTTGTGGCTGGTGCAGCAGCATGGCAGTCCCGACACAGTAGCTCATAGAGTTGTAGTCTAGCTCTGGGGAATTGCATCCAGCAATGCAAGTGCTTGCTCTGGGGGAAGAGTTAATTCTACATGTGATTTATGAGCTGTAGGTATTAAACCTGTGTGGGGCCAACTGTGACCTCAGACCCCCTGTTCTGTGTGCTGTGGTGTGCTCTGAACTGCAGGGTAAAATGCAAGCCCCAGGGCTTATTAAATGCAGCCTTCGTTTAAGCTGTGAATCATTTTCTATGGAGTGCATATACAACTATTATGCATGAGCTGTGTATTTGGGTATTTGCATAGCATGTTTCTCATTTCTAAAGTGTGCGTTTTGGGCTCCTTATTGTGTGCAGTAGGCTTTTGTTCTTCTGTTATGTATTTGTGCAGGTGAACATATGGTTAAGGATCTGTGTGCTTTTGAGCACAGCGTTAGTATATGGATAAGTCTTTTGGGAATGCTGTGTTTGTTCGTGGTGTGCTTTCACCAGCATGCATTCTGTAGGCATGCAGAGCATATGTGTGTGTCATTTCATCTGATTGCTCCATTTTCCTGTTTTCTGGACTCAACAATTAAGGGTGGGTTTTGAGAGCATCAGATATATTACTTCCTTTGTAGCAGTTGTACATTTACTAATGTCAAATTCATTCTAAATGGTTATACAACTGCAGTTCTTGATTTGACAGACCTAAATCTTTGTTACGTAGAGTGAATGGATGTTTTGCTTGCGTGCTCAATGTACCTGTGCTCCCTCAGTACACATGCTCTTGTTGTCCATAAAAAAAAGTGTTGTGCACTGAAAATAACTTGGGCCTTCCTTATGTGCTGTAAATGTGTTTTTGTGAAGGTGGGAGTTATAGCATGTGTGCGGTGTGCAGTGTAAGTGTGGTTTATGTCTAAAAAATCAGTGTGCTCAGTTATGTATCTGTGCAGCGTAAGCGCATATTTTCCTGTATTTGCTGGCAGAGTTACAGGAGCGTTGAGTCTTCATATTGTTGAAATAACAGAAGAGTTGTCCACATATTTTCTGATTTTTTTTAAAATGTCCTCCAGCTTCCCTGGTTTAAATTTCTAAGTGTCTGTCCAAGTGATCTATGTCAAAACATCAGGAAGGGTATATAAGCAGTTATGTCAGTGGAATGGAACAAAGTCATGAGTTAATGCTTTTCTGATGCTATATAAAAGGGAAAATGGTGAAGAAGAGCCACAAGTAAAATACAAAATGAACCAGATCAACCAAGGTAAAGTCATGAGGTGTGTTCTTAAATTGGAGATATCTACTGCAAAAGTATTCACAGAGCTATATTTCTATTTCCTGTGATCATACAATCCTGTCCCTGATCTCACACCCTCTACGGTCAGTCCGCAGGAACCAGGAAGGATGATGTAGCCCTCCTAACCTTGTTGCTTCCTCTTGGCTGTCCTGTCAGGTGCTTTGAAAGTGAATCAAGGCCTTCATTATCCCACCATTTCTTTTCGATGACATTTTAAAAGACCTGACACAGAGTAGGAATGATTGAAGCTCCTGTTGCTTTTCTCTGTAATTATCCAGTTTCCTTGTTGGGACTGAAATTATTGCTGTGCAAGAGTGCAACGTCCTTACTGCCACGTAAGAGCTAGCCAAACACAAACCTGCCTGGCTGCGACTAGCACTATTCCACATATTCAAACAAAAATGACACTCCTTGGCTGCTGGGCTGTAGCGTGGAGTACGTGACCCAGACTGGAGTGATGGAGCTAGGGGGAAGGTGGTATGTGGCTGGAGAGGCAGTGTGCTGTGACCCGGCTGGGAAAAGGAGAGGGCAGATGGGCAGGGAGTGGGAATGGTGGGAGCTCTGTGCGCAGGTGGGTGGAGTTGCTGGCATGCTAGTGAGTTACTAGGAGATGGTTACAGGTGGCTTACTGCCTTGTTTCTGCGTTTCTCTCTTAATGGCATCAGTAGTACACAGAAATAAAGGAACATGGTCCCTGAACTGTAATTAGTCTTCAAACAGCCTTTGCTATGGATTGCCCAATTAAAGGCTTTGACTGTAGTCTGTGGTAAGAATGGGAGAACACAGCCAGGAGGACAAAGGAACAAACATGGGGAAAATGAATAATGGGTTGAAGTCAGGGGAATAAAATGATGGTTGAGGAAAATTCTCACTCAGTTATGGAGACCCTTCTGCAGCATTTGCTTTTTAGAATGTGTTCAAGGAGCATGTGCAGCTATTGCCAAGGGAAACTAGATCTGGAGATATGAGGAAACACAAAAACTGGGAACAGTTGAAGCTTTCTCAGCCTTTTAGCAAAAGGCAGGAGTGTGCCAGGGATGGTGTGAGACACCAGAGGGAGCTGACAGGGATTCCTGTAGGTATTTTTTGGCCAGCTGCTATTTCATCTTCATATCCTGAAGGGTCAACAAATAACTAGCCCTGATGCTCAAGGACTGTCCTTCTGCAATCTGTCGAGTTCCTCATCTCCACCTGGTCTGTAAATTCAGCTTCAGGTTGAATGCTGGTGTGTTAGTGGATGTGCAGGGTGAGAAGAGGAGGGAATGAATGGGAGGAATAGGCTGAAGGATCAATGCAGTAATTGACTTCCACCCTCAGAGAGCTTGCAAGCTCTCTATAGAAAGGAAGGAGGCAAAAAGAGAACCCATGTAGCCTCTGCGGTGTGTGAGGAAAGCCTTGTCTCAGCCTGTGGGGTTTTCATGGAGCTCAGTTTGCACCCCAGCTGCCTGGCCTGCACCTCCCACTTCCCTTGGCAACACAATGATGCCTCTCCCCTGCCCCCTTTCCCTCCAATTCCTTGTGACAGGCTTACAAATCCTGGGACCCCTGATGCTGGAATGGCTTTTTGGCCTAGCTGGAATTGTTTATAAGCACAGAGCTTTGATGCTGTCTCCAAAGCCTCTGGAGAGCTGAGAAGGGCTATTTTTCATGTGATGCTTTTGGAGAATGCTATGGGAAAAGGTCAAGGGACAGAGTGGGAATGAGTAGGTCACATACTCGTTGGTTTAGGGCACCATAACAACATCAGTTCTTTAAGATCTCAGAGCCTGCTTTGTAAAAATAAGCACCTCTCAGTGAGCTTCCTGGGAAAGAAGAGGGGCACGCCTCCTGCAAGCGTCCCTTTGCTGCGTTCCCCTGGCTTTGCTCTCTTGCCTTGGCAATCTCTGCCTCTCAGCATCCCTGTGAACTGGAGAGATCCCTCAGTGTGCAGCATTTCAAAAAGTCTCTTCGCTCATTGCTTTGACCTTTGTAATGCAAAGAGAGACTCTGTAAGAGCAGGGGCTAGCCCTCTGCACCTGAGACAGATGGCTGTCCTCTAGTGGGGTCTGGGCACAGTGCTGCGGTGTTCCTCGGTCCATTCCTATCTTTCTGCGGGCAGAAAGAGCTCAGCCCTGGACAGCTATTTGACCTCTCTTTCTACACGCTGTCTTTGCTTATTTAAATTGGGGTTAGGGGAAGCAGTCCAACAAGGATTGTCCTTTTTCTTTTCTTCCTGCCCGATTCACATATACTACAGGTTATCAGCCGGAGTGTGGGGAGTGTGTGAAGGAACAGGAAGCAGAGGGGTAAGGTGACAAGTCATTTACATGGGAAATATAAGCTGAATGTGCATTTCCCTACTCTGCTGCCATCAATTACTCTGATTTCCTGTACGCTACAGAGGAGGGGAGTGAAGTTTGCTTGCTTCCCACTTCCCTCGAGAATGGAAGTGCTCATTTGTTTTGCTGCCTGGAAATGCTGATTGCTCAAAACATTTATTGTTTTAGAGACACATGCAGTTCTGAAGCTGAACTTTCCAGCTTCCTTTTATCTTGTCTTCAGATGTCCTGCAGACATGGGAGACTTATTCTGCTAGTGCTCTAGCTCTTTTAGACCTGTAAAGGTGTTGCTGCAGTGGTACAGAAAAGCCCATGGCCAGCTGAGTAGATCTTTACTGTGGAGCACTGGCAAATACCCTCTGTTCCCTCTCAAACTATTTGCTTTAACTTGTTTGTGTGATCTAGCACCTGATCCAGTGGGGTGCAGTTTTCAGAGGCCCAAGACCTGCTTGTCATTGGAAACCTTTTAATGACTATTTTATGGGGCTAACAAATCTGTTGAAAGAAAATTATAGTGGGGAATTACCTGGAATAGGCAGATGAGACAATGTTTACTGTTTAGCTCTGGGGATAGTAGGAGAAACTGTGTGACTGGGCAAGGAATGGAAAAAGAAGAACAGAAATAGGAGGAGTAGGACAAACAGGAAAATGAATGGTAAGTCTGTCTTTTTCTATATCAAATAGCAGAAATTAGTGAGGGAGAATTCAGATAGTCTTGCCTGCTGAAGAGGCACAATAGAAAATGCACAACTCTGTATTCATCCACTTTGTGATAATGGTACAGTCTGGCTCACTTCTACAGTTTTTAGATGGTATCTGATCTCTGTATAAAAAATGTCTTCCTCTCATTTAACAATCTCTCATTGGCCAAATTCTTGTCCTGCAGCAGAGGTGCTGACTTGATTCCTGCATGTGGGCACTCAGGCCTTTGGAGAGTTTGGGACTTACGGAAAACCAAAGGGATGGGACACTCAAACTCTTGCGTGCCTTCAGCAGCCCTTGTTTGCTTATGACATGGTGTCTGTGAAGCTTCTATGATATGGCTGGTACTGGGATGTTGTTAGTACTCAGCTCAGTTCTGCAGTAAAGAGGCTGATGAGACACTGTGTCCTTGGAGCATGGTTGTGGCCAGGAAACTTCACCTGGCTGGTGGGGACTGGAGCCTCATTCTGTGGGGGCATGACATCAGCAGCTTTTATGAGCTCAGCCACTGTGGGTCTGAGCAGTAACTCCCAGGGGAGACCTGTCAGGGAAAACCCAAAGACTGGAAGGAAGTGCTGCTGATGACTCAATAGGCAGAGCTCTTCCCTTTGCTGATGTTGGAGCTGAGCCACATAGACACATCCCTCCATAATTACCCACTAGTTACTTCTAGTTCATGTTTTCTAACCACTGGTGTTCTCATTTGTTGTCCATGTATCCAGACATGTGAGGCTAGAATGGATACCATGAAATCTGGTATCGCACTGGTGCTTGCAGCCACCAAGAAGCAAGGATATGTTCGCCTCTGGAGTTAGGCGTGCTTGGCCCACATGTATCCATGCCTCAGGCACGTACAGATGTCGTGACCTGGCAGACAGATCACGGTCAGTGCTCATTGCTGTGGCGTTGTCTGTGTTCTGCTTGCCCAGGAAAGGTGGTGTGTGGGATTGCATGGGCATAACCCAGAAAGATGCATCATTAACCACTTTGTTTGAGACTGGTGAGAGGAGACCATATAAGGTGTTAGTGGTTTGGTGTTCTGGGGAACTGTGGAATGGTCAGATAGCATGGATGGGGGAGGGGATGAATTCGGATGACAGAACATGATGACAGAGGGACAAAAATCTCTGCTGTGGCCCGTATTAAGCAAGAGAGACCCTTAGCGGTCACCTGGAGAAAAACAGTGGTGCTGAGTTCAGTGCTGTGTGAATGATTTATTTTCTTTTCCATTTGCTCATTTCAGACATGAAGTCATGCAGTAACTTTAGATATTAAAAAAAGCTTCGGTTTCCAGTGTGTTAACTGCAGTGAATAGTTTCACTTTTTTTGTTTCCTAATGATCCACTTTGAAATGGAGAGGTGTTTTGTAAAACTGACACATTTTCAATCTGTATCGATTGCCATATGATATTGGTGTATTTCATTGCAATCACTGCCTTGTTCTGAGAAGTTACTGCTTTGAACCTTCTTGTACATCTCTTTCACCTGCTCCTGTGCTTCCATCCAGCCACACTGGCTGTCTCTTCTCCCTTGCTCCCTGCCAGTCCAGTCTCTACGTGTCACTGAATTTGGTGAATAGCACCAGGTCAGCTACAGCAACCTCATCCACTTTGCTAGCGAATGCAGAGATAATCTGCTTGCTCCTATAGGTGTTCTTTCTGTGTAATTAGTCTCATTGTTGTGACTGGCAGTAGGCTCAGCATCCCATGCAGTGGATGTGTTCTGGCTCTGCGGCAGCGCCACCTTCCTGTCCCACTGGGGATGCTGACACACATGGCCTGCCGTGTGCTTTTACCTGTGACAGATGTTTGTGAGAACAGCATCCCTAGAATTTACTCGGGTAACAGCCAGCAGCGGGAAAATTGTCCCAGCTCTTGTGCTCTTCATGGGGTTTGCTCATTGTCAGGGCAGTGGTCAGGGACTGGCACCTTTCAGGGGAGCTGGTATAGCTTGATGAACGACAGGCTGTGAATCGGAAAAGATGGGTGGACATCTTGAGAGGTGGCTCGTTTTTGATAAGTCACTTTCGGTAAATCACATAGAGATGTGCAAAACAAGGATAGTGGTCTTTCTCACCTTCGCAAAGAGCGTAGAGAACTTGGTGGAAAAGTGTTTCAAAAGAGCTGTGCTCTGTTACAGTGACACTGCCTTTTTCTGCCACACCTCAACTCCAACAAAGGCAAGACTCTCAAGACCTCCCTCGGGACTCTGCCAGCAGTATTTCTACTGGTCTAGCAGGAAGCACAGCAATATATTGAAGGGCTCTTCCTGATTCTCCTGTCTCTTCCAGAGATGTTTAGCAGTGGTACACAAGTTACCACAAAATCATCATTGCCATCATTAGGCTGCTGTGTATAATTATCACACAGTGTATTCACTGTGTCAACTCTTTCCTGCCTTCCACAAGTGGAGCTGACTGATCAAAAATAAAATGATCTGGCAAAAAATCTAGAAAGCCAAGATTTCTTTTTAGCCAAAATTCTTCATTGTTTTTATTATTATCTCTCACTGCTATAAGTAGTCAGTTTTTACAGAATCGTTCTAGTTGGAAGAGACCCTGAAGTTCAAGTCCAACTGTTAACCCAGCACTGCCAGGTCATGAGTTGTTCCTGCTTCAAGAAAAGCTGCTAATGGTGCTGCATACAAATAGGTGATGGACAGATGGACTTAAAAGAGCCATGGGGTTCCAAACAACTTCTCTACAGCTGGATAAAGGATCTAAGCAGAGACCAGACCTTAGTGTTTTGATATCTGTTAGAGAACTTCCAGCTCTTGTGTCTGTAGGACAGTGTGTGTAAAGCAAGTGGTGGTTGTTTCTTTAAGCCCCACCTCCACTGCTCCTCTCGATATTCCTGCTGACACAGATTTTCCTCTCTTGCTTGGTTTCAGTGCACCTGCTGATAGAAACTAGGCTGTGCAGGCTTTGCTCAGCCTGAGCTTGTATGATAACAGAAGCAGCACCCAAAAGCATATTCATAGGCTGAGAAGGAGGCATCAGTATGCTAGTGAAGCTTGACTTCAGCATGTCCACAGGTGACCTGCAGAAACTAGCCACTAAGTGAAGATGTGCCTTTAGTTAAAGGTCAAATCAGGTGTCACAGAAAACACAGGGATATTTTGGAGAGATAGTTGTTGAGCAAGACACTTTCCTAGCAGATCTAGATATTCAGCCTGCCTGTGTATTGTTGTTGTTATTGTTGTCTTAGGTAAGTTCATATTGAGCATATATCTACGTACGTGTGCTAAAGGGGTTGCGCTCAGATTCAATATCACAGAAGACAAGCTGCCTTGAAATGTGAATTACCATGTTATGTTCTGCTCAAGCCTCCCAGAGAAGCTGCCTTGTCTTCTCCTGCCTTGACATGAGTTAACTAACCTGGGTTAGTCACCCTGAATTAAGAACACATTTCCTTTTTTTTTTTTTCCCCCCTCCTTTTAAACCTGTTTCTGTATAACGAGAAAGACTTAAAGATGGGTGGGAAGGCTGTTGTGGTCAAGTTTCAGGAAGCTGGAGTGTGCCAGGTGGAAACTGTTTAGAGGGAGCAGGGTAGGAAGCTGGCAAATGGATGGAGAATCCTGAGAGTATTGGGGCAGAAGTGTCCCCTGAGCCTGCGTGTGCTTCCAGTCTGTTGTAGTGAGAAGTGTAGTCACGTGAAGTGCTTCTGTGATGGCTTGTTACATCATGCTGCGTGCCTGCAGAAGGGAGTTTCCTGGTCAGAAGGATATGTACAGCTGAGTTTATCTGTAACTTCTGAAACATGGATGTGATTTCTGGCAGGTTCTTCTTCCTCCCAGCTTTCTGCATGGCAGACCTCCCAAACTGCACCGTCTGGCACATTACTAATGCCATTCTGTGTTCTTGGCTGTTCCCCATGGCTTAGGGGCTGTGGCACAGTCCATAATCTTCCCCAGTGCGCTTATGCAAGCAGGGTTTAAGAGGCTTGGGCAAGGCCAGTGCAATTCAAGAAAAAGCTGAAGTGCTCCCCAGGCCTTGTGAACTGACAAAATAGCTGTGGTGAGGTTCAAAGTTATATTGCAGGGAAGGCAGAGTTCCTTGGAGTCTGGGTGGGGGCTAATCAGTGTACATTCATCATTAATTTATGCATGTAAGGGGGTTTTGGAATAGAGTTGTCATGCTGGTTTGGATAATGCTAGCTCTACCCACCCTGCCAGCTGCTGCAGTGTTGTGGTAGTTTGTGTTGCTGCATGCAGAATTATGGTGCTTTTGTGGGAATATTATGTTCCCTGAATAGAGCCCCACAGAGCAATTTGCTTCATCCTTACAAACCCATCCAAATAACTGGCAGTGCCTTACAAATACAAAACAATTGAGAAAATAAATGTATTATACTGTACATCTGTGACAAAACAATGCTTTCATGTGCAAAGAGAGAAATGTGTTTGTTTAACTTGCGGTCTCCCATTTGGAAATAAATGCATTCATTTAAATCAAAATGGGACGTTCTTCACTATTATAGTATTTTACATGCCAGATGTAAGAAATATGCTGCTTGAAGAGAAGACTAAAAACTTGGAGTGGTTGATATTGCCAAAAGCAGACATGTGCTACCTTATTCTTGACTCTGCCTCTCTTCCTGCAGGGTGTCCTCCTCACTGGAGTAGGAGGCACTCCTTTGGTGTGAGGAATCAATGTACAAAAGGGTTGGGAAGGTGCTTGTGCCTTGTGTGGCAGTCTGGTGCCCTGTGTGCACACAGGAGAGCCTGCTTTTCACCCAGCTTGTGCCTGTCAGAGGCACAATCAGTTGCCACACACCAGAACTTTGCGTGGCCATGACCATGAGGCAGGTGGATTCCCTACAAGAGTTGTAGTAGTCCACAGGTTTTTTGACCTTTTCCAGTTTTAGTGTTAAAGAAGTGTTAGTTTCATTTATATACAGCATTAGAAGTGTTAGATGGGGAAACATAATCAATAAAATACAGGTTGAGTGATCCAATATTTGTTTAAAAAAATGTGCATCATCTTGTAATTTTCATCCTTTTAAATGGTTAAGCTCTTGTAATGAAAGGCTGCAGCACTTCAGTTTACACATAAGCTTAACATCATCAAGCCAAGTTTGTTCTGGGAGTTAACATTTGCATTTTTGAAAGCAGCAGCCTAATCCAGAGCAAAACCAGATGAGAATGTACTTTAATATAGCACATTACCATCTGCCTGCTGGTAGGTGTGAGCATTCTCAAAAAGGTGCTGAAATTTCACCTGGGTAGTTTTCCAAGACTCTGCAAAATTAATTGAACAAAACTGAGGATCACTGCTACCACCAGTAGAAGTTGTAAACTGGAATATTAGAGGGAAAAATAGCAAGAAAAACATATGTTCATCTGAGCTTTTCTAACCTGACTTTTTAAACAATAGTAATGTTCAGACCAACTTCTAGGCTTGATGTTCTTCCTCAAGTGAAATAACTGCTCGTATTCTAGATGAAAGGGGAAGAGTGAGGAGGAGTTTGAGCCCTCTGCTGACGTTGGCTGACACACGCTGTCATGTAATGGCATTTTTCATGTGTAGTATCAGGGCTGTGTAAGCATGTGATTGTATTTGTGCTTTAGTAGCTGGAAGGCCTTAAGTGCTAAGAATCACAGTTCAGCAAGTCTAGCATTAATAAATACTCTTTAGTTCAGTTTGAAAACATCATGGTCTGCATCTTCCTCATTTGAAGTGTTATATCCATTCAGCCCAAGGATTTTTATGCTACAGCCAGCAGGAAACATGTCCCGTTTGAAAGGCAGCACCTTTGTATTGACTGATTGGCTAGTAGGGCTATGCAGAATGGGTAGTTTGGCCTAGCTCTGTTTTTCCTCCGGATTGATTAATCAAACACTTCAAATAATTGCTGCAGTTGTGATTAATGTCAACTGCATAGCTAAATACCCAGGAGATTAAAATGACTCTTTCTGCTTAAAAAAACCAAACCTGTAAATGAGTTAATTATTTACTCTGCTCACCTCTCTCACCTTGTTATGCTTGTAAATGAATAGAAATATTGATCTTGGAACTGATTGTGGTGTTACCCATCTTGCATCAGTTTAATTAGGGGTTTCAGAGTAACCCTGTGTGCTCCTTTTGACCAAGCGCATTCTCTTTCGGCATTGCTTATGTATAAACTGTGAGAGTGGTGCTGAGAGGGACCACTGGGGTGTAAGTGACCTCCAGGATTTGTAGGCCTTCCCTCCATTAGCACCCTTACTACTCTACCTAAGCCACTGCTGGCTCCTTGCGGCAATGCCTCCTTGGCCATGTTTCTTGGTAGCAGACTCTACCACCCAGTGGCTGTTGCTGTTAAAACAATCTGCTGTTTCCTCAGTGAGCTATTTCCTTCCATTAGCTTTGAGTTATGTCTTATTTTTCCATGTTCTTGGTCTGTGAGTACATTTTTTTCTCCTCACACACATAGAAACTAGATTTTAACTACATTCCTGGTTGCTTTAATAATAATATGTCCCTCCACCATGATAGCACAATGTCAGAAGGCTACAGATTTGCCTGCTGTATTCACCACCATGGGACAGAGACCTGAATGCCTTCTGAAATAGTTGGTTCAGCTAGGGCTTGTGTGCACCCATCACTTTTCCTCTCAAACAGTAAGGTCTTGCGAGTTCCTAGCAAAATGTGGTGGTCCTTGTCAAACTGGCAAAAGAATGCCAATTTTAGGAACGTTATCAAGAGTCTACTGCTTACTGAGGAGACAGAAAGCTCCTCTGTTCTTACATGTGCGTAGATAGAAGTAAAAGAAGCTTTGAGGCCAGCAGCTACTTGAGGTCATGTCACCTCCCTGTGCTTTCATTTCCTTGCAATTTGGTTTCCAAGGTTTCCTGAGTTTTCAGAAAAAGATTGGGTGCCTCAGCTTCTGGAGAGGCTGTTTCAGATATTGCTAAGCTCAGATCTTTATCCAGCTCTAATAGATTCCCTCCTGTGTGGCCATCAGGATGCCTTGGAGGAGCTGTGACTACCTTGCTGGGCAGAGGAAATCTTTCTCTTGGCACATCAACTTCTAACATTTCCATAAACCCCAGGTCCCTCAGCCGCTTGTCACAAGACCCTTCACCAGCTTTGTTGCCCTTCTCTGGACATGCTCTCGCCCCTCGATGTCTTTCTTAAGGTGAGGGGCCTAAAAGTGAACCCGGGATTCAAGGCGTGGTCTCCCCAGTGCTGAGTACAAGGGATGATTCCTGCCATAGTCCTGCTGGCCACACTGTTTCTGTTGTGCTGAGCAGGAACTTGTCCCCATTGCCCTCTATCCCTTACATCATCATGTTCAGCCAGTTGGAGAGACAATGGGGAATCTGCTTTATTTGTTTTCAGTCCAGTGAGGATGTGAGTCAGACATGCTCCTCAGCTCTGGAGTCACACTGTTCATATCAAGCTGTAGAGACTCATGGTTGCCCTGCAAGCTGTTACATGGCTCATGGAGAGCTCAAATAGCAGCTATCACATGTCCTTCTTTTGCTTTTTCCCTGTTTCCTGAAATGGAGGCTTTGAAAGGAAAACATGACAGTGTGCCCAGCCAACAGTATCGGTGCATCATGGCGCTTGTCTCCATTTTCCCCTCTGTTACAGAAGCTGATGGCCTTTGAACAGGTTGGGCAGCGATGGTCAGAAATAGCCTTTCAGAAACGCAATACCAGCCCTCAAATCCTCAACCATCTGTCATGGTCGAGTTAATGTAACCTTCTCCCTGCCATCAGTGAGAGCTGGGAGAGTATAATAGTGTCCAGTGCTTGGCCCAGTAGGATTTGGTCTGTTCACATGGCTTTCTCATGTGCTTGGGTCTGATCCACTGGCTGCTTTGTGGCAGGCTCCACTGTCAGTCCCTGCTCAGACAGAAATGGTCCAAGTCTGTGGCGAGAGATCCAGATTTCATTTGTTTTATTTCAGCAGGAGGCTCAGCTGTATATGCAACCTCAGGGCTATATGGACTTGGTACAGCCATGGCTGGTGTTACAATTTTGCTGCTGGACTCAGTGACTTGTAGTACTTAGTGCCATGACTTTGTAAGTCATATGCTGCCAGCCCAGAGCTGGCAAAGTCTGGTATGCCTGTGAATGTTGTCGGTGCCGGGTTGGGCTTGCAAGACCTGTTGCTGAAAGGGCAGGTGGTTGTGTTCTGATGACCTGGTTCTGATGTGGCCAATGCCAGATGCCATCACAGGAACTTGGCTGCAGCTCAGTTACTTGAAAGTTGATATGTTTTCTTGTAGCTTTTGAATGTGGCTGTGTTTTCTGGCAGCTGGAGAAAATGGCTTTGAAAAAATAATAGCAGCTTTTAAGTCAAATTGCTGTCAACATTCACTCCAGGCTACTAGAAGCTAATCAGCTTAAGTTCCTACTTGGCCAATGAAATTGCTGTCTTCCTGGCCTCTCTGTAGCCCAGTTCTCCTAACTGGTACTTGTTTCCCTCCTATAATGTGTCCAGTCGCAGAGATGTTTGGTTGCTGAGGTGTAGGATCTGGTGTGCTTTTGAAGGTACCCATGCTTGTGCCTCCCTCCTTTTTGTAATAGGATCTCTCTTTTAGGAGCAGAGGAAGTAAAAAAAAAGGTAAAAGTTGGTGAAGCTTTAGCACCTGCCTTGAGCACAGTTCAGCTGAAGAAAACCACCAGTCACTGCTTTCATGCAAAGCACCTGATTCCAGCCGTCATACTTGGACTGAGAGAGGTGGATAGTGAGGATCCGTGGGGGAGCCATTACAGGCTATTCCAGGTGAACAGAAAAAGGGAAGAGGCAGAGCTGCTTGTGAATAGAGAGAATCAAGAGAGTAAGAGGTAGATGGCTGATGAAATAATGCTGCCTTCAACTGTGAATAAGTAACGGCATCACCGGACGCAGTCAGGGCAGCAATTTCGGAGGGTTACAATGAAAGTTAAAGGTTACGTGTAGGGTTGGGATTAGGAAAATCAGCATTCCTAAGGCATACTTGGTGAATGCTAAAGATAAAGGCATAAGGAAAACCAAATACATGAGTAATATGTAGTAATTGCATATATGATGTATGTATGTATGATACATTATATCACCTCTTGTGTTAACACCTATGTATACGATCTCTATTACATGTATGCATATCATGTACATTATGCATATCATTATCAGATTAGATGTTAAAATACGTGCAGACTAATCCCTTGGATCTATTGAAGCATTAGAGGTTGCTGTGCCAAGAGAAAGGTTTCATTTGGCAGCTCTTGACATCGGCTCCTGTATGACAGCAGCTTACACAGGAGCCTCATCTGTTGTGCCGAGTGATTAGCTGTGAACGCAGCTTTTGCTGAGACCGTAGGTTGGACTGGAGCTCCTCCTGCCTTCCCTCGAACGTTTAGGGATAGCGCAGGCTGTGTCAGCACGCAATGCAGATGCTGGTGAATGAATAAAGTGGGAAAGGAAGAAAGCGTGAGCCTGTCTTTTGCATCCTTCTCGGAGAGCAGAGGAAGGCATCAGCAGCCTCCAGAGGGAGTTTCTCTTCTCCGCTGGTCTCTAGGCACAGGGAACTTACGCCTCGGGGAATCTTTTGACGTATGAGTCTAGTTTGCTTCTGTCATGATCCTTCAGAGGGCATTTGTTTCCCGTTTGGTTTTAAAAGATTTGGTTTACTATATGTGAATTTTGTCTGAGGACCTCGAACCTTGCAGAGGAACCAATGCAGCGGAGCAGCTCTGTTTGGAGTCTGTCTTGCACTTTGTGTGCTCTGCAGTGTGGGGCTCGGGTTGTGAACCTCTCCATCAGGTTTGAGACTGATCAGCTGCCATTACAGAGCCACGTATGTGGGGTAGAGACCTAATAACACAGTCATTCCTTCCTGTTTCTAGAGCCCTATCAGGTCTGCTACATAGGGGTTGACTGAGTTGTTCTGTAAATCTCAGCAACGAAAATGTGTCCACAATCACCCAAATAATGGAAGGAAAAGATGAGAGCATAAAATGATTATGCTGGGGAAAGGAAGGAAGACTAGTGAAGTCTGAAAGAGATGTGGGCAGGTGAGCAATGGGCCTTGTGAAGCAGAATGAAGTGCATTATTATCTTTAATGGAAATTCAAAAAAGGCTTTGTAGATGCACTGGGCAGAGGATGAGTAGAGAAATTGCTAATTCTGTTTCATAAAGATGGTGGGAGTGAAACTGGCTTGGTTCCACTGCTCAGGCAAATGGCTGTGGCAGCTGGAAAGGACTACCTGGCAAGGGATGGGAGGAACCTCACATAGGGATTGTGCTTCACACCTGCCAGTTTTTCTTCCTGTATATGCCACAGAAGTCTACTGTGCTGGTGTGAAGCTCTGGGCTGTCTGTGGCGGGGAGGGGATGTCTCAGAAATTTCAGTGAGATGCTAATGCTGCCCCTCTAGCTTGAGTCTCAAACCTGGCCACAACATATGTTTTCTCTGACCTTCTTAGTCCCTAAGCAACTTTTCTGGCCTAGGCCATCCTTCATGTAGCATCCTTCTGGTATGCTTAAGGCTTTCTGCTCTCAGAAAACTTCCTGCGTGTGGAATTTACAATAAAAATAGTAGGATCCTTGGAAACCATGAGCTGAACAACTACTCTGAGAGCATTAAGGGAGGAATTGCTGCATAGGATTTTTGTCATCAGAACCAAATCTATATGGAGGCATTCTGCCATGTAAGTAGGTTAACTACTTCTTCCAAATCAGAGGTAGCTAAAGCTACACTTAGCTTCATGCTCATGAGTTACATGGAAGGATCTGTTGTTTGGGTCTGATGTCACCACTAGGGAGCAGAAATCCTGAGATTTTCACGGGCTCTGAGAGGACATCCTCTCCTTTCTTCTGGGTTGGGTGCCTGAAGCTCAGTTTGAAAAATGACAGTAATCTGGCTAGGATATATGATGGTGGTGCCATACAGGGCATTCGCGTTGTGTACAGTGCTCCTTACAAAAATGATCCCTATCTCCTATTCCAGAGGCTGCTAGAGATTGTGGCAGAGTTTTGTTTTTCTTTTTTTAAATATAATAACAAAAAATATATATAAAATAAAAAAAGCCAACCCTAGTCTATGTCCATGGGGAGATCATTCCCAGGAAAAGCACTTGCTGGGAAAAAGCATTTTCTCTGCTTCAGGCAGAATCAAAAGTAATTAAACACCCTAGTGAGGCACTGGGAGTGGGCACACTTTGGGAAAGAGGCTGATCTCTCAGATAAGAAGATTATCAAACCTGAGAATAAACGGTTCCAAAAGAGGTGGTTGGTGAGATTTTGCTATGGAGGAGAAGCACTGGAGATTGTTTTCCTGTCTCACTGGCATAAGGCAGGGAAGAAAAGGAACTGGTGCTGCTGGGATTCTTCCTGCCTAACCAAAGCACTTTCCAGCATTTTCTGTAGATGGAGTTGAAATAGAACTCAGCTTTTAACAGTCTCACTGGCAGCCCAGCTACATATGTCTGGGATGACTCTGGGCCTTTGGACAGGTGTTATGTAGAAGGTTAAAGCACCAAGTATGACGTGCTTTGAGTCACTGAGCCTCCTTCTCCAGTCATGCTGGCTGGCCTACCTGGGACGCTGAGAGCACTGGGGGATCTGGAGAGCATGCAGTGATGTGCTGCAGCAATACCCTGTGACTGACTAGTATAGGTTGGTTGTGATGGGAGCTGTGCTAACACCCTCTTGGATTTTCAGGGAAGAAAGCTTGAGCGTGGGATCCTCAAGGCAGTGTCATATTCGGATGATGAGCAAAGAGGGAGTTAAGGAGTCAGAGAAATACTAGACATCCTCTGGAAAGAGGATGATGTTGACAGGGAAGAGTTGCCCCAGCCTTTGGACACAACCCCCATTTGAACAGCAGTCTGGCTGGTTAAAGAAAGGTCAGTGCCAGGGTATAGCATCAGGCTAAACATTTGGGAGTAGAGTGAAAGAGATGTAATATCTGTGGCCAGGGCTGTAGGGCTTGAGCCCAGAAATACCAAGAGCTGTGGCAGGAGGCGGAGACGGGCAAAGGGGGAGGCTTAGAAGGTATACAGTTGGACTGAGCCTGCAGTTCTCTACCTTGGATCCAGGGTCAATTGCAGCTCTTTGCCTGTTGAGTTTCAGGAGTGAATGTATGACTGAGAATGAGAGTGCAAATACAGAGAAAGACAAATCTAATACTAGCTTACCTTTTATGCTTCAGTTTTGCAGTTACTCCTTTAGAAGGAAGGATGCCTTTCTCCTGTCTTTGTGAAGGCCATAGCCATAGTGGTGGGGATCTGGGGAGTGAGATTTTGAAGGGTAAATTTCATACAAGAGCAAAGTACAGCACCTGCCCAAGGCAGTTTTTAAGGTTGATGGTTGGCTAAGTGCGTAATGTAGTGGGATTAGGTGGTCGTAACGGTCTGTGATGGTATTTAATAGAAAATGGTGGGGGGGTTGTTATTTCTGGGGGATTTAACCATCCTAGTTGCATGACCTTGCACAGCACAAGCTTTTCTAGCATGAAGTTATGCTACATGTTGCGGAGATGCTGCAGACTCCTGAACCACTGTGTAACTTCCCTGTGCACAGCTGCCTGCCAGCCAGATGGTACGGGAGCAAGGCAGGACCACTCTCACCTGGCGAGAAATAGGTAACAAATAGTGTATCTCAGGGTGCCCCTGATCGCTTGTGCCAAGTCCACTTTTACCGAGAGGTACCTGTGCCAGCATGGGCTGGACAGTCTGTTGGGCTGCGTATTCTCATTCTGGCTCAGACAGATTTTCCCCATCCTTGCTGGTGTAGTCTAAATACTGGGCAATCAGCCTGACCTTCGTCTGGTATTTCAGGGACTGTCTCAGCAGTGCCAGTGTCTTCGTGAGAGAAGCACTGTGCCTGATACAGAAATAGGAGTGTTTGCTTTTCATAGCCCAAGCTGGATCTTGAGATGACAGGACCAGGCTTACCTCCCTTACAGCCCACCAACATTAAGCACTTGCTTTGCAATAACCAGTGCTCAAGGCCTGGTTTCTATGCAGGGTCTGTAGGGAAGCAGTAGCAGGAACAAAAAGAGAAAGAGGTTTTAGGATTTGCGCTCTCAATGGCCGTGCATTCTGATCCTTTGTGCATATGCTTGTGGAGTGCAGGAATGGAGAGGATGCCACTGCTTCATTCAGTGCTCCAGAAGACTAATGGACCTTGACAACTGCAGCACAACATGGAAACTATTAAAAAGGGAGGACTGATTAAAGCCCCAACCATCCCATCCAGTGTTCCCCTGGGCTCTTAACCCCGTGTTGGAGCTGAGCAGCCTAGCAATGCCTCCTCCCAGTCTGCACAATTAACATCTCTTGTCACTAATTGATTCCTGTGGTGCTCACAGGACAATTAGAATTTAAATTGCCTTTTACAAAGGTCATGAAAACATGATAAAAGACGAATCTATTAGGAAGGATCACTCAGGAGTCTCTCTCCTTTTCTGCAGCACTGCCTGTTGGTTATCATACAGACATGAGCGAGGGGAGCTAGGAGAGCACTTCGTGCCTTGAGTTCATATCTTCTTGATTGTAGTTCATGGCAGAGGCTCAGCTCTTTGTGACTTGTGAATATTCTTGCACTGAAGATGGCATTTAATTTTTTTTACTGCCTCCTTTAGAAGGATTTTGTGTCTGTATGTGCTCTCCCTTGTCTTCTCTGATAAATGTCGAAATAGCTGGTTTTGCATTTGAATCTTGAATTCGCTGCAGGGGGGAACCTATTTTCGATGGAGGGCAAAAGATTTGCCTTCATAGGGCAAAGCTGTCCTAGAACCAGACTGTCTTTATTCCCAGAGGGTGGAGTAATGGATTAAAGCCTGACATGACTCCCTGGAATGCAAGGGCTGTGAGAGAAAGGGCAGCTGGAGCTCTGTCTGCACAAGGATGCATATGAGGATCTGAGTACATGGTTCAGCAGTACTGTCACTCCAGCTTTTGGTGAAATAGTCAGTAAAGATGTCCTAGAAGAGAATGCATGAATACAAGCATGTGAAGGCATCGCTTCTAAACCCATGCACTCAGCTTTCCCCACCTGCAAATAATACTTCTAGGGATGGCATTATGACTTTGGAAACATATGGAACTCTCATGGCATCATATCTGAGCTGGGTGCAAACCTTGGGTACAAGTGCCTGTAGCATCATGGCTTGGCAAGATGTCTGAGTTTTGCCTTCAAAGTAGAATGTGGCAGTTTGGTGTGATCTTAGGTGGGGAGCTGGAATATTCAAAGTTGTTACAGTTATGGCAACACCCCTCTCTGTCACCCTTTAACCTCAACGGTAGGAAGAGATTTAAAGCCTTGTGTGTTATGTGTGAGGCAGTGTCTTGTGATTGTGGCAAATCAGCCTGGAATGGATCTTGGCAGGTTACCGAATTCATCTGCCTTCTCCAAGGCAGGATCAGCTCTGCCTGTATCCCTAATCTGTTATCCAGGAAATGTCTCACACAGATGCCTTTGCTGCAGTGCAGATTGGGATTTGGGGCAGGTTATCGTTTGTAGGATTTAGCACATCTTGTTCTGACACACCTGGTCCTGCCTCAGAGCTGGCATTCTGGACTAGTTGTGTTTCAGGTCCGGAGGCAGTGAAAAGCAGTCTTAAGTCCTGCAGTTTGGTCATTTCTCTTCTGTCACACATGCCCTAAGTGTGGCGTTTGACCAGGAAAACAAAGTTTGAGAGCCACTACTGTGATCCAGAACCAGTGTCATGTAGCTACAGCAATATTTCATGCTGAGAGAGAAAATCTAGCCAGAATATCCGATTGTGCATCCTATCCCAGTGGCATCCCCATTATAAAGAAAGGCGGCTGGCTATTTGAGAAACTCATGTCCTTTCCAAGTCCTGCCTATGACTTCTTGCTATTCTGGTTATTGAAATTGATTTTGCACTCCAGGCATGGGATTTTCCATTGCCAAGTTTAATGTCGGAGATAATAGAAATTATGTTTCCACTCGCACATAAATCTCAAGGCTGTTTGTGTTCAGATGACTGGACAGTAAGTACAGGTGAAATTGCTCCTGTGATTGTTTCAGTAGAAGTGTATTGTTGTTGTAAGGTTTTTATAAAGTGTGTTTAACTTTTTTTGCACATATTTCTAGCAGTCACTGGGTAGATTTTTTTTTTTCTTTTAATGAGAATAAATATAAACCTCTAAGTGAGGCATCTAATGTCTCTTCTTGATAGTGTGGTAAATAAGATGGCTTTGAAAGTAGACCAAAGACCAGCAAGACCACCCAGCAGTTGTGCAGTACCCCTCTGCTGTGCCTGCCTTCCAGGTTTGCACTTAGAGGAGCTGACCTGTTGAAAAGACCACAAGGATCTCTCTCCTTTGGCACACCTCCTCGTGTGGGGCAAGCATCAGGCTTTGTACTGACTGCAGTGCGGTTGGGTCCTCACTAAATCTTGCCATCGTTAGTCAGGGCACATAGGACCTGGCTTTGAACAGCTTGGGAAAGAATAAGCAGAGGCGAACCTCGTGAGCTTTAGGGGCAAAACAGTCTGCAAAGATTTTTCAGCTCCCAAGAGCTAATGGAGATAGTGGGGTTAGTGTCAGGCCCACAGGGATCAGTTACTGAATTGTGGCCTGAAGGCACTCTAGCCTTTGGGGTCCCTGTGTCCTAACCTGGCAGCTTTTTCTGCTCCCAGGAGGAGTTGTGGTTCCTTTTCAGACTGTATGAAATAACCTCACACTCTGTGAGGATAAGGGAGTGGGAGGAAGGACTCTGGAGTGATGGAAGGGCTAGAGCTACATCCTCTTCAGCTATGGGCTCCTCTGGTTAGATGTGAATCTGCTCATCAATGCAGTCCTCACCTGGGCAAGATTCCTATCATCTGAAGGCCTTGATCAGCTTCCCAAGCAGCTCTGTGTAACCCAGCCAGCTGGCTGCCAACCAGCCCTGCTGCCATCTGCTACCCTGCGCCTCTGTTGTGTCTGGGTCCTGGATGCCAAAGATGCTGCTGTAGTTCCTTCCTGAGGGAAACCCAGGCCCTGATAATTCAGGTGTTCTTCAGACAATACTCTTCCCGCAGTAAAGTGCCAGCCTCAAAACAGCCAGAGCATGCTGTGTGGTGATTAGAGCACTGCAATGAGCGGAATGTATGCAAAGCAATTCTTTGTAGCTTCCTACCTGCCCTGACCCTGTGTTCTTTTATGCTTCGCACGTCTCATGTCCTTGGCTCAAGGAATATCATTAGTGTGTGTCAGGTAGTGCCCAGCATGGTGAAGCCTTGGCTGGAGTTGGTGTTTTAGGTATTGCTGAACAGTTAAAAATGATGCATTTAGCTTATTTTTGTGCTTGCATGCATTTGGCAGTGTTGCTTTGCTGTGCTACATTGCTTCCCTTCCAGAGATCTAAACTTTGGCTGCGAGCAAAGGAGCTCAATTTATCTCTTCCTTACCTTGCAGGGGTTTGGTGAAACTCAGCTAGGAAAATCTTGTAAATTGCTTGGAGACCATTAGAGGAAAAGTGCTGTGGAAGAGCAAAGTATTATTTATTAATGTGCCTCTGTCTTACAGAGGCATAAATATCAAGGTTTTAATTGCGCAGACTTGTAATCTGAGTAATTTCCTGGATCTTTTTTTTTTTTGCCTTCTTTGATTGCCTTGGTAAATAAATTCATAGAGCAGTCACTGCACATAGTGATACAGGAGTAGTGTTTATAAGCCAGGTCTGTCAGGGGTAAAAGGCAATGGGATGCCACAGTAGGACTTTCAGCTTTCCTTTGGCAGCTCTAATCTCTACTGCCTCAGTCTTATCCTCTGCATCTAAACTTGCTTTTCCTCTGTCCTTGTTTAAAATCTCACCTCTGCTTGTGAGAGGAGGATGTAAAACAGTATTACCATGATGAACAGAGACCTTACGTTGCAAGGGGCTCCAGATGACTTCTTCAGCAGGATGCAGCCATTAATAAACTTTAGTCACACTTGAAAATTTGCATGATACCCACTTTTAGGTAAGTTGTCAACAATGAAGATGAAGGGCTAAGGGGAAAGAAAATCCTTCCCTCATCCCACTGGCTTCAGCTGGCACAGGGAGGTGTGAGCTGGCAGTGGCTGTGGGGTCCACAGCCTGCCTTGCTCTCTGGCCCACGGTGGCAGCTGCCTCTGAAGCGGTTTGAAGCAGTGAGGCTGCGTGTGAGCTGAGTATAGTTACTCTAGGAGGAGTTTGATCTATCAAGATGCACTTAAATATCTCTCATGGAAGTGCTGAAGTCAGGGTTTTGATCTGGATCTGAGAGCTGTCTCCAGACAGGTGGTATTAAGGCATGTCAGCTGCCATCTTGCCCATCCCACCAGGACTTGACTGGGATCTTTCAGGTACTTATCTCTGAGATAGTGAGACAGCAGCAAGCCTGGTATTGCAGCAGACTGATCCGCAGAGGCTGATGTCAGATGCTGTGCCCGGTGGGATGATACCAAGTGATCAACAAAGAATGACGTCAAATGACTGTGGTGTGTGGGCTTAAAACTGAACTCTTTGTGTAGTGTTTCTAATGTGCAATGAGGAAATTCCTTCCCTCCTTCTCTGTCTCTCTTTTTCCCAGCCTGTTTTGCTTTTGATTGCCTCAAAAGCATGGCAAGGCTCAGACCTCTCCTCTTTTCCTGAGTGGATGGGCAGCCAGCTGCTCATTCATGCATTTCTAAGCTCTGGGATAGGCTGTTCTTGTACATTGTTCATAGGCCTCTGAGTTTACCCCATTTCATACAAAATTCAGCACAAGCAGCAGCAATTGTGTGTGTGTTTTTACTCCTTCCCAGCTCTGACAGATCAACACCAGCTTTAAAATATTTGTGTTGGCTGTCAGTGAAATATAGAACTGGTCTAAAAATTTTGGGAGGTGATCTGCTGGAGAGCAGTCTTGTGGAGAAAGATTTGGGAGTCCTGGTGGACAACAAGTTCTCCATGGAGCAGCAATGTGCCCTTGTGGCCAGGAAGGCCAATGGTATCCTGGGGTGTATCAAGAGGAGCGTGTCCAGCAGATCGAGGGAGGTTCTCCTCCCCCTCTACTATACACTGGTGAGACCTCACCTGGAGTATTGTGTCCAGTTCTGGGCTCCCCAGTTCAAGAGAGACAGGGATCTGCTTGAGAGAGTCCAACGGAGGGCTACAAGGATGATTGGGGGACTGGAGCACATGCCTTATGAGGAGAGGCTGAGACACCTGGGGCTCTTTAGTCTGGCAAAGAGAAGACTGAGAGGGGATTTGATAACTGTTTATAAATATATGAGGGCTAAGTGTCAGAGGAAAGGGACAGCTTCTTCTCACCCTTGCCTTTTGATAGGACTAGGGGGAATGGATATAAGGTGGAGCACAGGAGGTTCCACCTTAACATGAGGAGGAACTTCTCTACAGTAAGGGTCACAGAGCATTGGAACAGGCTGCCCAGAGAGGTTGTGGAGTCTCCTTCTCTGGAGATTTTCAAAACACGCCTGGATGCATTCCTGAGTGACCTGTTTTAGGGTAGATTAGGCTGTAGGTTAGATTATATGATCCTGCCCTGGCAGGGGGGTTGAACTTGAAGATCTCCAAGGTCCCTTTCAATCTCTAACACTCTGTGATTCTGTGATTTTCTTTCTTCTGGGGTATGAGATGTGAACAGTACAGTTCTCTCCTCTCCATGTCTCCCACAATGATCATACTCTCTGCTCCTTCCCAAGCTTGCTGTAGGATACTGATGGCTGCAACATAAGCATCTCATCTCAAACTCATGGGAATAAAATCCCATATAGATCAGCATTGCAAGACAACCTTCAGGTAAGGTGATGAGAATGTCTCCATACAGTCCTAGGGTGCTACACCTCAAATGTAGTGACATTTCTCTATGGTCATGGCAAAGGCATGGAGAAGGAGAGAGTATCTGCTGTTGTGACCTTCACACTGACACCATTACTGAAATCCCTAGTCTCCATGAGATGGGCTTACAGTTGGCAGCAGAACTTATTCCTCAGTCATAACCATCTGCCTTTTTTGCTGCCTCAGACAGTCTTACTTCCCATTCAATTAGCAACATTCCCCAAGGGATTCAATTATGCCACCTGAGAGAGAAGAAGGGGAACAAATGGTCTGTGCTTCAAGGGAGAAAGAGGAGTGTCAAGTCCTATTTCAAGCACAGTGGCAGACTGGCCTTTCCTCATGAGATAGCACTTTTAAGAGAGGAAGTCACTAGTATCTGCTGCTGCTGAGACAAGCACGACTTACAGAGGCTCTGTGAGTAAATGTGAATGTGTCTGCAAATGTTGAGGGCTGTGAAATGTGCACCAGGGGAAGATCTCCAGTAAAGACTGGCCATTACATGGGCAATATCCATCAGGGCAAGGCTTTGTCCCTTTAGCTATGCCATCAATCTTTAGTGCCAGTGATTCATACGCTTTCTGTTTTGTTTCAAATATGTGGTCGATACTGAAAATTTGCATTCTAAGCATAAAAGGTCTTTAAAGAGCTGTGTTTATGCTTACAGAAAGGAGTTCCATGTTTGAAAGGTGTAGATGAAACAACATCAAAGCGAAGAAGGAAGAAAACAGCACATTTCTTGACTCTGTGAAGATCTAAGTATTTTGAAACCAAGAGAAACTCTTTGCAATTGGAAATGTGTTTTCTTCGTGTGTTTTGGCTTAGATTTTCAAAGATTTTTGAAATACGACCACAAGTTGGAGCTGGGGGAGCTAGTGGTGGTGGACAGCCTGTGTAGGAGCAACAGTAATTAAGGCTACTGCAATCACTGGACAAGTTTTGGTGTTGCAGGAGGGAGCTGCAGAGGAAGTTGATATTCATAAGGATGTCCTCAGGAGCATCTGTAAAGGTAGAGACAAAGGCTGGACCTGGTATGGGCTTTCTTGAGAATGTATTTAAAAGTTTACTGGTTTAATACATTGAACAAACCCTGATTAACACTCAAATTTTGTCTCAGGTCAAGATCCTCAGCCAAGGGAGTGTTCTCTGTGCCTTTTACCTGTGTGATGGCTTCTGGCCTTGCCTTTGAGCCTGGTGTTAAAAGAGCTGGAGATGGATTGGTGCGGTGGAGATGGAGACTGCTTGTGCTGTATGCTAGGAGGTCTGGGATCTCACAAATTCCTGTACAATAAAGCTTACTTGTCTTCTACTCCCTTTCTTTCAGCTGATGGTTGGTAACAGATCCCTTCAGAGAGGGAACTTTGATGTTATTAGGAGACCTTTTAAGGTAATTGGGTGAACTGCATGATGAAGACTACCAAGAGTGCTCATATGGCCACCTATGATCACTATTGAAGCATAGAAGACAAGCGGCAGTAATTTTTTCTGGGCATATTGTTGTGCTTGGCTATTGCTGTTGCCTGCAGAAGACCTGTGGGCAAACTGAGAGGCCTGGTGGTGAGAGCATGCTGTCTGCCCTAAGGAGTCTACCAGCACTAAAGCTGGAGCTGAACTTAATTCCTGCCCCTTGAGTATAGATCAGCTTGGGACTCCCAGCCGGGTCAGTGCTGTAGGCATACTCATATTTAGGACTGGAACTAATTGCTTTTATGTCAAAGAGCAGCTGGCATAAGGCAATAGGAGAAAGTGGAGGGGCTGTGGTACAAATCTACTTCTCTCAGCCTGAAGGGCTCTGCCATAACCTGTGTTTGCTGCTGCTGTGTCCAACTGCATGCATGCTGTGGTAGAAGGCAGCAGTGAAATGGTTAAGCTGTGTTGGCCAGGCTGCTTTAGAAATCTGGTATGGGAATAACAGGGGCTTTTAAGACTGGGACTAAATTGTAATGACAGGCTTATGTGGGCAAAGCCAGTGGGGAGATTTTAATTTCACCAGTGCTCAGGAATGGAAAAGAAATGAAAGCTGGCACATGATTCTGTTTCCACTTATGAAGCACCCATCTGCCTTTTTAAAATTCACTTTATGGGAACGGTGAGTAAGGCTGGGCCAGTTCTTGGCCATTAGCATCCCAGCCGCTTCACTGTATCAATAGCACGCACTGAGCGAGGAACAGCTCTCATGCAGGATTGGCAGAAATTGATATTAATAAATGGATCTAATATTCTTAAATTTGTATTCCTTCTCAAGACTTGCAGTGACCTCAAAGGGCAGAAGAAATAATAAGTAAAGGCCTAATTCATTATTTATAACCAGGCAAACCAGGGAAGTAACTCTGGGAGATTACCTGGATAATCCAGCATTAGCATCTTGTTTCAGAGATCTTTATTAGAACTCAGGAAAGGCTTCTGGGAGAGCGAAGGTGGTGCAGTAAATTCATATGCTAGTCTTTGACCCTGCCTTGTGCCCTGGCCTTATAATTTACTGTGGGATGTGTGTGAGTTTGAGAAAGATAAACACTGTTGGGTGAAGAGAGATGAAAGGAGGCTGAAGAGGGGCAGTACCATTTTAAGCTGCTTGGAGTGGATTTCAGAGTCGTCAGCAAAGCTGCCTTTGCAGTCATGCACCATGAACAATGTCCAGCAGCTGTCTTCTTGCTTGCCTGGTTTATGGGGCCAGATGAATTTTGGGAGGCACTCCTCAATCTTTTAGACTCTGTTTTATAGAATGGAAAGAATAGTATTACATCCTAGAAATCAGGCTGATGAGGTTAAGATTTATATGATGTTTTGAGGTTGAAACATAACATTAGTTCTTGTAGTTGTGTCTGTTACTCCTTCTCAGTGTAGGGACACCCAAAAGGCCTTATGAAAAAATATTACTTTACTGTCCTGTCCATTGTTGCTTTTGTATATGGTATATGGATGATTTTGCAGAAGGAGGGGACCAGTTGCTGAGCTGCAGCTTGAGAAATATTGACTTTTTTTTTTAAGAGGTTTAGAATGGCCTCAGGTTGCAGGAAGGTGTACAAGAGAGTACCATGGGACAGAGGGGGAGACCCTTCTTCTGAGATTCCCAGCTTCATTTTGCAGCTACGAAACATTTGAATAAGCTATGGGAGGAGAATTTAATGCACATTTAGTCCTGATAATGCCTTCAGCTCTGTATGCTCTGCCAAGCAGTCCTTTATTGCGTAGAGGGGTTTGCTTTTGTGTACTAATAGGAAGGAGATGGGAGCTATACTTTTTGGAAAATTCACGGGGACTCCTCTCTGGATGGCTTTTTGATTGGGGCTGTTACTTGTCTTAATTGTTTGCATTCATCGTAGGTTTGGGCATGTGGGCAGACAGTTCAAACAGGAGCAGAGCAGGCTGTCAACAGTTAATGGAGCAGCAGTGCAACTACTTTGCATTTATATTGTACCTTCCCTCAGAGGAGCTCAAAGTGTTTCCAAATATTAACTAATCCCCACTAGACACCTGCCAGGTAGGTACAGTCAATAATAAGCCCATTTTAGATGAGGAAGGCTGGGGTGGAGCAGTTTAATGGTTCTGAAACAGATCAGTGGCAGTGTTGGGAATAAAGCCCAGGACTCCCAGATGCCAGTCCCTGGCTCTCATACACTCTTCTTTGCTTCTTTTTCATCTGAATGGATTTACCCATCCTTAATATAAAGCAGATCAGATCACCTCCCATGTCTGCGTACACAAATTTCCTTTAAACACTAGCTGTCAGTGGGCCTTTTTGTGAAATTACACACAGAGCAAAGAGAGAATATTACCATCTGGGATATCATATCAGCACTTCTAGAGTTATTTGGTACAGGATGTATCCAATTATAAATGAGCTAGAAGCCTACAGCCTAACAAAAGCAGGTGGAACCTTATCAGCAGCAATGAACAGTTCAGGAAAGGAGAGTTAGCAGGATTATTAACCTTCCTGAAATAGATTCTGTCTTCCAAAAGGGAAAATAATAATGTCCATAACTGAAATAATTAACAGAAAAACAATTTGCAACACTTACTTAATGAAATGAATAAGAATATGCTAATGCAGAGTTAACAATGCACAAAGGCTTCTATTACATTGCATGCTAAGTATGCAATTTCATATACTCATAACTTTGTTAAATCAAAGCCAAACGTCTTCCAATTTAGGGAAGCACAGACTGCTCAGTGAGACTCCGTGTGTCAGGTTTCAAGCAGTAGCCATGCTTTCTGGCTAGAAGGTTTTTGGGGTTTGTTGGGTTTGTTTTTTTTTTTTTTCCCCAAAGTGTGCCTTTCATCTTTCTGATCTCACAAGCAGCTGAAGTGTTTTTTCTAAGACGATTCAAAACAGTCTTCAGCTCTGGGAAAACATTAAATTGTGAAGTAGTTTTTCAAAAGTGTGTAGAAATGGACTGGGCATGAGAGCTGTCTCCCAGCTGTACCCGCTGAGGGTGCTGGCAGCTCTGCCTGCTGTAAGCTTATCATTATGGGAACTGCAGTAGTGCTACAAATTGTGCCTGGAAGCAACAGGCTCTATGCTGTGATTCCAGATATACCTGCTACCAAATGGTGCCTAAATTACTAGGTCTTGATATTGTTACGGTACCAGTTCTGTGCCACTATATATGGCCCAGCCATCTCACTTGCCAATATGGCCTTTTTTTAGCTAAGGGCTGGCAGGAAGGAAAAAGCCTGTACTTTCCCTCCAAGGGCTTATACATGTGCTGAGTCAGAGGGATGAAGTCTAAGACTGTTTTGGGGGCCTCAAAGTACTGTGTGATCTATGTGCTAGCTCTTGGCCTGGGATGTCTCAAGGAGTGCAAGCTTCAAGCAAGCTGGTTCTGCCCGGTTCTGCTGCTGTGTCTGTGTCTCACAGAGCCAGCTCCGTCACAGCAAACTGGTGGCTTGAGAGACGTCCTGTAGCGTGTTTGTACAATTCCCAAAATGGTTAAAAATTTGTGGTAGGACTGAATCTGAAAGGTGCTACTGATTTCATGTGTGAGAAGAACATGAAGAGGTGCTGCTTCTCTCTCAGGATGAAATCCTTTCTGCTCCAAAAGCTGACAAAAGGAAAATATATTAAAAAGTCAACATTTTAAAGTTACCTTTTCTGGATTTTTCTCCCCTGCCAGAACAGCTACATTTCTGAAGCTGCTGGCAGTGGATGGTGCGCATGCGTTTTCTGGTATCAACCTACAAACATTACCTAGCGACACATAAAATGCCCTAATAACATTCACTGGGCCGCGTGTGGTGGTTTTGGGACCTGCTTGCATTGTATTGAGAACCCTTTGGGGTTTAGATTTGCTTTCTCAGTGATGGGGAGATGCCATTCACCACTGAAGGATTTCCAAACAAATTGGGACCCTTGTTGCAGAAGTGAGCCCTGTTCTGTGTTAATGACATTTTAAGTTGAGTATACCACATGTTTGCAGTGAATGCAGTGTTCTGGCTTTGACAAGCATGCATGATAGCAACAACATTTTCCTGGAAAATGCTATTATGTACAGCCTGGGAAACCATGTTCTGGACACGTCAGTATCTGTTCTGGGAGATGGTTCAGACCTTTTAAACTGATTCCTGTTATTGCAGACTTCCCTGCTGAGAGTCCCAGTGGTGTTCCTTCTACTGTTCTTATGCCTGCACTCAGCTGCTGAACAACGAGTTCTAGGATTGGGATGTGGGAATAGGGGGATTTGGTGAGGAAGGGTGGATTGGACTGAAAGGCGTGTGCGTGGAAGGCTGGGGACTTTCCAGGATGAACACAAACTACTGCTCTTCCTCCTCTGCTATTCACAACACCCAGGCTGACTGCAGTGGGGACTGTGGGAGAAAAATTTTATAAGGGTGTGGGAAGAGGAGTGTATGGTTCTTGTGCTTTCTTTGCTGAGCTCTCTGCTTACTTTTCACTCCTTATGAGAAGGTTGGGAGAGAAATTCCTGCTCAAGTCCCAGACACAGGGATTTCAGGAGAGGAGCGTGGCAACAAGAGGGAGGAGAACACGTGAGACTCGGTTTTAGTAGCTCATTTGAGTCAACGTGACCCAAAACAGAAGGCTCTGGCTCTAACGCAGAATGACTTATTCCCACGCTGCCAAAATGCACACTTTTGCGTATGCTGTCTACTGCTTCATGGCTCTTTTAAGGCTGAAATGATAGAGAATTCTGTCCCACAGTATATGATTGCTGGGTTTGCAGGCTGTTTGGTAGGTCTAACACACTATAAGCGCAGGTGCTTAGGTAAATATTGCCGCTTCCTTGTCTGAATCAATACCCGTGCTGATCACTTTGTAAATTGATGTGCTTTGATGAGGGAAGAGGGTGCAGTTTGCTATTTCACAGTCATTCTGGAATATCTTTTTCTTTGGATTGTTTTGCTTTTATGGGACTCTGGCCCGTATTCTGCAAATAACCCTGAAATTTTAAATAGTTAAATATAGTTGGCCAAATTTTTCCCTTGGAGATACCCATGTAGTTCCCATGGCATTGCTGAGAACCCAGATCACATTTCTGAGGACAAGCTTAAGCCCAGCAGAGCCATTTCACTCCAGGCATAACACTGTTCAAAGTCAATGGAAGCATGATGATTTGAGCACACTGTGGTTATATTTTTACAAGTGTTTTTCTATTTATTCCTTTATTTTCAGGCCAGAATCCAACAATGTAAATGCTAGTCAGAACTTGCTGTTTTCTTTTTAACTCTTCGTTCTCCGTGAGCTGTGCATATGTTTGGGGAGTACAGTGTGATATCATGTTGGCAAGGTGGGGTTGTGTTCAGGATGCTGAAACCGTACAGAGCAAATCATCTCTTTTTTTTCTTTTTTTTTTTTTTTTTTTTTGATTTTCTTTATTTTTCCCCAGAATGAAGCTGGAGTGGAGCACCTTGGAAAAAACCTCATTGGTTCCCCCCCAAAAGTTCCATTTCTGACCAGTTAAAATAATTTTTCTCTCAGGTTGGCTGTCTGAGGCCAGCTCGAAGTGCTGGTAGCTCCATTCACTTGGCTTAAAGTGCCAACTACCTTGCTTTTGCAAGATTTAACACATGATTGGCAAGATGGACTTGACAGAGGTTAAAAATTCTCCGAGGGGTGACAGAGGCTGGTGTTTGTGTCTCTGTCCCAGTTGTCTTGGCAGGTACCCAGCCTGGCTCAAGCTGTCTGTGGCAAAAGCCTCCACCATGCCAATTCAATCTGCATCCCCAAGTCTTTCCTCTTTGGTGTCTCTTGCTGTGTATACTCAGGGCTTCTTTGTATAGTTGTGTGCTGAGATGCTGTGGGAGCTTTTTGTGGCCAATTGCAGGACAATATGTCCCATACAGGAAACTATGAAATGGCTTTGGAAGGCTACCAACATGGGAGTGATTTGGACTGCTGAGAGGAAGCAGTATATGGTATCTAATCTTTACTCACGCCCACAGCAAAAATTTGTCCAGACTTGGTCTGAGGGCTCTTTGTGTAGATGAATGGGACATTTTGTGCAAAATCCTGGGTCAGGAGGAGTCCAGTGTGCACTGTGTGTGTGCTGTAGTTGCACAGCTCTCTTGATTCCTCTTAGATAGGTTGGGGCCTATCTTGGGAAATAATGTAGCACCCATGTGGTTCTGTTGTGAGAGCAGTTTAAGGCAAGCAAGTCCAAGATAGTTGGTGCAGTTGGGCATGTACAAAGCATCTGGGCATGTGCAACAAGTCCTGTTCTTGGACATTACAAAAATACTCTTGGCAAATTCATCTGTCTCCCCAGCAACTGGCAGGGTGACAGGAAAATTGAACAGGCGGATTTCCAACTGGATTGGTGGCAACCCTGATTTAAGAAGAATATTCCCTGTCGGATTTATTTAGAGGCTAGAAATATCTACTTCTTGGCCTCTCCTCACCCTCTTCTCATTGTTTTGCTGTCTCCTTCTTGTCATCCTATTTGTTGATTTAAGGCAACCATTGGCTAGGGTGAGTGTAACCTGCAGTTACATGACACATGTGAAAACACCTTGCTCAGCATTTTGCATTCAGACTAGTTCCCATAGGAAAGGCTCATGCCTTGGGGATGTCCCTGCTTCCCTGTCCCATGGTACTCTTGAGTTGGGCTTCCTCTGGGTAGCTGACGACATATCTACCTCTCAGTGTACAGTTGGGTTGGGGGACACTTTGCTCTCTTCAGGTGACCTGCAGGGCACTGAGTGCCTGGGTACAGCTGCCCTTGAGAGTCAGGGCAGCATGCCACTGCACTGCAGAGAGATGCTCTGGGTGCAAAGATCTGGGTTTCCTGTGCCTTGGTACTACCTTTTTGACAAGTTATTTAAGTGTGGGCATTTAAAACCTGTGATAATCGTATGTGGAGAGAGAGAAATTAAGGCAATTTTGCTGGAGAGAGAAGTGGCTGCAAAGCTCTCTTGGGTTCTTAGATCCTCTTCCCATCCAAGCTGTGCTCTGGAAGAGCTCTTAAGCTTAAGAGAGCTTAGGTTCAGGCCACGTCCCCAAACCAGGCCTCCTTTCTGCCTTTGGGCTGCAGTCATCGGGTGCCCAGGCAGGGAGAAGCAGCCCTGCGGGAAGCCCCAGCACTGCCTTCTGAGTACCTCTGTGCCCTGGCTCTGTGCAGCCCTTTGCTGCTCCCCCTGTACAGTGCCTGTGCAGACAGAACTCCTGGGGTCACAAAAATACCCCTGGATGCTGGCGTGGGCCCCGTGCAGTCTGCAGGGCTTCTGGGGAGAACTCATGTGTGTCCTGACATGTCTACTCCCTGCTGTCCTTAGTCCTTTGTGGTGTCACTCTTGGCTTTTCCTTCATATTGTTGCTGTACCCTAGGGAGGGGCTGCTCCCTTTGCCTTTGGGCAGCTGGAGAAATATGACTGTGAACTCGGCACTTGATATTGCAGCTTCTTCTCTGGACAGCTCAGGAAGGCTCTTGGTTTGTGTCAGGTCTTTTTTATGTGGACACTTGCTTGGGAGCTCATTAAGGGATGGGCATATTTGGGTCCTGATGAGGAAAGAAACATTAAGCTGAAGTTTTTATAGCTCAGTTTTTGAAGGCGCAGCTTTGTGGTAGCCAGACCTTGCTCTCCATATCCCCAGAGGTGTGTGGGTCTCTCTGACTATCCAAGGTGCACAAGATAGAGGACTAATGTCCTGTGCTAATAATAGAGCTGTTGCAGCAGGAGGGTTCACTGAGACTGTCTTCCTCCAAAATCTTCAAGTTTTTGATTTGTACACCTTGAGAGGACTCCTGAGTGTGGTGGGTTGCTGCAAAATGAGTTTCAGACTTCTGACAGCGGACCTGATAATCTAATTCAAAATTAGTCCCTGGGCTCAAGGGGACACGAGGAGCAGGGGCTGAACCCTACTTCTGTAAGCTCTTACGGAGGGAGGAAGTGTCGTTTTGAAGCCATAAAGCTGCTGTGATTGTCCCATGCAATTTCCTTACTGTTCAGCTTAAAGGCCTTCAGGAAAACGCCAGACACACTCCACTGACCTCCTTGCAGTACATCCCAGAGCTCGACAATCTGATATTAATTACAGTGAGGCTCTATATTAAAGCAGAGATTTGCCAAGTTACCATAGGGCTTTCAATGCTTGATTCACATTAATTTAAAGGGGAACTAGATACTCCCTCAAGCAGCTTTGGGAATCTCATAAAAACAGAAAGCCAGGAGTGTTGCTGAATATACCCTCTTTAGGCAGGGAGCTATCTAGTGGGCACCTGCATGAACTACAGAGGGCTGTCCATCCTGTTTTTTGTAGGCTTTGACCCTGGTTTTCTTTCTTGTGCTTTCCACATTTGGACATAGCTCTACTGCCTTTTAGTTCTATTACTTTATAGAGACCCTAAAAAGCTGTGACACCTCCGTATGCAGAGCCTGACTCTCTCTTACTTGGCTTAGTCCTGACTCTCTCTTACTTGGCTTAGTCCAGTGGTCCGTGCTGCTGTCTTACACTGTTGTCTGGCACTTGGATCTCTAATGAAGCTTCTTGGCATTTGTAGCTTTGAAGGACCTAGCAGTCAGTCTCAAGGGGCTGGATAACTGTATGACTAAGCAGTGATGTGGCTTTGCAGGGCTTCTATTGGAATAGAAACCTGTCCTGGGGTGCTTCTTCAAGGTAAATCTTTTTTCTAGAGAGAACCCAAAATGCACTCTAAGCATGTGCATTGGCAGATGAAGTGATGTTTTTTTGGTACATGGGGAAGTTGCTTTTGTTTTGAATGCTCCAGAAAAAAAAAAAAAAAGGTGGTTTGGTTTTGGGGCTTTTTTTTGTTTGGTTTGGGTTTTTTTTTTTTTTCTTTTTTAACCTCCCCTCCAGTTTAGTGAAGTAATGTGTGTGAAACAAGAACATCTCTTACAAAGTACCCTGGAATTTGCTAGGAATAAACCTCATCTGCCACAAGAGCTGGTCATTTTAACAGAGCTTCTGCTCCATGTCCTTGTAGGATCTGGGTCACCTCTCTAAAAGTCTTGCAGCAAAATCTCTTCCAGGGATTCTCATCAGAAGAGATGTTGTCTCTGTGATCCCAAGATAGATCCTCCCACTATGCTGTCTGCTGAACATTGTTACGGGAAATAGGGTCAGTGGGACATAGACACATTATGTGTGGTATGGGCTCCAGGCAGCTGCCTGTCCAGACTGCACCAAAGAGGAAGGCAGTGCTGGCTAATTATCTCAGTGGGACTTGGAGGAAGGGACTGGTATGAGGGACACTGTTTCATGTGAGTGGGAGGGATTTCCTCCTGCATCTCTCCAGTGATGATGATTTGTCCTCTGACTTCTCTTTCTCTTAGTTTTTCTTTTCTTCCCTTCTGTCGTCTTCCTTTCCTCCTTCAGCATCTGCCATCTCTTGCAGCTTCCTCATCTTCAGCTTGATACTCTTTGACAGCAGCTCTGGAAGGAAGAAAACCTCAAGCAGCCCTGTTCCTTTCAGAAAAAGCCTTCTTCGTGAAAAGAGGCAGCAGAGTTGGCCCTTAGAACACAGTATTTGTTTGTCAGAGCAGAGAAGCCTCTGCTCACAGTCTTGTCTGCATTTATAGAAGAGCTGGATTTTGCTGTTTCCTGACACTCTTTTGAGAACTTAAACTTGGAGTAATTCTGTGTCTCAAGTTAGATATAGATAAAAAGCACTCTGAAGCTTAGTCTCACCCATGGGCCTATGGCCCAGTTTTACTGTGTTGATGTTGTTACTGGCTTGCTAACTGTGTGCCCTGTGGGCTGCACGTGAGGAGGCAAGAGTGCTCTGGAAGGCAGTGGCCATTGCCTGTGCCCCCAGGTGCTGGTGGCAATACCAAGCAGTACTAAATTCCATTTCACTTATATCTACAAAAGCTGATTCAGTCAAATAAAGCTGTTCTGACAGCAGCATTTAATAGCCTTGCAGTCTGCAAAACCCTGGGTTCCTGTACTCAGTGACAATGAATATGTGTTTTTAGAAAGCTGAATTTACAGTCTTAAGAGCTAAATTTACACCCAAACTGTCTACTGCATACCTGTGTACACAGCCTGTCGTAAAAGACGGTGAAGGGGAGAAGGGAGGGAGGAGGCTTTGCATGATCAAACAGACCAACAGGAAAAAAGGCAGCAGCTTTTGTGCCTGTTGGCATACGGAAGTCAGCATACAGTGAACTCCTTCACCCTGGGATAAGGAGGAAGACAGTGAAGGGAGTCCAAGCCAAGGCAGTGGCAGTCAGACATCTCCCCTCCCACAGCTCTTTTGTTTCCTGAGGTGTGTGCAGGTAGATGTGATTGAGGACATGCTATGTGCTGCAGTGTGTAGAGCTATGCCTTGTGTGAAGTCCGACAGGCTCTTCGTCTTCTTAGTGCTTTGCTCTGTCCTTACAACATCCTCAACCCCTACCACATTTCTGCCAGCAAGGAAGGTGCAACTGGTCAGTAGTGGGGGTGTTTCCAAGACTGGATGTGAGCCTTGCAGCTGTCTTTAGTCCTTGGAGCCACTAATGAGGGCTGCTGTACATCAGGGCCAGCTGCAGGGTTAATAACAAGAGATCTGCTTCTGGTTTTTCCCCTCTGATTTTAGGTAAGTTGTGGCAGGGAGGAATTTTGATTCTCTCTGTCTTATTTCACTTCTGTCTTCTGTTTTGGCTGGTACAGCCATGCTCACTTCTGCCTTAATAGATGAGGTGCTGTCACTGCACACAGGTGCATCCCACCCTAGGGGTGTCTGCATTTTGGTGATTCATAGTGGCCCAGAGGAGTGCCTGCTTCTTAGTCCATCAAACTGATGGAAAGATATAGTTGAACTTGTTGTTCGTAAGGTTACTAGAAGGTCTGTGTAGCAGAAACCTGTATTTGTAATTAGTGTTTATATGAATGGCCTAAAGGTTGGTCATCCTTCATTACTGTATGGGGATTCTCTCTCCTTCTGCAGCTTTGATGGCTGGGCCTTTCCTTGTTGTGGCTAACAGCTGGTCAGGGGCAGTCAGCTGTCCTGACAGCTTTATTCTCAAGCAGAAGCCGTTGAAGTGTGCTGTGTGGCAAGGAAGGCATCACCATGTCCCTCTTGTTGCTTGGTATCTAAATGGAACTTCCAAGCAACACCTCTGGTAGAATGTTAGAGACAGGTTCTAGCTAGCCCAGCTAAGGCGGGGGATTTGTTCTGGTGTCCTTCCTCGGACTATCTCCTGTCCCCTTGGTGAGCAAACCTGATGTGGTGAAGGCACCCATGTTTTTCCAGGCCATAATGCTTTCTCAGGGCTAGGGTTTCCACGACCATTTCAGGAGCAAAGTTAGTGGTAGGTAAGTCATCCTCGTTGTAATATCAAGGAAAAGGGACTGATTTCCAGATCATATTCCCAAGGGCTTCATCAGCTTCTTGCTTTCTTCCTGCTGGACCACTTGTCCTGCATTGAGCTGCACCACTTGGCTCCTCTGATTCCTCCTGAAGGTTTACACTGTCTCCTCCTCCTGCCTCTGCTCCCTCTTCTGTTTGTGTTCAGGGTGCTCCTGCTGTGCCAGGCTGCTGAGTTTTCCCTGCAGAAGTTTCTCACAGCTCTAATAAGTGCTTGTGTGCCAGCGCATCCACAAATCATGCAGATGTGTGTGTGAGAACTGGGGGGATTGAGCAACTGCTGACTCCTATAGTATCACAGGCCCTCAGAGCTCACCAAGGGAAGGCAGGGCTGTTTTCCAGAGACCTCACAGCCTAGTAAAGGGACAGAGCCACCTGGGTCCTGGAGAGCCGCCTGTCAGATTGGCTGGAAAAAGGGAAGGTAGCACAAGGTTGGAAAGTGCATCTCTTCACCCGACCGCTCCTGTGGCTGCTGCAGAAATCACGTTCACCCCTTATGCCAGACTGAGGGAAGCACTTTCTGTGGACCCCCTGAAAGAATTTAGGTCATGTGTTATTCACTGCTCTGCTGGGATTTCAGGGGTGCTCAGCAAAGTGGAGGCAGATGTGGGGTGAAGCAACTAGATGAGCAGTGGGAAATTCTATATTTGGGGGAATGGTGGAGGCGAGGGAGGCCTCATGTGGAGTTCTGGGGCAAATCCTTCATGGGAGTGGCCTTGGGTGAAACAAAACCAGCAAGCACAGCCCAGCTTTTTAGGGCTGAGGGGCAATTCTGCAACAGGTCTGCAAGAAGCTTCATCTGGCAGGTCTCAGATGTGCTGACATTCTCACCCAGTCCCTTCACTTTTTCTCATCTCCCCTTCCTCTCTGTTTTGAGTGAGTGCTTTAGGACAGCAGTCTCTTTTTCCTTCGTGTTTTGAAAGCACTACTTGCTTGGTGCTGAGTAGATTACTGCTATTGTTCTTAATGCATTAACTAGCTCAGGGCCCCTTTTCCTGAACAAGACCAGATCATTACAGCAATTTGTTTATAGTGCAGTGGCATAACAATCCAGGGCTGTCAGCAAAGCTCTGGGCATGCTGTGCTGGAGGCTATGGGCAAGCAGGAGGCGTATGGGCTGAGGCTGGCAGGGAAAGGGCTGGCTACAGCATGTCCTCCTGCCCCCTCTGCTGCTGCGTGGGAACTGCAATACAGCAGCTTCAGCGTGCAATAGAACAGTCTGCCTCAACCACTGGAGAGCTGGGCAGTCCTCCTTGAAGGACTCCTAGTTAGATGTGGCAGGTTTTCTGCCTTCATTGAACATGTCAGTGGTGAGCTAGACCAACGCAAAGCCAGCAGTGACCTGAAGTCCTTTGGTACTTTTTCCCTTGATTTCCCCTCTTGTCACCACATCTGGCTCTGCAGACAAGATGTGCTAAGTGATTGCATTGTTTGGCCTAAAGGGTTGGTGTGACTTGCCCAAGACAACACATTAGTCAGGAGTAAACTTATGGACTTTTGCTGCCCAGTTGTGTGGTTTAACTGCTCTGTCTCGCTCCCCAGGACATTTGGATCCTGTTGGAAGCACAGCAGATGGAGCCAGGCGGCAGGTCCAGCTGGCTGGCAGGGAAAGGGCGAAGCAGCAGCACCAATGACCTTGCTGATTTATTCATTAGACAGTGCTTAGAAGAAGGGGAGGATTGATTTGTCTGTCAAATGCAACACCAAACCATGTGGCCTGCAAGGGGAGGACTAATTGTGCCGCTGACATGGAGGCCAGTACTGACTCACGCAGTCAAGCACCTTTTTATTATATTTTCTTGCTGATCAGCTCTTCTTTTCATCTATCCTATTATCTTGGGCAATTTATTGATGCAAAGCCAAATTTAAGTGGTTATTTTGCCTGTGAAAATAAGGAAAAAAGTGTCTGAACTGAATACAGTGAGCTGTTGAATCACGTCTTTGCATTACAGTTATTTGGAACCATTTGAAGCCATCTGGCTGTGCAAGCCACAGTAGCACCTCTACGGCAGCAAAATGCCTTTGAGAGGCAGAGCCCCTTGTTCAAAAGCACTTTGTGGGCTCTTAAGTGCCCCAAAACTTTCAGGCTGTAGGTTCTTGGTTCTTGAATCCAAGAGATTCTTAAAAGCACCAAACTGCCTGCCTGCCTTTGAAATCAGTGCCAGAGCTGCTTTTTTGTTTGTTTGGGTTTTTCGCTGAACTTACAGAAAGTTTTCTTTTTAAAAATGTGATCCCTCTGAGGCTGCTGCTCTTGAAGACAGGCAAGGGCCAGATTTAAAATGGCTGCTTTGCATGCAGGTAGTGGTGCTGCTGGTGTAGTTCTCCACAGGCAGCATGAGTGGGTTCTGCCTGTTTTGTGAGCTGCTCAGGCATTGTCAAGATTAAATTAGCATGGTGCTTAGTTCACATGTGCCTAACTGGGTTGCAGCATGGGGCAAACTTGAGCTCATGGCTTGTGATACATCATAGCTACTTCCACCAAGGTTTGCCTGAACTGCCAAGCAAGTTGCTCTTCATCCTCATCTTTGCAATAAAGATAGGGTGTTATCCTTCCTAAAAATGATTGACCAGTGGTGCAATCAATGAAGTTGGCCTTCTTTTTTCAGGCTGTTTCCTATTTTGTTTGGCAGCTTCACCTGCATTCCAGAAGAAGGCTTTTGGCTTGTTCCCCCCAGAGCTGAAGAGATTCCTGTTTATGTGGGATACCTCCAGAGGCTTGAGCTTTCATTCAGTCCTGGATGGTTCCTGCTAGTGGTTCCTAGCCCAGGCCTTGCTGGCTGTCTTTAAGGGGCAGTACAGTCATCTGGAAGATTTCTGGCAATTACAATGGGTGCTGAGTTGAGCCTGCTCTGAGGGCACAGCAAAGAATTAATTGTCTTTATTAATTTGGTTCTCAGATTCTTCCCCACTGCTCTGCTAAATGGACCTCAACCCTGATCTTGAAACAAGCACTTTACCAAAATTTACACCCCTACAGGAATCCAATAGCTCCTTCTTTCACTGCCAGCCTCTCCTTTCCCTGCAGTTTCTGTTCCTCCTCCACAATTTTTGAAGGCCATTTATCCTCTAGTTGCAAAGTGTGCCTCCTCCTCCCCTACTTCAGCTCCTTGCTGTCATCAGGCTGTTGAACATGATTCCATCCTGTGTTGCAAAAATAATTACTTTTTAATTACGTGAAGGAAAGGGGGTTGTAAAAGCCCTTCAGTCCTGCTGCAAAGCAAAGGCAAGTCAGCCTGACAGGTTGTTTATGTGTTCATAGTGATCAGTTCCTTTAAGCCACGTATTACATCCTCCACCAGTGTTTAGTCATGAACGAAAATGCCAGCTGAGAGATTCCTGGGCTGTTTTGAAAGCAAAGAGAGATTCATTTGAACAAGAACTGAATGCCTTCTTCCTAGCTCCTTTCATCCACAGGGAGATAAATTAGGGATACTCTCAGCATGAGGGCAACACAGTTGGAAAGCCAACTGTTCTGCAAAGCAATTTCAGAAAATCTTGTGGATTTGGCAGAGAGGACATCAGTAAAAGTAGCCAACTGCCTCCCAAAGGGTAAACCCCTCCCTGGTTCAGGGAAATGCTGTCTGCAGTTTGATTTGGTTCTTTCTGTCTCACCATGGTGCTTGTAGGACTTTACAGGGAGTAATGAATCAAGGGACTCGGATTCCTTATTCTTAAGACTTCCTTTTTGTTGCGATGCCCCTGTGAAACAATAATAGCAAGGGCCTGTGAGACATCTGTTTGTGTCTCTTGCTCATGCTGCCTCATTTACAGATGGTCATTAAATAGGATGCTTGCTAATGGATGCCGTCTTGTGCCCTTTTCTGCTATGCTCTGCTTCTTCTCCATCCATAGTTCCTACCCCAAAGCATATATAAGAGAGTAATATTATGCATTTGTATAGCATCTAGCAGTTGCACAGAGGCTTTGGGAGCAGCAGTATGGTCTGCCACAAGACCCTGACCCTCTCCTGTGTCCCAGGATGAATGTTGCACTGGGATGGGTTACTGAGTTGCTGTGTTTTTTCTCACCGTCCTAAAAAAATAAATCTTCCTCTACCTGTTGCCCTGAGCTATGACCCCTTGGGATGTCCTGTAATGTAAGTAACAGATGGGAGTTTAAGGGGCAATTGATAAGCATTTCTTACAGATGAGAAAACCTTGTTACCTGAGCCATTCACGTAATGCAGGGGCAGATACAGTGGCGGATCTGGGGTCTCCAGTTGCTGGGTCATGTGCATTATACTGGATCACACTTTCTGTTGTGAGCTTGAGGAGCACAAGCTCCAGGCCTGGGTACTTGCCTAGATTTCCATGGGTGACAGCTCAAAGGGGAAATCCTGCATGGCTATGTGTTCTCCTTGTTCTCTGCACCAGAGCTGTGATGGAGTTGAAGAAGCTACAGGAATACAACTTTCCTACTAGCATTTTTGTGAGGCTGTGTTAAGAAAGCCCAGGAATGGGTATGCCTGAAGAAGAGACAGTCCTTGTAAAAAACAACAAGCTGACTTGAGCTTTTGGCATAAAGGTTGGAGGGAAAGGCTGAAGGGAGGTGGCATGGTGAGGGACAGGCAGGAGGAATCTGAAGATCTCTATCCCAGCTCTGCACCTACTTTGAAAGTCAAACTAAGATCAGTGCTTTTAACCTGCCTTGCCTCAATTTCCTGTTTGTAAGGAAATCACAGTGAGTGGTTCTGAGCTACCTTATGGATGCAGCTATGCCTGGGAGGCCTGATATCTTTAGAGTGCTGTGATACTTAATGTGAAAGAAGGGCCAAGACCTCTTTGTTGATACTGCATTGTACCAGTCAGCAAACAGCCATGTTCAACTTCAGAAGTCTTCCTACCTCAGCAGAAGCCCATGCTTACATCCTTGTCCACCATCCTGAGGACAAGAGGACCCTGGAGGTTAGGCAGTATCTTTCCCCAGTGGAGCTGTGTGCTGGAAGCCCATGTTAGCAGTTCATTTCCATATTCCACCCTGCTGCAAGCCTTACTGCAAGCCTGAGAATCAGTCGGAGCGGTGATGCGTTCAGCTGTTGCGCTGGGATTCAAATCCTTTACAAGCCAGTTCATCTCTTGATCTTGCAAAGACAAAAGTAATGAACCTCTTGAAAGAAGGTTGCTGTTTGTCCTGTTGTACTACCACATTGTTTGGACACCAGTTAGAGGAGTCTAGAGTCAAAGCAAAAAACTTGAATGAATAAATCGGCTTAGAGAGCTTTGTAGTGATTTATTCTGCTCTTTGGTCCTTTGGGCTTGTCTGCAGCTCATAAATGAGCTTATTATTCTATCGTGATTCATAGCTTTGTGGCAGAAGCAGAGGGTATATGTGCCGCCAGGGAAGACAGAGAGGTTGGAGATGGAGTGTTTGAAGTGGAGATCAGGCAGAGGTCACACTGGAATGTGGAAGAAGAGAGGCCATCCCTGCATCCAGCCAGCTAAGGACAGGGCTGATGGATCACTGTGTGCATGACACAGCCAGTGCAGTAGATGACCCTCTGTGATCAAGGCTTAATTTTGTCACTGCTCTTTGGCATTCATTTTGGAGGCTTTGGAGATCTTGTGACAGGAAAATGCTTTATAGATTTCCTACTGATAGGAGGCTTTATGATGAGTTCCATACAGGCTGTCTTGAGGGAGGCTTCAACCCTCCCATCCATATCCTGGGGCTTCTGTTCTACTTCCCTCTTCGCAACAGCAATTTCAGCCTTTCTTCACATCAGCAGCAGAGTTTTTTTGCTGGGGTGTTCTGCCCTAGCGTGCACCAAAGCACCTTAGAAGTTCCTTGTGTCATATATGACATGGTGTCCTACTTACAGTGCTGCACAGCTGGTTTATGCATGTTGGGGCCCCTCTGTCACTGGAGATTAATGCTGCAAACAGAAATCGGCAGGCGGCTTGAGATGGGCCTTCAAGATGTCCCAGCCCATCATCTGTGTGTCTGATCTAATCTGTCAGTCAGTCTCCTTGGCAAGGGAGAGACAGCATGAGCCAGACTGCTTAGCCAGATGCTGTGGTATGTTTGGTGTTTCAGAGCTGTCAAGTAAAAGAGGAGATGCTCCGGCCTTTAGCACTTCCCTTTGTTTTTTCCAGTGTGAGGCTGAAGTGTGTCTGGAGGGATGGGCACAGCTCTGTGCACAGGGAACAAGCAGGTGGCCTTTATTCTTTGTACCCAGGGCAGAGGAGCCCCATACATGCTGCCCATATCTAGTTGCTGTGCTCAGTGATGCCCTTTATTTTCAGAGGCCTCCTCATCAAAGGCATCTCAGCAGAGCCTGACAGCTGCTGGTACAGCTGTGGATGTGTTTTCTTTGCCATGACCTTGAGATGCCTCCTTTGCACATCCTTCTCTTGAGAATCGTGGTGAGACTCTGGTCTTGCTTGCTTTTCCTTTGGTCAAATGCAGGGATTGCTCTGCTGAGGTTATTTTCCCCCAGTGTCACAAGACAGAGGAGCTTGAGAGAGCAGCCCTTCTTGTAGTGTTCACAGAGACACTGTCCTGTAATTCCTCAAAAAGACTTTTGATGAAAGACTTAGACTCCAGCAGCGCATTAGTTCATTGTACTGGGCACTGAGGTGCAGATCCTGTTCTCTGCATGTGTATGTTGTTGAAGTTTGGATTCATCCTATCCAAGCTGAGGAATGCAAATAACCTGTGAGTGCAGTCATGTATGTTGGTGATGGTATTGCAGTCAGGCACTGCGCTCAGGGAGGGACAGAAATCAGCCCATCTGAGACCATGCCTCCTCTCTTGCTGGTTATAAAATGAGCTTGGGGCAACTATTCTTCTGTACTCCCTTGGGTGTTTAAGATAATAGAGGTACGTGGAGGTCTCTGACCCTAGATAGGATTCCTTTCTGAATTGTATGAAGAGGCAAACTGTTCATCATGGCACTGTAGCTCTTGTAGCTCCTAGTGCAGTGATGAGCGAACACAGTGGACAGACTTGTGAGGGTTTGTGCAAGTGGTTCAGAGGCACAAGTGAATTTGAGAGCAGTTTTTTTGCCTTAGCCTTCATAAAAGCAACTATACCATGTGAGATCAAATGTTCAGCCAATGGAGTTCTTCTGTGAAGGTAAATAGTGGATGCTTGAGGAGGAACACAGGAACAGGGCAAGCATGTAGTGACACCTCATAAAACGTTAGGGGTTGGAAGGGACCTCTAGAGATCATTGAGTCTAATCCCCCTGCCAAAGTAGGATCACCTAGGGCATGTCACACAGGAATGTATCCAGATGGGTTTTGAAAGCTTCTAGAGAAGGTGACTCCACAATCCCTCTGGGCAGCCTGTTCCAGTGCTCTGTCACCCTCCTTAATACGCTCTTTCTATCTCCAGAGGCGTATGGCTTTCCTAGTCCAGTGTAATTTCATTATATTCAGTAGCTCTAGATGGGGATTTCTCCCTTCAATTTGTGCAGTCGCTTTTTCAAATTAGGAGAATTGACAACATCCAACCCCTCTGAAACAAGGAATTCCACTGCTTAAATCCTGTTGGTATCCAAATCACAAGATTTCAAGTTTGCTTCACGAGTAAAGCCAATGTAATAACTCAAAGAGATGGAGGTCCCTGGGCAGATATCATTGACGCTTCTGAAAACTGAATGGGTTTCAGTGGAAGTGTGTGTCAGCACAGTGTTGCCTGTAGCTTAGAAATACTTCAAGACTCCTGGCACAAATATTTCTTCTAAAAACCAGGCTCCAGTTTGTATCTGCTCATGGTCCACGACTCTGGGGAGTTCCCTGAAGATGGTCTGCAGACATGTTTCTTCCAATAAGTAGGGATGCAGTAAGGCTAGGAAAGAGAACAAGTTTCTTTTTCTCCTTCACATCGGGTCTCAGTTATATGCAGTTGTGCCATCACAGGTGGCTCTTCATGCAAGGTACAGGTTGTGTTCAACAGCCTCTGCTGCCTTTGTAGTGCTGTAGCAGTTCTGGTGTAGAAAAGCCAGATGTTGGTTGTGTGTGTGACAGGCTCCTTTTGCTGGGTATGGAGGTGAGTATGACGCTCTTTGTCCTGGGAAGGGACTCCAAATGAGACAACTCTGCAATGGGGCAACAGCAAGGGAGAGCGCAGAGTGATTTGGTGGTGGTGAGAAATGGAAATCAAGGTTCTGCTGATGCTACAGGAGCACTCATCAGTCTTCATCAATCCCTGGGAGCCCCAACACTAACATCAAAGCTGAAAAGAGTGCATTTACATATCAAAGAGAGGTAGAAGGTGTACAGGGTGAGGCAACTTGTTCATTTGGTGATCCTAGGAGTAGGTGAGAGACACAAGAGCTGAATCCTTTTCTCCTGCACTTCAGTCATGTGTGCAAACTGTGAGGCTGTGCTTTCAGAAATACTAGGGAGCGAGGGGTCTCCATCAGGGAGGCAGCTCCAATTCAGGGTGCACACAGATTGCTGTCACTTTGTCAGAGCTGCACCTGCTTATGCCAGCTCTGAGGGCGGCTGAGAACCAGACAGCACTTGGGTAATCAGATGGGAAATAAGGAAGTGACTTTGATTAAAGCTGAGAGACAACATGTGGGGGAACAGTGGGAGGAACCACTCTGAGCCACTGGAAGGGAAATCTACTGGAAAAAAATGATGGAGAAGGAGTTCTGTTATTTGAATGGATGAAGTAATAAGATAAGAAAGGCCCAGAGGAGGCTGTGGGTCTTGGGAAGATGTGATGGTTTGGGACAGCAGCAGGAGAACAGCCAGATTCTCCTGTCATCACATTTCAGACCCACTATAGGCAAGTGGCACAACGGCTTTTGGAAAGAATGACAGAATACTAAACCCCAAAGACTTCTAGCAGCATGCCCCTCTACTAAGGCGGGCGTGGAGAATAAGTGAGGAGTCTGATCCAGGGACGTGCCAGCCATGTTGTGTCATATGCTAAAGGTCCCCTGAAGCCAGGGATTTGGGATTTGGCCTTGAGCTGTGTAGTGCTCACTGTGAAAAGCTTATGCTGGTTTATCATGGTGGTCAAGTCTCTGCTTCCTCTGGGATCTCGCAGGGCATTGGTAGCTGGAGAACTCACACTTCTATGGTGTCTGTGCAGCAGGTCAGGCTCTGGGATCATGAAATCTCTGAATATGTGAACTTGTTCTGTAAGCCTGCCTTACACCATTTCAGGGTGTGGGGCGGGGGATGTTTGCCTCTATCAGAAAATACTGCAGGACCGTGCTGGCTGGGGTGGCTGCTCTCCATATGCCACTTGCATGATGCGAAACTGATGGGATCAGCAGAGCATGGAGAATTGTCACCTAACCTTTCTCTTGTCCTGAGGGTGTGACTTGTTAAAGCCATTAGATTTAGACAGGAGGAAATACAGGGGGGTGTGGGGGAGTGCGAAGCCAGGGAGAACACAAACTGCATTAGAGCTTTGAGCAAACCATTTGAGGCCCTGGATGATTGAGTCACTCTGAAGGGAGGTAGAGTCTGTCACACATGCCCACTGTAATGAGTATGAACAAACCCAGAACAGCTGGCTGTAGCATATGGAGAATCCAGAAGGAAACAAAGCTGAAATAATTCCCTTTCCTTTGCTCTTTGCTTATCCTGGCCCTGATACAGGAGCACACTGGGGAGCATGCTCATCTTTAGGCCTGTACTTTAGGTGCTGATGATTTCCGTGATAATGAGTTTCGATGTTACTATGGACTTAATGACTTTTCTGTGCAGGTAAGTGCCTGCCTGAGAGTGGCTGGGATACAGTACCCCTTAATCACAGACTCCATAAGGGCTCTGGCTCTCCAGGGACTAGCACTGGCTCCTGTGTGGAGCTCTAGGTGGGAGCCCAGCATGTGCCCTTGCTCCTGGGTAGGAGCTGGAGCCATAGTTGTGCCTTCATGAAGAAGGCAAGGAAGAAATGAAGGATGGAGTCATCTCATTATTTAAAGTTAGTTAATGGTCCACTTTCTGGTCTACGGTATTGTAGTGGGTCTGGCTGAGCTGCTTTTCCCCACCCAGCCCTCATGCTGCAGCACTGGGAGCTGGAGGGTGTTGATAACACACCCGTGTTATGACTGCCAGTGCTCACACGGCACCAGAGGATGGGGGGCAGGATGGGGGAGAGGATACAGCCGACCTGAGCTGACCAGTGGGATATTCCATACCATATGACGTCAGCTCAGCTATAAAGGGAGAGGGCAGGAGGAGGATGGGGGGGGGCATTCTGCTTTGTCCTCCAAGCGGCTGCTTCGTGTTCCTGGAGCCCTGCTTCCTGGACTTGGCCCGACATTGCCTGCGGATGGGAAGTAGAGAATAACACCTTATCTATCATAACCCACACCCCTGTGCTTTGCGTCTTATTCTCTCCCTGCGTGCCACGCTGAAGGAGGTCAGGGGGAGTGATAGAAGGGCTTGGTGGGCACCTGGTGCTGTGCCAGGGTCAACCCACCACAGGTGTTTTTACTTTTCCTTAGAGTTGATGAGATTTTTGAAATCAAATAGTTCCCTTCCTCTGTGCATTTCACGTGCACAAGTAGCTGCTCCAGGAAACTCAGAGGCAGCAGGTTTGCTCGAGTCTTCAGAGAGAAATTGGTAAAGCTTTTCTGCTCTTCCACTTTTTTTCCCCCATCTCCATTAGGAGACACAGGGACAGAAGGGCACAAGCAGTGCCCTATTGCCAGGCAGTATTTCTTCAGAAGAGCAGTGACAGAGAGTGAGTTGTATCCTAAGCAGCATATATGCATGTAAGAAAAATGTGAATGTGGCGTAAGCAATCTCATCCATAATTTCTGGCTTTAATGCTCAAGAAAGGGTAGTTATCAGTTGCTCTTGCACAGGGATGTAATGGTGGAACTGGGGAGTCTGTCAAAAACCAGTAGGAGGAGTAGAGGAATTGACAGGAAAGCTGCTTGCTCGTTGTTAAAAATCCCTGTGTGTGTGTTCATAAGGATGTGTGTGTATGGGGTTTGCACTTGCCTCTGTTTTTGGATGGGCTGTGAAGCAAATTTCCGAAGCAATCTGCACCTCCTGCTATGCAAAAGCTGGCCTGAACATTTGTTATGTTAGTAAAATGCATCTTTGTAAGCAACTGCTTCATTTTAGATAAAAATCTAGTTGTGATTTTTAGTGATCTTTCTATTTATTGGTTCCTCTGATATCCTAAACCTATTAGTTCTCAACCCATCCACAAAATCTTTTAGAGAAACAGGATTGACAAGACCTGAATGTCTAATTGAAAAAAAAAAAAAAAAAAAAAAGTAATAAAAACCAAAACAAACCCAAGCAGGAATGAAAACAATCAAATCAAATTAAAAAATGAACAAAACAAAATGCAGCCCAAAGGTTTTGGTCTCTACTTTCCATGTCATAAGAAGGTGGTGTAAAGCTACAGTGGTGTTCTTTGTTTATTTTCCAGTGTACCTCCCTTTTTAACAGAGCACACGTAATCAATCAGGCCCCAGTGGATGGACTGGGATTGTATCCTGTAAGCAGCCTGTGATCTGGAGAAGCAGCCTGTAGAGAATCGGAGCAGCTGTATTGTGTGGTCATTTATAGCTAGTAAGTGCTGCTGTTTGGGATCCCACGGCCTCTAGCACCCTTTGTGCTGTTGTTGAGCAAAGGCTAAAAGGTATGAGGAGAAACAGAGCCTGAAACGGGAAAGAATTTTTCAGCAAACCCCAGCATTGACATTACAACCTCTTTCCCAGCTCACAGGCAGAAGCAAAGCCCTGCTATTACCTGCTATTCTCAAAGGTGCATTTCATCCCTATTCAAACAGTCATTCTACACCAGGTTTTTTTAATACAGTCTCCAGAAGACTTTAATGTTAACATTAAAAAGGTAATGAAAACAGGCAAACAGACAAATCATGATGCCCAGTGCTCTGCTTCCTCATTGATAAAACATGAGAGCAGCTCCCCCCTGCAAGATTTTGACTTTGCAGACTGCTAGTCATTTATGGTTTTATTTATGAAAAGGAGAAAAAATGAGTTTCCATCACAGTACCTAAGCATAATAGAAAGGGAAAGCTTTCATGCATTCTGCATGGGGCTGTTCTGTCAGGCTGTGCAAGTGGCTAATAATGTGATTTCTGTTGTTACAGCCCAAAACCTACCTTCCAGTTTGATCGCAGAGCTCAAAAATATGTTTGCATTTGATAATATTCCTCTTCTCCTCAACCATACCTTTCTTCTTTTGTACATTTTTCCCTTTGCAATGTTTTTGGGAGTGGCATAGCCCTGTCCCTGTCAGTGCTGCTTGCATTGTTACCGTTAATAATTGTCTGTAGAACAGTAGTTACTAGAGGCCCCAACTGTTACAGGCTCAGTGCGTGTAAGAGACAATCTCTGCCTGAGGAGCTTAAGGTCTAAATAGGCAAGGCAGATAGTGGAAGTGTTATCAGTCTTATTTTTACAGAGCTTAAATGACCTGCCGAAGGTCACACAGGGAGTCTGTGGTGGAATCATGACTGGAATACAGATTTCCCAGGTTTTATTTAAGCATCTAACCCAGGTCCCTTGTTAAGGAAGTGGTTGTGAGAGTGCTGCCTGTGTATGTGTGAGTCTAGGTGCGATTCTGGGTTGTGTACTGGATTTGCATGTGTGCTCCTGGGCCGTGTGTGTCTGTGAGGAGCTTCAGGTGCTACATAAATGCAGAGCTAGCAAATGGGAGTGTGCTCACCTGGAGAGCATGTCTCTAAGTAGTTCAAGGACAGAGCCTTCAACAAGGTGGCAGATGTTGTTAGGGTTCTTATTTAAGCCTTCACTATTTTTGACTATGTAAAAAAAAAAAAAAAGTGCATTACTTGTGAAATATAAAGGATGATGATGAGTCTGGTTTTAGGCTGATGAAGAGCCCAGTCTTGTGGCTGGTGTGCCTAGTTGTATGGCCTTTAATGTTACAAAGCAGGTGAGCTAGAAGTCTCAAACTTTGCAAGAAAGCCGATGTTTTAAAGTGTTGGTACAACATTTTGAAGTGTTTGACAAAATAAATGCTTTTAAAACAAGACTGTCAAGTCCGCAGGTTCACATGTGATTGGAACCACATGAGTGCTGAAAGTAGTGTCCACCTAGAAAAGTAACTGCCCTACAAAGCTTCTTTCTGCCAGAATGATCTATGGAGGACTGGAGAAGATGGTGATCCTTCCCCTAATTCCCTTTTGCCAGGTCAGGGAAGTTCCCTGGACTGTGGCTTTGCTGTATCTGAGGGTGTGGAAATGGCTTCTCTGGAGCTGAAAGCCTGTGCTGTGTAGAAATCCCCTGTCTCTGTTTGGCTGAAGGAACACTGTACAAGAGCTTTGACTATCATTTCTTGGGAACTAGATACACGTGGGACTCTGATATCAGAGAATTAACACAGCCACCTCTCTTAGCTAATTGTTTTAAATGACATTTTAAAGAACTACTATTTTCCTTAACATTTCTAGTCTGCTTTTTTGTTGCCCACAAGTACAAAATTCAATTTTCTTAAGTGTCAGTTTTTATCTAAAATATAATACTTATTAGCAATTTCAATGCATTTCAGTGTATCTTTGTTTTTTTAAATTATTTCACAAAACTCTTTGCATGTATAATTGAAATTGACTTTCATTTGAAACTCAGCCTTAACAGAGTCAATATTTCTGCAATCTGTCTTGGCTTGTTTCTCAAGGAAAATGTTACTTCTGTTGCTGCAAAGGGAGAGAAGGGATGTGATGTATGCTGCGAGAGTTAGGAGGCTCGAGAGACAGAGTTTAAAGAACTTTGATGAAATGTGACTATAGGATTTCTGCGCTCATGTTTTCGACTCTCTCAGCATGTGCTGTAGTCAGGGTACAGCTCTGCAAAGCTTTTGGAGAAATTTCAGCCTTTGAGTAATAGTCGTGGTTTCCTGAGAAGTCAACGGGTTTTTTCAGTGGCTGAATTGGATTAAGGCAGTTTAGTTAATTGAAATGTGAAGGCAGACATTTGAGAGCTAATGTGTATTGCTGAGTGCAATTCCTTTCCATTTTTTTGTCCTGGATACAATGTGTTCTTAGATTAAAGTCATATTTATGGCCTTCTCTTCAAATCCTTTTTGTAACTTACCTTTCAATTGATGTGTTTTGCCATTGTTTTAATTTTAAAACTCTATCATTAGAAAGCTTTTAGCACACTGTGAAAGGACCACGAGTGGCATGGAATGCTGAAAGTGCCTCCCTGTGTTCGGTAGCCTGAAAGAGCTTAAAAATTGCTACAGAACAATCCAGTTCTCCTCTCCTGCACCAGAGTCACTTCCAGTGGCTTAAGAACATTAAAAAAAAAAATCTTTTCAAATGTAGTGTATAGAAGTGCCCTGTGGGAACACTGGATCACTTTGGGATGTGAGTCAAAAGGATTTAAAACTTTGCAATGCAGCCTCCTTGCTCAAAGGATGATTAATCTGTAGTATACTTGCTATATGATATATTCTTCTATTCCATTAGCCTTGGGAAATACAACTCCATATACAAATGATCACGAACATTACCAATTACAAGTGGAGACACTTTGCCAATAGTGAAATAATTTCATTATAGTAAATCTTTAACTTTAAAATATTCCAAATGAAATTTCAGTGCTACTTTCAAAGTAATCGTGAAGACAATGGGTTGCTTCCTTTTCGGCTTTGTGGTTATAAATGATTATTGGAAATACTTTTATATTTCCAAAGGTTGTAGCATCAGAGATGGCAAATAAAATTGTCCTTCTCCAGGATATCTTTATTTCCTGTACTGAAAAAGAAGTTAATATATTTTTGTCAATAAACAAAGATTTTGCCTTATGAAGATGCAGCATTTTAGCCACTGGTTAATCTTGTAGAAACAACATTATTTAATTTGCTGCTGCATTCAAAAGATCTGTGCAAACAACTAAACAGTGTTGTTCTGCGCCTTTGTGGTTTCACAGAAGCCCCTTTGTTGCTCTCTGTGTTTACAACCAATAATCCATAGAATCATAGAATGTTAGAGGTTGGGAGAGACCTCTGGAGATCAAGTCCAACACCCCTGCCAAAGCAGGATCACCTAGGGCATGTTGCACAGGATCAGTTCCAGGTGGGTTTTGAAAGTTTTCAGAGGAGACGACTCCACAAACTTTCTGGGCAGCCTGTTCCAGTGCTCTGTCACCCTCACAGTGAAGAACCCTTTCAGTAATGCATTTTGATCCTATTCTGTAGTAGCAGCCTTCACGATGTTTTGTTTATGTGCTGTGTTGCATCTGACAGTCCACCATCAGCAACTGAGAAATGTTTTTTGCAAAACCCTGTTGTGAGTCTTCTGACAATTAGAGCTACCTTCAGTGATTCATGCAAAATCATTTCTTCACTCATCTTGGAAAATACAAAATCTTCAGGAGATATATCTTGAATTATTGCCATAGTGCTCTCATTACTATTGAGGATTTTACCTGACCCAGAAAAAAATAAGCAAATGATTCTTAGAGTCATTGACTCATTTTTTTCATTACAGATCTCCCCCCCCTTTTTTTGGTTCTGTTTGATTTTGTTTTCTTCTGTGTCATTCTGGTTCATGGGCCAGCAACTCTTCAGATACTGGGACCCAGTATTTAGGCCATGATAAGTATAGGGGGAAAAATAATCATTAGAGATCAACAGGCCCAGAAAATATGCTTATCTGGGTGAAATTATTTTTTTTAAATTAGCTATAGTCTGCCCCTTTGCCTTTTGGATCCCAGTTCCAGTTGAGACCACTTCAGTATGAAATTGCAAAGACATTTAGGATCCATTGGTCTTGAAGATGCTATACAAATATGAACTACTGCTGTTTGAGATCACTTACCCGACACTCGATCTCCAATAACAAGATAGTCTGGGGAAATGAAGCAGCCTTTACCAGACAGCCTGAGTCACTCTGGACTGTCTCTGGGGAGGTGAGCATTTGAAGTACCTTTCTCAGCCAGTTCCAGTCCTTCGACTCATTGATATTCTCTGTTCTCAAGCTCCAGCCTTGCATGATCGGAGGGAGAGCCTGTGCTTTCTTTTGAGGAAATCTTCTTCTCTTTTGTTCCCAGAAACTTGTGTCCATTTCTTGTCCTGGGCTGTAAGGAGCTCATTATTTCCTCTGTGGTGCTGGCAGCTCTCTTCGTGCACCTGGGAACAGGCAGGCATGCCAGCACAGGCGAGATCCCCCGGTCAGAGCTTCCCTCCACGTGTAGGCATCTGAGACCGGGAAAATATTGTCACAGTGTCCTGGGGCAGCCTCCGCTTTGAGGGCCCTACCAGAAACTTCTGCTACTGTATTTCAGGCCCCTGTTTTGCACACGGTAGCATTAAATTTTGTCTATAAAATGAAATAATACGTACTGTGGTGGTTGTTTGCTTTTTATATTGCCTTAGTAAGCTCCTGTAGAATTGTTCTTCCTTGCCTTTCTTTCCCTTTACTGGGTTACAAAGCCAGGACCAGAGCTCTGGAGTAATAGCACGCAAAGACACCTTCAAGATTCCCATTTCTGGTCTGCAGTCTGTTGCAGGCTTTGCACCACAATTAAAAAGGTGTGGTTTTTTTTTTCCCTCAGTGGAAATATGTAGGTAATTTTTGTTAAAAGTTTAGATTTGTTCAAGTTGAACCCTTGACTGAAACAAGATTTAATCAGCAGTTACACTACTTAGTGGGGTTTTTTGCAGTTTTTTGATTTGATCATCTTCTTTCTCTAGTGATAAATGAATGAAAAAAGGATGGTTTTAAAAAGAAGGGATGCTGGGCTACTCTTTGCATTGCTATTAGCTGGAGGGAGTGAAAATGTGCCCTGTGGTGTCTGTGCATTTCTACTACATTGGAAAAATGGATCAAAGTGTTTTGTAATCCAGGCAAAACATCTATATGTCCCAGTGTGTCATTATTAAAAAAAATAACAAAGTAAAGGGAAATGTAGGCTGAGAGCTTAGACTTTGGAAATCTCCCAAGGGAAATAGTTCAAAACCTGTTTTGGAGGGTCTAGAGTGAACAAGGTATACTGGTAAAATTCAGAATTTGTTATCATCAAGTCATTTAGAGCTTAAACGATATTCTGAGGGAAAATAGCAGTCACTCAAACATGCCTGAGTAAGAAATATTGTCTGGATATATACCAAAACTTCCACTCTCCACGTTGAAAGTTGGACTCCTGAAGGGTTTTGTTCATTTGTTTTGTGGAGGTGCTGGAAACCTGCAGCTTCCACTGAATTCAGTGGATCTTGGATGAGGTCCCTGGTGAGCTGACACAAGAGGATGAGGATAGTGGAAACATTTTCCATCTCAGCCTTGCCTGAAGCGTTGGTTCAGGTGCATGTCGGTGTCAGTTGGGTTTGTGTCTTACTGACAGTGTTTCAAATGGACACTCAGGCTCAGAGCTGCTGCTGCTGCAAGTCAGAAGTTGGGGAAAGAAGTGGCCAAAGCCACTTTTTGCCTGACTCTGGTCCTCCATTCTCACAGGTAGTAAAAGTTAAACTTACCTTACAACAGAAGGATGATAAACAGCCAAGACTTTCCCTGAACTACGGGCTGATTGCCATGGAAAAGAGACATGCAAACCCCTTCCAGAGCAAGGGGCTCTGGGCACCCACTGGAATGTTAAGAGGAATTATTTTCTTGCTGATGAAATGCTGCTTTGCTCAAGGGACCATATTATTGCTGTTATTTATTATTTATGCACTGCTGAAGGTGTGCACAGGGCTTTATCGTGCCATAAAAAACAATGACGGGTGTCCGGTCCCTCGGGGTGTTGCACCACTGCTGAAGTATGGCGAAGGGGCAAGATGAAGGGGTTTGATTCTCCCTCTGCAGTGATGCAGAGGTTTATTATTGTTACAGCGTGTCCTCTTCAGACTGCTTGGCTGGTGGTGTTAGAGTAGCTATGTCACCATTTTGCACAATTATCTGTGATGGTGTTTGCAAGGGCATGTACCCTGTTTGATATGCATCCGGAGTCTGGCGGCAGTGGGAATGGGTGAACAATAAAAGTGCCGCTGTCACAGCCCCAGGTTTTTTTTTATTTTTACAGATTTTCAGCCATCTGCTGCCTCACCAGCTGCTCACAGTGCAGCACAGAACTTATCTCCATTCAGGAGCTCAGCCTTTCAAGGAGGGCAGGGGCAGAGGGCTTGGAGGTGCACAAGTGACCTCCCGTGCACTGTCTGCAGGACGTACACCCAGACCTCGTGCCAAACCTCAGAAAGGGGGGGAGTAAATGCAGGGAAAGAGTAGAACTGAAGTTCAAACACATGGCCACATGAACTCTTGTTCACCCCTTACAAAATACTGGCCATAGAGATGTGCTGGCTTGGAGAGCAGTGGGAGGGGGCTATGAGACAGGAGATGATCCAGCCCCAGATTTGACATCCCCTTTAGTGATCGTTAGGTTGACAGATGTGAGGAAAAAGCATTCCCCCAAGGATACGAAGCATTCTTCGAGCTCTCACAATGTTGTGCTGCATCCAGCCCTTTGCCACAAGGTCGGTTTTGCTGTGGAAAAGGGAGTCAAGCCAGGTGGCAATGTAACTGGAGGCAGCGGACAGAAAGCAAGTTCTGCCAGAGGGAAGCTCAGCAGCTACCAGCATGTATGAGGGAACAGAGAGACACACAGCTATTGGAGATTTGTGGGGCCAGAGGGCCCAAGAAATCCTCCTGCCAAGAAAGTGGCATGTTTTATTACTCTCTGTCTTTGAGGCACCTAGCTGAGAGTTGCCTGATTTCATTAAATCTTGTCTTTATAATCCCCTTGGGATCAAGACAGCTGACCTGAATACTCTCTACACCTATCACTCCATCCCTCCTGTGCCTGCTCCCCAGAAATGAGGATGATGCCAGAACAGGTGAGGGAAGAAAAGGCAGGTTGGCCGTGGGATCTGGGAGGGAGTGACCATGTTTCCTCCTCCATTCCTAGAGAGCTCCTCTGCTTTGTGTGTGCCACTTCAGACCACTCCGAGCACCCTCCTCCCTCCTCATGCTTTTATGCATTTTCCAATTAAATTTCCTCCACAAGAAGGAGAGAGGCACTCTGAATCCATTAGCATTAGTAATTATGCAAATGCTTCAGGGAGCTGACTGCCCATCATTACATATAATTAATGTTTCTGGTTATGAATGGAGGGTTTGTTACTCCCCCTCCCCTGTTGTGCTGGAACAGGGTGGGGTAGAGGTGCAGGGGGGTGATGTAACTATTTAATTTGCATAATCGGTACTCCTGATTGGGTATGCATGAGGGTAGGGGCTGGGGGGGGACACACACGACACCTTCTCCAGCATGCAGTCTATTAAGCTAGCAGCAAATCTCAGGAGGGAGATGCAGAATGTAAAACGAGGCTGAGGGCAGCACAGTGACTGCAGGCAGGAAACTCAGTTTTAGGAGCAGGAAAGGAGGTGCCCTTGGACTGGCATGGCTGTGCACAGGTGCCCTTTACCTGGATGTGCTTGGCCTGTCCTTTTGCTCTGCTTGCCTGCTAGAAATGACATGTGGATTCTGCAGAGAGATCCCATCCCTGGGTTTTATCTTGGGCAGCACCCTGAGTCCACAGTTTGCAATCTCCAAGACCTGATACAGCAATGGGGGAACAGGCTTGGAACTGGCAGTAAGACTCAGAGGAGACTCCTCTTGTGCCCCATTTCTCAAAGCTGTGTACAGAGGTGTGGATCTGAGTATCGAAGGAGACATGCCACTTCCCAGAGGGGCTGTGTGTTGTGTGTAGCAGGAGCTGTGGCTGCTCAGCACCTCTGGAAAGCAGGGTGCTTAAAGGACGAGTGTATCTGGATGGCCTCATCTGTCTGTGTAAAAGCAGTAAGGACAGACAGTGAGGTGGTAAAGTTTTACCTCAGGACTGTACTTCTGAGGAGGAAGAGTCAGACTTTACTTCCTATGTCAAACAGTACAAAATCTGGGGGTGGAAACTTTCCTGTTCATATATTAGCTGCAATGGGAAACCTCCTTGGAGATCTCCCTGCTTCCTGATACATGTGAAAAAACCACTTCCCATCCACTGTAAAACAGCTTTGTCATGTTCTTACCTTTCCTTGGTCACTGTCTTTTCACTTTCAGTTTCTTCTGTTCTTCTCAGTTTCATTCCTGAAGACTGAATTTTTTTCTTGGTCTCTGTCTCAAATCTACCTTGCATCCTTTCTACCTTGCGTCCTTTCCCACAATACCTGGCTGTAGGTAGTCCATCACTGGCCTCCAGATTTCCTTAGTTTTTAAGTGACAACTGCTGTGTTCCCTCACTCCTCCACGGAAGGCATATGACCCTTGGTTTTGGCAGATCAGGGACCTGCAGAAACAGATATCCAGTGAAAGGGATCTGGAGAGGGGGCAAAAGATTCTGGAGACAATGTATGCTCAGTGAGATAATGCCCTAGGAGGTCACGGAAAAGATCCAAGTAAAGGAGAACACAGATGTTCTCAAAATAGAGGGAGGTGAACCTAAGGGTACTATGGTGATGTGAAAAGCACCCATGAAGCAGAGAGAAAATTAGAAAAGGTGAGGAGTAGGACACGCGTTTTAAAAAAAAAAACAAACCACAGAACAAAATATCTAATGTGTATGTGTGCTTTTCACTCAGAAGATATTCTGTGTGTGTGTTTATGTATATCTTTTTAAAGGAATACTAAAGTGGGGAAACTTGAAACATTAAACTTTCAAAAACCCTTCTGACTCTTGGTAGTGGGGCAGTATGAGAGGACACCAGTTTCTCTGCAAAGATTGACTCTCTGTACAAGAAACTTGAGGCAATAGTGGATTCTGTTCTTGTTGAGGTTTTGTTTCCTCTGACTTGAAGCTGCTTTGGAGATTTGTAGTTCTGAGGTTCACGTTGTTCAGTATTTTGTAAAGCATTTGTACACTTGGCCTGCTGCTAGGGAAAACCACTGGGGAAGACTTCCGGTAAATAAAAGCACCTGAAAAATCTCCAACCAAAGAAATAAGGTTTGCTTAGACCAAGAATACCTCTTAAGGATGAGAAAGGTCCCAGTACTGATCAGGAAGGCAATCTCTGATGGGTTGGGTGAAATCCCAGAAGGCACATGGCTAGAAGTAGAGTGGAGGTCGTGTGGAATTACGTGGCAAATAACTGTTGTAAAGTCAAAGAAGCAAGTGATGGTGCTTCCTCATGTTGTAGAGAGGGACTTTCTGGCTGTGAAATAGGAAAATGTCAGTAGGTCTGCTCTGTTTTTGCTTTCTGTGACGTTCATCCCCCAATAAAACATGCCACTGAAGCACCAGGATGATAGTGAGAGGCAGCTCTACTGGCAAGGGGAAGGAGGAGTTGTCTAGGTATTAATGACCCATGGGAAACAAGGTGGGCCTATCCTCTGGAGGTGGTCCATTGGCCCAAGCCTGGCTTTATGTTCTCTGAGGTCAAATTCAACTGTGCTGTATAAGACAACATTAGGCTGTATCCTCAAAGAAGAGGAGACAAGATGAAGGCCTTGCTGTCCCCCAGAGCCAGTACTGAGGTCAGGCTAAAAGAGGGGAAGAGGAAAACAATTGTCAAAGCAGGAGAGAGACTGTGATGAGAACAGGGGCAGCCTGGAGTCAAACTGAGGGAAGGAAGAGGACAGCAAGTTTCATGATAACACCCCAGTCACACACTGTGTCTCATCACCCAGCAGGTTGCTGGATGTGAACATACTGTAGCCAGGGTCCAGGGATGATGAATTGCACGAACAGAGCTTCCAGTACACACCTGACCTTCTGTAGGGTATTGGCTTCCTGTAACAGACCGCTCTGTGCTTGCTGAAGTTAACAGACAAGGAAGTGCTTCAAAATGCCACTGTGAGAAAAGGCAGAGAACAAGGTCCCCTCTGAACTGTGCTCAGCGGCAGCTCCACAAGGTTCACATCGCTGCTTTGTGTGGTCACGGCATTTTCTGTCTCTTCCCTCCTTTTTTTTTTTTTTTTTGTCATATTTTTGTCCTTTTTTTTTTTGCATGTGTGGCAAGACACACATGAATACACGCAGTGTGTGCGTACACAGGCACTCGAGATGGCTAAAGGCATAAGGTAAATCCCACATCAAAGCAGAGAGCTATCGGAGCAGCGCTGTTCAAAGGCGCCAGCTTCCTTCTTGGGAAAGACAGATTGTCACTTTGATTAAGAGATTTTAACAGGAGACAAAAAAAGGGAATGAAAGAATGGAGAAGAGAAAAGAGAGAGTTTTCATTTATATCCTTTTTTCCCTTTGGCTACCCAAATAAGGTTTAGTTTGATGAAAAAAAGACCCCAATTTAAAATAAGTTTAATGTAACAATGAATTATTTAAAGGAGAAGAAAATACAAGCTGCTGCTTAAAAAAAAATTAGAAAAAGCTATTATTGAAATGTCAGAACAAATACCCAGCTTGATCTGCATTAATATGATAAATACTAATATATTCATTTCCCCTGGTGCTTCTGGGCTTGCAGAGGTACATCTGCAGTGCGTTGCTTATGGTAATCAGGTCACAGCTTCAAAGGGAGATATGCAAGGTATTCTGGGTGATGTTGTGCAAGCTGCTGTTAGAGACCTTGTGGATCACTGTGTAGAGTTGAGCTGATCAAGGGTCTCCTGGAAGATCTGTGATTGCTGAAGGAAATTGAAAACCTTGTCATATTCTTGGTGGACCACCAGTCATGGGACAATGCTGATGTCTGGTTGTCAACTTCAAAGTTGCCATTTTTCTGTAGACAACTTAGAATAAAAGACTGAGGTGGAGAAAGCAAATGAGCTTCCCACCTCCTAGCTCCACAGTCACAATGTCTCTGTGATTGGAAATAGATGCTGTGGGCACAACTGCAAGTCAACCACCGTCTCAGTTTTCACTTCCAGAGTCTCCTAGTAAAGTTCTCAGAAACAATTTAGTGGAACTGATAGCTTGAAGCTTCAAGAAGCTTCACACAAACATCTTTGTGTTTTCAGAATCTAACAATCTGGGAAATGCAAATAGGGTGGTTTTGGTAGGGACAAGTACTACCTTCTACTAGGCATCGTGTCTGCCTACCCCATCATTCTCATCTGTTGGACAGCAAGTTCTGTTATAGTGTGCATCAGGCTTGCTGCCTTCGGCGTGACCTGGAGGTCAGACCCGTTATGAATTGTATTTCTTTTTTATAGCCAAGGACTAGATTTAGACAACTGTGATGCAACCAGGTACAAACAGAACCCAATCATTCAGAATTAAGAGAGCTTATTTGGGAGTGCTGTGGTGCAGAAGGTGTTGAACTGCTGTTTCCTAACATTATAGCTGACAGTTGAATGACAGGCTGGGAGTGTGGTTAAATTAGGATGCAAATGAGTTGAGCTAGTGCTCTGGTTGGTAGAATGAGGAGCAAGTGTTGGAGAGAAGCAAGGGAGGGCCAGTTTTAAATGAGAAGATGGAGTTCCCAGGTAGCTAAAAGGAGTGTGCCTAAAGCCTAGATAAGGCTTGTTAGAGATCTCAAGAAACTGTGCCTTGGAGTCTGTTGTGATAATCTGGACTCACTTGAGAAGCTCCTCTTCTGCATGTGTGTTCCTCCATGAAGTGCTCTAGTTTCCAAGGAGCACTCTTGTGCATTGCTGTTAGATTTTGCTCTCAAATGCATAGAGTCTTAGCCCATCTGCTTCTGTCCCCCTTTCCCTCCATTGACTAAATTTGAACGTTTAATGTTGGCTTGTGGGCACAAGCATGCTGTGCCCAAGCTACAGAACAGTTTCACAATTAAAAGATGCAGAGGTTTTAGTATTTATGCCATTATTGTTCCCTTCCCCCCCCTCCAGCCCGAGAGATGCTCCATAGGGTCTATAGTTTGCTGGAAACTCCAGCAGCAGCCTCTGACTTTGACTTCAGAAGGTGAATTCTCCCAGTGGCCATTTTCAATTGATTCACTAAGAAAATGTGATTACTTCTTATTTATTGAAGCTAAGTATTCCTGCTTGTAGCCACTATGGCATTAGAGAAAAACGTTCAGCATTAACACGATGAATGCAGAGACATGAGGCTAAATACACTCCATAAAATCTTTATGGTTCTGTAAACAGACACCCAGAATATTTTCAGCTGTGTTGCTGTGAGTCAGGCTGGGGTCCCCTCTCTGCCAGGCAGCCTGCCCCGGGTCTCCTGGGGAATCAGCCAAGATGTGTCAACACTGCCTTGGCCTTCACAGGGGAAGGGGCCTCGGGAACAGAAAATGAACTGGTGCTCTTGCCAAGACTGGCCTTGGCCACCCTTGGTGGCTCTTGCTGCATCAGTGCAGAACTGGGGGGTAAATATAGGCTGCAGTTGCTTCAGAGCTTCTTTCTTCAGTATCAGTCTCAGATAAACACAGCTCAGGAGAAAATCAGTTCTCAGTGAATTTTGTCAGCTTCAGAAGAGATTCATTCCTGGTGTTGTCAGTCAGAGGAGACTGATGGCTGACATTAGTGAGAAAAGCAAGGCCTGTGGGCATTAAAACAGATACTGTTATTGGAACTCAGGGTTTAAAGATGAGATTTAATCTGGAATGTGGATTTGTTCAAAGTACCTTTCTCCTTTCAGTTTCTCACTCTGAAGGCCCGGTTCCCATGGGCACACTCAGCCTCCTGTGCTCCATTTGCATTTATCGTCTGTCTGATCAACACAGAAACCTACTCCTTCCCTCCTGTGTGCTCTGAGCACCAAGCACAGGGCTAAGTAAGAGAGCTGGGCTCTTGCTTGACCTTGTTCTGTGGTGGTGTGGTCAGGCAGCGTACTCTCCCGTGGATGAATGTGGGAAAACTGTCAGCAAAATGAGCACCTCCTGTCCTTGAGGAGAGGGGCTGGGATCTCAGGGGGTCCATGACAGAGTACAGGCAGCTCAGCAGTTCCTCTGTGCAGAACCCCAACCAATGCTCCATGGTATTGCGGCATGATGAAAACCAGTTGTGCCACTCAAAGCAACTGCTTGCTAACACCGTTACCTGCAGTAATCCATGCCACCATTAGATATCTCTGCAAGTTCTATCTACAGTTTGTGGTAAATGAGGAGATAAAGCTGAGAAGCAAGCTCTGAGTATCTTTATTGCTTTAATAAAAGGCTGTAGAAGGTATTTAAATAGTCTCCTGAGAAGCACTGAAAGAGCATCATTCTCAAAAAGTAAAGTCAAAGGCCACAATTCCATATTTCATGATACAGAATACTACTGGTTGTGTTTGTGCTGCAGGGAGGTCAGCACAGCACTGACTGACCTTCCAGAGTCCTTTTCTGCCATACATGAGGCTCAATGACAAATCTGAGAGAGTTTCTCCCAGGACTGATCTTATTTTTGATTGTTCTAAAATTGTATTCTGAAATTTGGAGTGGCATACCCCTAGAAAGTTAACATTTTGCAAGCTTTGCTCTTGGTAGAAACTGTTATGTGCCTACTGGGAATGCCCCTGCCTCTCTGCAATAAAGTGATAGGACAGCTTTACATCTTTGCCCTTCCTCGATTGCTTTGGACGCTTCATTGCTACAAAGGTCCTGTCCCACATCCATCCGTCCTCCCTCCTCCCCCAGCCACCCCCTCTTCCATTCGGTAAGTGTCTCTTGCCTCTAACATATGGTCAGAGTGTGTTCTCAGCAATGCTGATGCTTCTGCTTCTTCACTTCAGCAACCGCAGTAACTGTTGAATGGGAAGTATGTCATTTAACTTGGCCGTTTGCAGTCACTGAAGAGAAGTAATTACAATGGCCTTAATTGGCTGACTGCAGAGCCACTGCCCAAGTAGTACTAAATAGCGCGTGTGAGTTGGATGAGGTGTAACCACGCAGTTTCTCCTTCTCTTCCAACAGGCCTGAATCCAGTTCATTCAGGAGGCTAACACAGATGTCAGGCTGCTGCCTTGAGGCTGTGGCCCTTCTACAGAAAAGATGATGGTCAGATGAAGTCCCAGAGGTCTCTCCTGAAACTCTTTCAAGGGATCCTGGCAGGGCAGGCTCTTGGCAGCTCTACTGCTACCTACTTCTGCCTGGGTTCCCTGCCTTCCCCTTCTCCTGCTGCTGCCAGGCTACGGCACGTTTTTTTTCATTAGCAGTGATGCAGGCAGAGCGGGGCCAATTACTCACTGCTTTATGCTTGCTGGAAAACCCACCCAGGACTGGTAATAGCCATTAAGTGAGGGTGCAGCTTTAACTACGTGCCATTACATTAAGTTTCAAGTTGATATATGGCCAGAGCAAATTGAATTCCTGCTGCTATCCCGTCTGACATTTGTTACATTACAATGCCTGCTCTTTTGTTTTTGAGTCAATAGCTGTTGCTTTCGAGAAATATGGATTATTAGAATTTATAGCCCGTCCTACGCGTCTTTTCAAACACTCATATCCTTTTATCATTTCGTTTTGTTGTTATTCTGCCCAGCACAGTTTGTATTTCTTCAGGGTTTAGCACCTGGGACTCTTGATACTTGTGCTAAATCAATACCCTTTGTCCTCATTGCTTTAATATACACAACCATTTGTGTGATGCATGAATTGCGGTGGGTTTTCTGCCTGCGATAGTCATTCACTCCTCCTGCTCAAGCATTCCTTCCCCTGTCTGCGTGCGGGTTGTGCTTTGCAGTAAATATCACACATCTGCATTTAAATTCCTTTATATGATGATTTCCAGGCACCTGGCTGCACAGGGGAAGGGGAATTTGCTGGCTTCTTAGCAGGAGGGTATCACAGGTTTGACAGTATTCCAGTGCCTCCCAGAAGGAGCTGGTGTGCCGAGTTCAAAAAATCCACCTTTTGCTCTTACGCTGGGTTTGTGTCTTCAAAACCTTTGCTTAATGCAGCCACACCTTTTCATAAAGCAGATGTGAAGAATCTCAAGATCAATAAAAGGGTAAAAAAGGTCTTTAGGCTTCAGATGTCCTCAGGTCAGTAGTAACTGAAGGTGTCACGCGTCGGCCGTTCTGGAGACTTGTGGGAGAGTGACTGCTCTGATGACTGTCCCACAGACAGTTGTGTTTGTGACAGGAGTGGAGAAACTCCAGCTGGTGCCTTGGATCCAATGCTCCAGCTCGGAGCAGATTTCCATCGAGAGCAGAGTACAGCCTGTGCTATCACTGTCTCTGCTCTGCCTCTCTATGCTTATGGAGATGTTCCCAAGGCTGCTCATCTCATACCTTTTATGTGTGGTGGGTACTGGAGGTACATGGTAGAGATTTGGAGGTGTTAGGCATGTCCTTGTCTGCTGACCTTTTGGGGCTGTTTCCCGTTCCTCTGCTGGCTGTGGGAGTCCAGGATGTAAAAGGAGAGTAAAGCTGCACGTTCCCTTTGAATTTGATAGGAGCTCAGGAAAGAGACAACAAAGATGAAGGCATGAAAGGTGAGGTCAGAGAAAATGAAGGCTTAGCTTGACCAGTCTGCATTTCCCTCACAAGAAGAGACAACTTTTTCCTCTGGTCATGGCCCTTCTTCCAGGCTTTCTTTTCCTCTGGTCAGTACACTGGCACAGCCTCCCCCCCTCATTCCTCCCACAGTTCCTTTGTGGTCCTTGACAGTCCGACAACCATCCCACAAGCTGCCTCTCCTTCAAGCCCTTGACTCAAGCTGTTTTGCTTCACACAGCCATGTTTTAAGCCCCTCTGCTGCTCCTCCACCCTGATGCCAGCCTGCCCCAGCCACCTGGCTGCCCTGCCTTCGCCCCACCGGCTCCTCTCTCCTCCTCACCACACAAGCTGTGCAGAGCACAGCCCTGCGCCCGCCTTCCTGCTGGAGAGGTGACACTCATAACTGAGCGTGATTTCCGAGAACAGCGAGTGTGATTTGCAATGTCTCATTGAAACGCAAGGCAAATCCTTCATCCCTAAAGGGAGATGTGTTAAACACTGCTTCAGAATTAATCTGATGAGCATGAATCTCCCTCTCCATGGCATGGAGAGGTGTCCCGCTTTGTCTCCACATTCATGGCAATCTCCTGGTTTATCTTTGCCACTGCTGCTCTTCACGGCTCTCCCTTCCCACCCTGCCTGTGAAAAAGATGTCAGCTCCTGTCAGGGCGTGGGTATTCCTGGTAATACATTTTCCATGTAAATAAGTGGGAGTGGTTTACCTATCAGTTACATTAATGGAGGTAGAGACTGGGAGCTGCAGAAAAAGGGGTGACAAGATCCTCTGCTGAGCTGACCTCTGATGCTGTGCTCTGCTCCTGGGGCTGCAGTTTGGGCATAGCTGCATTCAGCTGTGCTAAGTATCAGAGCTGTTTCCCTTCACATATGCTACAACCTCACAGGGAGTGGAATATAACCCCCCTGACTTCAGGGAGGAGGTGAACCAGCCCAGTATCTGACCTTGGCTGAAGGGTTTTCCGTGGGTTTCAAGTCCTCCCCTAAATCCCTTTATATTCCTGGTGCAGTCTTTTCCATTGGATACAGTTTCAAACCTTCAGAAGAAGCACCCATGTCACAGACCCAGGAGGCAGAGCTCAGCAGGGATGTCAGAAGGTCCTTCAAAAATCTGTCAGTACAGGTGGCGTGTGCCTGCCTGTTCCTTGAAACATAAATGCTCTTGAATATAAAGATTATTTACATTCTCAAACAAAGCTGCCAAACACTTTTAAAATGCGCTAACGGTGCCTCTCTCTTTCTGCTGCGCTTGCTGATATAGGGCCATAAACAAGCTCGACACATTTATAATAACCTTTCTCTCCTCCCTCTTCCCTGTTCTTTCCTCTTCCTCTCTCGCCTCTCTCACAGGCTGCATCGGGTAAATTTTCATTCTACTGCCATTAGCTGGGATATATTGTTTGATAGGGGGAAATAAAATGTCGAATCTCATTTTATTTTGATTTTCTTGTTCTAGTGGCAGCTGCCTTGAATGCCAGCAGCGGATGTTTGGTTTCAAAATTTTGTTTCCCCCAGACTTTTTTTTCATCTTCTTTCTTCATTTTCTCCCCTTTTCCTGTGTCTCTCTTCTAAAAGGTCATCTTAAATGATGCAAGGATACATGCTTTTGGAGGTTGTTTTTATCACTTATAAGCCTATTCCAAAGGCCATTTAGTCTTTTAGGCAAAGGTTGCAGCTTTTAGCCTCCACTTCCCCTTTACAAAGGAAAAATGGATGCCACATTTCTAAGTATATAAATTAGGTATAGATATAGATATAAAACAAAATGCTAACCCATCTGAAATACAAGATCCTTGTAATTTCTTTGTCTTCAGTCTGAAGAGGTCTCAGGTTCACCTTTCTTCATGTCACCTGTTCCTCTTAGAGATATTGATGGAAGTGTCACATCTAACAATTCTTTCTCACCCTGTATTGATAGTGCTGTAGAAAGGCCCACTTGCTGGAGATGAAAGGCCATGGTGATCAGGCCAGGTACAAACAGTTCCTCTGGGACTGCTCTTGAGGTTTTTTGTTCTCTATCTTGTGGCCTCGAGAGAGGGTTTGTGTGCAGTGGGCATGGAGGCAGAAGGGACTGTGCTGTGGGGCCTGCAGAATTCAAAGTGTGCAGTTTTGTACCCATAGTGATAAAGCACATATTTGTTTCACCTTCCCTTGAAGTGCTGGCCAGAGGGAGAGAAGTGGATGTAGTTAGTAGAGCTGGCCTGGAATTGCTCATCCCCTAGAAGCAAATAAAGCCTTGGTGAGCTGAGCTCAACTGCTGACACTGGGTTAGCCTTTCTCAGAGGTGTTCCAGTCTAGGAAATCTAGCAAAGATGCAGCAACTGCGTAAGAACACACCACCTGAGACATGGCTAAGATAAAATGCAAACCTCCCTCATCTCTTCTCACTTTGTCTTACTTATATAGTGTGTGTTTTGGGGCAAGGACAATTGGAATACGTGTATGGCTCTTGGTATTGCTGGGGCAGTAATCACGGTGTGCAGGCATGGCAAGAGCCGCTTGAGTCGTTCAGATCAGAGTTGAGGAAAGGGTTTTTTATGATTGATACATTAAAATCCTCTTCACTTGGTATATTCTGTTGTATGTGCTCTATAAATTTGCAGAGATAGGGTTGTGGTTGTGGAAATCACACAATGGAATAATTAAATGGCCTAATTGTAAAGTTTATTATCTTCATCATTGCACTCATCAGCTGTTTTAATGCACCTCATAAAGGAGGGCAGTAATTCTGTGAAGTTGACACAAACTTGCACTCATCAGGTGAATCCAGCCAAATCCAAATTTGATGAACTGATCCCTCAACCCATGAAGCTCTCATGGTGGTCTTTGACATAGACAGAGGCTGAAGAAATTGGAGGAGGGGACAATAATGTACAAAAGATCTATTACATGGCATTTGCAGCACAGAGAAAGCTGGGACTGTTTTAACCTTGGTACCACCCTGGCCCTCTGAATATTTTCCTGTGGGTCTTATCTCTGCGTCGTGCCCAAGCATTTCACCGTCTGTGATCCTGGCTGGAGTTCTGTCAAAATAGGCCTGTGCTAGATATCCTGAGGCTTGTGTAAGGACTGGGGGCTGATGCTGTCTGAAAAATGAGGAAGGAATGAAGTGTCCTCTCTAATGTGACACAAAACTCTCATCACCCGAGCCATTTTCCAGTGTATTAATATTCATTTTGCACTAATGTGGGATGAATACATCTCAGTGTTTGGCCAGAGCACATTCGTCATTTTTATGTCATACTCGCAGAATGCATCAGTGTGATATATTGTGTATTTTACCATAATAGTAGACAATACAGCTCAGTATTTCATTTGGACAAGTAGCAAGTATGAGGCAAGGAGACAGCCACTGCTGGACAAGGGGTGAGCTCAGGAAAACAGGAATAAATTCAAACATATTAATCTGGAGTGAAAAGTCATTTCTCCAGTAAATGAAAAGCAGCAGCCTTCACCTCTTGGTGAGTTGCCCTATTAGGCAGCTTTAGAAAGGCTTGGCCAGAAGCTGCTTCTGGATGTGACTTCAAGCGTTGCAAGTTTGGCCCTCTTGGCCATGCAGAAGGCAACGTCCTTTGCAAAAGGCAGCACCCGAGAATGATGGTGCCCGGGTGAGGCGTGGGGCTGGGGTATCTGCGGTGGTGCCAGGTGGGCTGGGTACCTGCTGCCGGCTGGGCGATGGGAGGTGCCATGGTGCCTGTTTCCACAGCACAGCTGTGGTGGGGTGAGGTGCCTCTCTGTGCTGGGAGGGAGGGAAGCAGGGAGCAGCTTCTAGGAGGATCTGTATGATGCCCACAGAGGGGAGGCTGAGAGGCAGGGAAGGAGGGAGAAGGGGCCTCAAGAGTGGCCAGTGAAGTCACTGGTCACTGAATGGACTTTTCCCTATTGCATTATTTGTTCCTGTGTTTTGCCCTGGGCAGTGATGTTTAGTAATTTAGACCAAAGGGATCTAAAGAGTTGCTGTAAAGGGTAGTTCAAAAATCAATGGATGTTAGAAAGGGTCAAATGATGCCATAAAGAGATTAAGAGCAGCATGGAGAGAGATAATATTCCCCTGACTGCAAAGCTGTCCCTGAGAGCTTTATGACAGGGAAAGAAAACAGCAGAGGCAGCCCAGCACCTCTCTCCCTGTTCGACTTCTCCCCATCTTGAATGCTTAAGGTTGATGGGGAGAAATGGGCAGGACTGCTGGGGGCAGTGAGCAGGGAATGGCTGTGGAGATGGGAATGAGAAGAGACAGGCAGGTGGGCCATGCCGCTATCTGATGCGTTCTTCTTATCCAGACAAACTGTTGACAGCCCCTGCTAAATCACCCAGGAAGAAATGACTTACTCAGCAGTCAGCCACAGGTTTCTAGCACGAAGGTCAGATTTTACGAGCATCCCCTGGAAATGCTTGGGGGAAGCATGACATGGCTGTGTGTCACTCCCCTGGCATTGGACATAACACCAGGACAGGCAGTGTACTAGGCAAGGGATAGGTCCAGCCAGTGCAGCCTTCCCCCCAGTCTCTTTCTCCCAAACTCATCTGTATGGTCTCTTCACTGAGCTAGGGAATAAAATCAGGAGCATAGCCCAAGGGACCTGAGGGCTGAGGAAGAGATGACATTTGGTGATCAACTGAATGTACTTGTCAGGAGCAGGAAATCTGCTCTCTGGGGATTTGCTTTCTACTTCTTTTGCAACTGTTCTTTGGTTCCATGACATGTTCCCTGCACTGACAACAGTCCCATGTAGGAACACACTGAATTAAATAGCTCTGTTACCTTCTGTGTCTCTCCCAGGGCACTGCTTCCCTCTGTGGGGACTGGGAGAATTATGCACTGGTAATTTTTACTTAGAAAGCACTCTTGGTACATGTAGATCTGGTCAGGATGTGTGGAGGGGCCACTGCTTCAGGTCTGCAGTTGGCTGGGCTCATGGAACATGCCTGAAGGAACTGAAGAGGCTAAAACTCACCATGTTCAGCAGGCATTGCTTAGGAATTCTCAAGCTGACCTTTCCAAGAAGCTTTTCCCCGTGGAGAGAAGGCAGAGGCTTCTTCCCCATGGCCCAACCAATGCATGAGGATCCCAGGCAAGGGCCAGTGAGCTGTGTGTAGGGATTGTTCTTCAAAGGGTGTGCAGTCCTTCCAGGTACAGCTCCCTGATCCTTGCAGTGGTGAGAGTCTGTGGCAGGATAAAGCCAAGTCAGATAGTAACAGTCCAGCATTGCATTATAGATCTTAGCATTGCAGGAAATTAAAAATCACACCCAGAAGTAATTGATGTTTCCTGGATGAAGGGTCCTTCCTCCTGGGTGCTGCAGATGTCAGTCCTGGCTACAGCCCAGCGTGGTGGGGGCACGTGGCAGGCACTGCTGTGGTCTGGTAGGAGAATCACCAGGGCAGGAAGAACATGGGAAAAATGGGAGTGCATTTGGTGCTTCACAAAAGTGAATCAAGGTGTGAATCAGTGTGTCTGGGAGAGATGTGTTGAAGAGCCAGTGAACTGATGTACCACATTAGCAAACCTGAAGGGAAAAGAAAGGGATGGGTCACCCTTAGGAACAGGTGACCTTGATCCATTGCCCTTCATGTAAAGCTGTGAAGGCATCTGTTTCCTGGAAGAGACAGCTGCCATTTTGTGTGGGAGCATTGGAGTCAACATGTGCTCAGAGGACTGAGCTCTTTCTGTTGCTGTGTTTGGTGGCTTTTGGCCAGTGCCAGCTCAAAGCCCGCTTTCCCCCAAGAGGAACCTGCTTTAATTGTCTTGCCCTTGCTCAGAGGGACATTTTTGTCTCCCACTTCCTTGCTGAAAGTAGCAGAGACCCTGGTGGCTGTCAGGCTGATTGGGCCCTCCCAGAGGAGCATTGTCCCTGCTGGGAATATGACAGGGAATCAAAATTGCTCCAGCTGTTCCTGTGCATTGGGGCAGAGAAGCTTGGAGCCCTGAGCAGGGCTTCCAGACCCTGTCATGGACCTTTGGTCAATCTCCTAGGAAAGCAGCATTTTACTGACAGACTTCAAACTTATACATGTGTTGTCTTTGCTTTTTGCCATATCATCTCCTCTTCTTTCAATCTGTTCCTTGTTCCCTCTGTAACGTTTTATCTTGCTCCCTCTCTCTGCATTTCTCCTTCTTCTATAGCTTGCCCCTGATTCTCCCCCTCTTCCCATTTTTTTCCTTCTTCCATGTCCTGCTGGACCTGACCTTGCTCACCTCATTGCCAGCCGTGCTGGGGCTAGCTCTTGGCCTGGCCCTCTTCAAGACTTTGTTTTCTTGCCTCATGCCCACGTGACAGCAGATGAGAGAGTAGGGTGCTGCTGTGAGATTTCTGTGCTTGTTTCCATCAGTGCTTCCTGCAGAGCCTGGGCGATTATTATCTCTGTAAATGACTGAAAGAAGTATAGTGATAAAAGGAATAAGCTAGACATATTTTGTTTTATTTATTTATATCTTGCTGCTCCTCCTCCCATCCCCCTTAACAAGTTGTGGAGCATATTGTGAAGCAGCTGCTGCGGCTGTTCTAGGGAGGAGTGGTGACATGGGGATTAGGGGGACAGTGTGGAGTGGTCCAGGAGCAGGCAGAGAGCACTGGTTGGAGCCTGGGCAGAGGGTGCAAGGAGCTAAAGCAGGAGAGTGACAGACCCCACTGTGAAAGGGCTGGGGATGCGGCCAGGCCAGCTTGCTATCTTCTTCCATGGTAACAGTCTCCTGCAAGTCCCTCTTTTCAACTCAGTGGTTGAGAGCCCACAGAAATGGGGTTGTGGAGCTAAACCTGGAGCTGCTCAGAGCCAGCATTTCAGTGAGTTATTGACCAGTAGGGCAGACTGAAAAGGAATTGTTGCAAAGAAACCCCACAAATGGCTGCTTGCCCAGGGCCCCCAAGGGCACACCAATGTGGCACTGCACCATTCCCAGGAGTGGGTCTGGCCAAGCTGTTCCTGCAGCAGAACCCTGTAGATGCTTCTGGAAGCAGCCTGTTTCCAGATGAAGTTTATGTCAGGTCTCTGTATGTGTCTGCTAAATAGCCTACAACCTACAGGATCAAACAGACAGCTTAGTGTTGTCTGGGAACTTGCAGAGCCCTGACTGCATCTGCAGACTCCCTGATTTTCCCTGTAAGGGCTCCCATGGCAGGGAGTCAGGTTGAATTCCAGCCCTGCTGGTGGCATCAGAGTTGGATGGGGCTTCAACCAAGACAGAGGTTCAGATTTATAGAAAGCAATTTACCCTGAATATTCAGGTTTTGATATTGCAACCCCATCCCAGCTCTTGGCAGGGAGGGAGCAGTACATGATTGCATACTCTTCCTGGATTGAGTCCTAGAGGAACTAAGATAGAGATTATATTCCTGGTGAGGAATCACCTCTAAAGCTCATTTGTACCAAGGTTGTATCAGGTTTGGTAAATATAACAAGCCAGGATCCAGTCTCTGGTCCGGAGGGGGCATGATGTGGTGTGGTTTGTGCTATGCAGTTCACTGGTGACAGTTCCTGGCTCATGCCATCCCCTGATTTGTGTCCAGGATCATCTGGGAGAGTGCTGGCTGGTGAGGGCCAGGAGCGTGTGAACGGTTAAATGGCTTGGATGGCAATGATGCAATGTCTGAAGCCTGTGCTCTGGCCCTGTTTTAGTTACCAATAGAGAGATCTCCTCCTGAGATGCTGTTGCAGAGTAAAAGGAGTTTCAGAGACCCACTGGTTGGAGCCAGGCACATGGGCTTTCTCTGGGGTGCTGCTCACTAGCAGTGCAGGGTCTTGATGGCAGGGAGTAGGAGCAAGGGTGATGTTGGAAGGGAGCAGGGGAATTTGGATGGAGAGGGGAGAGTGATTTGTGGCAGGTTGGGAAGCCTGTGGAGGCAGGAGGACCCTCTTGGTCTTTTCCCTGTAGTCCCAGTGCTGGCATGATTGCCCTGGCTCTGCCTGTATCAACAGGAAGAACTTGGCACCCTCCATCTCTCTGAGTACTGCGTGGAGACAAATCAGCTGCTGTATTTATATGGCTAAAGAGACCCAGGAGCACAATTGTTCAGGAAGTGAAACAAAATGATGGCAGTGTTTGGGCCAATCCCTTCAGCAGTCTTAGGAATAGCAGAGCTCTTTGGGCAGGTGAAAGAGCAGCTAAAACTGTGTAAAATGATTCTGTATTCCTGCAGGCTCCTGGGACCATGAACTAGCCCTAAAGGGACAACAGCTGTGTGGTGATATTCCCTTAGGAAATGCCACTCCTGAGGTGGCATTGCAGATATTTGCCTGGTGGGCATATGGTGGCAGCAGCACCCCTTTATTAAATCCTGCCATTTGTTCTGCCTCATGCTGCAGCTGCAAAGCAGCTGATGTTCACTGGGCTCTTTGTGCATTTGGACCTCAGCCTCCATCACCAAACCTAGAGTCAACAGACATCTCTTTGGGTTCGTGGTCAGTGACAGAGGCTGTAGGTGTGACATGACCCACCACCTGTCACCTCTAGGAGGGAGCCCGGGCTGAAGGCCAGCGTAAATGTTCTGCCTTCAGAGCCTAAAGCCAGACCCATAGGTCTAAGCAGAAACAATTTTGTCTTTTCAAGCAAGGCATTTGGGAGATGAAGCTACCTCAGAAGGCTTCTTTGTGGACTCCTGTCCACCTGTGGAGAATACAAGCCAGGTGAGATGGGCAGCCATCACTGGAAGGTCACCTGAGGGTTGGACTTCTTCTCCCAGCCTGGCACAACTCCACCTAACGTTGGAATGATTCCCTTGGCCTGGCTTTTGTTTTGGTGGCTTCTCCCCCCAAATCCCTCTTGGCATTTGTTTTTCCCTGCCTTCTCTGCTCTACCATTTCTACTGCTTCCACCAGTGCCCACAATGAGCAGAGTGAGCAATCCAGCATGGCCCAGTTTAATATTCCACAGATCCTCACAGGCTGATAAATGAGAACAAGAGAGGGAAGGAGGGGGTGGGAGCCTGGTGCAGGGGGGGGGATATAAAGCCCTGAGCCTGTATTCAGAGAAGCAGAGATAACAATAAGCGAGAATAATAGTCTAACAAGTCGGAAATGTCACACACGATCTGGTGCCATTAACACAACATGGATCTGAAATATCACATAATTAGTTTTGTGCCTGTTGTTCTGATTTGGAGAGAAAAAGTATTAAAGGGAAGAGATCTGGGGGGGCAGAGAGGGGACTGCCAGCAAAGTGAACTCATAAAAGGGCGAAGCCTTCAGCATCTAATGTTTTTGGAATGCTATAATAAAGCTCTATCTCCTTACCCATGTTTGAGGCAGAGATTTTTATCTGGCAGTATGGGATAAAAAGAAATGAGAACTTGAAAAGGGTAGATAAAATTGCGATTGATCTCTCTAGGACTGCCTTGCCTCCTTTCAGAGAAGGTTGTAGGCCTCGTGAATTGCTCCACCACTGAGACACATGATCCTCAGCCCTTCCCTTGCCACCTTGCTAAAAGATGAAAAAAACCTTCCGTTCTCAAGATTTCTTTCCCTATCTCTTTATAACCCAGTGCACAAAACCCATGTTGGAAGGTTGTGAAATGACTCAGAAGGTGTTTGTCCCCTGAGAACAGGCCTAACCCATGGGTAGTTTGGGGACCCTCATTGCTGCCAAGGCATGTCAATCCCCATGACTTCAAAGAGGCTGCTCAGAACATTGGCCTCACAGGCTGGTGTGTGCCACCAGCTGCTGAGCTCCTGTCCTTGCCTGTGGAGTCTTCTTCTTGATGGTGGTGTTTTGTGACTTTCGGAGGGATACAGGCACTAGCAGAAGAGACAGAAATGCCCAGATCTCAGTGAGAGGGGCACTGTTTGGGTCCAGCTGTGTAAGGATTGGAACAAGACTCTTCCTTTTTCTAAGCACATTAGGAAAAGAGAAAGTTACAAATATCACATGGAAAAAAGCACTGTCAGTCCTTTCCTACCCTGCAGCCCACTGGGATGTGAGTAACCTGCCGTACATGCAAAACCCTTGTGAGACTCTGTGGTTGTGTCAATTGTACACCTGACTGTACCTGGGTGGGGTTAGGAGCAACTCTAATTTGAGCGTAAACCCCTCTGACTGGCTAGGACAGCCCCACGGCCTTGCTGAGTTTGGGCACTCCCCAGTTTCTGGCAGGAGCTGCCCCTTTCTGCAGGGCCTGCAGACTTATCTGAGACAGGAGCACTTGAAGCAGGGGTATTGCACAATTACCCTCCCCTTTATCCATTAGAACCATGCAGTATTTTCACGATCGATGAGGTCACGACAGGGATGGGGAAGGATTTCTTGTGCATGCTTCATTTTAAGTGTTCCCCTTTCCACATGCTTTTTCCTCAAATCCCTTTAGCTCTGGTGCTCACTGGGCCATGCATAGCAAACTCTTTGCCTCTTCCTGCAGTGAGAAAGCTGGAGCTGCTTATATGAATCCAGTGTGGGTTTGATTATCTCCTCTGGCAGAGCGGTCCCCTTCTCCATCCCCAGGCTGTATGGTGGCCTGCGTGAGGCTGATGGATGCCCCAGTCCTGCTTACGTAGGCAGGCACTAATCACCCACAGGTACTTTTCCAGGCAGTGTGAATTGGGAGGCCAAAGGACCACACAGTGCACAGAGTCTGGAGCTAGATTTGTCAGGTTGTTCCAGGGACTATTTTGCAGAGAGGAGATGGGAAGGATATTTGCTCCTGCTGTTTGCTCTTGCCCTGTCACTGCAGAGCAGCCTCACACCACTCCAGACCCATGTTGCCCCCTTCCCTGATCTCTCCCAGTCCAGGTGAACGGAGGCCGGAGGACATGTGCTAACTGACGAGCTGAATTTTAATGTGTAATGAAGCTTTCTGTCTTTTTTTTTTTGGTGCCAATTACTAATCACTTTTAAACAGATTCTGGGAAAGAGGTACTTTAAAACAAAAGCAGCACTCGCAGCCCTGTGCCAAAGGCACGGATTGCTGTGTCCAGCTCCTGTCTCTGGAGGATGCCTGTAGGATTGGGATTCAATTAATTCAGTCCCAGAAGATTCATCACTTTGCCCGCTAACAGCCACGTCCTGACAGCAGGTGTGACGGGAACGTTGATCTATCGCTCGCTGCTTCGGCCAGTCCTGACAGGCGGCTGCCGTCACTGGAAAGCTGTCACCTCCGGAGCCAAAGCCTTTTGCACATGCGATGGGGGATTTGCAGAGGGATGAAATGCAGCTGTCTCTGTGTTTGCATGGGAAATGAAAAGTATTTCTGCATTTTGTTAACACGGAACAGAAGTGATAAATATTAGGATTGGGTAAGAAGCGAGTTTTCCCTTTGACAAGACAGTCTGCGGCATCATTTTTTTCCTTGACTCTAAAATGAATGTTAAAAATTCTGATGAAGCATATGTTTTTCCAAAATTAAACATTTCATTTCTATTTCAGCCTTTGCAGCTTGCCACTATTTTTAAAATACAAAACCAATGATTTAGTTTTGAAAAATAATTTTGAACAAGGTGTTTTAGACTTATCTAAATACTTTCTTTTGTTTCTTAAAACTGAAAGACTATTGAACAGTCTGTGATGTGACAGTATTTTCTGAAATGTGCTGATTTAAATGAAAATTGATTTTTTGGGGGTTTTTTTTTTGGGTGGTTAGCAATGCATTGATGAAGAATTTCTAATCTGCTCTATTAAGATAGGCAAGGTCTTTATTATATATTGGCCTCTGTCCAGAGAGTGAGATACCTGCTATTGCAAGAGGTGTTGGGGAGCTTGCATGAACAATGCTATCAAAAAAGCCTAAAATATGTAACTCCTCTGTGTCATACGTCAATGTAAAGAATTAAATTTCTTTTAGTAATTTTCAGGGAATTTTATCAGAATTATGCAAGTTTACTGATTCCTAAAGCTTTCTCTTCTGTGTTTGTATGACTCTGGTTGCAATCCTACAACCTCCATCTGGATGAATGTAAAGAGTCCATTTAAAGAGTCATTGTGTGTGTGTGTGTGTGTGTGTTCACAGGCTGTGCCACATCAGATGCAACTTCCGGAGCCAGTTTCCATTTTGGTCTCCCGTTGTGGAAACAGGCTGCAAGATGAGCTCCTCGGGGCTAGTTCTCCCACCCATGTTAGTCTGCTGGACTTCTCAGCTGATCGGCTAAGCCCTGAGTTGTGATGAAGGTTCAGACAGGTCCCTAACACCAAGCCGAGCGTCTGCTGAGAATACAGGTCACAGGAAACCAGGCAAACCCCCCCAGTTCAGTGAATTTGGGTTGCAAGACTGAAACTGAGTCCTGCCCCATACCAAGAGGCAACTGAAATTGGAGATGTGTTAGTACAGAAGTTTCAGGTAGTAGCAAGGACAGGGTGGGGGTAGCTCACCAATAATGTTCCTCACTCAGCCCTGGGGTAATTGCAAGCAGATGTCACCATCAGGGAGTAGGAAGCCTGATGTAGGTGAGCATTGCAGCACCTGGAGATGGTAACGAGAGCTAATAAATCTCATTGAGCAGGGGAGCTGAGGGTGAGATAGTTAGGGAGCTGGGGAGAAGAGTTTAAGTAAGGAGAAATTTGGGAGCAGTTCTGGGCTGTTGTTTCAGCTTCAGGTGGGAGAAGACTCTGCAAAAGCTGGAGAAGTACCATGAATAGTGGATCAGTGAAGGGTGAGTGATTTGAATGGGAAAAACTCTGGAAATGAAGGTATGTTTTGCTGGATGTGGTGGTGGTTGTGGCTGGAGATGAAGCTTTCTTTTTTGGCCTTATTCCTCCCCTTTCCTTCAAATGTGAAGCTGGACTATGGTAACAGACTGGAACATATAAAGTAAAGCAGGGTCAGGCTGGTGGGTGTGGGATGAGGAGCTGCAGTGAGCTGTGCTATGCCATGCCGGCTGGTGCCAGGGCAGGGTTACCCTCACCCTGGGGAGGGCTCTGCAGAGGCCTGGCTTGCGAGGACAAAGAAATCTAACTGTGCGGGGGAGCGGGCTGCGGGCAGCTGCTTCCTGGTCTCAGAGGAGCAAGCATGTACGTTTGTCTGCATTTGTGCAACCTGTGTTGCCACATCTTTCTTGGGAAATGGCCTCTGAATTGTGTGACTCAAGAATAAAGAGCAATAAACCTGTAAGCTTGTTCCATCTGGCTTGCAGCCCTTTGAGGACCAGCTCTTCCCCCACTGCAGCCACGTGGATTAGAAGCATCCCATCTTCTTTGGTTGATGCAGAAAGCAAGGTTAAGTGCAGTGCCTCAGACTCCAGGACCTGAGGGTGTGCAATTCCCCGAACTCGTAAAATCAAGACTTGGCAAAACCATGTTAGCTGCAGGAGCTGTTCATGCTCTTAACCTGTATTTCGCCTAAGCCAATTAGGCTGAGTTTAAGTGAGGGCAATAATGGCTGGGCACACTCTTTTGAACCAATAATGTAGGTGGCTGGAGTAGACGAGTGGCCTGCTAATGAGGGAATGCTGCCTGCTAGCGATGCATAGCTAATGACCCCTGTCTCCAGCAGCCCATGGCTAAGCGGAACAAAAAATCTATTTCCACCAAGTGCTTCATTACCATCCAGCTACACTCAAATGAACAGATCGGAGAGAGGTGGGCAATGTGACTGGGACCTGGCTGTTTCAGGGAGAGGTAGCATGTTTTCCCTGCGTCACCTTGAAGAGGCCTCTCTGGCTCCTTGGGTATTACTGTGCTTTCACCTCCCTGCCATTGAGATTCTGCAGCTTCAAGGGCATGTTGGGGATGAAACGGGCTGTGATGCATGCTGCAGGTTATGGTGGAGAGGAGGGGTGTCAAAATCTAGAGGTTTTAGTGACACAGGTTGGAGATGCCTACCTGGTTACCATCTGTTGCCCCTTCTCAGGGGCTGACACCCTTCTGGGTTTGGGAAGGGAGCTTTGGGAAGCATGCAAGCCCCAAGACAAAAGGTTTGTAGTCGCTGTGAAATGTGGAGCTTTCTCCAGGATTAGGCCTTGTCTGTTGAAAGCAGCATCAAAGGCACAGGCAGGCCTGGGCTGGCCTCTGGGCTTTGCTGCATCTCTGCACTGGGAGGAGGAGAGCAGCTGGGAGGAGTGGGCACCTCTGGATCTGGTGTAGCACAGGGGAATGCAACTGGTGGCACTGGTGCTAGCAACCAGGCTCTGAGTCCCTGTGTGCTAAAGCTCAGGTGTGCGAGAGGCTGTGTCAGTATCTGGAAGGGCTGGGCTTGCTGTGTGTGTCTCAGTTTCCCAGTGTGTGATGGTGGGGAGCAGGGTGGGTAGGTGGGCAGAATAGAAAAATCTGCTGAAAGGTTTCTTCCTTTCAACAGATTAGACTCTTCTTGCGGAGCTCCTGTATATCTCCCCTCCCACTTGAAATTATAAATACATTTTTTTCAGTGAGTTAGCGAAAAACTCAAGCTTTTTACTGTACAGACCCCATCTTCTAACCAGGTCCTGTGAGATCTACGTGTGTCAGTTGATTTAGCCTCACTGGACTGCTGTGGTTGGTAAACTGTACTGAGATGCATCCAAGATGATAAAGAAATATAAATGATTGCTGATAGGCTAATTTATTACTATTTATCTGGGAACAAATACATTTTTAAAGGGATAATGGCAAATTAAAAATCCTATTAAGCAAATTTGCTTACCTAGTACTTAGTAACAACTTGGGCTTAGATCCCACAGTCACTTAAATGCAAGCGCAGCCTTACCCGAGCGTGCAGGCCCAAAGAAATCTCAAATCTCTGTGGGATCAAGAACATGGATATTAAATGCAAAATAATTAAAAATAGAACCCCCCTCTGAATTAGTCTCTTGCTCCTGGTGCTGCTAGTCTCCTCCTGACTCACTGCCATTACTTGGAAAATGAAAATCAATGTGGTCAGTTTTACTTCTCTTTCTAGTCGGTGTCAAATCAGTAACCTCAATGCAGTGCTGGTTTTGCAGGAGCGTGGTATTGATCCCACCTCTGATCTGCAATACTTTACATCAGCAGACAGAAACTCATGCTGGCTAAGAGGTAGGGCCTGTCTGTATGGCTCTGCTTGCCCTCTGACTCTGGGGGTCTGCAGGGTGTGATGCTGTGCCCCCAGTTCCGTGAGGAATGTGTTGGCTGGGTGAATTTGGAGAACCAGCTGCTGTCATTTAGTGACTGTTCTGCTATGTGCGATTCCCACCTTCCCTCTGAAGGGACTATGAACACGCAGTTAAGCTGTATGCCCTGGTTGCAAATAACTAGCATGGGTGAGGTGTGTTGGGGCAGGGAGAAGCACAGAGGCCAGCCATGGTGCTTCCACACAAGTCTGTGCAGATGTGAGCGCTTCAGAGCCATACGGAGGCCTCAGTTCATCAGCTGACATACTGCTGGGGTCAGTAACCCTTAAACAGCAGGCACATTCTGAAGCGTTTCAAGCAGGGATGTATGACTGTGGTGTTTTGTTGTGAAGGTGGCCCAGGAAGGTCCTACACGGCTCCCTTGGCTATGCTGATAGAGCTGTTTATGAGGCTTTACTCTACATTTCATCACTGAAATGGTCTGGTTGTAAAACACAGCTCCTGGTAGCTGTAGCGGCACAGTGGAGGTGTGCAAGCATGTCGTGAGCTGCGTTGCGAGGGCTGAAATGAAAAATGGTGGTTGCGAGGGAAATTTTAGCAGGCTTTGCATGCCCAAAAGCGGTATGCTCTGGACCTATACCCTGGGATTTCTTCTTCATGGCTGGCAAGAGCTGACATCTGCTGAGATCCAATTTTTAGGTGAGCCCTGGCCAAAACCCAAAACACGTAGAACTGTCCTGATTTCCATTGCTTGGAAAATAAGATCGTGGTGGGAGTGAGAATATCATTCAGTGCAGGGCTGGGCTCTCATTGTACTGACCAGCACTGCTTTTTTCCATTTGAACCTCATCCCTTACAGGTCTTGGTGCTTGCTGGAGTCTTCTCCCTCCTGGTCTCATTCCATCTGGCAGTCCAGGTGACAGTCTGCATCAAGGTCTGTCCTTCCCACGGTGCCTGTGGGGGCTGTTCCACTAAGACCGGTCCTTACTAGCTCTTCATTAGCAGTTGACTGGCTGAGGAAGGACTGCAGGGAGGCCGGAGGCAATTCTTCCTCCAGGCACCCACTTGTTTGTGCCTGCTCTGTCCACATTTCAGATATGAGATGTTAGTGAGTCTTGTGCATGTTCTTGTTGGAAATGACATGTGCTATAATAATTCCTGTAGCAAAAATGTACTTGTGAATGTGTTCCTCAGGAAAAGTGGTGAGTTCTGATCACAGCTTTCAGCAATCCTTCCTCACTATTTGTACAATGACTTATATTTATGTAAAAGTACAGCTTCTGTGAACGATCAAAATTTGAGCTGAGTTGGGTAAAAGGTTTTATCGGTTGAGATGAAATTTTGATAGCCAAAACACTTTGTTTTGGATGTATGAATCTGTTTTACACTACTTTCTGGACCAGATCTCCCTGGAACTAATCCTTTTTCTAGAATATGACATACTTTAGACCAACACTTGGGTACTTCAATACAAAATCAACGTTTTTCAGTTGGGGCCAGCCTAAAGCGCTTTAGTGAAGTGGACTCATTTGGCAGCTGAGGACTAATGCATGCACTTCCTGCATCTCTCTTAGGTGTCAACTGTTCCCTGCCTTCTGATTCAAGAGCCAGTATTGGCCTCAGCTTCTGTAGTGTAATTTTGACCTAATTGCGAAGATCCTGGGTGGCCCCTCATGGCCATGGCCTCTCTGACTGTACCTTAAACTGCAAAGCACTGTGATTGAATTGGATAAAAACCAAACCAGGATGTATTTTGATATGAATGTAGCTCCTCCCTAGGAAAAGGGATCCTTCTTTCTGTCTTTTTAGTGTGCAGTAGTGTTATTACAAGCTTCTCTGTGACTTGCAGTGTGCTTTCATTGTGGTAGATCCACTGGGCAAATAGCCTTTTATCTTCTCTGCCCCAGGCAGGTGTTAGCCTCGGTTTACAGAACTCTTATGGGGAAAACAGGAGCCCGTTGGTGTGTCAGTGTCCTCAGCAGGCTTGTGGGGTGGGCTGTTCTCTGGGATGTGGGAGCGGGGTGGATGTGATTCATACCTTGCCCTTGTCATTCCCTTGTTTCCTGAGCCATGCTCACTTATCTTTCTGAGCGCAGGATGTGGCTGGCTTTATTTGGAATGTTACAAGCACCCCTGTCTGAGTTAATTGACCAAGACAAATTTTGTTAAAAAACCTTGACATTAATAATGAGAAATAAGAGCTGGGAGGTAAAACACATGCTCTCTAGACATGCATTAGCAGTACCCCCACCCTTCCAGATTCCTCCTGAGGTAGTTCGGCAGAGAGCTTAGGTCAGTTAGCTTTAAAATTAACTTCTAGTCCTCAAGGCAGCCTTTAAATAGAGTATTTGAGCTGTGACTATCACTAGCCTTTTTAGGCTGTATGAGGGAGGGGTGGAAGAGCACAGACCCAGAGAAATCCATAACTGCTGGTGACTGGTCTCATGACGGATTTTGGTCAGATCCTTCATCTCAAACCCTCATGCCCTGCAAACTGAGCTGGTGCCCTAGTTAACATCAGGAGTGGGGATACTCCTCCAAGGGGCAGACTTCACGTGCTGTTAGGCTGCCCTTTGCAAGGTCTCACTGTGATAATCCAATTCAAATGGATGTTGTTCCTGCTCCGCTCATGTTGGGCATTGCTGTGCTGATGTAGCTGTGCAGAAGGCTTGGTCCTGCATGTGTGTGGGGGGACCAACTGATGTTGCTTTGGGACCAGACATGCACTGAGAAGGCAGCTCATTGCCTTTTCTGGGAGTAGTGGATTAATCCCAGAAGATACATGGAAAACCAAGAGAATTTTAAGGGGAGAAAGTTCCTTAGATGAAGGAAAAAAAAAAAAACCAAAAACCCCCAAACACAGACACTCTCCAATCTTGCTAAACAAGGTGAGGCTTCTGAAAAAGCACCTGCTTCCTGGCTGGTGTAGTGATGTGACAGTGTAATCTGCAGTGATCCAGTCTTTCCCATGTCAAAGCACAGCAATGTTAACGTGCTTCTTCACCTTCTCCTTGCTGTTGGTGAGGAGGAGTCTCCAACAGGACTATGGCCGCTCTGGTGTGGATCACATAACTTCATCTCTTGGAAGAAATAAGTTATCCCTCTTCTCTGATTCCAGACCCAGATAGAAATTCATGATGAAAAGGTGCTCCTAAGGGCATAAGGACAGCAACAAAAGGAACATCTTCATTTGCTTCTGGAAACAGGCAGAAGCTCGATGCTTGGGATGGCTCCTGTCCAAAGTCAAGATGCTGTTCTGGTCTTTCCCAGGATGCTGGGCTCCCTGCTTGTCCCCGGTGATGTGGGCCTTGCAGGCGATCCATCAGCCTGCATCTTTCCTGAAGTGGCAGGACTGCAGCCGTACATCTCTGATCGATACCGCCCAACCTTGACATGGAATCAGTCACTCGTAGCCAGCTCATTACTTCTGGCTAACCGTTTGCCTGCAGCAGCCCCTTAACAGCCTTTCCCAGCTGCTGCCGCGTCACAACCTGAGTGTTTAGCAGTCTTATTTACATGCAGCATTTCACCAGTCCCTCCTTCCCCTTGCTCGCAGCTTGCCATCTGCTCCGGAGCCTCGGAGGAGACAGAGGTTGCAGAGCGGGGACAGGAGCATCGGCTGTGCGTTGTCTCTATGGTGACCGAGTGCCCTTCCTCCTGCTGGCTGGAGGGGCTGCTCCCAGGTCTGCCCCTTTTAGGCCTTCTCTGATAAAAACCTTTCTTTTTCAAGAAGATTTTGGCATTGTGCTTTGCTTTTATTCTGGCTTTGAAGCTGATTTTAGTTACAGTGATTTTAACTCGCTGTGTGTTTTGGTCTTCTCATGTGTTTACACTCTCCAAGGGGTGGGTAAGGCTCAGGATGCTCCTCCTAGAGAGCAGTTTTAAAATGGCAATTTATTATTTATAAAGTGGGGATGGATGAGATCTGGGGATGGAGTTCCTGTGAATCTATTAGCTGGGCAGGTTGTGCCCTGTGTCACTGCAAAGATATTTTCCTTTATATCATCAGCAAAGTCTTAGGCTTGACTCCTAACCTTGATCACAAGCCAGTAATGATCTCTGAAGAAAGAAATATACTGACACATGCACACTGGGAGATATTTGGTACATCTGTTATCATGCCATTGATTTACATGATCAAACTTGGTGTACAGGGGGTTTTAAATAGCTTTTACTTAAACTGAAGTCCAAGTTTCAACCTTGGTCTCTTGATTTTCATGAGGAGAAACAATTTCACCCTTGGGAGCAAGGATGCAGATGATGGCAAGAAATTATGTGTGTGCAGGCAGCAGGGCTGGAGAAGAAGCTGAGGTGGGTGGGAAGGGCAGTGGGAGGCAATGGTGGAGAACAGGGAAAAGCAGAAGTACTGGGAGTGAGAGGAAGTGGTATTTGACACAAGAGTTGTTGGTTATGTGGCGCTATCAGGGACCTCTCCTCCTCTTCTTCCTCGTGCAGTCTCTTCCAAGGCAGTGTCACAGGCCTAGGCAGCATAATGTTGTGGCAGAAAACCCAGGCAGAGCAGTATCTACATGTTTGCTGCTTTGTGACTGTTGTGATGCTTGTGATTCTCCTTTGAATTGTAGAACCCTGTGCTCTGGCACTACAGCTGCACAGTACTGAGACGAAGCCCTTCCCTCAAGCCTCTGACACGAGTTCTGAGGGTCAAACTGATGTATGTGTCATCCTTGCTGAATAAAAGTGATGTTTTCATGAATCTTAACTAGTTTACTAAATTACTTCAAGTGATTATCCTCTTTTTTTCCTGATTAGAGAAAAATCTTATTTAAATACCTAGAGGGTGAGACTTTTTTTTCTCAGACATTTGGGGAGGAACCAGCAATGCTGTAGAGTGAATTGTGTTAAAGGTATTATTACATCTGAAATATGGGAAAGTTTGCTCCCAGAATCTTATGGACAAGGAATGTTTTCCAATCTTCTGCCTAGGATCACTATCCTAGGGCCTCAGAAATGGGTGGTTTAATTTTCTGATTCCAGTGCAAGCAGTGTTTTGAGTACTGAGGTGCACTGTCCCCTGCATGCAATGCCAGGGAGGGAAAGGCTCTTTGCCTAGAGCTTGAGCTTGGTGGAGGTTTGACATTGGAGAAGGCTGGCAGCTAATGGCTTTCCTTGTTATCAGGGTCTGGTCAAGTAGCTGGCAGACTCTGGGAGCTTTAACTTCATAAAGGATCAGGAGCAGACACTCAAAGGTCTTTTCGTAGCGTGGGATGATCCTTGCTATCAGCACATTCACACCTTCACTCTGCGTGCACACTGTGGACGAGAAGCACCTGACTCGGTAAACTGAGGATTTTGGGCCCATGCCTTCCCACACAGAGCGTTCCTGGGAAAGCTGGGTCTCTTGGCATGTTTGACAGAATACTGCCAGCCTCTCAAGATAAGACTGAATCTCACTGCTTGTGTTAGTGCCGAGCCCAGGCTCGCACAGAGCGCATGCTTGCCCAGCTATCTCTGCAGCCTGCCTTGGCAGAGCCAGGAAGTTATTAGTGCTCCCACCAAGGGAGAGGCTGCGGCGCGGAGCTGTGCCGCCTTGGCTTACAGGATTACAGAAGAGGATTATGGAGGAGAGACTCTGAATGCTGAAATCATGGGAGCACTTCAGCTGGTGTTCGTGCTTCCTGCCGTGGCACTCACTGAGGTATGAGGCACAGTCATAGGAGAGCAGGCTCAGCAGTGCCGTGCACCTGGCTCGCTCCTCTTCTGGTACTTGCTTTCTGTGCCCCGAAGGGGCCTGGCTCTTCCCGTTCACCTGGGGCTCTGTCCTAATGAAGGAGACTTTGGTGTTTCTGCATAAGATTTGTAGACCTCGGTTTCTCCTCTTGATTTCAAGAGCCGGAGATATTGTTTCACAAGAGAGGATTTTGTGTTGGGTACTGTTGTGTACCGATATTGCTCCGGAGACTTAGAGGACAAAGGCAGCCTGAAATGGCTTTGCAAACCAACTGTTACACAGCAAAGACTGTCTGCAATGCAACCAAAGTTATTTATTGTAAGCATTTCTTTCCAAAAAGTTTCCCCCCCTCCCGCCCCCACTCTTCTAAATTGGAATTAAACAGCAGATTGATTTTCTTTTATTCAGGAAAAGTTGGAGCTTCTCTGTGGGATGAAGTAAAAATAGATCATCTTGACTTGTTGCATGTATCGTAATTTCCTGGATTTTGTTTCCCTTGAAAAAGTTGTTAGGAAAAACAAAACACTCCTCCTTGGCTGTCATGAAGACGAGAGAACTGGGCTGGGTGGAGAGAAGGCCAGGCTAACACATCTCCTTGCTTCCTAGGAGGCTAGCTGAAGGTTGGTATGTTCTGGGAATACCAACAACCTGGCTGGCAGGTGGGCAATGGGTGAAGGAGGTGGGCATACGTGTGTGTGTGTGTGTATATATATATATTTTTTTTCCTGTTCTGGAGTCAGAAATGGAACAACCAAGCTGTTAGGCTTCAATTCTTTGTGGTCCCAGCAGCTGGGATGGTACATCCTACCTGCAGGATGGGTGCTTTGGAGTAAGCAAGGCTGTGCCAGTGTAGATGATATAGCCCTGGGGCACCTGTGTTCATGCTCTGTCTGAGGCCAGGAAGATCTGTGCAGTGCTGGTAGCGCTGGGTAATACATGACATCAAGGTCTGAGCAGTGATCTAGTCCATCTCCTCAGCCCCTGCTGCTGCAGTAATCCAAATGCGATCAATCTGGCACTTTCAAATATTTATGAACCATTGATGGATTTTTTTTTTTGAAGTTGTAGCTTTCATGGAATTTGGTTTGATTGGCTGGAAAGTCAATATTTTCACTGCGCTGTGTCTGAGCTGAGTTAATTCCAGCCCAGGCAGCAGCAATAACAGCACTGCAGTGCTAATGGCTCTCTGCCTACAACGGCTGGCTTTTGGGTAGTCTGGTGTGTGCTTGGAGCATGTGGAGGAACCTTAGAGAGACAGTAATAAAGCAGTACAGCTCATGGTGAAAACTAGCAGAGACAGGTGAAGAAAAGGCCTATAGCCATGTCTGGGAATCTTCAAGATGAGGCATTGAGGCTGCCTTTCTTGATAAGCCATCTCTTACAGCATATCCAAACAAGGTGGATTGCTTTTTACCAGAACTCCCATTAACTTGTCTTAAAAGAATAAGGCACCTTCAGCACAGTGAATCAGAACCTCACGGGAGCAGACCTTTATTCTTTTTAGCTGATGCAAACAGGAAATTGATAGGGGAGCACAGTTATCCTTGTCTTTACAGATGAGGGAGCTAAGCCATATGGGAATTGTATGAGCTTAGCAGAGGCACAAGGACCATCTCTTTCTCTGTCACTTTATGCCATGATAGTCATTGGAGAGCCCACCTCTCATTCAAGTCTGCAATATCCATCCTGTGCCAAATAACCTGTCCCAGTCCTGTTCCAAAGGCACTAGACAACTTCCACTCTAGTTTGATATGGCTGAACAGAGTTTGTAAGCTCTCCAGTGTTGGTGTAAGCTGTAGACCGTTTTCTGTGCTCTGAGGGTGTACAGCTGAGCATCTTTGAGCCATGTGTTACAGTGAATGGGCCTGCATCTGTCAGGGTCTGGATGTTTCAGTGTCATCCCAGGGGTTAAGTGTCTGCAGTGGAAAGTCATGGTCCAGGCTATTTCACGTCATGGTGTATTTCTGTCAGACCAGGTAGCCCAAAGAAACAGTTTGCAACAGGAAATGTTTATGATAACCTGTGCTCCCTGGACAGCCCAGCAGGGCTGAGAAGGTTGTCTGCTGTGTATGAGATCAGCCCTTGTGAGGCACAGTGGTGCTCTGCAATGATCAAATGTACCATGGTCGGGACTCCATCCTGGAAGGAAGCCTTAGCTCTGCTGGTGAGGCTGCAGGGACTTGAAGGCTATAGCCTTGAGTAGGATTTCTCCTGGATCTCTGCATTGTGAGCGGTGGGGCAGGGGACCAGGCTGGTGTGGCTGTAGTAACAAGATTACAGAGCACTCGGGGATGCAGAGCGTATTGCAGCTAGAGCTTCTTGCATGCTGCGGGGCTGTCATATTGCTGTGTTCTAGCCGAGAGGTGACAGAAGACATGAATGGCTGTGGCACTGTTCTCAAGCTGGGGTGAGCTGAGATCCTGGCATTAACTGTGTGGGTCACAGGTGCTCACACGTGATAGCTCAAAGGCAGCAAGAGATGCAAGGAAGTATAAGATAACTGAACGGGATTTACCAGTAGCCCCTGGCTCCCTGTACTCAGTGCAATTTTTGAGGTGCATTTACATAGTCTGTAACTTCCATTCAGCTCCCAGTATGGTCCCTTGGCTGTGAGCTGATCTTGTTTAAGTTCTTGGACACTCTGTGGCATTGGGTGTCATTGGCATTCATGCAAATGACAGAAGTGATGACAATCCTGTTTTAAACTTCCCAGGCTTTTCAGCAATGTGAAGTTGCAGTAACGATGTCTGAGCCCTTCTGGAGGAGGAAATGCAATGGCAGGCTGTAGAGCCTCACCTAGCAGATGCTGTGAGGGTCTTAGTCTGGAGGAGTGCATACAGATGTAGCTACATAGCCCATCCTTCAGGAGAGAAACAACACTAAGTACTGGTGAGAGATGGTAGATCCTCATGGATTTATGCTGGTCATAGAAGTGCTAATGCCTTGCTTTTATGGCTTGATCTTGCTCCTGTCTGTGGTGGCTAATAAATACAAGACAGTTCATCTTCTGCTTTGTCTCTTCCTGTGACCTTTCTTTAAATTTGGTCAAGTTCCTGACACATAGATTGTTTTGCCCCTTGCCATCAAGAGACCTGCCCTGCGATGACCCTGAATCTCACTATAATTTCTGCTGAAACACTTTATTTCCAGGCTTTATTCTGGAGGGATAAGGCTGCATTCAGTCGTGCTTCACAGGGTGCTAAAAGCCCATGCTCTGGGTGATGCTCTGTGTAATCTGCCTTGTCATTACCCATCGCTCGCATCCACAGCAGCAAAGGGGGTTTTGCCAGCTGACAGGGTGCTTCAGAACCTGAAGTGTGATGCTGGCTTTCCTGCTTTCTTTTCAAGCATTTGCTTCCTATTCTGGGTTCTTGGAGCACATGGCAAAAATGTACTGTATTCACCCCCAGGAGCTGTACGCATGGGGAGCATGGCACAAGAATGCCCTCATTATGAAAGGGAAGTATATTCTTACAAAGGCAGCTGGGGGGGGGGGGGGGGAGCGCTGCCATCTAGTCCTCTGTCTTAGCTGTTGGATCATGTTCCCATTAGTCACCTTCACAGGAGCCAAATCAATTCATTGCTACTTTGTGATCTTCCCTGTAATTGGCTGCCAAAAGCAGGTCTTTTAAGGAAAAGAAATGCCACTTATTTGGAAACTCTGCTTTCTTATTCCGGCAGTGAATGAATGTACCTGGAACATCAGAGTTCCCAGGGCTGGAATATCTGGTTCCCCACCAGCTCACACTAAGATAAACCAAATGCATGGTCAGAGGGAAAAGGTCATGTGGAGAATGGCTGCAAACATCTCTGTCCCTGCAGGCTAGGAAGGTAGCTCATTGCAGGGGGTTGGCCATGGCTTTTTTGTAACAAATGCCACCTCTGGACATGCTAGCTTATTATTTTTGCAGGGCATTTGTGGATTGTTTGCTTCCAGTGGTTGACTCAGCTGGCAATTGGAAGTCCTTGTCTTGCAGAGACTACAGGTCCAAATGGTGCGAGATGTAGCAGGGGAAGGGGAAGATCGCTTGACAGTGGGATCAGGTACAGCTGCTTGTGGGGAGAGCTTGAGAAGGTAGTTGGGACAACATTATGAAACATGTATGGTATGCACAGCAGTCAGATCTAGTATGTGCTTGGCTGTCATCATTAGCATGATGTGCTGCTGGCACAGGAACACCTTCCCTGCTGAAAGCAGTTCTCGGAAGAGATGGTGAATGTGCCAGTTGAAACGAGGTGACAGTGATGCAGTAGATAAAGACCATCCTGGGAGTCGGAATTCATGTTTTCTGATCCTGTTCAGGGCCCTTTGAGCTTGATATTGATGCTGTTCACAAGCTGCTTGGGAAGGGATGCCCTGAGCACACAGCTGCCGAGTGCAACATGCTGCTAGTCTGTCTTGGAGCCTCGACACTACTGACATACGGTCAGGAACAGGAGGGCCCAGGCCCCCTGCAGCATCAGTAGCCCTTGATATGCAAGAACAGTGAAGAAATAGACCCTGAAAATTTGTTTTTTTTGTGTTTGGATGCTTGTTCTTGGACAGATGATTATTCCTGCCTGAGAGAAAAAGCCTGGCACTTGTATCTGCCTGTTAAAAAAAAAAGAAAAAAAAAAAAAAGATAATTTCTCAAGATATCAAGATCTTCTAACCCTGTCTTTTAAAAGTGCCTTCAGTTCTTCCCACCTTCATGCTACCTGCATGTTTCCTCTTGCTTCATCATCCAGGTCTGAAGAGTGCTGGTATGTGTCAGACTCCTAGTAAATCCCATTTGACAACACGTTCTTCTGTTGTAGCAGAGGAGACCACTGGTATCTGCCCTCTGCATATGGCTATCAGAGAGTTTTATACCTACCCCTCTTAAGACCATATTCCCCTTGCTTATGGGAGTGGCATAAGACGGTGCCAAAAGCCTCACTAAAGCTGAGATGTTTGACAGGTAGTGCTCTCTGCTGAAAGCCTGTTATGCTGTTACAGGAGGAAGATAGATTGGCTTGATGTGATTTGCTCTTGACAAATCCATATTGGCTGCAACTCATCTCCTTGTTATCTCATTGATTTTTGAAGGGCTTGGAATTGGGTCCTCAGGGAACAGAGCAGAGTGTGTGAAGAGCTTCCTATCTGCAGTGTGTACATTGTGGTGTTGGCCATTGCCACTGAAGAGTCTCTCTCCTGGACCTCAAATAGCTTGTTGCTCCCTAGCATGGAGGTGGTGGTGGGGTGGCTGTCTGTGTGCCCTCCGTGGTGTTTTGTCATACCCTAGTGTCTCCGTGGCACAGTGGCCATGGATGTGGTGCTGCTGCAGGCTTTGGGGTGTTGACCAGCTGCACTGAGCAGAGGATGAGCTTGTTTGTGCTTCTGTAGCAACAATTCTTTTCTCCTGTGTTAAGAAGGATGATACTTCTTTTTGCCCCTCTCTCATTAAGAGGCTTGACCAGGGAAAGGCAGGATGAGATGCCACTTCCCTAGTCACTCTTCTGAGCTCCCACCAAAGACGTAAGTCACTTTCTGTCCCTGTGGTGACAAAGCCAGCAAAAATGGCAGCACCAGTTCCTGCTCACTTGGAGGAAGGTTTAGCTAAGATAGGTTATTTACTGGCTCCTCTGTGGCTGCTGTGGGATTGTATGTGTGGTGCTGGCTGAGATTCCTATGGAGGGGATCTGCTGAAGGCTTGAGGATCTGAACCCAGTGCCTGGTGCTGGCTCAGGACTATTGTGGGGAGAAGTTGGAGAGGATGGGGACACTTGCAGATAGCACTCATTACAGCTGAAGAATGGTGCCTGGTGGTGACACTGCCATACTATCACAGGGCTATGCTTTACCAAGCTGGGCTTCTCCATGTCACGAAGCAGAACAGAGATCCAGAAAGCCAGCTTTGTCATAAGGCTGCTGAGAGGCAGTGGGGACCTTCTCAGACAGCTGGAAGTGACTGGATCTAAGATCATGGGGCCAGCAGGACTGAGGAGAAGGTCATTCCCTCTGTTCTTTAGAGCCTCAGAAAGGCAACTGAATCTGAAACAAAATATCTGGGCTATCCTTGCTTCATTTATACTCTTTCCTACCCATATCTTTGATAAGAAGCAAACTGTGCTCTTGAGTCAAATGGAGACTCAAGGTGCTGTCCTCTCCATAGTCTCCACAAAGGTGACAGTGGTGGTTCATATTCCCTCTGAGATGGCTGTGGTGTCCCAGTACTGCAACAGTGCTCAAAAGAAATGTCAGCAGCTTCAGTGTCACTGAAGCTTCCTGCTATCCACTGTGGTGTAAAACAGGCCTTTGGATGCTGGGTTCCTCAGCTTGGTCTGCTAACATCCTCTTGGTTTTCCTTTTCTCCCTGTCCACCAGAGAGCAGGCAGGAATTCTGCAATTACTAGTCACTAGGGAAGGAAAGCATTGGAATGATTAAAAAGCAATTGATGTTTGTACTGCTAGATCTGTGGTGACATTGCTATTCCCAGTCAGTCTCTGCCTCTGGCCCCTCACCACCTGCTTCAATTTGTGGGTCTTCCTTTATCAGTTCCTTTTCACTTTCACTTGATCTGTCTGCAAGAGCAGAAGTTCAGATTAAATTACAGCTGAAATCTGCTTTGCTGGAGGGATTATGGAGTTGGCTGTGATGTGTTAGCTGCCAGGTAGGGCAGGAAGAGCAAAACCTTTTAGCAGGCTGTGATCAGATGGAAGTCTCTGCTTTCCAGTGCTGAAAATGCTGATGGTGGGCCAAAAGCTCCACTAGGCTCCTAGGTTTGCCCTGGTGTAACAAATACCATTTCCTTTATGGGACTGGTTGATCCAATGTAAACAGGACAGCTGGACTGTGTTGACCTCCTTGGTGAACTGGAGCTTCTGGTCTAGCTCTGGAGGGAGCTCAGGCAGCAACTGAAGAGTGAAGTCTGCTCCCACTGATGTGTTTTAGTCTGATGCAGATCCTAGGTGTAGTAGAGAATAAAAATGGAGCTTTGAGATGTATCTCAGCTTTTGTAATTGTTTGGGTGAGCTCAATCTCTGTAATTGCTTCCTCCAGGAAGATCCCTGGCTGTGCCTGTTGAGGACATGCATCACCTGAGGGTTAAAGCACAACTGCTGTGAGATGGGAGGCAAAATATGCCAGTGCCAGCAGCTGCTGTGGAGGGAGGGGTAGGGCACCAGCAAATGTATGTGCACTGGGACTGGTCTGACTGTATGGACTCTCTACTGAATTAAAATAACCAACGCTGAGTGGCTGTTTCTTACAAAATGTTAAAAATATCCCAGATTCTCTATGAATCTGAGATGTAACTGCAGTTGCCTAGCACAAGTGTGGATGACTGTCCTCCCTCAGAGCCCTGGTGGGAGTGTGATACTCACACTGAGTGGATGATTTAAGGACTCTTATGGAGTAAATTGCCTTAGTCTTTAGTTTGGCAGCTGGTCTGACCCAGCTGGGATGTAAACCAGTGGTTCAGGGTGACCTGCTGCTTCCAGTGGCTGGGAGCTGACCTCTCATTTCTTGCTCTCAGATGGGGCAGAAGGTCAAGCCCACGAAGCTGTGATTGAGACTGAATATTTTCATCAGACTGCTGTATTTCCCAATCAGTCCTGCAGAGGTGAGAGCCTCCCAATCTCCGGGGCTTGCTGGGCTTCAGCGTTGGGCCGCCATCATGCCACAGCACTGGGGTTATACGTCTGCTGCTGGGTAATGAAAGCACATGCCAGCCCAGTGATGCTGTACCTTTGCTTCGCCCTTCCCGAGCATCTTTTCACTGCAGCCTGTTGAGAGGTGCCACTGCCATCCTCACCCTCTGAGATGATGGAAGACTTATTTCCACCCTGACACCTCCAGGCCTTTCTTTCCCCCTGCTCTCACTTCCCTCAGTTACTTCAGGAGAAGTTCACCAGGGAAGTCTGCTGTGCTGGAAGGGCTGCCATTCTCAGAGCTGTAGTCTCCCCGCTCCACCTGTTGTGAGCTCCCAGTGTCACCTTGCTTGCTGTGTGCTTCCATTTCCAGGACACTCACAGCAGAAATGCTGCACAGCTTAGCAAGGGCCAAGGTGATCTCTAAAAGCATCTGTGTGTTGTTGAGATAGCAGTTATCTGTGGGGAGCGAGTGAAGGAGCCAGCAGACCTGACCGCCAGAGCACAAATGAGACTAAAGCCTCATGCCTAAATCCCTCAGCTGATCTATCGGATCTCCCTCCACCTACGAAAATGTGAAAAAATCAGTAAATATAGCGAGGTGCTTGAAGATGCTTGGCGGCAAGGCAATTGTGCTACTGGAGAGCAGTAGGAGGGTAGTGTGGTACTTGCAACCATGAAGTATGCTATAAACTGGGTCCTGTGTGATGCTGAGGCACTGTCGCAACCTATAGCAACCAGTGTGGGTTGTCAAGTCTGAGTCCCTTGGTGGGTGCCTACTGCCACCCAAAACGGCTTGAAGCCATCTGCTGTGACTACCCTTCCTCCCACCTCCTGCTGTAATCATGGCCTGAGTGTGTATTTCTGGCTCATAGCCTTCGCAGAGTAGCCACGTCCTTCACTTAGAAGCAATTGAAAAACTGTAAACCCAAACGTTTTCATGTCAACAGCACGTTAATGTGTTGGAGATGTTACAGATGCTTCCTGCCCTGTTTGTTCCCAGCTGAAAAGCTGTTGGTGTGCTGCAAAAGCAGCAGTCCCTGGAGTTCATGTCCAGGCTGAAATTCCTAAAACAAGGGACAGTGAATGTTTGTTTAAAATTCCTTTCCTTCTAATCTCCACAGATGCTAGTGAGATAACATTTTTTTGCAGGGTTACTCAGCAACGAAAAAATATTTGGGTCAAGTTGAGCTGTTTATGTTCATCTTGCTTCATCCCCTACAAGATGAACATAAACCAAGGTTCGGGGTTTTTTTGTTTTTTTTTTCCCCCTTAATTTTATTTTTATCTTGGTCCTTTGTATAAAAAGTCTTCCATGTGAATCATGGATATTATGATTCCAGTCATGATGAAGGCTGTGTGACATCTCTTTGCTGTGGTATATAAGGGATGAATAAGCTGGCTTCAGTGAAGTAAGACCTGTCCTGGTGTCTGTCTCCTGTAATTCCTTGGCCTTCTGGTTTTGGGTGGAGTGGCCTCAGGTTATGAACCGGTGATGGTAATAAGAGTAAATTTAAACTCTTCTTCTAACTGAGATTCCTGGTGGCCCAGGGTTTAACATGTGATTCTCCAGTCTGTGTGAAAATGCTCTCAAGAGAACAGACTTGTTCATTACATTCATAGTATGTATGTAACATAGAGCTCATTCCATGAGCTCTTCGCTTTCTGATTCCAAGAGAAGGTGCAAATAGAATTCTTTCAGAATTCAGTTTCTGCTCTTTGTGTGATTTCAAATCCTCATCAAGAGGCTTATGGAAAGACTGGTATACTGGCCCTAGGCTTGTAGCAAATGTATGGGGATTCAGCCACGCTAAAAAAACACTAGTTGATTGATGATTGTCCCATAGCTTTAGAGGAATGTCCCATGCCTATCCCAATATATTGGCCTCTGATTTGTGATCTATGTCCTGGGGCTCTGTTGGTCTTGTTGAGTTAAAATGGTGGAGGCTGGAAAGCTAGAAATGATCAGCCCTTGCTGAAGGAGGCCATCTTGTGTGTTAGCCCTCTGTGCTCACCAGCTGGGGAAGCTGTCTCCCTTTGGACCTCCTTGGAAGTACTGCCACTTGCAAAGGATGGAGAAAAATCCCTGAAGGAACAGATGATGCTGCACCAGCTCCAAGGAAGCACTAGTCATGGCTGAGTAATCTGAAAGCCTTATCTGTCACTGAAGTCAAGGATGTTATTCTAGTGCCCAGGGTCCTGCCCCATGCACAGAACTACTGGTGTTGCCACAGGGCTCTGGGCAAGGTGTGGATGGCTGCTTCCAGCTATACCTGGGGCTGCCGTGGGAAACAAGTGTGTCGCAGGCACATGAATGAAAAGTAGGTCAGCAGTGGGGAGCAGGTCTCCATGGGCATTAGCGTGCGGTGTGTCTGGCAAACTTGGGGAATGAAAAAAACCTTGTTTTTATCCTCCCCCTTTCAATGTGTACTGTGGAGGGAAGAAGGGGTCTTCAGGGACAGCAGGACAGATCCTTCTCCAGAGCAAATCTGTAGCTCCGTTGATTTAGTTGACGCTTTGCTGATTAATACTAGTTGAGATTCCAGGCTGCAGTGTTTTATATGCTTGTAAATAACTGAATGCTATGTGAATACAATGATGTAAGGGAGGATGGGAATAAAGCAGATACCCTGAAAAATTTTAGGGATTTTGCAACAAGGCTTTTATGTGGAAACACATTGGCATCTTGGCTGTGAGGTGCTATGGCCAAGTGTGAGGTTTTTTCATCATAATTATAAGGATGAGAGCTGGAGAGCTGTTGAAACCACGAAAAATGGTGAACACATGTCAAATGGGGAGAGGGAGGCTGCTGCCAGCTGTTTCCCCCTCCCCACTGCCTGCCTAGGCTTGATAAATATACATAATTTTTTAATACTAAAAATGACTCCTAGTTCTGGCAAGGTGCTAGACTGACAAACCTGGAGATTAAAGCCCTTGCTATCCAGGGTAAAGCAGCGAGAGCACAAGCCTCCTGCATGTTGAGGGACCCAGTTAATGCTACATAGCTTTGGTGAAGGCTGAGAGCTGCCACTTGTAGTGTTTCCTAGTGTGGACTACAGGATCCTTTTACACGCTGGCTGCCAAATCCCTGCCTGTAAAAGATGGCTTTGGATGGCAGGGGTTAGTTGGAGCTGACATTGACCTGTCTCTTCCCACTGTTCTGGGAGCAGATCAAGGGTTCCCAAATTCCCGCCTCTCCCATTTGCCCCTGAGTAACATGCCTGCAACAGCTCCTGCCCCTGCTCACAGGGAGATAGGAGGTTATGAAACCATTTGGTGCTTTTAAACCCGTCTGTGTGTGTGATTCAGGGACAAGAAACAAGCCAAGTGAATGGCCCGTGAGCTGGTGGCTGCCCTCGTTTGTGAGATGGGCACTCCGGGGAACCTGGATGGAGGGCTGCTGATATGTGAGCTTCTAAGCCTGGAGGCTTCCCAGGAGCTCCTATGGGAGGAGATGAATCTGCAAGGTCTGGAAGTGTCCTGAAGATCATGTATGAGATTGCTAGAGCTCTGTGTTATGCAGGAGCCTGTTGCTCAGCAGAGAGGGGCTGTGTCCGCGTTGTATCTGCTCACAAATCAGGAAAAGTACAATGCACATACTTAGAGGGAGTTGTTACTCTTTCTAAAGATTAATGCCTGAGTTACAGAAAGATTTTAGTTTCGGTTAGAGCCTGTGGGTTGTTCTTTTAGCCCATCACAGTAGAAATGAGCATCCCTGATTTCTAGTCCACCTCTCGTGCCTGGGCTGAGGTGGTGGCAGCAGGAGCCAGGGTGCTGTGCTCCCAAAGGCGGGAGCTGGCTTTGCCCGCCTGCAGGAGCAGCTGCCACGCTGTGTCTCGCTCCGGTCAGGCCGTGAGGTGAATCACTATGCGTAGCCTCCTGGGGAGGCTTTCTGTTCTGCTGTTCTTTGCTGCCATCTTTAACTTGACATAAGAGTCAGAAACAAATGACCGTTCTGTGCTGGGTGTGGGCTGAGGTAATAATGGCTGTAGGTGCCCTCCATTTCTTGGTCCATGGGCACAGCTTAACACTATGAGCCATTTTTATCCAAGGCTTGGACTTTTCTTCCTTTAGTATTTATCAGTTAGCTATTCACTACATTGCAAATCCCTTTCTGCTGCAAGATACCACTCTGCTCTGCTGGTCTCTAGGTCAGGGCTAGTCTGCACAGACTGGGGTTAGCCCCACTTGCTGCCTTCAGCCCTCTCATGGGAGCGGCTCAGGTGGGAACGGAGTATCAGGGAGTGTTGAAAGCCAAGATGAAGATGTGTTGAGTGACAGATGCAGCCTGAAATCACACAGGTGGATGCCCTTAGGACAGTGCTGAAGCAGGTGATGGCAGGAGCCAAGGGAATGATGCTCTGAGGGCAGAGTGCAGAGCCCTCTGAAGCCCCAGGTGTGGTACACAATACTGCTGGGGGTGGCTTGCCTCTGTTTTGAGGCAAGATGACACTTTGCCACCTCTCCCTGCAACAATAGAGCAGATATGGCAAACACGGTGTAAAACAGAAGCCCTGTCCCACCCAGGCGAGTGGTAGGAATGCAGGATCTGAGGGCTGCGATCCCCTCCCAGCTCAGCAGGGTGGTCTGATCTGGAGCTTGTCTGAACACTCGCTGCAGGAAGAAAACTAGAACCTGTGGGGAAATGTCAAACAGCATTTATTAGAGAACGTGATGCTGGAAAAAAAATTCAAACCTTACCCCACAAATTCATTCCAAAACGCATACTAAAGGTTACTCAGACAACCTTAATACCTCCAGCAATGTGACCTTGAGACCCACCTAGAAAACAAGAAACTTGCAGGCAATCTGCTGCTGGCCACAAACGGTACCCACAGAGTAATGTGCTTTATTCCTCACCTCGATTTCACTCGACTGCAGTTGCTGTCACCTGAGACTCAACTGGCATCAGTTTTGGCTCAGAGATGTATTGCCCCTTGGGGGGGTTCTGGTGAGGCATCTATGCAGCACTGAAATATTTATTTCATAAGCAGCCACCAGGGAAACTAAATTTCAAAACAAGCCAGCCCTGCAGGGGTACTTGGGAAAGGACATCTGAAGCAAATGTTGAGCTCCCTGAGAAGCCTTTTATTTATTTATTTATTTATTTATTTATTTTATTATTGCATTGGGACCTGGGGTGCAAAGCTGGCCATTGCAGGAGTGGCTGCCTTCTTCTGGAAGGCAGCAGCTAATCCTTGGGCCAGAGGGTTGTAATCTAATTTAAATATATGAAAATTAAATTGGGTAACTCAATCATCCCCATGACATTCCTCAAAATAGCAAAGACCTGACTTCTTTCTAGGGACTGGAGCAAAACAGTGGGACTTCTACGCCTGAAACGTTAGTTTTAGGACATTGCCTTGTTGAGGAGAGAAAACAGTAAACCCCAAAATGCTAAAATAGCAAGACAATTGCAACTTTTGAATGTTCTTTGGTCGCTTGTTTCATTTGCCTCAAGTTTCCTAGAAATCTGCCTTGCTCAGTGAGCTCCCCTGGGGCTCATCGGGCTCATCAAGCTGTCAGTGGCCAAGGCCTGGGACAGGGAGGGAGGAAGGAGTCAAGAGTGGACCCACACACCCTGCTGCTTTTGGCCTGTCTTTGTGGCTTTGCTAATGAGAAGCTCTTGGGAGACCCTGGGACCAAGCCCAGTTCATAATCCCCGCAGGTGAAAACAATGCGATGCCTCCAGATAGTTTGGTCTTGTGTTAAAGCAGGAGTCAGACTGCAGGGGATGTTTTGGGCTGACTGATGGAAGTGCTGTGGAGGGCCAGGATGACCTTGTGCTCCTGCCTATCTCCTAGACTTCAGCAACCCTGGCTTGCTGACTGCTGAGAGGCAGAGAAAAGGGTTGGGAGCTGCAGTAGGAAAGTAAAGCTGTTACTGAAATAAGCCTATAATGCTCAAGTGATGACTTTTTCGTGCCTGCACGTTTCAGGGACACTTGTAAGAGCGTTATTTAAAAAAAAAAAAAAGGACAAGAGATTTCTAATCTATTATTCATTCAGGAAAAATCATTTCAGAGTAAAATAAAATATTTTCCTTCCTCCACCTCATTCTTAATATACTCTTTCTCTCTGTCTCTCTCCCCTGTCTTCCCTCCACCCTGCAGGGCTCCGGGGAACAGTCTGTATGAAATTATTTTGTAAAATCCAATAAAAATTTTAATCAGGTCAACATCATTACAGGAAAGGAAAGTGATGGAGCTTTCCTGGTGCATAAGAAAAAAAAAAAAGTAAAGGAAAAAACCCCGTGATGTAAACCTGCAGTTGTAGAAAGAGGAATGCAAAGCTGCATGCCTGGACACCATGCCGTGCTGCCGCCACCTCCCATCTCCACAGAGCACAGTCTCACGTTCAGCCACACGCGTGCCAAATCCCTGGCTGTTTGCTGACACAACCAGAAGCAGGCACACGTGCCTCGTCCCCTCGCATGTACACCAAGTATACTCCGAAGCAGGGAGATGCAGGCAACAGTCTTTAGGTAGTACCCTGTAGGAGAACACCCGCCTCTGCATCTTTGCAGAGCCTTTGGCCTGTGTGTCCAGCTGTTGTCTTTAAACAGTGGTGAGTAAAGCAGAAGGACCAGCTAGTTATGTGGCAACTCCCTTTTTTTAATCCTTGTCTCTCCAATTACCACGGAGGGGAATAAAAAGCCCTGGCAACACATGGTCATGCTCTGAGGATTTGCATAGTATATTAAGGCTTGCTATGATCTTATTCCTAGCCTGACATTTACAGAAACTGCAGCTGGTGAGGCTCTTCTCCATCTTCCCTCTTTCAGATTAAATGTGAACTTCTAAATCTGTCAGGAGGAGTGAAGGGAGGACTGGGGAATGTTACTGTCTCACACTGACCTGAGCTTGTTACTGCCATCAGAAGCTAGGCCAAATGATGGGAGTGATGGATGTCTGTGCAGGTCAAAACCCCTATGGGAGGAGAGGAGCAGACATGCCAAGCCCTAGAAGTAATATACTGTTGAATCCAAGGGATTTGCAAAATCCTTCAGGAATGAGGCAGACAGTGCTTAGAATGGGCTGTTGCTATTTGGTTCCCTGGGAGAATGCAGGAAAGGCTGGCTACCTATCACATCCCTTCACACCAAGGTCAAGGTGGGATTGTGGCTGACAATGCCAGCTCTGGAGACAAGCACGGTGCTCGTACAGTGGGGAAACAACTCCAGAGAGTAACACAGCTACTGGGTAGAGATACTGATCTCCACGCTCTTCGGACTACTCCTGTGGAGCTTGCTGCCACCCTTGGGGAAGCAGGGACCAATGGAGCAACCACAGGTCCTTGTATTTTTCTGAATCTATGGGGATATAGAATTGTTCTGGAGGATAGGGGATGTTTTTGTTACAATCCAGAGAAACAAGGCGGGTGGGGGGGGTCGGGTCGTACCTCCTGGAGGTGTGGGTGCCTTGTGTTGTCAAGCTGGAGACAGTTGAGGTTAAGTGGTGGCTGAGCTTACTTAGAGGGTGGCATCAGTAGGAGTAGAGTAGGGATTGCCAGGGCCATGAGCTGCCCTATGAAAAATGGCTGAATCCTACCCTAGGGCAGGCGGGGTCTGTGGGGACTGTAACCCCGGTCAGGGTAAGTCACTGAGGCTTTTCTAGTGGCAGCACCGACTCGCATCATGTTCGACCATGATTGCCTCGCCTCCCCTGTCCCTGTGCTGGTGGTGGCCCTCTGTATGGTGGTGTCCTGTGCAGCTTGTGGCTGGGCTGGTGACCTGAAGCCCTTGCACTCTGCTGGCAGATGGGCTAAAAGAGGAGTTGAAACATTCAGTGCTTCTGGAAAGAAAAATAACTCCCAGGCAAGTGCCAACTACAGCAACCATTTTGGCAGAGTATCATTGTGCCAGGGGGGTGGGTGACAGCCTCCTGGTCAATGGGAACATCCATAAGTGGCAACAACCCCAGCCCAGGCTATCTGCACTTGCTGCCCACCCAGCAGCGTCCAGTCTCGTGCCTTCACCTCCCCCAGCTGTGGGCAGATGGCGGCTGTGCAATCGGGGGCAGGCAGAAGGCACCCTGCCCACAGCGCACAGGCTGGCACCTCTCCTCCTCCCTATGGTATTTCTTTGCCACCCTCTGAGTACATGTACACAGGCATCCTACAGCTCTGACGTTCTTCTCCTTTGCTTGATGTGAACGACTCAAAAATGTCCATTTTAGGGTTTTTATATTTTGGGAGACAGACTGAAATTTTTTTTTTTTATGGTCACTGACAAGCAGCTTATGGGAAACAGATGAACAATACTCCCAGGAATTCCTCTTATTCCTGTCTGTGTTTAAAGTTAGAAAGGAAAGGGGGGGGGGGGGGGGGGGGAAAAATTAAAGGTTTTGTAGGCTGAATTCCAGTTGAGTGCTATGAGACAGTTTCTCAGCTCTCCCTGTATGGATACAGACCTCAGACAGTAGAAGTGAACATGGAAAGCTTGGCTGGGTGCAGATCTGGTTTGGAGTGAGGCTCTGTTCCCCTGCCAGGAAGTTGCTGATCCAATTGAAGGGTTCAGTCTTTCCTGGAGACCAGAAAGCAAGGGCAAGCGTACCCAGAGGCTGACCTGCTGTGGGAGTCTCCGCGTGCTGCAATCCAGCTGGGCCTGGCGGCTCTTTGCAGAGAAGACCGTGTTCCTCTGGTCTGTCCCACCATGGAGACATGATTTGCTTTCAGGCAGCCTCCGGGAGGACTTGATGGCCACCCTCAGCCACCCCGAGTGTCTGCTTGGCTGTCGCCTTTCTCAGCATCCTAGATGTGGCTGTGTAGGTCCTGCCGGATTGATGCCTGGATCTGCCCAGTCCTGGCTGCTGGATCTTTTCTCTCAGCCTTGCGCTGCTGCCTGCAGGGCTGCGTCTGGTTGTGTCTGTGGGCAGAAGCCATGCCTGAAGCTGGGAAGGGAGAGCTGCAGCTCCCTGTAATAGATGGCAAGAGGGACTGATGGCCCAAATAGTAAATAAATCTTGTGGGCTGGGTGATATAATAAAACACTTGGCCTTTGCCCTGGTGGTTTATTTTGTAATCAGTGCTCAGCAATTGATTTATGGGATAATCAATCTCTCCCTCTTTCCCTTCATCTGGCCTTGGCTTTGCCTGCACCATGGTCCTTGCTTCTGAGTGATGACTCCAGGTTACAAACAGCATCCAGGGATGAGGCTGCCTACCTTTGCCCCCATCTCTCCCTCATGCCCAGTGGGAACCAGTGTGGTATTGGCAGCCTCATCTGCCCAATAAATATTTATATTAGGTAGTCCTTGTACCTCTTGGAGAGGCAGCCCTCTCCACTTTGCCAATCAGCAGTGGTCCTGGCCTGACAATTGGCTTCCCAGCACCTCACTTTATAACTCCTGCAACAAATTGTGCTGAATGAGAGGCTTTTATGCCTTGTGATGGATTTCCCTCACATAAATTGAGGCTGTAAGCATCCTTACTCTTCCCAGGGATGCTCTGCAGTGGGAAGCTGCAGTTGGAGCAGTGAAGCTGGTGCACAGGCTGAATACATGCCCAGGAGATGCATGTCTCTGCTGCGTGCTCAGAGCATGTCTGGGAGTCCTCAGAGCTTCAGACAAAGGGCAAAGCAAAGAGCTGCTTGCTACCGTGCGAGTAATTTCCTCCCTGGCTATAATGCATGATTTTTCATCTTTGTGGCAGTTATTCTCCTTTCTCTTGCACTGCCTTGTGTCTTCTCTACTCAGCACTATGCTGCCTGACAGCTGGATGCAGCTGCATTATAGATGGGGATGGGGGGGGCAGGCAGAGGGGAAGGACCATGGTATGCCTTGGGATGAGGCTAGCAAGGATGGGGACTATGTCCTCCTGTGCTGCTGTCCTTGCTGGTTCCTGGTTCCCCTTTGCTCCTTGCCCAAGTATCTGATGGGGTCCTTGCTGATCTGATAGCTGCTGTGTGACCAAGGCTGCCTGAGTAATCAATAGAGACCTTGGAGGGATCTCATAAATCCAGTACTGTAAGGAAAGAAAACAAGTGAGGGAGCTCAGTGTGTAGCACGTCACTGGTGGGGAGCTGGTTGGCCCAGTCAGCTAGAGGAAGCCATTTTAGTGTTAATTCCAGCTGGGTGGTGTTTGTGATAAGCCAGTGAGACATGAGGACAGGTGTGAATCTCACCAGGGTTACTTAGAGAGAGTCAGCAGGGCAAAGGCCCTTAGCTCCTGCAAGCTCTGAAAAATACTTCCTGATTTTAACAGCAATAAATTTCAGCCCAGGTTTCCATCGGAGAACCATCCTAGTGATGCCGTAATCCTGAGGTGAAGCTCTGTGGGACATGGGGCTGGGCTGGCCACCATTGTTCCTAGCTATGGCACCTTTTCTTGGAGGTCTTTTTAAACATCATCTTCCTTATGGGAAGTCTGTCCTTATATCTATTCTAAACGTGCCCTTCTCTTATTTAAGGCTGTTCCTTCTTGTAATACATCATCCTTGGTCAGCCTTAAAGGTTGGCAAACCCTGAGGGAAGAAAGGAAAGAGTTATAATGTCTGAGGAACTAAAGGTTTGATTTGGATGCAACCACATTTATTCAGCAGCAAATTATATCTTCAATCAAACCAATGCAAATCAGGCTCCTACTTGAGTCTATTTGTTTGGACTTAGTGAGTGCAAGGGGATTCATTATTTCTTGTTCTTCCTCCCATCCCGCACAGCTGATACGTGCATGTACAGACTCACGTGCACTCGTCTGTGTGTCGTGCTGGTGGGAAATAGGTACGTGATAGTCTCTGGGTGGGGGTAGAGCCCGTATCCCTTGGCAAGGCAGCAGAGAAACAGCAGTTTCTGCCCAGGATGGTACTGTGCAAAGGAAAGGAAGGTACCTCAGAGATGCAATTAGAGCTCTCTGAATAATTGTTTTTCAATATGGTGTCTGAAGTAGAACAGTTAAAAACAAATGTCTCTAGGAGACTGATAGTGATCCCTTTCCCCTCACACACCCCCCGAGGAAGAAACAAACCATGAAAATCCTTTTCATTTGTTTGTGGTCATATCACTTTGCTTCTTGTGCATGCTGGCTCACTTCTGAAGTGAAAAGTGCTCTGCTTCAGAAATGACTAGGAAAGAAAAAAAAAATCAGGTCTGAAATTTTCCTTTTAATTTCTTTTTCTGAAGTTCATCTCTGAGTTTGACCTCTATGTGTCTGGGTTGATACAAAACTTACATTTTGGGGGTGAGAGGAGCAAGGTAAATCCATCACTTTTATGAACAATTTCCCTTGTCTTTATCCCAGTCTGCCCTGGGCTTTTGTGTGTGTCTCCTTGTGTGATCCAGCTACCCCTGTAAGTCCTGCTGCTGCACCTCGTGCCCTGGGAGAGTACTGGGGACTTGTCCAAGCCCCGAGTCGTGCCGGGGGCAGAGCCACCCGTCCCATGCCGCTGCCGCGCAGGCTCCCAGCATGTGGGTAGCAACGTAGCCCAAACATGAAAGCAGCAATCTGATTTCCCCCGGGCAGAGGGAGGCTTCTTCCCTTGTAATTGTCCCTTGTTTCTGGAACAACCATGACAGTGTTTGAGGAGAAGAACCCACTTGCAGGTTTCTGTGTTTGATCTGCTCCGACACGATGTGGGGAGGTGAGCGGATGCGCATTGTGTCCTGCAGCACTCCTGAGCTGCCCGCGTGCCTGTGCCTCTTGCACACCATGGCCCTGATCCTGCCTTAGCTCCACATGGGCTTAATTCCTCACACTGCCAAATTCAGTAAAACTTGACTGGTAAAGCTCAGGAGAAGCTTGCAAGGTCTACACTTAAAGTGGGAAGCCCTTTGAGGCTGTAAGTGTCTGTATGTTCTACGTGTGTTGTGTGAGGGTTTTTTTGCTGCTTGCTGCCTCCTGTTACCCCTGCCTACCAAGTCCAATCTGGATTCACTGCACAGAGTGTTTTGAGCTGAGAACAGCACAAAGCACCTCCTGAAAAAGGTAGGAAAAATTTCCATGCTGAGGATAATGAGTGGTGAGTGCAGAGGAGGGACACAGGGGGAATTCCCCTTTCCTAGAAAGTTGCTCTGAGCCTGAATTTCAGTGCTACAAAACCTTGGATGATTTAGTACATGAGTCTGGGTTTGTTGCTTGTTTTTTTTCCCCTCCTGAATTGGATCAAAAAGCTTTGCCTTTTTTAATGGATCTCAAATTGTGCATGATATTATTTCAGGAACACCAAAATGGCCACGTGCCTGGTGCTCCACCAGCTGCTGGGAGGTGACTGGGAAGAGGACAAGCATGCTTCCCTTGGGACATGCTCATGGTTTTGGGATAGGTTCCTTGGAATTGGTGTTATCTGGCAATGATGCACCTCTCAAAAATATGTTCAAGTGGTGCCAGGGAGGATGGCAGGGAGGGCTGGAGTCAGTGAGGCTCGTAACTGGTACTACACATGTGAGGCTGAGATATTTGCCCTCTTCTTGCACTGAAACCTGCTGGTTTGGGCGAGTGGTGAGTTGACCAAGCCTGGCTTTTATGGGTGAGCACAGACCTGTAGCTGCTGAACTGTGGCTCCTCCATCATCCCTGGGATATGTCTTGTCAGAAGCAGAGCTGAGAGTTCACAGACCTTTCCCCTGACTGCCAGAAAAGCCTACTGTGAAAACCACGTCCTGCACACAACCAGCTCTGGGCTGGCACAAGACAAAAAGATGTCATACACACCAAACAACTGCCTGTGCTTTCAGACAGGCATGTGGCCTCCAAGGTCCCAGGAACCCTCCCTCTTTTTCAGGGACCTTGTTCACTTTAGGCAAGGGAAGCTCATGTCCGAGCTCCTTGTCTCTGTCCCAGGCAGCCCAGAAGTGGTTTCATATATCTTTTGTAGATTCTCTGCCCTGTAAATATTTGCTTGTAAAACCAAAGTTATAGAGGAAATGGATATTTAAAGCTGCTCCGCTTTGTTATTGCCCACATAATTTTCTGAAGGCCGGACCCTTTTTATAGGACAGCTGCTGCTGTCACCAGGATTTCTGAGATGGCTGGTTTAGGGCTTTGCCTCCTGGTGACTCTCACTCAGTTGAGCTGTGAGAGGCTTGGCTGAGTTTGCAGGGGGGTGTGGTGATGTTTTCCTTAATCATGATTCCCTACCCCTTTCCTCTCTGATCTTCCCTTCACAGGTTTGCTTTTCTTCTGTTCTACCTTAGACCCTATCAGCTCTCCCCCACCTCTTTTTTTTCCTTCTGATTCCCATAGCTTTTTGAACATATTGTCAATGACTGCTGGCTGGCCCGGCTCCTGTGGATCCAGAACAGGGATGGCCCTGTGCCCTTCTCTCCTTGATGCCGATAAGCTCTCCCTGGCAGCAGCTCAGCACCAGCAGAATGTTTCCCTCCTCCTGATCCCCCGTCCCACAGACTTCTTGAAGACCTGTCCTCCCTTGGCAACTCGAATTGTCTTTCTTGGTTTTCTGTCTAACTCTTTGTTTGTCTTTTCTGTCTGAAGAACTTCTTTATTGTGCTGGCGGATGACTAGGCTCAGGAGCGGCTCTCCAGAGCCCCTCCTCAGTTGCTATCACCTCCTGCACTGCCTGGACCTCTATCTCAGCATCCACGTGCAAGCTCCACGGGAAGGTTACCCCAGTCCAAGGGCCAGCTCGGTGTTGCCTGAGGGTGAGATGCCTGTGCTCGGCCTGCCTTCTTCCCTCCTGTCAGGTTGCTAAGGTACAGTTAAAACGCTCATCCGGAGTGTCATCATCTCACGGCTCAATTCCCTCAACATCCTTTTCTCTGGCCTTGACAAATGCAATCTTCTCCCACTCCTGCCTGTTCAGAGCTCTGCTGCAAGGATCATTTTCCTCGCCTGTCATCTTGCTTGTGTCACCCATGCTTTACTTGCTTTTGCTGGTTCCTGCTGGCAAACAGCAGTTACCTGTCTCTGCTCTCCAGGCCTTTCACAGCTTGCTTTCCTGTTAACCTCGAGGTCCATCTCCACACATGGTTTCTTACTGTCAGTCAGCCTCTGGTGACAGCCTCTGCTGGCACTCACTGTCTCCCATCTCTCTGCTTTCTGCCTCAGTGCTTGAAGAGGAGAGCCTTACACATGCACCCTGCAAGATGTGTATCCCTGCCCTTAACCCCTCCTTTGACAGCCTCTGTCCCAAACCAGTGGTGATGGCTTGGGTGCAAGTGTGGGACCCATCTGTCTGTGAGACGGTGACCCTGTTTTCTCCTTCTGGTTCTTCTTATCTTATGTTGAAGACCTTTAGAGCAAGGTCTTATTTAGCAGTGGTTGCCTAAAGAAATACAAGCTTGTGAGATCCTCCTGGCTCCATGCATGTGTGATGTGTGTCAGTTCTGTATGGAAGCAGGGGTGAGTTCAAGATGAATTTGGCACACTGGGCAGAGCTGCTACATTCCTCCAGGTTTAGTAAAAAGAGGTGTCTGGATACCAAAGAAGAACCTTCTCTGGCACCTAGAAATGGAAGCTCCTTTTGCACTGGGTTTGTACAGCTCAGTGCTGGTGGAGAACAGGTTGAGCCCCTGCCCTTTCTTGCTTGAGGCCTGCTCCATTGTGCTTGGAGCAAAGGGTGCAGGCAGCCAGCCCCAGGGGGCCTTCCCCAGCCCTGAACCTTGGTGGCAGCTGAGGGACACCCCAGGGCAACTCGTGTTGTTGTGGACTGAGTCTGGCCCCAGACACTACCTGCCTGGGCTGATCTGAAGCATGGGCAGGGCTGTGGTGATCCTGAGCAGCATGTGGAGCCCCGCTCTGTACTGCAAGTGCGGGAGGGAGAGGAAAAAACACATCAATGCCTTCATTTGCCCTTATGGATTTTTCCAACATATTTTATAAGTGTTCATTTTTATTTATGTGAGGTTAAAGTCACTTCAATTTGGAAATCAACTTGTCTAAGGAGCTCCCCTCAGATCTTATTAGCTTCATGTAGTATTTCTATTCATTTTTGCTAATACCATTCACCGGGCTGGCTGTGGTGGTGGCTGTGGGAGATGGTAACCCTCTCCTTGCCAGGCCCTGGGGCCAGGAGCTTGGTGGCTGTGGGAATCGGTGTCAGAGCAGTGGTGAAGGAGCTGCAGCCCCTCAATGTTCTTCTTGGAATAAGGGGCCCAAAACCGAACCCAGGATTCAAGGAGTGCCCTCCCCAGTGCCCAGTCTAGGGGAATGATCCCTGCCCTAGTCCTGCTGGCCACACTAGTGCTGATACAAGCCAGGATGCTGGTGGCCACCTTGGCCAGTCTCTGTGCATCACGGCCAGCATGGAGAGCATCTTTACCTCCTGGTGCAGTCAGTGGCTGGTTTGGCCAGAGAATGGTTAAGAAGCACTTGAGTTATCCTTGTAATTAGAGAGGTTCCTGGAAAAAAAAAGAGCACCATAAATTCACAGAGGACATTTAAAGGAGAGCTGGGATGCCTGATTCAGGAAATCCTTTGGGCACAGGTTGCCGGCGGCTGGAGGATTGTCCTTGGGAGGTATCAGTGCACGCTTGGCCAGCTTTGACACCCATCCCCTGGCACTTGCTGCTGGCCCCTGCCAGAGGCTCCGCTGGCAAGGATGGACCTTTGTGCTGGAGCTGGCAATCCCCGTGTCCCCTCCCGCGGCCTGAGCTTGGTAACCCCAAAGGAGCTGGCTGCAGCCAGGAGTGCAGTGTAAGGGGAGGGGTCAGAGGTGAGCCCCAGCAGGCATGGCAGGGGCTGCATACTTCCCTGTGAGCCCAGCCCAGCACGCCTCTCCCAAGCATCACCCTGCACTAGCCCTCCCCTGCCTTTGATTATTTCTTGAAGCGGTTTGATACTGGATGACTGTAATTAAAAGAAGAAAAATACACACAATAAAGTGATTTCTAAAATGACAAGACACTGGATGCAATGAAGCAAGAAATGTATTAAATATTTATTGTCACTGATCTTATGGGTGGGGGGGAATTAATATTATTTAGCCTGAGAAAAACACTTGATTTAATTTGGGGGGAAACCTCCTCCACAGACCTCCTCAGTACTGAGTTCCAGATAAATGACAGCATAATGTAAGGTTTGATTAAAATCTGATTGGGATGAAGGCCTGAAAATTGGAACAAGGAATGGGGAGCCATGTGGTTGCAATCCAAGCCTGAAATCTCCCTGCTCTGCTGCGGCAGGTCTGTGCTTGTGATCCTGTGTCTTGCAGGGGTAATTTTTCCTCTCAAGGGATGGTTTGCGCAGGGCAGCAGTTAGCTGGGGCTGTGCTCTGCACTTGGGTGCCTGGGCTCTGGGCAGGAGTTGCTGGGTGCATCAGCCACGGGATAGGAAATTCCAACAAATTACCATGACCTGCCACCTGCAGCTTCAACTCTCTGGACCCATGGATTGCTTGGAAGAGCTCTGGTGCATCTGTCCCAGCAGCCCAGTTCCCCTGTGCAGGCTTTGCTGGTCTCAGCCTGCACCAGGCGTCTGTCCTGTGCATGGCCTGGGGCTGTTTGAGCACCCCTGTCTCAGAGCACCCCTGTCTCGGAGCATTTACACACCGTGGCTGTGAGGCTTTTCCCAAGAGCCCCTGCAGGGAAGGTGCTGGGGCCAGCATCCTGTTGGCACATCCACTTGGGGCTGGAGCTGAGGATCTTCCAGCCACATATCAAAGACTGAGAAGTACGAAGCGTGGGGTCTGGCAGCAGCTGATTGTTTTCTGTGAGAGGAGAGGCTGTGATTCTTTCCCTTGTGTCTCCAGATTGACAGTCTCTCATTATTAGCCCCCTGGAAACAGGCACTTTGACTGAAAGAGCCATCCCAGCCTTCACTGTAACAATCAAAGCGGCTCGAGAATAAACATGGCTTGGCAAGAATAAACACAAATTGCAATGCTTGCTGCGAACAGCGATATCCAAGGGAGCAAACATCAAATGAAGGATTATCCCTGTTTGTAAGGAAGTCTTCTAGCAAGAGATTGAATAAGGACCATCTGCAGCCCAGAGCAAAGGGGCTACCCGGAGAACCTGCCTGTGCCATCAGGAGCTCTCCTGTTTGAAGCTCACATCATCTCCTTTAGGCACTATCTGGTTTTTCTTCATATGCTCTGTTGGCTGCTGAAGCCCTGAGCTCTTTACAACCCCTCCAGCTTGCAGACAGCGTGGGCAAGCCTAGAAAGCCTGTGTTCTGTGAGAAGAGGGTTAGAGAGAACAAGGAGAGCTTCCCTGAGGCGGGCCAGGAGGGTGGGTGCTGACCTGGCTGGGGCAGCCTCTAGCAAAAGCCCTGAGCTCCTGCAGGAACTGGAGCTAGATCACATCAAGTGAATCCTGTGGGAAGCTCTGCTCCTGATGCTAATGCTGCCAGTCCTAGGGCAGGAGCCCTAAAGGCAGCTCTTACCCAACCAGCTCTGCCACTTGCGGGAAGCAAGGATGAGCAAGCCCCCCTCCCCAAACTCTTGCCGAGAGACAGCCTGCACAATATAAATCAAATTTGGAGGCATGAAGGTTCCATAAACAAGCTTATTTTGTGAAGCCAGGTCCCATTATGTTATCTGTCACTTTATTGGGGTTTCTGAGCCATTTATTTTTATGTATATATGTCGGAGCTGGTGAGCCAGTGTTGGCCTGAGAGTATAAAGCTGACAAGACATGGTAGCAGCGTGTGAAACCTGTCAGGAGAGCAGCCGCCTGTGAAATGAACACAAGAGCCACACCGATGATTTTATTTATGGGGAAATCTCAGGTAGCACATGCCAGACCAGTGGGTGTTGCTGGGCACAGGGCCGGCTCCTGGCTGTGCCACCCTGATGCTGATGGTCCTGAGCCCTCTGAGAGGTGCTGATACCAGACACATCACAGGCAGGGATAAGGTCTCCAGACAGATGGAAATGAGATTTTCTTCTTAAGGAGTTTCTTGAGCTGCTGAAATACCTTGGTCACCCAGAATCCATGTAAAAGGGCAAGTTTTCTTGGGATGGAGGGTAACGAATACAGTTCTGCAACATTTTGCTTTCTGGTGTGGATCCTTGCAGTAACTGTTCTCTTAATTTTTTGTTTGTTTCTTCTTATTTAATATAGATTCAGATTTAGTGTAAGGATTTTTTCAGAAATGTGAAAATTGGAATTTCCTTATTTAAAAAGAATGTTGAGCTTTTAAATGTTTTTGAAACTTTTTTTCCAGTTATTTTACCCCTGGCGCAACATTTTGCCAAACTCAATAGTCGTCACAAAAGCCTAAATGAATTATTGTTTCTGTCATGTTCCAGGAGAAAAGTATTTAGATCAGCATTTTTTCCTAATGGTCGGAGCAAACATTTCAGATGTGAGATAGTTTTATGGGTCATTGAAGACCCTGAAGAATCATCTGGATTGTTGTCAGGGCGATGATACAAAACACGGACCCTACTCTTCTGCTGTTGTGACCTTGCTGTGAGTCCTCTGGTTTAGCTCAGAGAGGATGATGCTCTCATGTTCTGGTCCTTCAGCAGGCACAAAGTGCTCAGTCCACCCTCCTCACTTTGTAAAGGCAGTTGGAGGTTGTGAGCGGCTGTGAAGGTTGGTGCTCCATGCCTGCTCTTGCCACCTTTCCAACCTGGATGGATACACTTGGGCTTGCTGTGCCAGCCATCTGTGTCTTGGGGATGCCCTGGCTGAAGCAGGCTTGCAGTGGGTTGGTGGGCTCCAGCACAGCTAGATGCCACACCAGCATGCCTCTGTTTCAGCAGCAGGAGGTTACAGCTTGTGCTTGGCAGGGGAAGGAGTCAGCAGAAAGCACTGTGCTGCAGGAAGAGCAGGCACCCTGCAGGGCTGGTCCTGCATGACCGTGTCTAGTTAGCTTCTGTTTGGCAGGAATAATATCTAAAGCTTTAACCTAGGCTCCCACTCTGTCTTTGTGGTTCATGAACGTGGTTCATGTCATCTTCCTAGAGCCATTCAGGATGGTGCCTCCGGAGCAGCTGCATGTCTCATGGGTGCCCCTCAGAGAGGTTAAAGCCATGGTTGGATGGTGACATTTTCCCCCCTCAAAGCAGTAAGCTCTGACCTGTCAGTAGGAAGTTTCCTGGTACTTCTTCACTGCCTGAATAAAAGCAAATGGTATTATTTTAACCCTCAGTTTTCTCTGTGGTTTGTGAGGAGCACGTTTCCTCCCCTGGTCTGACTTGCAGCTTCTACTAGTACATACAGTGCCAGCAAGCTGCAGGAGGGGCCTCTTCTCCCTTCTCTGTGAGCAAAAGCAGGCAGCTGTACCTGATTGACCTGCTGCCTTCCAGCCTGGATTATTCCTCTGCAGGTCTGTCTCTTACCTGCCTGGGCACTGCTAAATCTTCCCTGGAAGGAACAGCTATTTGTCAAGTGAATTAGGAAGGTTCAAATCTCATGTTACCCAAGGCCACTTAACGGGACTCTGGCTGCTCTCTGGACACTTGCTTTCCAGAGCCAGCATGGTACGAGCAAAAATGAAGATGTGGAAGCTCTTCTGCCTGATGCCAGCGCCACTGCTGTGAGCCCTCATGGCGAGCACTGCACGTGTCTTCTACCCCCTAGCCTGCAAACGTGTAACGTGCGCTGGGTTTCCCCTCCATGGAGCCACATCTGTGGTCCGCACACTGTCGGCTCGTTCCTTTGTGCTTCTCTACACCAGCCCATTTATTGACTAGGAGAGTAATTGTGCTGCATCATGTCTAATTGGTTTGCTCTGTCGCTCTCCATTTGCTTTCTCTGTCTGCTCGCCTCCATGAACACACCGAGCTGCGAGCAGGACACGAGGCCACGTTCCTCATCGCTGGAGGAAAAAAGGCACCCAACTTCCTCCTTTCTTCTCCTAAATTCAAATGACAAGAAACAGAGGAAAACAATTTTGCAAACCCTTGGCAGAAGGCCAGCTCTGATAAAGAGCTGTAATTAATCTCCCCAGCTTTATTAGAATATCATTACAATTAACTCAGCAATCTTCTGTTGATCAAAGCCATTGTTCCCTGCAGAGCAGAGGAAGCCAGCAGGAGCCTGGATTGTGCTTGGCTTAAAAGCACCTAGAGCTGGATCATTCCTGCCAGCCCAACAGCAGCCACTCTGTCCCCTGGGCCGGCAGCACAAGGACCAGCAGAGGTGGGGGCAGGAGACCTGTGCGGGCACAGACCTCTGGCCTCATCCTGCCTTTTCATCTGCTTGCAGCTTTGATTTTCTTTCAGCATCTCTTCTTTGCTGAGCTATTATAGCCCAGGTGCCTCGTGGGCCCTTCTATGTCCCTGATTCGTGATGTAGATGCTTTTGGGCCCAACCTTTAAAGCACCGGGTTTATTCCTTTGTGTGTGTTCATACAGCTCTTTGCACGCCTGCTTCCTAATCCCAGCTGGATCTACGGGGACGGCTGCAATAACACAGCAGCAGAGTGGAGAAGGAAACCAGGGGAAACGTTTGTGGAAGCCACATTCAAAAGAAAGGAGACTTGTCGAAATGAAGCTTCATAAGCTCTACAGTTAAATAGCCCAAGATGCGTGCTATAGAAAGGCAGAGAAAATGAGCACCGTTAAACTACCCCTTTCCTCCTTTTCAAGCTGTTCTCTTAATATCGGGTATTTTTCTGTAATTTAAGCCTGTGATTAGTTTTATCAAAAAGATAGTTCTGAGGCAGAGATTTTAAAAATGATTAGATGTGTATTTGAGAGACAAGAACAGCTCCACTTGCACTGCAGGATAAGGACAAATCTGTTTGCTGCCTTGAGCTTCCATCTGTGAGAGCCTGGTGCCAGAAGGAACCTCTTGCTTCTACCCAGATCCCAACCCACCCCAGTTTTCCAGGGCACTTCTCATCCTTCTTTGAAGGTGCTGGAGCTGGACCCTCTTGTCACTGGGTAAGATTGTTTGTCTGAGGTATTTTGCATCTCTTCTTCCTCACCACAATTTTGCTTTTGGCAAATACTCTCAACTTTGGTCCTGTCACCGGGGTCTTGACAACACAGCCTTACTGATAGGTCAGGGCACGTGGACCTGGAGACACATGGGACATGGAGGCATCTGGCAGTTTTGAGGCTTGCTGTGGAGGGGGCTGGAAAGCCTGCAGCCCGTTCCACCTCTACTCCTTCCTCATTCTACAGGGTGGCAGCCCTCTTCCAGGATGGAGCCATGCCCAGGGACTCTTCTGCTCTCAGGTTCTTGGTGCAGAATGAAGGAGGTTTGCTCCAGGGCAAAGAGCCTGGCCCTGCCCCTGTGTTCAGCCTGATGTAAGATGGTACGGATGAAGGTTTTACCCTTAAAATGGCTTTGCCACAAAGGGTTTCTATGCTGTGAGCAGACGTGGTGGGTGCTATTTGGTTACACAAAGGAAGAGGAGCATGGGAACTTAAGCAGCTTTGGGTCTCTTCTTCCAAGGTTTCTGGAGCAGGTCACCACAGGCAGGCAAGCCGTAGTGGAAAAGGCAGCGCTGAGCTGCCTCACTAGTCTGCCCGGGAAGGGTTGTTTGATGAAGGGATTTAAAGCCCTCATTCTTGTTTTTTTGTCCTGAATTCTCATCTGTTTGACTTGTCAACACTTGTGAGCCCCGGGAAAAAGACCAGGGAAAAAAAGGCAGGTCCAGGGTTGGGTCTAATCGACCTTGGCATTGTCCCTTTAAGCATCCACCCAGGAGAAGGGAACAGCTGCTCCAGTCCATTTGCTGGTGCTGTTAGAGCTGCAGCAGGCAGCCCTGCCTGCTCTGCCTGCCTTCACCTGCTCTCTGCAGAGCCTTAACCCTTTAGAGGTGCCACAAAGCAGCAGGACTGCCTCTGCAGCATACGTTCCATCTGCAGAGCGCAGGGTGCACAGACTGAAGGCACCTTGCTGGTGGCACGAAGCACCCCCCAGGATACGGGCTGGTACCTTTTGCTGCAACTCCTGCTGCTGGCCAGGGGCAGGAGGAGACTCAAAAATGCAAGCAGATGATTTTGAGGGAGAAAGATCTGTTAAGGATTACTAAGAAAATGGTGCAGAGATAGTGTGGCTCAGAAGCTTTCAAACCTCGGGTTGCCTGAGGCTGGAGTGGCTTAGGAGGAGGGTTATTAGGGTTATTCTGTACTCACCTGGGCCTTTGCTTGGCCATAGGCATCTGCTGGGACATCTGGGGACGTGCTCTGGAGGTACACAGTCTGGGGCCTGACTCAGCATGGCCCTTCTCAGGGTGCAGACGTTTCCCAGTCTCCGAACCCTCATACAAGAGAAAGTGTAAATTTTTCACCTTCCCCAAGCCTGTGTCCTTGGGTATGGCATGGGAACCTCCTGTTGGTGATGGGCACCTGATAGCTCACCTCTCCAGACCACTGAGGCGGAGCTTGGCCAGGGCACAGCCTCCAGCATGGGTGCAGAGACATACACCCTGCAGTCTGCATCAGGGACCTGATGCTGAAACTGTCCTCAGGTTTGCTGTAGGCTGCCACTTAGGGCCCCCTTCCTACCTCTCTTTCCCTGCCCTTGCTGTGGCTCTGAGGCACAAGAAAACCTTAATAACGAAACAAACACATAAGGGACATAAAGCTTCTGCTGGCAGGGGTTGTGGCTTTGTGTAAAGTGACATAGTGTCCATGAGGTCCTTTGCTGGTGGATCCCTAAGATGAGAACTTGTCCTTTGCCACTGTGGCCATGAGTGCTCCTCACCATGGGCGAGGGCAGGAGGGGTGGGCTGAGGACATGAGGGGATGCTCAGCCCAGGCACAGAGTGGGAAGGAGCTTTTCTGAAGGGGAGGCTCTTCTGAAGGGCTTAAATCAATGCTGCCCTCCCCACTCCCTGTCCTACCTTCCCCAGGAGGCAGCAGGCACTGCTGCTCCACAAAAGGCTAGGGACATTAGTCAGGCTTCTGGCACTGCTGCCTCAGGTCTCCAAGTGAGCCACAGGGGCCAAGTGTCAGGTTGTTATTAAATATCATTAGTAAGTGACAAAACTGTGCGGACTTCAGGAGCAGACAATGGCTGCAGGAGGGATTGTTTGCAGAGCTGGGGAGATGAGCAAGTAGTGAAGGTCAGAGGCACCTTGTTCTGGGCTGCCTCCTACTCCATCTTCTGCTCATCATCTCGAGGAGGCAGGAGGGAGGGTGTTTCCTTGGAGGGCACACACGAGTTTACAGGGAATCCCTGAGTGCCACCAGGGGACTTCAATGTGCCCAAGTGTGGAGCTCCCAGGATAGTCTGTGCCTGAGGAAGGAGGCCCTGTGCAGTCCCCAGATCCTCCTCCTCTTGTATCACCCTGTTCTTTGGGGACTCCAGCACAGGGAAGGGCAGATTCCTGCCCAGGGGAAAGGCTGTTTTACTGTCTCTTCTTCCTAGTGGAGGCAATTGGAAAATAAATTTTGCAAATGTATTTCTTGCTAAGTCTTTTCCATGCTGGGCACTGGCTTTCCCCCAGAAAGAGCTGGAGGTGGTGGACCATTGAGAAGGCAGTGCCCAAGCAGCAACCCCAGCATCTCTGGGAAATCTGCCTGCTTGCTTCAGCGTGTGGCCAGCCACGAAGCACTGGGGAAGAAGCTGGCTTTAGTGGCAGGGATGCCAGCTGAAAAAGCCAGAAAGTCCCTGTCTAAGGGGTGAGATGGAGGCAGAGGCAGCTCTGGTGAGCATGCCTGGAGTGGGAGCTGAGGGACGGCGAGTCGCATAATCATCTGCTTGAAGCAACTGCAGGCCGTCAGCGGAGCGGAGAGACGCTTCCTCGTGTTTATTTAAGGCGAGATGCCCTAGTTTTGTGCTTTCAGTGGAGTCCCTAATTATTCCTCAGTCTTTGTAGTGAGCTAATTAGTTTCGCAGCACTCAAGGCTGGGAAACACTGATAGGCTTGGGAAGCATAAACTGGAGGGATGAGGAGGAGCAGAGAGCTGGTGGGAGATGGCTGACTGGCAGATTGGGATGGCTGGGAGCAGGGCAGGGTTTGGAGAGCTGATGGATGATGGTCTGGGAAGGATGATGGAGGAGGGAAGAGCAGCAATCTCATGTCAGGCGAGGTGCTGGAGTGTAACGATACAGGGAACAGCGATGATGAAGCGGCAGGCGGTAATTGAGGGGGATGGCGAGGTGGGGAGGGAGCGAGAAGGATGGTCTGTGGGAGAGCACCGGCAGAGCCCTGCGCAGGGCTCAGGGGGTGGGATCCTTCACAGAGGGGTGCACAGCTGTGCCAGGGCAAGGCAGCAACTGTCTTTGTACATGGGCACTTCCTCGGGCAGCTGCCTGTCCTGGGGTGCTACAGAGCCTTGGACCTGCAGGACCAGCAGCATTTCCTGACTGTCCCACCTCTTTTACAGCTTAAGTGGTGACACCGAGGAGCTCTGCCGGGAGAGGCCAGCCCAATCCCTGACACATGGAGCAGCTGGTCTCCAAGCTGGATGTTCCCCTTCCCACCCCATCAGAGCTGGGTCTTTCAGAGAGAGCACTGCAGAAAAGGTAACTCGCACTGATACCCGGGCCCACGGTGCTCCCACGCGTGCAGTCAGCTCTGGCTGGCCCGTGTGCGTGGGTGCCCCACTGCTCTGACGTGGGACTGTGCTCCAGAGTCCATCTGAATCGTGAGCCCTGGGAGCACAGAGGTCTCATTCCTGTCCTTGCTGTCGTTGGGAAGTTCCCAGTGGCCATGGAGTGCAGTGTGTGTGACAACTCTGAATTGCCCAGGTGGTCGTGGATTTATTAGGGCATTATCCTACTAGTGCTGCAAATGGCGTCATCTGTCTTCTAAACTTTGCACTTTATTTCAGGGAGAGAATTTAGTAGATCTAGGCAATATGCTGTAGTTTTAGCATATGATAAAGCCCTGCTGGGGAGTGTAGTTTTATTGATTTTGTTATTAAAGTGCCACTGGAATAAATTTGCTCATTTGAATGAAATGTCTTATTACCTGGATCGTAACAGGCGCATGATGAAATCTCCGGAGGCGCTGGAGCGACCTGCTGCCTGGTGCTGGGGAGCTGAGGCGGAGCAGCCGACAGGGACCCGCAGCTGCCACCCTGCTCACCCCAGACTGGGTCACCCCGACACCCTCAGCATCCGCCCGAGTCTACTGGGAAACTCTGCTTGGAGACCTCCAGATGGGAACAGACTGGAGTGGCGGGGGGCACTGTGTTTTAGTTGAGGTTCACATTGTTCCTCTGATGCTTTGCTCAGGTAAGGTTGTTGTTTTAAAGGGAATTGAGGAAAAATCTCTTTCGAAGGCCAATATTTCTTTAGTACCACCAGTAATGGGGGTGGATTGGGAAATGAACTGTTCCTCATTACACTGGGACCTAACTGCACAGCCCATGCTTTCCAGTTAAAATTTGATTGCCTTGAATCCTGCAGATTATGGAAAATAAGAAAAAGGCCTAGTAAAATTTATGGGTTTTAATCATAAACTGATAGAATCACAGTAAATCTATCATAAGCATGCAGATACAGACCCAGAAAAAGGTGAGGAAAGCAATAGGCCTGTTTTTTTCCTGGAGGAGCTGCATGTACCCATGGCAGGGCCAGGGAGATGGGGTACAGGGCGGCTCCCTCAGCTATCTCCTCTGGAGTGCTGAGCCCCCGCACCTCAAAACTTTTCCCCTCTGCCACGTCCTGCAAGAATGTGGTAGCAGGGATGGCCCTGAAAATCCCATGCCCTGTCTCATGGCAAATGGCCAGGCAGGCTGGGAGAGCACGTGGGGAATGAGGAACAGGGAGACAGGGCAGGAGGGTGGCAGCAGGGAGAGACGAGAAAAGGAGGTAAAGCCCAAAGATCTTTCCCTCCTTCCCTCTGTGCCACTGTGCTCCTCGCCAAGGAGGGACCAGGATGAGACCCTACCAGGTGAGATACAGGGAAGAAATCTGTGTGCAGAGAAGGGACCATGGGAAGCACAGTTGTGGCAGAGAGAAAAGAGCACTTGACAGAGAGAAATGGCAGGAGAGTGAGAGAGAAGCACAGAAGGCAGAAAGTATTAAAAAAAAAAAAAAGTGAAAGCGAGCGATAAGGGAGAAAAAAGGGAAAGTAAAAAATTTACTCTGAAGCAGAGATAAGAGAGGGAGGGCAGTTAGTGAGAGAAGGAGTAAAATTAAGTTTGATAAGGGCTGATAGAAGTGGGGAAAGGCAGCGAGGAGGGCAGCGCAGCCAGAGGCTGCAGGAAGGGAGCCAGGGAACAGTTGCAGGGTGCAGGGAGGCAAGGACCAACCTGACCCCTCTTCTGTGGTCACCCTCACCCCTGCCTAGGCAATGGTGTTGGCCTTAAAGGTGGCCTCTTGCACTGCTCTACATGCCTCTGACAATCTGGGGAGACTTGCTGAGTGAGCGCAGGGATTGATGAGGAGGGTCAGGGAGCCAGCGGGGATAAATGTCTCTCCCACGAGGTGCTCATAACTCAGGTCTGCCTCATGGAAGAAAGGGAGAGCCAGTCACCCACCAGCCATAGCCCATATAGGTGAGGAAATGTGGACCCTGTTGGGGAGAGAAGTGCCTGGGGTGAGTGATGTGCCCAGGGTGGAAGTGCTGAGTAACCCCTTGTCCCCCTCCCTGCCACCTCCCAACACAAGGGAGATGTCTGGGAGATGCCCATGGGACTTCTGGTCCTGGAAGCAGAGGAGGTAAGGCATGGTTCCCCTCCCTGCCTTAAACACATCTCTACCTGGGGCTTTTGCTACCTCTTCTAAGCTGTTTTATAAAGTGCTTGGTATTCATCCTTAATTCAAAAGCAACAAGTGAGAAGTGCTGTCTGGCTCTGACACAGGGCCCACGGTTACCTGAAGAGCAATGCTGGAACCCAGCCGCTGCTCTCTCATCTCTGATTAAACTGTAATAGAAACATACTATAAATTTCAGCACAGGACACATAGAGAGTTTATTCTTTGCAAGGGTGGGAAAGGGGTCCCATTTTTACCAGCCAAGAAAATTGCTGAGTTGAGATGCTGGCCATTCTGAGATGCTTTTCTTCTTCTCCGTCCATTTGCTTTAATCACATGGTGACTGAAAAAAAATATTATCCAGTTCACAAAGCATTGAAGATTAAAAAAATTCAGTGTGGATAATAAGCTGTTTGGCAGGCAGCGGTGCCACTCAGCATTGGGCAAACTCCCTAATGAGGGACTTGTGGCTAGGATGCGGGGCAGGCAGTGGGGCTTCCCCCCCCCCCCCCCCCCAGGAGGGTTTTGAGAAGCAGAGGTGGTGGGTCTGGGTGGCAGGTCCCAGGCTGGGAAAAATCCTGCACTAACACAGCCTGAGACATTACACAGAGAAGAAATTATTTTCTCTTTCCTTTTCTTTTTCTAAAGCTTCTTTTTAACAGTGAAAGACTTTGTTCCTCCCTTTGATTGCTGGGACACTGTTGTGTGCTCCAAATACCTTGTTGGACTTGGTTATTAGTATTTTTTTTTTTTTAATCTATGTGTTGAATTATCTTTTTTAATTACAGCCTTAAAAAAAGATGACTGGAGTCAATTAAGAAGCTCTTTTGCATTGCCAGTGTTAATAGCTGTCCGGGATCACGGAGACCCCTCCCTCTGCCTCTCTGCCATCTGTTGAACCGCTGATTGAGTTATTGTCAGTCCTGGCAAGGAGGCTCAGACGGAGATTTCGGCACCTAAGGTGCTACTGTGTGCGGATTTTGCTGCTTGGCAGCTTCCTCCAGAGGCAGGGCTTAACCTCGGGGTGTCCCTGCCTCTCCCAGCCCTGCCAGAGCTCGGGTCCCCGGAGCAGGAGCTGTGGTGCAGGTGGAGCCAAGTGCGCCTGCCTTCAGCTCCTGGCCAAGGTTTTGTGTTGCTGTTTGTGGTTTTGTGTTTAGCCCACTGAAAGTGTTGGTTAAACACTGATGGGAGGGGAAACTCGCAAAGCAGCATTTTACCTTGGCTCTCTTAAAAAGCAAAAGGCTTCTGAAAAAAAATGGTTTGGTTTCAAAGTTACAAAGGAAAGATGGGTCAGAGATGAGAAACTAACAAATCAAAGCTCCTGAAACCTGCTGTGGAGAAGGAAACGCAAAATGTTTTCTTTGAAGATGAACAGAAAGCTGAAACCAGCAAAAAATCCCCCCTTCCTATGAGCACAGATGTTTCAGGTTGGTTCTTCTAGATTGGCACATTGCTGGAAGAAAAGCAAATCCATCTTTCTCCCTGTTGGTGCTCCGGGTTCCTGGCGCTTATTTTTTACCATCTTGTAGTGACTTTGATCCCTGAAGACTCCTTAACTGCTTTACAAATCAAGCATGCAAATCTTGGCCCATCCACCTCAGAGATGCCTCTGAGGCTGGGCAGGCCGGGGTGCTGCTGGCCAGGAGGGTGTCACTGCAAGGGGAGCTGGTGCAGGTCGTGGTGGGAGCTGGGAAGGGTGGGAAGTGTCCGCTGCTTTGGTGACGTTTATAAAAGCCTTTAGTGCCCATATTACCGCTGTTTGCAGGGACGTTTTGCGGCACAGCCAAAGGCCATCGGGCCGTGCTGGGGTGCACAAGCCGAGGTACCATCCCTGTTTCTCCCATGGAAGGGCCCCATGGGAGGGCTGGCAGTGGCCTTCGCCCCACTCCACCTTCTGTGGGTTGTGAAGTTGGCACAAACCAACCAGGGAAGGGCTGATGCCTCTCTGATTTTCAAAGCTTGACTTGAGACATCTCTTTCCCCATCATGCTCTGTCTCTTAATGTCACACTTTACCTATGTGGTTGCTCTTTTTAATTCAGGCCCTGCCCAGGGACCAGTTTAACCCCATTCCTCCCTTTTTCCTCCTGGATACAATACAAACCTTCCAGGCCTCCAGATCCCAAGTTCCAGCACTGAGCAAAGGGTGGTTGCTGACTGGTAACAGACTGCCCCGCTGCAGCCCTGAGCCTGTTCTCCTCTGGCTCAGGCCACGCATGTGTGTGTTCATAAGCATACAAATTCTACTTTTTTTTCAGGCAAGGTCTCCTGCGAGCCTGGAAGCTAAATTCCCTTGGACATGCCTGAGGGTGCCTGCGAGTCTGGCTGCCAGCGGTCAGGTCCAAAAAGCCCCATGAGAGTTCTCCCAGGCAGGTGGGGAGCAGCGCTGGAGCTGCTCGGGCCGCAGGGTGCCAGGGCCGGATGCACCCGGGTGGACAGGGCCAGGCTGGGCACTGCCAGCAAGGGAACGGGAGCGTCCCCGCCCGCAGGGACAGCCGTCCATAGCACCAGAGCCGCCTCATCCCCGTCGGCTCCGCTGGCTCTCAGCCCGGGGGCCGCAGGCACAGTGAGCTGCTCCCTGCCCTGCGCCGGGGCTCTGCGTCCTCATCACCTTGCTGCGGGCGGGCGAGCACAGCCCCGCTACGTACGGCCCTTGCACATCATCCCTGGGCTTTGGGGGGCAGGCAGGGGAACTAAAACCACAACTGGTCCTTGGGAAAAAAAGTCAAAATTCCTCTCAGTGTTGTGCAGGGCCCAGGACACTGTGGGGAGCGTGAGCCTGTGGCGTCCGCGGGAGAGTTGCCCTGGCCTGGGGCTGTTGGCAGTGAGGCAGCTGGAAGGCAAGCACTCGCCAGGTATACGGGACTGGACAGATCAAGAAGTCAAGATTTTGCATTCCAGCTATCTATAGGAAATAGGGTTTTTTTATTATTTCAAGTTTTCATAAAAATCCATAATTATTGAAATCAAAGTTACAGAAGAAAGTTCGTAACTTTTTATTGATTTTATTTCTTTTTTCTTTCCTTTTTTTTTTCCCCCTCTGTTGTTTTTCCCTCTCAGAGTTATATCTGACACCAGAGTCCCTCAGACAAAGTCCTTACAAACACAGGAGTCCTGAAGACGTTGGCTGAATGTTTTCCTGGTACAAAGAAGAGGAGGAGGAAGAGGTGGTGACAGTGCGGGTGCAGTGGGTTTGGACAGGGGCGGGGGACGTGGTGGAAGGAGAGAGGTCGGTATGTTTGTAGCAATGTTTGTTTGTTTTTTAATTATTTTTTTTTATTTGTTCATTTGTTCCTTTTTTTTTTAAAAAACAAAACAACACCATTATTATTTGCAAATTGTTGCCTGGTTAATTAAATCATTTTCATGTTGAACTTGCGCGGTGCGTCGGCAGAGCTGATGCCTGCATCGGACTTGCGTGGCACGTACTCGATTTCTATGTTGTGCTTGGTGTTGCCTTTTCCCCGGCTCCACAGGAAGAGGAGCACCAGACAGAAGAGCACGACGCCCAGGAAGGAAATGAAGCCCATGGTGGTGGCGATGATGAGAGTCTTGATGTCAAAGGGGAAAGGCACGGTGGCTCGCGTGCTGTTGGCATCGCTCTCGTTGGGCTGGTTGGAGATGAATGCGAAGGTCTTGTTGGGCTGGTGAGGCCAGTCTGGGGAGTAGCTGCGCACGTGCAGGTGGGCCAGCATGGTGTCGTTGCCACCCGCGTTGCTGGCGATGCATAGGTAGGTGCCGTTGTCCTGGATCTGGGCGTAGCGCACCTCCAGCGTGCCATCAGGGAAGACAGTGAGCCGCCCGTTGGTTTTGGTAGAGATGAGGTGCTTGCGGGGAGAGAGCCACATGATGGTAGGGGGCGGGTCCCCATCTGCCCGGCAGACAAAGTGGACTGTGTGGCCTTCATCCACAAAGATCTGCTGAGGTTTGCGGTCCCGTATCCGTGCTCGGCGGCAGGTGAAGTAGTTGGGCAGAAGGACGTCGGGGAAGTCCTTGAACTCTTTGCCCTGGACAAACTCAGGGGTGGAGCAGGTGGGCTGCTGCTTGTTAAAATTCAACCTCCATCGCCGCCGGAAAACCCAGAGCAGCCGACAGTCGCAGGCTAAGGGGTTGTTGTCGAGGATGAGTGTCTCCAGGTTGCCCACTGAGTGGAAGGCCGACTCCTCCAGGGTGGTCAGCAGATTCCCTGACACGTTCAGGATGCGCAGGTAATTGAGGCCACGGAAGGCAAAGGGCTCGACTGTGGTGAGCTGCCCTCCCACCAGCTGGATCTCCTGCAGCCTGAGCAGGTCATGGAGCATGGAGCCCTCGATGGTGACGATGGGGTTGTAGGACAGGTTCAGGAACCGGAGGTAAACCAAGTGCCTCACTGACACGTAAGGGATGGATGTCAGGTTGCAGTGGGTGATGGACAAGGAGGTTAGGTTCAACCCGTAGAGGCAGTTGGATGTCATAGTATCCAGGTAGGGCCAGTGTGAGATCTCAAGGACCTTGAGCCGGTACAGCCTCTTGAATGAGTAATCCCGGATGGTGTTAATGTTCAGATGGCGCAGCCGCAGCACGATCAAGCCGTGAAGGTGGGACAGGGCCTCCGTGGGGATGGAGGTCAGGTTGCATTTCTCCAGGGTCAGCTGCTCCAGGCTGTTGAGGCCACTGAAGGCCCGGTGGGAGATGTAGACAAGGTCATTATCCCCCACCTCCAAAGACTTCAGGTTGTACAAGTCCTGGAACATGTAGTCTAGGAGGATCACAATTTTGTTCTCACTAATGTCTAGCTTGGTAAGGTTGCTGAGTCCAGTAAACACCCCCAAGGGGATCAGCTTGAGTCTGTTACTCCTGAGCCCCAGAGTCCTGAGGTTGAAGAGGTTGTTGAAAGCCCCAGGTTCAATGGCACTGATAATGTTCTCATTTAGCTCCAGCTCCTCCAGGTGAGGGTAGTTGGCAAATTCATCCTGGTTGAGTGTCTTGATGCGGTTCTTGCCCAAGTCCAGCAGCCTGGTCTCAGTGGGGATCCCCTCTGGCACGACCATGAACCGCTTCCGGTGGCACAGCACGGCGCGCTCCTGCGCAGAGCACTCACAGCGTGGCGGGCAGCCTGTGGCGGAGCCGGACAGGATGGATCCCAGCATCAGAAGGAGAATTGGCTGCCAGCAGGCCAGGATTGGGCTGCGCATACTCGCCTCCCCAGCTACCATCCTATCTCTCACCTGCAGGTAACACAAGGGAGAGAAAGAGCAAAGTGGACATGAGCAAACGGTGGGCATGACCATAGCAAAAGCTTTACTGGCCTGGTAGAGCTGATGCTGAGGTGAGAGGCACTGCCAAGGGTCTCATTTTCCAGCTGAAGTCCAGACATTCAGCTAGAAGACCATTTCTCCTTCCCACCCTCCAACTTCCCACTTGATGACTGAACGTGCACAGACTTTAAGTGGAAAGCCTTGAGGAATCTGTGTCAGACAGACCTCACTTCCTCGGCTGCTTAAAAAAAAAAAAACTAATACTAAACACATCTATCTACATCCTATTTTAAGCTCTTGAAATTATTCTATTCCCTGTAGATGGAGCCTGAATATAAAGGCTGCTTTGCGAGCACAGAGGAGCTGAACATGGGACCCAGCACCCGGGGGAACCCTGCTTGGGGTCAGCTGGGAGCCACATGTCCGAGCAGGGAGCAGCGGTGACAGCTCTGCTGCAGCCAGTCCCCTTTCTCCAGGATCCCTCAGGCTCTGCAGCAGCCCTGTCCCAGTGTGCCCTCCCAGGGTTAGTCCCTTGCCTCCCATCATGGCTGCCAGCAAGGTGCAGCCCCCCAGCCACTCACCTCTGAGACACAGCAGCCGCTCAGTGCAGCTACAGAGCAGGTGACAGCCTGGTGGGAGGATTAGGGGTGCTGCGGGGCAAGGGGGGGCTGTGGTGTAAAGGTCCATGGGGTAAGGGCATGGTGCAGGGTGAGGGGGTCTGTGGGCTGAGGGGGTCTGCCTGGTCTTTGCTGGGAAGGGCCTGGCCTCCCACTGCCCTCCCCAGGAGGGCTGGGAGACCTCCTGGAGGTTATGGTCTGACCTGTGCCTGGCCCGGAATGGATGTGGCCCCTTGGCTGGCAAAGGGGAACTCTCCCCGTCACTCCGCCTCTCTTGCATTTATTTCCTTGTTGTTCAAACTGTTATGAGGGATCAAGTCATATTAATATTGCATACTAGATGTGCAGCTACTCGGGGCCGTGTTTATATCTATTGTTATGTGTATGCTCTGCACTGCTTCCACTAATGCTATTTATGGCTATCGCTGAATAGACTCAATACATTACTTCCATTGGCTCTGTTTGTATCCATCATTATATATCCTGTGCATCACTTTCCCTGCCCCAGCGCTATTTATGGGCCTGGTACCCACTCCGTGCGTTACTTCCGTTGCATCTCTTTATATTCATCATTTCATGCAGATACATGATCCAAGTATAACTTTTGTTCCCCCAAATTATTCAAAATGTCTTTGCAAGATGCAAGAAAGAAAGATGATGGACTGGCCATAAAAATGTCCACCGGCACCATCCTGGAAACCACCAGGCCTCGGCACACCAGTCAATCTGTGAGGTCCCAGAGTCCCTAAAGAAATCCTCCTTTCGTTTCCTCCCAGTTTGTTATCCTTCCCCATCCCCTTTCCCTGCTACCTCTGTGGTGAGGCTGGTTGCTGGGGACCACCCAAAGTGAAGCGGTACAGTGCTGGGAGCTGATCCTGTTCAGGTCTCCTGGCAGCGGTGCTGAGCTCCCTTGTGATGGCCACAGGCCAGCATGTCCCAGTCCAGTGGAAACATTTCCAGTGTGTTCACTTGGGCCTGGGCCAGGCTTCAAAGAACCACTTGCTGGGTATTTACAATCCATCATCTCCCGTGTCATTACCTCCCTCATGCTGACGGTGCTGGGCAGCCTCTCAGAGACTACCTAGGCTGCCGCTACCGTTACGATGCCACTGGGCTGGGGCTGGGGAGTTCTGGTGCCACAGGGCTGGGGTGGCACCACCAGTTGGCAGATCTTGTGGCTTATGCCGCAGCCCCGTCCAGGGCCGAGCTGCCAGGTTGCCCATGCCACTGTCATGGGCAGCACGTGGCCGGCAAACACCCCCCCTCCTGCCTGTGAGGTGCTGGCAGCAGCGCCGTGCCCGCGGCACACTTGCCAGGGCCCGCCGGCTCGCTCGCAGCCGCCCTCGGCCGCTGTTCCTCCGAAACCAATTCCCGCTCCTCGCAGCCGTGCTGAGAAAGCCATCAAACCAAGCCAAACGCTGCATGCAAAACAAAATACAGTCTAAGGGGCTTAATTATACCAGCGCTGAAAAGCCTTCAGCTCATTAGAGTGCCAGGCAGCCAGCCTTATTTGGCTGTGCTCTGTGCTGAAATTTCAGCGCTGCCCGTGCGTGCAGCCGCGCGCTGGTCCCTGCTGGGCGTGAGGAGAGAGTGGGGAGAGCCCAGTGCTGCCGCGGCACACGCACGGCTCCCGCATCCGCCCCGGCCTCCCCCGGGCCAAACGCTGCCTCTTCACTGGCGGGAAGGCGGCTGCACCAGCAACACACCGGGCTCTGTGCGGAGGGGTGGCGGCCGGGGCCGCTGGGAGCGATGCGGCGGTGATGGCTAAAATAGAAGCAACGAGGTGATAGATGAATGAAGCAAACTCTGCATGGCGTTAAAGACGAGGCAAGCCCACTTCTGTAGAATTAAAGTCTAGACACACCTCGCATGTTATTAGTTCTCAGCTAAATTTAAATCCGTGATAAATGCAACCCCTGACAAAAACATCCGTAATCTTAATAACCAGTCACAGAAGAGCTTTGGGAGAAAGACAATGAATAAGCTGAAAAATTCTGGGCTAAGATGAGCTTTAAATCACTTCTGATTCCCATTTACCTCTGGCTGTTTCAGAGAGGAATGTCAGTGCCTCAAGGTCAGGTGGATATTAAGAGGTGCCCTTCTAAAAGGGACTCAAATTGTGATTTTTGTGCGTGCTGAGGTCAACAATCCACATGTGGCTTTACAGCGACAGATACAGTGGCTGGGCTCGTGTCGCACCAGCGAACCCCAGCCCAAAGTTAGGACACAGCCACCCTGAGCTTGGTGTCACCAGGGGGGCAGTGACTGAGACTAAAGTGCCACCAAGGGCTTTCTGAAAACTGAAGCCCTCCCAGATTTACTCTGAGGAGGAGGAGGACCATGAAACGTGCCTGAGCACCCCTCCAGGGTGCCTGGCCATGTCCCCAGCACAAGCTGCCAGGCAGGATTATGCCATGTGGCTGTGATGGCCCAGTCAGGCCAGCCCAGGGAGAGCTGCAGCCTCTGGCATGAACACGGCTCTCACTGTTCACATAAAAAAACCCAATCGATAAGAAAGGAGCAGCTGTGAGACTCACTGCCTTTAGGCAATGCACAAACCAGTGCAAACCAAAGCCAAAGTCACACCCAGAGCCACAGCATCCACTGACCACTGTCCTCACCACCTCGCTGCCTGGGGACGAGGGCTTCGAAGTACAAGCCTTTCCCCTCGGGAAGCCTTGGCCCAGGAGGAGCAGATGGGTGCGCTGGAGCAGTGCTGACTTGGTTCTAAATGCAGCAGGACCCGCTGAGCATCCCCAGCCAGGAGTAAGACTGCCATTCTGGGGCTGAGCCTGGAAACACAGCCCAGGGCCAGGCTGGAGTGATGATCTTTCGAGGTCCCTTCCAACCTCTAACATTCTGTGGTTCTGTGGTTCTGTGTGGTTCTGACACGTGTGGGGTTCAATCCATCATGATGGGCACAGGCTGCCCCAGCCAGGGGAGGAACCAAACCCAGGAGGGAGCTCAGGCTCGGCTCCTGGGTTTGCTCCCAAGGGTGCAGCTGCCCTCCTGCCCTGAGGGGTGGGCCGCTCTGCCCTGCTCGCTGGCCCGCAGGGTTGCCCAGTGCTTGGGACCAGGCTGGTGCTTCTGTGCACCAAGTCATCTGTCTGCCGTGCTGACAGCATCCGAGCAGCAAAAATCCCTGACTCAGCTATAACCCCCACCTGGCAGCCATAAATTACAGTGTGGCAGACATTCACCCTTGAACCAGATGCTTTTGAGAGCATCGACTGACAACAGGCAATTTAGGACAAAGGATATCCCTTGGGGGGCCTGCAGTGCTTTGGGGGCTCAGCAGGACCAGGGGAACACGTCCCCCACCCTGTCTGTCCCTGTCCATGGGACACGCAGGAGTGAGCCTGGTCCCAGCAGCTGCGGGCACCCACGCTGGGCTGCAGTGTGGCTATGGGTCTGGGCATGGGTCAGCCATGGGCTTGCCCCCATCACTGGTCTGCCTGCTTCACACAAGCCGCCAAGCCACGGTGCTCAGAGTCAGAGCTCTCGTCTCCTCTAAGCTGCTCCAGCTAAATCAAATTTTATTGAACTTGACTACATTTTAGAGATAAAGACTCCAGGTTTACAAATAAATATTTAACAACCTTTCCTGCTGCTAAAAGAGTTGCTTATCCAGACCCCGGGCTCTGCACTAAGTGTTCCTGTAGCTCTCTGCAGCACAGCAAAACAAAGGGAGAAGCTTTAATTTGCCAAACACGTTCGTGCCCATTTCCTCCTCTCTCCATCATCCCCCCTGTGCCCAGTGCGTGTTTGTGGGCCCTTTGGCTTTGCCTCTCCCTCCTCCCTACCCCACCTGCTCCCTCCTCCTCTTTTCCCAGCCAGCCCCCCGGCGCACAGGCACTGGTAGCAGCTGCCCTCCTCCCAGGTGCCCAGGGATGGGCAGAGCTGGGTGAGAGCAGGGCCCAGAGCACACAAGGCAGGGGGGTGGTTTCCCTCCTGGGACCACACTGCTTCACATGGGTAAACAGAAACGAAAGAGGGAGAGTCTAAAGTAAGAGCTGAGCACTTCCAAGGCTGGCTGGTGGCAGCAGATGGGTGGCCAGAGGCACAGCACTGGCCCGGGTGATGGGAAGCTGTTGCTGTGTTTCCTCTGAGCCTTCATTAATGGATGTGCTGTTAAGGGAGGGCATGACAACAGGCAGTCGCAGTGCAAAGGCTGCCCTGTGCCCTGGCCCCAAACCTTCCAGAAGCAGCACAGGAGGGTGTGAGAAGCTGGGGGGGAAGGGGCAGAAGCTGAGAGGTACCATGAAAGCAGTGCCTCGTTCAGGTTGGTGGGGACACATGAGCAAGTCACACATAGCAATGAACCATGGCAGGTTAGCCAGCTAGGAGACCCCTGTGAGCCCCCCAGCCGGTGGGGGTCACCAGCTCCCGCTCACCCACGGGCAGGCACGGCTCTCCAGGCAGCTTTGGCTCAGCCTCCTGAAGTATCTGCTTTCAGCTGTTCTGAAGCGGGAGCCTGGAATAGGTGTGCGGCAACCTGATCTGCTCTGGCAGTTGCTCTGAGGCTGCAAAAGAGTACCAAGAAGTATTCAAGATGCAAATCCCCTTCCGGCACTGACATGGCCTGGCTGGCACCAGATAACCAGAGCAGCTGGCCTGTGGGGCAGCCCTCATGGCAATGGGCCCTTCCACCCAAAATGGGGTGCCCCCAGTGCCACGGGGCACTGAGTCAGGGGAGCACCAAGCCAAAGGAACAGAAGAGCAGGAAAGAAAAACAGGAGGATACACAGGGGAGAAGAGCTCCAAAGGGGGCTGAGAGTGTGAGTTCTTCAGTATAAGGGTGGTGAGACTCTGGAATAGATTGCCCAGGGGAGTTGTGGAATCCTCCTCTCTGGAGGTGTTCAAGGCCAGGTTGGATGAGGCCTTGAGTAGCCTAGTCTAGTTGAGAGGCGTCCCTGCCCATGGCAGGGAGGCTGGATTAGATTATCCCATGGCAGGAAGGTTGGATTACACTATCTCTAAGGTCCCTGCCAGCCTATGAGGGGCCAGCATGCTGGAACGGGCAAGCTTTGGCCCACATGTCCACTAGTTTAGCTCCAGGCTGTGGCTCTGCTTGTCCCCACACAGGGACAGATACAGTGAAGGGACAACCAGCGATGGCCCAGAGACACCCTGGAGAGTGGTTTTCAGGCTCAAAAGACAGGTTATTGGAGCAGGGTGACGGGAAGGAGATCCTGGTTATCGCTGCAGGACGCTGATGCTCAGAGCAGGTTTTGCTGAAGTTGTTTCTTGCTGCGATTACAACTGCGCAAGAGCTGCTCACCCTACTCACACCTTTGCTCCTTCATTTTTGATGTCTCTTCTCTCTCTTCGGCTGCACATGCTTCAGTGCCCCATCAGCAAAGAAAACATCCTGACAAATGATCAATAAGTAATTGCAAAGGCAGCTGTGGATGCCGGGGGTGTAAAGCCCTGAGCCAGCAAGAGATAAATGAGGAGTGCACGGGTGCAGCGCACCGTGGAGCTCGGGCTTGGCGCCAGCCACGCTCCCCTACTCATCGACTGAGGTGGCCGGGACATGGGCTAGCCCACCACAGCCACAGCCACAGCCGCTGCCACTGCTGCTGACGGTTGGTGGCTCAATGCTTCCCATGGCAGCCTGGGAGGAGGCTGATTTTTTTTTTTTTTCTGGCTGCAAGACAAAGCACAGGAGAACTGTTGTTTGCTGGGGGAATATCTCCCAAGGCTTAGCCTTGGGGCTTCAGCACCAGAGATATTTCAGGCTGGCTCAGTGGGAGAGCAGGAGGATGGTGTGTGCTGGGATGCTGGGAAGGCCATGCACCAGCTAATTGGATGGGGATTCTCCTTTTTTTTCCTGTATTTTGCCACATATCCTTGTGATTCTGGTCTCTGTGTGGACATGGGCTGGGTCATCAAGAGGATTTTAGGTTCTCACCCAAAGGTACTCAGCTCAGAGTGATGAGGCAGCACTGGGTAGACGAGGCTTCAATATAGTATGAGGGTCTCCATAGGTGTTTTTTCTTCCCTGACTGTAGCTGTGGAAGGATGGAAAAATCTCAGGTTCTTCTTTGAGCTATGGAAACATTCGCACTGGACTGGTGACAGAAAGGTCTGTCCATTGAGTATTCTGGGAGAGCCACCAGGGTCACTATGACATTGTGAAGGTATCCTCTCCTCTTGGCCTTGTATGTCTGTGGCCAGCAAGATGTCATGGGATAAGGCTGTCCCTAAGGCATCGCCTGAATGGACCTTTCATGACAGCAGGGCATCAGTACCCAAACACCTTCTGCGCTCCCCAGGGGCACTCTGTGCAGCCCCAGCACTGGCCAAGGCCCAGCAAAGGGCCCTGCCCTGAGCAGCAACAGTGGATGTTGGGCCAGGGGCCAGGGGCCAGCCCAGGTGGTGCTGCTGGGGCAGCTCTGTGTGGCTCAGCACGTTGCCACGGAGCTGCTGACTCAGCTGGAGTGCAGCTGTACAGTGCCCGTGCTAAACCCTGCGCTTGGTCAGGGGCAGGACACCTCCTGATGTAGCATAAAAGCGGCTGGCACAAAGTCACCCTGCTGCCAGAGCAGGTTTCCCCTGGACCAGGAGCAGATGGCCTTTCTGTATGGGCTTGCCTTGATCGTTGGGCTAGTAACTAGAGGCTTCTGGCTTCCCCAGAGCCAGGCACCAGCCCCCACAGATGGTCCTTGTGCTGTGGCCAGGGCCAGCGTCCCAGCAGCAAGGTGGGCACGCACAAACCACACCTGGGGCCACTACCAAGGGCCTGGCAGGGCCAGCTGCCTGACACCAGGACAAGCTGCTCCCTCCCCACCGCTCCCTGCCTGGGCACATCCCGTCCCCTCCAGGCACCAGCCTCTGCCAAAAGGTGTCCCATGGGGCTCTGAAGGCCCTAGAGCTCTGCTCAGTGCTTGGAGCAGGGCTGGGGCACCTATTGGCTCCTGCAGCAGAAAACCAGAGCCCCGAGCAGAGGTAAGAGGAGCACCCCCAGTGCCTTCTGCCAGGGCTGGCTCAGCAGGACAGCAAATGCCAAACCTGGCCCCATGACCACCCTCCCTCTCCACGGCCATAAGGAGACGTTGCTGAAGCTCTGTGATGTGACCCCCCCCCCCTCTAATAGCATGTGTCCTCACTGTGTCCCTGCCACTGCTGGCAGGCGGAAACCCTGGATCAAAGTCCCAAACACTGCTCAGCCACAGCAAACAGAGACCAGTCAGCTTGTCCTGAGCCTGCAGTGCTACAGAGCAACACTGCTGCCCAGAACTGGTCATGATCCTTGTGTTTGACGTAGGCTGTGCTTACAGCACCACTTCTGTTCCCACCTCTCATCCATTCAACACCCCCACAGACAGTGCAGGACACCTAGAAAAGTTCTGGAACTCTCCCAAAAACCTTTGGGATAAAAGAGAGAGAGAGGACTTCAGAGGACTTAAACCCAGTAGCTTCACTGACTCCAGGGAAACCTGCTGATTTACCTCCCTTTAGGACCAGCCCTGGTATTTTTATACTACTGCCTAAAATAAGTGGCCTCAGCAGTGTGTCAAGAGAGGCTAGCTGCAGAGTGGCTCTGTGAAGACCTATTGGTGGGACAAGCTGCATAGGGCAGGGAGGGTTTGTGTGTGCCATGCTGATGGGCTGCCAGCCCTGTGTCCCAGCCCCATCTCCTGTGGGGACACGGGGCCAGAGAGGGGCTGTGGGCTTGGACAGGGCCGTGGCTGTGCTTCAAGGCACTGTGAGAGACCAAAGCCACCATCCTCTCCATCCACCTCCTTTCCTGACTCCTTTCCACAAGCCAGACCCCCCTTTCCCCCCCACTCCCAGTGATTACTAAGCTTTGTTCACATAATAACAAATTTAGTGCCATCGGAATTTGCAGAAAGAGAGAACTGGAGAAAAAAGGAAGCCAAAGAAAGTATGAACGATGGCAAAGGCAGAGAGAAGATTCCTCTTCCCAGCCTGGCTTTCTCTGTGCTGATTTTACATGTATAATTCTTTTTTCTTCCCCCCTTTCTTGCTTGTTTGATTTTTGCATTATTTATGGCTTGTCTTCAGGGCCTGTATTTGCTGTTATTGTTTCATTCAACAATAAAACAGATTAGATAAAAACAAACTGTTCTGAGCCACGGCTGAGCCCGCCTGTCCTGCAGCCAGCCGTACCCACGGAGCTGGGCAGAGCGGCTGCGCGCAGCCCAGCAGTGGCCCAGCAATGCCAGCCGGCTGGGGACAAGGGGTCACTGCCTCTCCTGCCCTTCCCAGACCGGATCCCTGCAGCAGGGAGGTGCTGCAGGATGTGGCCTGGCCAGGACTTGGGCTCTGGGTGCTGCCAGCCCTGTTGATACGTGCTCTCTGGGGTACAGGGGCTGTGCAGAGCCCTGACACTGCACTCAAATCTCAGACACCACTGGGCAAGAAGGAAAAGGTGGGAAATGCTGGTTGAGAGGAGAAAAACAGAGCACTGGAGACACTGAGATATTTTATGGCAACTTGATGAAATCCAACGCATTCATTTCACTAGCATGGATGCCCCAAGCTGAGGCAGTGCTGACTGTGGGTGCTGTGCCTCGGCGAATCTCAGCCCCAGGTGCTTTAGGAGCATGTCCTGGGAGGTGCAGCACCGTGCCAGGAAAGGGCTCAGTGCAGGGAGGTGGCACTGCCCTGCAGCTGTGACAGCACCATGGCTTTGATGCCCATGATAAGAGGTGTTATTGGTGCTGAGGGGAACCCTGCTATTCTCTGGCCTCTTCTGTCTTCCAGCAGGAGATTGAGCTGAGCCCGTGGGCACAGAGAAAAAGGAGGGACCTACTGCAGGGATGGAGCAGTTCCCCCGCTGCCCTCAATGGAGGGCTGCTTTGGGGTGGGTTTGTTGTGTTTCACTTAAGCTGTTGTAAGAGAAGCTTTCCACCCCTTCCTCCCTCTCCCCAGTGATGCTGGTAATGATACAGAGCCTGCACTCTGGGCTGTACGTGAGAACAAAAGTAATCACAGGGAAATACAGTGCATAGAAATTAAATCGGAAACACAAGGCCAGGGTTTCCATTTCGGTTCAGCTGCTGTAGCATTTCCCATTGAAAAGGATAAACAGGCTGAGCACAAATCAGTTTAATGGCAGCACCTAATGGCAGCGCAATTCCACATTTCCCAGAGCAAACCGTAGCTCAAGCCCAAAGCAGCAGCTCGACACGCAGCACGCCAGCTCCATGGGATGGTCACGGCGTGGCACAGCCCCAGCGCAGCCCCCCAGGACTTCCTGCCCTCATAACCGGGTTCACCAGGGGGCAAGAGGAACCGGTGTCCCTCTGAGGGCATGGGGATGACAGTGGGCATGTGCCTGGCCAATTCCCAGCACAAAATGGGTGTCCCTTTGCGTGTCCCTCACATCGCTGAGGTCCTGGTGTCAGACTCAGACCCACAGTGCCAGACTGCTCTGCCAGCACACGCTGGGCAAGGAGGTTTTCTCCACTGTGGCCCTAATTCCTTTCTTTCACCTGGTTCCTGCAGAGCACGTTCATTTACAGCATGACTACAGTTCTTAATTGTTTTTCTACCTATCCCCTGTGGCTATGCCTTGCTCCGTGATGCCATGCATTTTGGGTTAGACCATATCAATTTGGTTCTCTGTGACTGCCCCAAATCCAAAGGGAGATGGGGAAAGGCCAGGTTCAGGCACAGGCGGGAGAGGATTGCTGGTGCAGAGGGTGAGAAGAGCCTCTGCGAGCACTCAGACTTTGCTTGCCACCCCCAGGTTGCCTCTGAGGTCTAAATCAGTTGTTTCCTATTTCACACTCGACATCTCAAATCCAAACAAAGAACTGAAGAATAGATCACGTCAAAATATTTCTGCTTCTCCCTCCTACGAGAATTCCCCATCAGAGACCAATCCAATTAAGGTGCTGGTTATGAAATTAACCATAATTACAAGAGTGATATTTAATGTTTCGCATTCTGATGAAGAAACGGAAGGGAAATGACAAAAAAAAAATTATATAATATGTGGATCCTACTGAGATAGCTAAGAGCAATGTGGGGTGACAGGAGTGGGGGCTGTGCAGTGTGGCAGGGGCTGGGCTGCACCACAGGCACCCAGCCCAGGAACCCCGCAGCAGCAAGGGCAGGGCCTGGGTGCTCATGGGCATGTCCCTCAGCGAGCAGTGGTCAGTCTGTCACCCAGGGAAGGGGATCTGTCCGGCCTGATGGCACCAGCAGGGATTTTGCCATTTGAGCATCGTTTGGATGGTGCTGGGCCACAGAAGGCATGTCCTGGGAAGCACAGCCCAGTCCTGCACCTCCTCACCCTGTCCCTACTCCCAGTGGAGACCCTCTGGCTCACCTACAAGACTGTCCCCAGCTCAGGACAATGAGACAAGCCCAGAGAGCTTCAGTGGGCAAAGCCTTTGCCCTCTGACCAGGAGATCTGGGTCCTCAGAAGCCCAGGAGAGTCACATCTGTATGTGGACACAAGTCCACTGTGGGATGTCATAGGCACTGAAAGACTGATTAGCATACAGAGAAATATGAATAAAAATATGGAAGAAAACATTCAGGACAGTTAAACAGAAGCCATTTCTGTGCTTAACTGGAAGAGTGAGCAAAACCAAGCCAAGCTCCCCAAACCCTGTGACATGGATGGTCCCATCCTCACTTAGAGATGCTGTTTGGACAGAGTATGGCGCCGTGGAGAAAAAGGGACAGTGGCCGAGGTGTTGGCAAGGCCACAAGGAGGACTGAGCCACTGGTCGGGCTCATGGCAGGGCTACCCCAATATGGCCATGCTGCTGCCAATGTGTCAATACATTCTGTGCATCTCCTGGGCAGGGCAAGGCCCAGATGGGTGCTCTAAGTCACTCTGAACCACTGCTCCTACAAGGTGGGAATCACACCAGTCTAAGCCCAGCACAGCTGTTAACTCCAGCACTGTGGGGTCTCTGCTGAAACTGGGCACTCCCCTCCATCCCCGCTTCTTGAGCCAGCCAGCGTGACCTGCTGCTCTCTGGGATGGAGGAAGCCTCATGCTCCCTGCCCGGGCTAAAGAGAAGATGAGGCTCTCTGTGGCATTTATCAGCATTTATCTAATTGCCTGGGTCAAGCTGACAATTAACAGTGCCCGCTCAGACACAGCAACCTTTGTGCGCCCCATCTTTCTCCTGGCTCGCAGTGCCAAGCTGGGGCAAAGGCCACGCTGCACTGCTGACAGCACTCCTGGGGCTGGGGAAGCACCGGGGGGGGGGCACAGATGCTGTTCTTCCCCTTTCCTGGTCCAGCCTAGGCCTCAGATGCTCCTCTCCTCTCCGTATTGCACATGACCTGACACTGTCCCAAAGGCTGCAAACAGACGCCAAAGCTGGCTGTTAGTAAGACATGTCCCCAGCTAGGGTCACAGAGAGGTGGGGCATGTGGCAAAGGCAGAGATCTCTCTCCACGCAGCCGTTTTCCTCCACAAGCTCCAATTTTACTCCCCCAGATGGAGAGAGGCGGGGGGAGGGGAACTGACTTGGAAGAAAATTGAGGCCATGGCCTTCAGTTGCTTTCTCCCTCTATTTTTCTTGGATTGTGTGGTTTAAGTATTTGTAGCCCTCTTGCCTCTTATCTAAGCCTTCCCTACTACCTGACAAGCTCTTCTGGCTCTTTTCCCACCAAAAGCCATTTCTGCTCATGCTAGGACAAACCCCGCTCCATTCCCTTCTCGGGGTTTAGCAGAGAACAGAGGAGAGCTGCTGACTCAGTGCACTGGATGTGTGTGAGAGCCGAGCAGACACCCTCCCTCACCAAGCTGTGCCTTGGCTTTCACCGCTGCTGTGCCCTCCTCTCACCCAACCACTGCCACGGTGCCCAGTGCCGGGGCACACCTAGCCCATAGCACAGAAGGAGAGTCAGTAAGAGCCAACGGCGCTGCTAATACCCACTCACAGCCCAAGCAAGCTGCCCAGTGACACCCACAGACAAGAAGCAATACTTGTGGGGCTGTATTAATCCTCTTCCAACGACAATAACTTCAGTTGTGCTTTGTAATTCAGCAATCATTATTACACTATAATTGTGGAGTTATTATAAAGTGATTTATCAATCCCTGAAATAAAACCTCAGGTTGCAGGATTTTATACTTGTTACACACATCAAGCAGCACAAACTTCAGCATCTTTACAGTGACTGTATGAAGTAGGAAAGTAAAGGAATTATAAGTCATTCAGTCATGCTGTTAACCTTGCAGTGATATGAAACAGTGGTAATTAGAGGTATCACAGAGTAATTACGTTCTAGGTGTAGAGTGACTGCAGCATGGTACAGTATTGCAGAAGTATAACCGTTCGTTTTGTAATTAATCCCTCCACAAAAAGGCTTGGAAAGCCTGACTCTTCCCCAGGTGCTGTAAACTCAGGTCCACTATCTCCTCCAGTCGCTTCCCACCCATCCAGTGAGAGCCTCAGTGAAAGCTGGGGCTGCCTCAGCACCCAGAACAGGCAGGTGTCACTGCCCATGGCCCTGCTGGCTCTGAGCTGCTGGCCAGGAGCTTACAGCCCAGAAAGGAGGAGAAGCCCCTTTGTGCCACCTGGTAACCTGAAAAGACCCCATCAGAGGGGTGCCTCAATGGGGAGGGGCTGTCCCTGTCCCACTGTAGCAGGCACTGGGAAGGGAGTGGAACGGCCTAGCTATGGGAATTCTGCCTCAGAGTGTCTGCAGGAAGGCACAGAGGCTTTAGCCCAGGGACATAGTTCTCTCGGCCTTGCTCACCAGCCTTACCAGGCTAAGAGCTTCAGAGACCACCTCTCTTCCATGGAATTAAGCTACAGAGCCAATGTGCTCCAGGAAGGAGCCAGGAGGAACAGGCAAGAAGGCATGGCCAGCCCATACATCTCCTCCCACCAATCCCCAGCCCATGCTGCTGGAATGGGTGGAGGGCTGAGCAGGACTTCGTGCACCAGGAGAGCAAGGCTGCCCCCTGGCTTCATGGCACAGGCTGTTACTGGCCACTGGCATTTCCAAGAGGTCCAGGAGAGGGACAAGGCTGCACTTAAAACCAGGGGAATGGACATGGAGGAAGGGGAGTGGACAAAGGTTTGGGCTGTGGCACTGGTGTGGGGCTGGGATGGCTGCATGTGGGGTGGGGAAGTGTGGGCAGACCTAGGAAGGTCCCTGCAGCCCCATGCCAGGGAGGCACAGCCCACTGCTTCTCCACAGCCACGCTGCTGCTCCACAGCCATCTCTGTCGAGCATGAAGGTCAGGTCAGGGCTGTTGCAAGTGTCAGAGCAGCGAGGAGAGGGTTAAGGCTGGCAGGAGAGCTGGGATGGGGATGTGGAAGGGATATCATTTCAGAGCAGAGTTATGGTAGGTGGTGAAGAGGAAGAGGAGATGGAGGCAAAAGGGGCAGAGCTGTGGAGTGGGGCTGTTCCTGGGGATGCCTGAACTGCTCTGCCCCATGCTGCCTCCCTGGCGAACAGAGTGGGCTGGGGAGAGCACGGAGCTGTCACACCGGTCCCCTGCTGTAGGCCAGCAGGTAGAGTCGCTTGCTGGAAAGGGTGTTTGCTGGGAAAGGACCGTGGATGGCGACTGCTCCAGCGGTAGCTGGGCTAGCGACAGGAACAAAAAAGGCAGCAGAGCTTTGGCTTCACCAACCAGCACGCACCCAGACCTGATCCCACTGGTGCCCACACTCATGCTCACCCGCGGTCCCTCCCTCCTAGTGCAAATCACTTTCCTGGCACCAACACACCCATTTCTTCTTGGAGGTGGCACCTCCAACACCCGGAGCGAACCATGCCTCTACCTCTCGCTCGGGCTATTTATACATCCAAGACGCAAGGTGAAAAATACAGTAACCTACACACGGCATCAGAGAGTAACAAGCAATGGCACTGCCCAGGAGGGCTCCCAAAGCCCTTCTAGCCAGCAGGCTCCTAGATATCCTCCCAATCCCTTTCGGCTGCTCTGCGAAGACCCTTCAACATTAACCCCTTCTATTTTGTTCCAGACAAAAACATAGGGCTGAGCCTGAGCCAGCAGCCCAACCCTCCCCAGCATCTCCAATTCTCCAAGCTGCTTCCTCTTTGTGGGGTTGAGCCCAGGTTGGGGGGACCCTTCTGTGACCCCAGAGCCCCCCTGGAGCCTGAAGGATCATCCCAGTCAGCAGTAACTCCCCACAGCCCCAACTCACCTACCTCCAGGCTGGGGGGGGGGGGGGAGCGGCTGGTGATGGAGAGGTGAGCCCCCACCCTGAAAAATTACTCCCCATGGCTCCTGTCTCCAGCCTGGTCACTCAGGGCTGGTGAGCTCTCCCTGACCGTGTTTAACCCTTTCTGTCTCTGCCTTGGAAGTAGGCAGAGGATCGATTTCTCCTCTTGAATTAACCCTCGCTGAGCACAGCCTTCTTGAGGGCTGCTCCCCCGGCAAGCCCGGGCAGGTAGCGCTGTCCCGGCCATACCCTACCTGCATATGTAATCTGCTCCAGACCGGCTAACTCATCTGCTCAGCTGCCGGAGGAGAAAGAGGAGAGCTCCCACATCAGAATGCAGCTCTGCGCTCGACTCAGCACCACCGAGCCCCAGTCCCTCGCTGGCCGGGACCCCGGCCCCGCAGCCCGGCCCCGCCCGGCCGCACGATGCTCGTTCCCGCAGGGGCTGGGCAGGGGCTGCGGGGAAGGGCCGGCGGAGAGGCGCGGGGGTCCGGGGAGGAGAGCTCGGCACGGGGAAGACGCCCGGGCGGAGCAGGGCGGTGGAGGAGGCAGGATCAGCACCAGAGGGGCTGGGGGACAACGGGGCCCGGGACATACGCTGCCCCCCGCCCCACGCAGCCCCGGCCGCCCCCGGCCCCGCCGTCCCTTCCCTGCCCACCCTGCCCGGCGGTGCCCGCACCGCTCCCCGGGGCACGGAGCAAGCCCGGCACTGGCGGGCACCCGCGGCACGCACCCGCACACACACGCCCGCCGTGCCCTCTCCGGTGCACGCACGAAGTTCCCAGCCCGGCGGCCTCGAGCACAGGTGCGGGTCTAGCCCGAGGGCAGCGACGCGGCTTCAGCCCGGGGGCACGGAGCCCTTCCCCATCTCCCCCGGCCCGCCGGTACCGCCAGCCCCGGTCCTCCCGCTCCAGAATCCCCCGTCTCGCTTACCTGCATCCCATTCCCGCCGGCGGTCCCCCTCGGGCCGAAAAGGGCCCCCCCCCCCCCCCCCCCCCCCCCCCCGCTCCGCCAAACCCTCCACCTGCAGTAACGCAGCTCCCCCTCTCCGCAGCGACAGCACGAGAGGCGGCGGCGCTCCCGGGTCCGAGCCACCCCCCCAGCCCCGAGCCCGGGGGAGGGCCCGGCCGGGACGGGCACGGGGCCGCTCCGGGGCCGCCCTAGGGATGCGCGGCGATCGGCTGCATTCCCTCCGCGCCCGCCGGACGGGCGGCGGCAGCGGCGGCGGCGCTGCGGAGCGGCGGCGGCATCGCCCCACCGGG